>OX253993.1:12407500-13007500 GCA_946000715.1 Vitis cinerea var. helleri x Vitis riparia
GAACAGTTCAGGCCTTTGGATGACATGACCAACTATGGGTCATGAGCTCAATGCTCTAGATGTTATGAATAGCTTAGGGCTATGGTTGACATGAACGACTCTGGGTCATGACTTAAGGGCTCCAAATTCTATGACCAGTTCAGGGATATGGATGACATGAATGACTCCGTGTGGTGAGCTCAAAGCTCTAGATGCTATTGACAACTAAAGGTTGGGAATGATATGAACAACTCAGGATCCTGTGAGCTCAGGCCTTTAGATGCTATGAAAAACATAGGGCTTTGGGTGATATGAACGATTCTTGGTCGTGAGAAGAAGGCTCCAAATGTTATGAACAACTTAGGATTATGGATGACATGAATTACTCAAGCTCATGAGCTTAGAGCTCTAGATGCTATGAACAACTCTCGACTATGGATGACATGAACGTCTCAAGGTCATGAGCTTAAGGCTCTAGATATTAGGAACAACTCAAGGTTGTGGATGACCTGAACGACTCTAAGTCATGAGTTCAAGGCTTTAGATGATATAAATAGTTTAAGGATGTGGATGACATTAACGATGTCGTGTTTTGAGCTCAGGGCTCTAGATGCTATGAATAAGTCAAAGTTGTGAATGATTTGATCGACTCAAGATCTCGTGAGCTTAGGCCTCTAAATGCTATGAAGAACTCAGAGCTTTAGATTATATGAACGATTCTTGGTTTTGAGCACAAGACACTAAATGCTATGAACAACTTAGGGCTGTAAAAGACATGAACTACTCAAGATTATGATCTCACGGCTTTAAATGATATAAATAGATCAGATATATGGTTGACATGAATGACTCCGGGTTGGGAGCTTAGGGCTCTATATGCTATGAACAGTGTAGGGTTATGGATGACATGAGTTGCTCCATGTCATGAGCTCATGGCTTTGGATGCTATGAACTACTTGAGGTTGTGAATGATATGAATGACTCGAGATCCTATGAATTCAAACCTCTAGGTGTTATCAATCGCTCAAGGCTATGGATGATACAAATGATTCTTAGTCATGAACAACTCAGGGCTTTGGATTACATGAATGACTAATGGTCATGAGCTTAGGGCTCTGGATGCTGTGATAGCTTAGAGCTCTAGATTCTATGAACAACTCAAAGTTGTGGATGAAATGAATGACTCAGGATCCCGTGAGCTTAGGCCTCTAGATGCTATGAATAGCTAAGGGTTGTGGATGACATGAATAACTCCAGGTCGTGAGGCTAGGGCTCTAGATGTTATGAACCGCTCTAGGCTATGGATGACATGAACGACTCAAGGTCATAAGCTCATAGCTCTAGATGTTAGGAATAGTTTAGGGTTGTGGATGACATGAACAACTTTGAGTCGTGAGCTCAAGGCTTTAGATGCTATGAACAACTCAAGGTTGTGGTTGGCATGAATTACTTTAGGCTGTGAGCTTAGGACTTTAGATGCTATGAATAGTTTAAGGATGTGGATGACATGAATGACACTATGTCATGAGCTCAAGGCTGTAGATGCTATGAACAACTCAAAGTTATTGATGATATGAACAACTTATGACCCCATGAGCTTAGGCCTCTAAATGCTATGAATGACCCAAGGCTCTGGAATATATGAACGATTCTTGGTCATGAGAAACAGGCTTTAAACATTATGAACACCTCAAGGCTATGGATAATAGGAACGACTCATGGTCAAGAGCTCAAGGCTCTAGATGATATGAACATCTCAGGTCTATGGTTGACATGAACTACTCTGGGTCGTGAACTAAGGGCTCTAAACTTAGGATTGAGCCCTTAAAAGCATGACATGATGTAATAAATTTGGAATTCATTATTTACCTCAACTTTTTGCAGTGTACATGACTTAGGTGCATTTCCACTAAGCTGCTTCATTGTATTATCTCTTAACCTTGGGAAAATATTGAGCTTGTGCTGAAGTTAGTAATGGCTTTGACTTATGGGTGAGGTCGTAAGTTGATCATATATTCCCTATGGATTGAGTCACTGTTAATGGGAGTCAGTACCAATAGGTATTCTCAATAAAGGCACCATGATATCTCTTGGAATTGAGATAGAGTGTCCTATTGAGTGATCTTAAGGAGGTGTATTCATGGAAACTATGGCCATAGTAGTTCCTTAAGTGGAACTTGGCGTAGACTATTTAAGAGCTAAGTTATGTCAATTGAACACATAATAGGAGGATTTGTGACTCAAGGATGGTAGAGGTAATCTTCAAAGACTAATAGCTTTCACCTTGTTAGACTACAGATATTAGTTCATAGAGAGACTAAACACAATTGATACCAGGTGACAAACCTGAGCACTTGGTGTCTTGTTGTTATTTACATAGGATACTAGAGTTCAGTTTATTCTCTATAGTGGGATGTTGAATCAACTTTAGAATTGGATTATAAGGGAGCTAGTATTCCTATAGGTCCCAATAGTCTCTGCTTTGAGCTCATATACCTTGTTGGCATGGATAATGAGGGTCGAATTTGCTCTAAGTTCACTTTTTTTCATAAAGGCATTTTGGTAATTATGTAAGGTTGCATAGGGGTAAGTGAATAAGGTCTCTGGATTGGGTTAAGTGATTAATTAGTAGGCTTTATTAGGTTAATTAATCAATTATAAGCCATTTTGGGTTAGATTAAGTGAACCTAGCCTATGTGGGCTCAAGTAACTTAAGCGCACTTAGGAACCTTATAAATACCCCCTAAGGGTTAGGGTTTCCATAGCTTTTGTTTTCCACCATTCAGAGAGATAGAGAGTCATTGCCTTCACCCTCTTTCTCTCCCCACCAAAAGTGTGCGAAGATCAAGGTTCGAGTCATCGAGTGGAAGACTTCGGGTTTACAAGACTTCTACGATTTGGATATTCATTTTCACCGTATGGATTTGATTCAGGAACATCTAAATTCGAGCAATGGTTTTTATTAGCACTTTCTAAATCCTTTTAAAGTATAAAAATGTTATTTTTTTCACTGTACATAGAATTTAGAAAGTGCCTAGGATAGTTATGTATATTCCTAACCTGATCGAAACTTGAGAAACATAGAGATTTGGGTTTGTCCTATCAGTTAACTCAAGGCTCTGGATGTTATGAACAACTTAGGACTGTGGATGATATGAATGACTTGGGATCCTGTAAGCTTAAGCCTCCAGATGACATGAACAACTCAGGAGTGTGGATGATATGAACGATTCTTGGTCTTGAGCCCAAGGCATTAAATGTTATAAACAACTCAGGGTTATAGATTACATGAACAACCAAAGGTAGTGAGCTAAGGGCTTCAAATGCTATGAACAACTCAAGGTTGTGGTTGACATGAACGACTCTAGGTTGTGATCTCAAGGTTCTAGATGTTATGAACAGCTTAAGGTTGTGGATGATATGTGCTACTTTGGGTCATGACTCAAGGTTGTAGATGCTTTGAATAACTCAACATTGTTGATGATATGAATAACTCAAGATCCCATGAGCTTAGGCCTCTAGATGATATGAACAGCTCAGGGATGTAGATGATATGAACGATTCTGTGCCATGAGCTCAAGGTTGTGCATGACATGAACGACTCTAAGTCGTGACCTCAAGACTCCAAATACTATGAACAACTCAAGGTTGTGGTTGACATGAACCACTTCGAGTCATGAGCTTAGGTCTTTAGATGCTACAAAAAGCTCAAAGTTAGGGATGATATGAATGACTTGAGATCCCATGAGTTTAGGCCTCAATATGCTATGAACACCTCAGGGTTAAGGCTGATATGAACAACTCAAGGCTATGGTGAACATGAATGACTATGGGTCATGAGCTCAAGGCTCTAAATGTTATGAATAACTCAAGACTTTAGATGTTATTAACAACTCAAGGTTGTGGATGATACGAACAACTTTGGATCATGAGCTAAGGGCTATAAATGCCACGCACAGCTCAAGGCTATGGTTGACATGAATGACTCCAATTCATCAGCTCCAGGCACTAGATGTTATGAACAACTCAAGATTGTAGATCATATGAGCTAATCTAGATCGTGAGCTCAAGCTATGGATGCTATGAAGAACTTAGCTTTGTGGATGATATGAACGACTTGGAACCCTATGAGCTCAGTCATCTAGATGCTATAAACAACTCAGGATTGTGGATGATATGAATGATTCTTGGTTGTGAGCCTATGACTGTAAATGCCATGAACAACTCAGGTATGTGGATAACATGAACGACTTCAAGTCATGAGCTCAGGGCTTTAAATGAAATGAACAACTCATGGCTATCATTGACATGAATGACTTTGGGTCGTGACCTCAGCACTTTAGATGCTATGAACAAATTAAGGTTGTGGATGACATGAGCTACTCCGGCTCATTAGCTTAGGGCTCTGGATGCCATGAGCAACTCAAGGTTGTTGATTACTACTCAAAAAGTGCTCTTTTATAGCTTGTTATAAACTCTTTTAAACATTTTTTAGTAGTATTTATTACCTTTTAACTCAATTGGACATTAAAGACCCCTGCAAATGTTTCTAATTAGTTTGTGGCAAGTTTTTGGTGTTTTTGATAGCTTTTTTATCATTAAAATGAGCCAAGAATGAGGGAGAATTTTGCATAGTCCATGGCAAAGCAAGTTGAAGCTCAAACACATGAAGAATCCAAGTTTTGGAGAGCTTTGTAGCCTTTGCCAAATCAATCAAGTATGCAAGGAAGAGAATCATAGAAGAAATCTAACATCCAGTTTCGCATAGCATGAGAAATGCCAAAATGAGTACAAGCTGTAGGACAAAGAGCAAGACTGTGAAAAATGAATTTCGCATCTTGTGCGAAATTTCGCAAGCCTTGCAAAACCAAAGACTGAGGAAAATGAATTTCGCACTTTGAGCGAAATTTCGCAAGCCTTGCGAAAATCCTCCTATGTAATTCTCAGATATTTTTGCATCGACTCTGTTAGATTTTTATCTCGAGATATTTTGTGTAATTACCTATTTTCTCCTTGTAATCAGCTAAAGATATTTTTAGATACTTAGGATATCTAAATGAGGGGTTAAAAATATATCTCTATATATGTCTTAAAATATCTCTTTTGTAATATCTCAGAAGAAATTCCAGAGAACACTTGTAAATTCTTTTAGTGAGAAATACACAGAGCTTTGCTCTGCCTTACCTATTCATTTTGTTTTTATTTTATTTCTAGCCAAACAACCTCTAAGGATGCTTTCTCAGAGGATGAGTGGCTAGGTTTTTCGTTTCTTGGACTGAAAGAAGCTAGGTAAGGGATCCGAATACAAAAGTGGGAGTTTTCCTTGCTTTAAATTAGGAGAGTTGTTACCCGTTAATGGTTTTTATTTTAAGGTTTAACTTAAAATCCCTTAGAATCACCTAGGCCAATACTTGGTAAGCTTTTTGGACACCTTGGAGTTCCATTAGTTATCTCTTACGAGCCTTTGGGAGGTGGTTTAAAGGTAGGATTACCTAGAATGGTCAATACTTGGTAAGCTTTTCAGACTCCCTGGAGATTCATTAGTTATCTCTTACGAGCCTTTGAGGGGTAATCCAAGGTTAGGATCACCTTGAATGGCCAATACTTGGTAAGCTTTTCAGGCTCCATGGAATCCATGGATGTCTATTAGTTATCATGTACGAGCCATTGAAAGATGATTCACAGTGAGAGGTCTTTAGTGTTTGAAAGCATTAATGGGAAGCAACTGGAGTTTTTCATGGACCAGTGGGATCAAATCTTGGTTGCTAAATACACACTGGTTTGGGAGATAACCATTCTTTATGTTATTATCCCCAACACGAGGAAAAGATCCGGAATCTCCCCCCTTTTGTCTAAGGAACTTGAACCTAGTGACCTAAAACTCCAAGAAACCTTTTCTTTGTAATTAATCTGAGTTACTATTTTTGGCTAACTTAAAACCAACCATTTTCAATAAAAATTATGTTTTCTTTTAAAGCTAACTCATAAAAGAAAAAACACAATTTCAGTACTTTAACTAATATCACTTGTAATATAAAAACCCATCCCTATGGACAATCTTAGAACCACTATACTATGCTAGCTATGCTACCTTAGTGTATGGTGATTTAGGTTTATAAATTTTGTTGATAATTCCCGTCTAAGGACTGAATTAAATGGCGCCGTTGCCAGGGACAAATCAAATGGTGTCGTTGCCGGGGACGAATCAAATGGCGCTGTTGCCGAGGATGGTGCCACTTCACAGTGATATTACCTTTACAGAACACTTCTGATCTTCATCACAAGTTTGGTGATTGTTCTTTTCTTTTACTAACTCTTTTTAGTTATTTTTATTTTAGTTTATCTTTTATTTATGATTAGCGCAAGATGATCCAGTCGGGTCATTCAATCAAAAACATTTATAAAACCTATGACCTCATACTAGTGTAGCAAAGCAACTATAGTATAGTGGCTCTAGGGTCAAACTCTGGGATGGGTTTTCATTCTACCAGTGATATATGATTCATGCCTAATTGGTGTCTCAGCTGATTCGTGTCCAGCTGGTGCTCCTTGATTGAGGGATTAATCAACAAAATTTATAACCTATTACACCATATACTAGGGTAGCAAAGACAAAGCTACTATAGCATAGTGGCTCTAGGATTGTTCACTGGGATGGGTTTTCACTTCACAAATGATATTAATTCAAAGCTGAATTGGTGCCTTTTCATTTCAAGGTTAGCTTTAAAAGAAAACATAAAGACGTTTGAACAAAGATTGGTTTTAAGCTAACCAAAAGTAGTAGTAACTGATTTTACTTAGAAAAGTGTTTCTTGGAGTTTAGATCACTGGGCTCAGATTCCTCATTCAAAAAGGGAGTTCCGGTCACTTGTTTCTTTTCCTCGCATTAGAGAATTAACATATAGTTCCTTCTCCAACCGGTGTTGTACAAATGCTTCCCATTAATGGGTTCAAACACTAAATCCCTCTCACTGATGCACCTTGCAATGGCTCATACTTCTCACCTAGCACTTGCCATTCAAGGTGATCTTTAACCTTGGATTACCCGTCAAAAGCTCGCAAGAGATAACTAATGGATGTCTCATTGGAGTCCAAAAGCTTACCAAGTGTTGGCAATTCTAGAAAATCCTACCTTCAAGTCACCTCCCAGAGGCTCGCAAGGGGTAAACTAGTGAATCTCCATGGATGGAGGTCACTTGCCTTACCAAGTGTTGGCCCAGGTGATTTAAAAGCGTTTTAAGTTAACTAAAAAGATAAAAACCATCAACGGGTCACACTTTCTCTTCATTAAAAACTAAAACAACAAAACTTCCAATTTATGCATGAGGGAACTTACCCGGCTACCTTAGCTCCAAGAGACGAAGAGCCTAGCCTCTCATCCTCTGAGGAAAAATCCTCAAAGTTTGATTAGCTAGAAAGAAAAAGAATGAGAAAACAAAAATATATATGAAAAGCAGAGCAAGTGCTCTGTAAAATATATTCCTTCCTCTTACATAAGGTTCAACACCCTAACACCCTTTTACAGGCTCCTCGGGCTTCATTTTAAACCAAAATTACAATGACAGCTATTCCATGATATTTTGCCAAATTCCTAACTTAAAAGCTAAGGAATTCTATCACTGGTGGTTTACAAGGAGAATTTGGGCATTTAGGCAACAAAAATCTAATGAAAAATATCTCCTGGTGTCGGTTACAAATATCGGGAAGCACTAAGGACCACTTCGCAGGTGACAAGTGAGGTCTGCGAGATTTTGCAGATGCATAAGAAGGGCTGCGAAATTTCTTTATAACAACCAGCTGATTCAACACCTTTGCAAAATGGACTTCCATCTTGTGGTGTTTGGCTTCCATCGCGGCGTGAAGCTTCAGGGGAAATCCATGGCACTGTGCAAAAGTGTTGCGAAATATCTCGCAACAAAAGGGTGATTTCGCAACACTTTGCTGAAGCCTTCCTTCAACTTGTAACTTTCTCATTTCAGCTCCAAATTGCACACGGTTTAAAGCATTGGATTGTTGACTTCCTAAGCTTTCAAATGACATATAGTATGCATAAATTGGACATCAGGAAGTACTCCAAAATTGGCTGCAGTGACTGTCATCAAGAATGCTCCATGGCTGATTTCTCTTTGCTTTCCCTTTGCATTCCAGACTCGTTTATGGCAAAAGTGCTTCAAGGCTTTGATTCTTCATTCCTCTAAGCTTCCCATTGCTTTCCAAGGATTCCATAAAACTCTCCTCAATCATATAATGCTTTGGTGATCAAAAAGCTATCAAAACACCAAAACTTAACACAATTTGATTAGAATTGATTGCAAGGGTCCTTAACATGTTAATTGGGTTAAAAGGCAATAACTGCTACTCAAAAGTGTTTAAAAGAGTTAATTACAAGCTATGAAATAGCACTTTTTGAGTAGTAATCACTCCCCCCAACCGACATATTGCTAGTCCCTTAGCAATGAAGGAGAGAAAAATAAAATAAAAGTACCATAATTTACAACATCATGCTGATCACTTCAAAAAATGTTTAAGTGGCATGACTGATCAAACTCTCACATGGAACATTAAAGAAATAAAACTCAAACTTCAATAGGAGCTATCAAATCATTTGCCTAGTCACAATTCTTAAAGAGAAGGCATTATGCAAATTTAAGCTTTAAAATCATTTCCACTTCCAAAGGACCAAACCTTACTCTTCCACAAAAATCTAAGTGTTACTTATTAGTTTCCGAATATAGTATGTTGAACTAATCTCTCCCCCCAACCTAGTTCTTTTTCAAAGCTTAGCAAACTAATCAACCTCCAATAGGCTAAGAACGCACCTCTTTTTTCACAATTTTTTTTTTTTTCATTGTAGGAGTACAAAGCTTAAAGGTATTCTTTTTTAAATTGTCCATGTAACGGGGGTCCATCGATGACTCCCAACCAATCAAGGTTTAGGGCATCAAGCTTTAAGGATTTTTCAATCACTAACTCCTCGGATTTTACCCCGGACTTTTGAGAATGAATTTTAATACCCAAGCACCTACAGTATGTTAAACTCCACCTATCCACCCTTGTAATGAGCATTGAGGTCGGTGACTCCCAACCAATGAAGGCTTAGGGCACCAGGTTTTAAAGATTTTCACCATATACCCCTCAGACCTTGCTCGGGTTTCAAGGCAAGTAAACATTTTTCTTTCTTTCTTTTTTTTTTCAAAGACTCATTGGCCTTTTACAAGGTGTCCCAACACTATTAAATGAGGTCAAAGGTACCAAGTCTAAAATTTTCCTAAGTCAAGAGGGAAATAGTTTTTCATCTTATAATCGGAACCTAGTGTGCATAGTGTGTGGATAGCTTAAAGTGGAAGAACTAAGTTTGAATTCAATAGATGTTTCAACAATTCATCAACTTTAGTAAGCATAATACAAATTCTAAGTCAAATAAAAAGACAAAAATTCAATTTCTCCCTTTTCATTTTGAAAATTTTTCCTTAATAACCATGGAGAGTAGAATAAAAAACTTAAAAATTTTAAAAATTAAGCAAAAAACAACTAAATTACCAAAATAACTTAGCATTAATAGCAATACTTACTTCCTCAACTCTCCCCCCAACCAAGCTGAACATTGTCCTCAATGTGACAAAAGCGATTAAAAAATAGGGAGGAAGTGGTACCTCCTGAGTGACATGGAGTCTGAGTCATATTGGAGAAACCACATGTTTCAAAGAAAACATAAGAGTTAGTGAGTAGAGAAAATAAAAAAAATGTCAAGTTTAAACAAAAATTGATGTCTATGTATGATGTATCATCAGTAATACATCCAATCCCAGAATATAAGATATCAAAACATGGAATTATGTATACTAATATAATAAGTAAATACAAAAAATAAAAAGATGATCAAGTAATGGTAGAGTCCTGTGGAGCTGATGCATCTGTGGTGGCCTCTTGAGTGGATTGGATAAGCACTTTGACCTCTGCTCTGGTAGTCTCCTTAGGTGGCATAGCCTCCTCAACTGGAGCTCTCAGCTGGTAGCTATGGGATTTGATGGTTTAAAGGAGGTAAGAAATGGAATGAGAGGCTTCATGTGTGTGATCCCAGGGTGCACGGGGCTTTCCTCTAGTCTTGGCCATGGCTGAAATGGAGAGGTGGCTGTTCATGAGTTCCAGAGGGTACTCAACTAGTGCGTGGGGCTCTGTTGGCATTTTAGCAACTTTCCTTAGCTTTGCAAGGTGTTTTTGCAAACTTCCCTCCATTTTTCAAGTCAATTTCACAATTTGAAGGCCATTTCGACTTTTGGTGGTGATATCGCAGCCATTTTGAAGCTTGGAGGTGATTTCGTAGCCCAAAAGTGATGAAAAGGAGGAAAAAAAATTTCGCAGCCCATTTCGCAGCTGCGAAATGAGGGTCACTGTGCTGCGAAATGGCACTCGTGTGCCAAGAAGTGGTTTCGCAGCTGCGAAATCCTCTGCGAAATGGAGCTTTCCCTGCGGAAATGGGATCTTTCATGCTTTGGTGGTTCGCAGCCCACTTCGCAGCTGCGAAATTGGGGTCACTGTACCGCGGAATGGCACTCGTGTGCCAAAAGGTGGCTTCGCAGCTGCGAAACACCCCGCGGAATGGAGAAATCGCTGAGAAATCGCTGCGGAATTGGGGCTTTTTACGCCTTAGTGGTTCGCAGACCACTTCGCAGCTGCGAAATTGGGGTCACTGTACTGCGAGTGGCACTCGTGTGCCAAACATTGGTTTCGCAGCTGCGAAACACCCTTCCAAATGGAGCTTTCCCTGCAAAATGGAGGATTTCATGCTTTGGAGCTTCGCAGCCCACTTCGCAGCTGCGAAATGGGGGCTCCTGTGCTGCGAGTGGCACTCGTGTGCCAAACATCGGTTTTGCAGCTGCGAAAACTTTCGCAGAGGACTCAAAAGTGTTGCGAACTGATTTTGCAGCAAAAGGCCGATTTCGCAGAGGCTGCGAAATCTCGCAGACCCCTGTTTTTCCCCTGTTTTTGCTCTGTTTTTGCTCTGTTTTCGCTCCGATTTCTTCCCGATTTCTTCCTTTGCAATTCCTCTTGATTTTGATCATCCAAAAACCTATATTACAACAAAACAAACTAGAATTAAAGCATTAAAATCAAAATTAAAGCATTGAAATCAAAATTAAAACAAGTAATAAATAAAACAAAAAGCTATGGACTAGTTAGTCTTTAGAAAGACTAAGTCCATCAAAAAATTTGATCCTGATTTAGCTTGCCCGGATCCCATATGAAGTTTGCATCTCTCACTTGAGGCTTGCTGAGTATGATGGCAATGGAAACAATTCCCTTTCTCTTTCCTTTAATTTCCTCCCTCTTCCTTTTCTCTGTTTCATTCTCTGTTTCATGCTCTTGCTTGGATGTGGCCATATCAACCTCTTTACCACTCAAAGTGATAACCGTTTTAACTTCCTTCACCATTGAAGATTCTCCCTTTTGAGCCTCCATTTCATGGATGCCCTTGGAATTTTGATAAGGTTGAGAAGGAGAGTTTTCTTTCTCTTGCATTGTGTTGAGGTTAGCAAACCTTGAGATTGAATCTTGGAGATTATCTATCTTCTGAGATAGATCATTTTGCACTTCATCCATCTTTTTCTCTACACAGTCATTTCTTTGACTGAGCTGAGCATTGATGGATTTGTTAGCTTCAACAAAGTCTTCCATGACCTTGTTAAGATTCATCATAGCTTGTTCAAGGTTTGAGGCTTGCTGTGGTGCTTGAGCAGGTTGCTGGTACTGAGGTGGCTGTGGTTTCCAAGAGAATGTTGGATGGTCCCTCCAATTGGAATTGTAGGTGTTGCAATCACCAAACATTTCCCTCTCCGTTGGAATGATAGGACACTCTTCCACCAAGTGCTCATAAGATAGACAAATGGCACAAGGCATAGCTTGCAATGGTGTCTGAGAGATGGCTTGCACTTCTTGCATGTTCTTCATTTCTAGCTCATCCAATCTCCTTTCCATAGCTGCAATCTCTGCCTTCATGTCCATGTCGTCATTCAAAATATACATCTCACCCCTAGCATTAGGTTGAGACATCATTCTTCCCATATCTCTAGCATTTGGTTCACCCCATTCTCTTGAAAATTCAGCCACATAACTGATGAAGTTCATGGCTTCCTCTGCTATCTCGTATTCAATATGGCATGCACAACTAGCAATTTGTGAATTAAAAACAGAGAACACAAAAGAAAACAAAAGAAAAACAATTCAAAGAAAGAAAATTAAGGTAAACTAAAAACTAAATAAAAGGTATACTAAAATATGAACAATAAAGAAATAAAAAGAGTTAGTAAAAGGAGAAGAAAAGTCACCAAACTTGTGATGAAGATCACAAGTACTCTCAAAAGATCATATCACTGCAAAGTGGCACCATCCCCGGCAACGGCGCCATTTGATTCATGCCTAATTGGTGTCTCAGCTGATTCGTGTCCAGCTGGTGCTCCTTGATTGAGGGATTAATCAACAAAATTTATGACCTATTACACCATATACTAGGGTAGCAAAGACAAAGCTACTATAGCATAGTGGCTCTAGGATCGTTCACTGGGATGGGTTTTCACTTCACAAATGATATTAATTCAAAGCTGAATTGGTGCCTTTTCATTTCAAGGTTAGCTTTAAAAGAAAACATAAAGACGTTTGAACAAAGATTGGTTTTAAGCTAACCAAAAGTAGTAGTAACTGATTTTACTTAGAAAAGTGTTTCTTGGAGTTTAGATCACTGGGCTCAGATTCCTCATTCAAAAAGGGAGTTCCGGTCACTTGTTTCTTTTCCTCGCATTAGAGAATTAACATATAGTTCCTTCTCCAACCGGTGTTGTACAAATGCTTCCCATTAATGGGTTCAAACACTAAATCCCTCTCACTGATGCACCTTGCAATGGCTCATACTTCTCACCTAGCACTTGCCATTCAAGGTGATCTTTAACCTTGGATTACCCGTCAAAAGCTCACAAGAGATAACTAATGGATGTCTCATTGGAGTCCAAAAGCTTACCAAGTGTTGGCAATTCTAGAAAATCCTACCTTCAAGTCACCTCCCAGAGGCTCGCAAGGGGTAAACTAGTGAATCTCCATGGATGGAGGTCACTTGCCTTACCAAGTGTTGGCCCAGGTGATTTAAAAGCGTTTTAAGTTAACTAAAAAGATAAAAACCATCAACGGGTCATACTTTCTCTTCATTAAAAACTAAAACAACAAAACTTCCAATTTATGCATGAGGGAACTTACCCGGCTACCTTAGCTCCAAGAGACGAAGAGCCTAGCCTCTCATCCTCTGAGGAAAAATCCTCAAAGTTTGATTAGCTAGAAAGAAAAAGAATGAGAAAACAAAAATATATATGAAAAGCAGAGCAAGTGCTCTGTAAAATATATTCCTTCCTCTTACATAAGGTTCAACACCCTAACACCCTTTTACAGGCTCCTCGGGCTTCATTTTAAACCAAAATTACAATGACAGCTATTCCATGATATTTTGCCAAATTCCTAACTTAAAAGCTAAGGAATTCTATCACTGGTGGTTTACAAGGAGAATTTGGGCATTTAGGCAACAAAAATCTAATGAAAAATATCTCCTGGTGTCGGTTACAAATATCGGGAAGCACTAAGGACCACTTCGCAGGTGACAAGTGAGGTCTGCGAGATTTTGCAGATGCATAAGAAGGGCTGCGAAATTTCTTTATAACAACCAGCTGATTCAACACCTTTGCAAAGTGGACTTCCATCTTGTGGTGTTTGGCTTCCATCGCGGCGTGAAGCTTCAGGGGAAATCCATGGCACTGTGCAAAAGTGTTGCGAAATATCTCGCAACAAAAGGGTGATTTCGCAACACTTTGTTGAAGCCTTCCTTCAACTTGGAGCAGTTATCTTCCAAAGGCTGTAACTTTCTCATTTCAGCTCCAAATTGCACACGGTTTGAAGCATTGGATTTTTGACTTCCTAAGCTTTCAAATGACATATAGTATGCATAAATTGGACATCAGGAAGTACTCCAAAATTGGCTGCAGTGACTGTCATCAAGAATGCTCCATGGCTGATTTCTCTTTGCTTTCCCTTTGCATTCCAGACTCGTTTATGGCAAAAGTGCTTCAAGGCTTTGATTCTTCATTCCTCTAAGCTTCCCATTGCTTTCCAAGGATTCCATAAAACTCTCCTCAATCATATAATGCTTTGGTGATCAAAAAGCTATCAAAACACCAAAACTTAACACAATTTGATTAGAATTGATTGCAAGGGTCCTTAACATGTTAATTGGGTTAAAAGGCAATAACTACTACTCAAAAGTGTTTAAAAGAGTTAATTATAAGCTATGAAATAGCACTTTTTGAGTAGTAATCAATATACTCGAGATTAGAAATTGAATTTAATGATTTCCTTTATCAAAAACTTAAAGTTTAAAAGAAAATAAAATTTGTTTTAAAAGTGTTTGAAACTAAATTAACATAAACTAATTAAAAATGGAAGAAAGAAAGTTTCTCGGAGCTAAGGATTGCTAGGATCAAGTTTAGAATGCAAAGTGGAAAATTCCGGATTTTTCTCCTCGCATTGGGGATTTAACCTATAGTTATTTCCCGAACCGGTATAGGTTTAACAATGGAGATTTAATCCATAAAAGGTTAATAGAAATGGTAGTCAAGGTCCATTAATGGTTTTAGACACTATGGGTCTTCACCTTGAATCACTTTCCAATGGCTCGTACATGATAACTAATGGACTAATATGGATCTAGCAATAAGCATCCACAGAGACCTGAAGCTTACTATGTATTGGCCATTCAAAGTGATTCTAAGGGATTTAAATCCAAACTTTGGATTTAAAAGCCATTTATGAACTTCAACTACCTGTATTTAAGGCACGAGCGTTTTCCACCTTTGCATCTGGACTTTTCACCTAGCTTCCTTCACTCCAAGAAACCAAGAGTTTAGCCTATCATCCTCTGAGAAAACATCCTCAGAGGTTGTTTGGCTTCCAAGAAAAAGAAAATAGTAAAGAGAAAATAGAAAACGAGAGAGCTCTGTATATTTCCTAAGTGTTAAGCATAACATGCGTGATACATGGTTCAAGAGGTGATTTCCACCCCTTATATAGTTTTTACAAAAGCAAAGCTTGTGATTGGCTTGTTATAAGGAGAAGAAAGGAAATTACATAAAAAATTACTTAAGAAAATATCTAAAGTGGAGTCGGCAAAAACAAAGGAGAATTCACACCACGCATGGGGTGTGCGAAATTTTCGCACACCTGAAGGGGGTGTGCGAGTTTCGCACACCATTCGCACACCTGGAGGGGGTGTGCGAAATTTTCGCACACCATTCGCACACCTGGAGCAGTTGTCTTCCGAAGGCCATAACTTCCTCGTTTCAGCTCCAAATTGTACACTGTTTGAAGCGTTGGATTTTTGACTTCTTGAGCTTTGAAATGATATATATCATGTAAAAAATGGACTTCGGGAAGTGCTCCAAAAGTGCCAAAGAAGACTGCAGCTGCTGTCCTCTGATTTCCTCCTTGCTTCTCTTTGCTTTTCTTTGCTTTTCTTCTTTGGTTGGCTTGTCTTAATGATCCAAAAAGATGTCAAACCACTAAAACTAGCCAAAAATATGATTAGAAGTCATTGCTAGGTCCTTAACATGCCAATTGGAATAAAGATGAAGAATTACTACACAAAAGTGCTTAAAACATAATGACTTAAAGGTGTAAAATAACACTTTTTGGGTAGTAATCACTCCCCCCAATTGACACATTGCTAGTCCCTGAGCAATGAAGGAGAGAAAAAGAAAGAAAAATAGATAATATAATAATTTACAAAATCATGCTAATCACTCCAAAAAATAATCAAGTGGCATGATTGGATCAAACTCTCACATGGCAAGTCAAGGATATAAAACTCAATCATCACCATCAAATAACTTACCTATCACAACATACAAAGAGTGGGCATTATGCAAATTTGAGTATCAAAATAATTTCCACTCCCAAAGGATCAACTCTTAATCTTCCACAAAAATCTAAGTGTTAAGGTGCTTAGTTTCCAGTTATAGTATGTCAAACTATATTCTCCCCCCAACTAAGGTTTTTCTCTAACTTTAGCAACACTACTCATATATAAAAGGCTAAGAACGCACCCCTTTTCTTTTTTTTTCTTTTTTCTTTTTTTAATAGTATACTCCACCCATCCACCCATGTAACGAACATTGAGGTCGGTGAACTCCCAACCAGTAAAGGCTTAGGGCACCAGGCTTTAAAGATTTTCACCATATACCCCTCGGACCTTGCTCGGGTTTCAAAGCAAGTGAAGCAAAAAATTATTTTCATAAGACACATTGGCCTTTTATAAGGTGTCCCAACAATAATAGAATGAGGTCAATGGCACCAAGTCGAAAATTTCCTAAGTTTAGGGGGTGAGAAAGTTTTCCATCTTATAACTGGAATCTAATGTGTTCAGTGTGTGAAAAGATTAAAGTGGAAGACTTAAGATTGAAAACAAAAGGAGCTTCAACAATTTATCAACTTTAATAAGCATAATACAAACTCTGATACTATGGCAATAAGATAAGAATTTAATTTCTCCCATTTACTTTTGAGAATTTATCTTTGAGAAAACAAAGAGAGTTTGCAAAAAAATTTGTTAACAAAATATCTTAACCAAAAGTTCAACAAATTACTTCCTCAATTCTCCCCCCAACTAGGATGAACATTGTCCCTAATGTTCCAAAAACAAGCGATAATATAAGGGAGGAAGTGATACCTCCTGATAGTAAGGGACTCTGAATGAATAGGAGAAACCACATGTTGCATAAGAAAAGGAAAATCATAAGAGTGATGAATAAAGGAAATAAAATGGAATAGCTAAAATACACAAAAAGATAAGATGTCTATATAAACTGAGAGAGTACAATATACAAAATAAACATGGAATACATCCAATCCCAGTATAAAAGTGGTCCAAAAAATATAAGACATCTAAAAACGTAGCATATAGATACAAAAAAGGAGATGAGTGATCATATGATCAAGTAGTAGGCTCCTCTGGTGGATAGGAGGGGTCCTCCGCTGCAACTGTGGAAGGAACCGCTACAGGTGGAGCTGGTGGTGAAAGACCGAGGTGCTGCTGAATCTCACGGAGAATGAGAGTCTGCTGGTCCTGCTGAAGTTGGAAGTGGTCCATGCGCTCCATAATGGCCGTCTGAGTAGTGGTCAAAGTCTGGAAAGAAGCGAGCAAGGCACGATACTCTGCACCAAGGATAGTAATGGGCGGCTCTGATGTAGGAGGAACAGCAGGTGGGGCATCAGATGATGCGGCCTCTGGTACTGGCTGTGGAGGATCTGAAGTGGACGGAGCAGGAGGGACTTCCCTTGGCTCGGGAAGTTCTGGGGACTGGCGATGGAGCCATATTTGAGTCCATTGGTCAAGAGAGAAGCTCTCTTGACAATGGCGGCGGGTCTCAGAATGAGGGTCTGCAAGAAAACCCATATGCGCCAAAACATGGCATAGCAGCCGAGGGAAAAGTAAAGGAATGGAGTCTGCCCTCGCAAGACGTCGCGTATGCACCTTCTCCTCAAAATGGAGGAGAGCGGCCATAATCAAATGATGAGGGCCAAAGTAGTAGCCCTCATAGATACGGAATAATGCCTCCATAATGGCCTCTCGCCTCTGCACTTTATGCTGAAGAGGAAAAAGATTGGCGCGAAGCACCACATCAACTAGGAGCATCTCTGGGGGAAGCTCTCTCCTCAAAATGGTCCTCTGAGAAGATGTCCCTCGAGATAGGATACGAACCATGTCCCACTCAGAAAGTGGGGCCCAGCGTCTAAATGCAGCGGGATCTGCTGGTGCATAAGGGATATGGAAAGCATCGGCAATCTGTCTAGCCCCCAAAATACCCTGGCGTCCATCAATGGTAAAAAGGATCAAGGTTGGTACCGGGACGCCACGAGTAGTCATAGACTGGTAAAAGTCTAAATCTACTCGAGGATAAAAGAACTGGGGTAAAGTCATAAAGGGTACAAGATGGTACCTCTCAAGTAGGCGGTATGAATCCCGCAACTCAGGCTGCTGTCGCATAAGAGAGTGATCGAAATATGTCTCGACATGAAAGTCTCTCGATCGGCAATCGGAGTTGCCCTCAATGGGCAAGCTGGGTCTAAGGCGCCTGGCAGAAGAAGGCTGAGACTGTGGAGCCCGAGGTACTCTGGAGGACTCTCCTGGCTCTGAAGTCTTGGCTTTCTTTGTAGGAGGACTCCGAGGTGGAATTTGTGTAGGGGCCACAGACGTGGAAGATGCTCTCCTCGTATAGTATCGGCTCTGAGGGGCAGAATCAGGTAAATGTGAGGGTGCATCAAGTGGGGCCCGCATAGGGGCGGCTCTCTGATTGCTCTGGGGAGCTGAGGTAGATCCTCCTCGGGTCTTAGGCATGATGAAGTGATGAAATGAGGCTCAGAGGCTCGGGATTAGGGAAGGGGGGGAGGGGGTGTGCGAAATTTTCGCACAGGGTACTACTATTCACCCACGCGTTTGAAGATTTGTGGCTTGGTTGAGATGGTGAAAATTTGTGGCTTTTGAGGATGGGAATTGCTGGTTTAGGTAGGATAAGGATTTGTCATGGTGAATGGGCTTGGAAATTGGAGCTTTTCAAGAGGAAAATTGAAGATTGGGAGCTCCCATAGCCGACGGCAATGGGTTTCTTAAGAAGAAACCATGGCTTGAATGCTTATGATTTAGGCTTTGGTTGGGTAAGAACAGGGTTGGGATTGGATTATGGATGGATTTAGAGTGTTGGGTCAAGATTTGAAAGGATTTTGATGGTGGAAGGAGGTGGAATTGCCGAAAATGGAAGGTGATGAATAGTGGATGCCGCGGCTATGGAGTGGAGCTATGGATAATGGCTGCCATGGTGGTGTTGATGATGATGGATGATGAAGGAAAGGAGTTTTGTGGATGGAAGTGGGTGATCGGAAGAAAGGTGTTGAGAGAATTGAAGAAGAAGCTAAGACTTTGAAGAGGAGAACATGGTTTTTAAAGAGAAAAATGAATTTCACACAGGGGAAAATGGTGTGCGAAATTTTCGCATACCTGTGATTCTCCAAGATAGAGAGCATGGTTTTGAAAATTGGCGCAAAAAATAAATTCGCGCCGGGTTCGCACCAGGTTCGCATACCTGTGAAATTTGTACAAGGGACCGAGAGCATGCAATTTTGAAAGTTGGTGGAAAAGCAAATTCGCACAGGGTAAGGGGGTGTGCGAATTTTGCTGAATCTTGCCTTTTCTCCCCTGTTTTCCCTTGTTTCCACCAAGACTCCATTCTTCAAGCCTTCCCACCTATATGTTAACACAAAAAACCAATTCAAACCACATTAGAATGAAATTAAAGTCAAAAAATAAAAATCAAAACATGCATAAATACAAGAAAACACTAGATTAAACTAAAATCAACTTAAAAAGAGAACAAAAAGAGGATGAACTTTTTAGTCTTTGGAGAGACTAAGTTCAACCATGAACCAAGTGTTTTCATGCTGGAGGTGGATCAAGGAGGATGAATTCCTCCTTGTCTCGGGAAAAAGATTTGATATAGGGCTTGAGACGATGCCCATTCACTTTGAAAGTTCGAGTGCTATTGAAGTTGAGTAGTTCCACTACTCCATTTGGTTGCACTTCATGAATTATGAAGGACCCGTCCATCTTGATTTCAATTTTCCCGGAAAAATATGAAGCTTAGAGTCATAAAGCAAGACTCTTTGCCCCTTGGCAAAATTCTTCTGATTTACCAATTGATCATGTCATTTCTTCAACCTCTCCTTTGCAATTTTTGAATTGAGGTAAGCATCATTCCTCATTTCCTCCAATTCATTCAAATCCAAACATCTTTTCAACCCAGCTCTTGTCAAATCCATGTTGAGCTTCTTGATTGCCCACCATGCTTTATATTCAATCTCCACTGGAAGATGGCACGCTTTGCCATAAACAAGGCGATAAGGAGACATTCCAAGAATGGTCTTGTAAGCGGTCCTATACGCCCATAAGGAATCTAGGAGCTTAATAGACCAATCCTTCCTATTAACATTCACCACTTTCATCAATATATTCTTGATCTCCCGGTTGGCTAACTCAACTTGGCCACTTGTTTGAGGGTGATAAGGTGTAGCTACCTTGTGCTTAACCCCATATTTGGCTAGAAGAGTCTCAAAAGGTTTATTGCAAAAGTGGGTTCCTCCATCACTTATAATGGCCTTAGGCACTCCAAATCTTGCAAAGATGTTGTCCTTGAGGAATTTAAGAACCACCTTGTGATCATTGCTCCTACATGGAATTGCTTCCACCCACTTAGAGACATAATCCACTCCCACCAAAATGTAGGAATGTCCAAATGACATTGGAAATGGTCCCATGAAGTCTATTCCCCAAACATCAAAGACATCCACTATCAAGATGGGGTTCAAGGGCATCATATTTCGGCGTGTAAGCTTACCAAGCCTTTGACACCGATCACATCCCTTGCACATAGAGTGGGCATCCTTGAAAAGAGAGGGCCACCAAAACCCTGATTGGATCACTTTCATAGCTGTTTTCTGGGAGGCAAAATGACCTCCACATGCACTATCATGGCAATGGGAAAGAATTCCTAATTGCTCTTGTTCAGGAACACATTTCCTTATGATTTGATCCGCACAATATTTGAAGAGAAAAGGCTCCTCCCAATAATAGGCATGGTTCTTAGCAAAGAAATGCCTCTTGTATTGGGTACTCCACTCGCTTGGAACTTCCCCAGTAACCAAGTAATTTGCAATGTGAGAATACCATGGGGCTACATCTATTGACATGAGAGACTCCTCGGGGAAGTCATCATTGATAGGCAGACCATGTGAGTCATGTGCTATCACAAGTCGTGACAAATGGTCAGCTACCACATTTTCTACTCCCTTTTTATCCCTGATTTGGAAATTGAATTCTTAGAGCAAAAGGATCCATCTTATCAATCTTGCCTTGGCATCTTGCTTGGTTAGCAAGTACTTCAAAGCGGAATGGTCAGTGAACACCACTATAGAGGACCCTACTAAATAGGCACGAAACTTATCCAAGGCAAAGACTACTACCAACAACTCCTTCTCAGTAGTTGTGTAGTTCCTTTGAGCCTCGTTCAAAGTCTTGCTCATATAATAAATCACATAGGGCTTTCCATCCTCTCTTTGCCCCAAAACAGCCCCCATAGCAAGATCACTTGCATCACACATTACCTCAAAAGGTAATTTCCAATTTGGGGCTCTCACTATTGGTGCAGTTGTGAGGAATTGCTTCAGTTCCTCAAAACTCTTCTGACACTTCTCATCCCACACAAACTTGGCATCCTTTACCAAGAGTTCACAAAGAGGCTTTGAGATTTTTGAGAAATCCTTAATGAACCTCCTATAGAACCCGACATGTCCTAGGAATTGCCTAATTCCTTTAACATTTGTGGGAGGTGGCAACTTAACAATTAGCTCCACCTTTGCCTTATCTACCTCAATGCCATTTTTCGAGATTACATGTCCTAAGACAATGCCTTGTTGTACCATAAAATGGCACTTCTCCCAATTTAGCACTAGATCTTTCTCAATACATCTGTGGAGAACTGCTTCTAAGTGCAACAAACACTCCTCAAAAGAACTTCCATATACAGTGATGTCATCCATGAAGACTTCCATGATGCGTTCCACCATATCACTGAAGATGCTTAGCATACATCTTTGGAAAGTTGCAGGAGCATTACATAAACCAAAGGGCATTCTCCTATACGCAAAAGCACCAAAGGGGCATGTGAAGGTTGTCTTTTCTTGATCTTCCAAATCAATCTCTATTTGGAAGTACCCCAAGTAACCATCTAGAAAACAGTAGAAAGGATGTCCTGAGACTCTCTCAAGGACTTGGTCCATGAAAGGCAATGGGAAATGGTCCTTCCTAGTCACTGAATTCAACCTCCTGTAGTCTATACACACCCTCCATCCTGAGGTAGGACGTGTAGAGACTTCCTCCCCTTTCTCATTCTGGATCACAGTGATTCTAGATTTCTTTGGAACTACTTGGGTGGGGCTCACCCACAAGCTATCTGAAATGGGATATATGATCCCTGCTTGTAGTAGCTTCAGAACTTCACCCCTCACCACCTCTTGCATGTGAGGATTCAACCTTCTCTGGGGCTGCCTCACTGGTTTTGTATCTTCCTCCATATAGATATGGTGGGTGCACACCAAAGGACTAATCCCTTTCAGATCAGAAAATTGCCATCCAATGGCTTTCTTGTATTTTCTGAGGACTCCCAAAAGACTATCCTCTTGATCACTTGTGAGATTTGAAGAGACCACCATTGGACATTTCTCATCTTCCTCCAAATATGCATACTTCAAATTAACAGGAAGTGGCTTCAAAACAAGCTTTGGAGGGTCCTCCATAATTGCTTCTTGTGAGTCCTCCTTATTGAATAGTGGTAAGATCTCTTCCCGTCTCCTCCAAGGAGACATGATAGCTAGCACATCAGAGGGTTCAAGTAACCCTTCTTCAAGCACTTCAAGGCTTTCATTCAAGCTCTCTTCTAAGCTCTTGTCACAATGCTCTTCAACCAAGGTGTTGATCAGGCACACCTCCTCCAATCCTTCATCCTCTTCTGGGTGAAGATGTCTCTTGCAAAGATGGAATATGTTTAATTCCAAAGTCATGTTTCCAAATGTGAGCTGCATCACCCCATTTCTACAATTGATGACGGCATTGGAGGTAGCCAGGAAAGGTCTCCCAAGGATGATTGGCACGTAATTGGCTTCCATAACAGTGGGGTCAGTATCAAGCACAACAAAATCCACGGGATAGTAGAATTTGTCCACTTGCACTAGAACATCCTCTATCACCCCCCTTGGGATTTTAACAGACCTATCAGCTAAGGAGAGAGTGATGGCTGTGGGCTTCAATCCTCCAAGTCCCAGTTGCTTGTACACAGAGTATGGGAGCAAATTCACACTTGCCCCAAAGTCTAGTAAAGCTTTCTCCACAAGTGTCCCTCCAATGTTGACTGCAATGGTGGGGCAACCCGGATCTTTATACTTGACTGGAGACTTACTCTGAATGATAGCACTTACTTGCTCAGTGAGGAATGCATTCTTTGTCACATGTAACCCTCTCTTGACCATGCACAAGTCCTTTAGAAACTTTGCATATGTGGGGACTTGCTTGATCATATCAAGTAAGGGTATATTCACCTTCACTTGTCTCAAGACTTCAAGAATTTCTGATGAATTCTTGATTTCCTTCTTTCCATGTAAAGCTTGAGGAAAAGGGGGAGGCATATGTTTCTTCATCATATCCTCTTTAATCACTATCCTTGGCTCTTCTTCAAAGCTTGATTTGGATGCACTTTTCTTCCCACTCTCCTCTTCTTGGTTATTGCTCTCTTTAACCAAGGTTTTCTTTGACAAAGGCTCTTCATCTTACCTCACCTTAGGCGAGGGTTGATCAACCTCCTTTCCACTCCTCAAGGTGATCACAGCTTTGACCTCCCTCAACTTTGAAGAATCCCCCTCTTGGGTTTCAACTTCATGAACACCCTTTGGATTTTGGCTTGGTTGAGAGGGGAACTTTCCTTTCTCATTCACTGTGTTGAGGTTGGTAAGCCTAGAGATAGAGTATTGAATATTATCTATCTTCTGATATAAATCATTTTGCATCCTATCCATTCTCTTATTTAGAGAACTCTCAACATTCTCAATCTTTTGGTGCATTTGGGAGTTGATTGTCCTTTGTTCACCCACAAAGTCATTCATGACTTTACTTAGGTTTGCAATGGCTTGCTCCACTGAAGAGGTTTGTTGAGGTGCTTGAGTTTGGGCTTGTGGTTGGTATGGAGGTGGTCTTGGTTTCCAAGAAAAATTGGGATGGTTTCTCCAGCTTGAATTATAGGTGTTTCCATAAGGTGCATTGTTGTTAGGCCTAAATTGCCCCACAACATTGGCTTGATCACCTAACATCTCCCTTACAGCTGGCATGGTTGGGCACTCATCCACCACATGATCACATGATTGGAAAATGGTGCATGGCATGGCATGGGCTTGAGTCTCTGAAATGGCTTGGACTTCATGCATCTTTTTCAACTCAAGTTCTTCCAGCCTCCTTGCTATTGTTGCCACCTTAGCTTTCATGTCCATGTCTTCACTTAACATGTACATTCCACCCTTTGGATTTACAGGAGCTTTCATCCTTCCTAATTCCTTTGAGTTGGGCTCATCCCATCCTCTTGTTACCTCAGTTACATAACTTAAAAAATCCATGGCTTCTTCCGGATTCTTACTCATAAAATCCCCCCCACACATGGTTTCAAGTATTTGCTTCATGGAGGAAGACATTCCATCATAGAAATAGCTCACCAAGAGCCATGTATCAAAGCCATGATGAGGACAAGCATTGATGGCCTCCATATACCTTTCCCAACATTCATGGAACTTCTCATTTTCTTTTGCAGAAAAGTTTGAGATTTGCCTCTTCAACCCATTGGTCCTATGGGTGGGGAAAATTTTCTTCAAAATTTCGGCCTGAAGATCAACCCAATTCCTTATGCTCCTTGGCCTTAAAGAATTAAGCCATATTTTTGCCTTGTCCTTCAAAGTGAAAGGGAATAGCTTGAGTCTCATCAAGTCTATTGAAGCTCCTCCCTCTCTAAAGGTATTGCATACCTCCTCAAACTCCCTGATGTGGGCATATGGCTTCTCACTCTCCATTCCATGGAAATTTGGTAGAAGGGGCACAATATGGGGCCTTATAATCAGCTGCTCAAGAGGAGGTATGATGCATGAGGGTGCACTCATCCTTGGTGGGTGCATTCTATCCCTCATGGATAGATATGCATTTGGATTACCCCCTTGACCTTGTTGAGAATTTTGATCCTCTTGTGAAGGGTCCATGATGTTTACACAGATATCCAACTTTGTGTCTTGAGGATTCTCAATCCTTACTAATCTTCCCTCTTGGTCCCGAATCCAATAGGGCATGCACAAATCACTACTTGCCTGAAAACAAAACAAAGACAACAAAAACAAAAGAAAACTAGAAGAAAGTTAAAGTTAGAAAGAAAACAAAAGAAATTCTACAATTAAAAGAAAGGAAATAAAGTTAGTGAAAAAGGAATTCACCAAACTTGTGACGGAAATCACAAGTAGCCTCTAAAAGGTTGTATCACTGTATTGTGGCACCATCCCCGGCAACGGCGCCATTTTGATTCGCGCAAGATGATCCAGTCGGGTCATTCAATCAAAAACATTTATAAAACCTCTGACCTCATACTAGTGTAGCAAAGCTACTATAGTATAGTGGCTCTAGGGTCGAACTCTGGGATGGGTTTTCATTCTACCAATGATATACTCGAGATTAGAAATTGAATTTAATGATTTCCTTTATCAAAAACTTAAAGTTTAAAAGAAAATAAAATTTGTTTTAAAAGTGTTTGAAACTAAATTAACATAAACTAATTAAAAATGGAAGAAAGAAAGTTTCTTGGAGCTAAGGATTGCTAGGATTAAGTTTAGAATGCAAAGTGGAAAATTCCAGATTTTTCTCCTCGCATTGGGGATTTAACCTATAGTTATTTCCCGAACCGATATAGGTTTAACAATGGAGATTTAATCCATAAAAGGTCAATAGAAATGGTAGTCAAGGTCCATTAATGGCTTTAGACACTATGGGTCTTCACCTTGAATCACTTTCCAACGGCTCGTACATGATAACTAATGGACTAATATGGATCTAGCAATAAGCATCCACAGAGATCTGAAGCTTACCATGTATTGGCCATTCAAAGTGATTCTAAGGGATTTAAAGCAAAACTTTGGATTTAAAAGCCATTTATGAACTTCAACTACCTGTATTTAAGGCACGAGCGTTTTCCACCTTTGCATCTGGACTTTTCACCTAGCTTCCTTCACTCCAAGAAACCAAGAGTTTAGCCTATCATCCTCTGAGAAAACATCCTCAGAGGTTGTTTGGCTTCCAAGAAAAAGAAAATAGTAAAGAGAAAATAGAAAACGAGAGAGCTCTGTATATTTCCTAAGTGTTAAGCATAACACGCATGATACATGGTTCAAGAGGTGATTTCCACCCCTTATATAGTTTTTACAAAAGCAAAGCTTGTGATAGCTTGTTACAAGGAGAAGAAAGGAAATTACATCAAAAATTACTTAAGAAAATATCTAAAGTGGAGTCGGCAAAAACAGAGGAGAATTCGCACCACGCATGGGGTGTGCGAAATTTTCGCACACCTGAAGGGGGTGTGCGAGTTTCGCACACCATTCGCACACCTGGAGGGGGTGTGCGAAATTTTCGCACACCATTCACACACCTGGAGCAGTTGTCTTCCGAAGGCCATAACTTCCTCGTTTCAGCTCCAAATCGTACACGGTTTGAAGCGTTGGATTTTTTACTTCTTGAGCTTTGAAATGATATATAGAATGTAAAAAATGGACTTCGGGAAGTGCTCCAAAAGTGCCAAAGAAGACTGCAGCTGCTGTCCTCTGATTTCCTCCTTGCTTCTCTTTGCTTTTCTTTGCTTTTCTTCTTTGGTTGGCTTGTCTTAATGATCCAAAAAGATGTCAAAACACTAAAACTAGCCACAAATATGATTAGAAGTCATTGCTAGGTCCTTAACATGCCAATTGGAATAAAGATGAAGAATTACTACACAAAAGTGCTTAAAACATAATGACTTAAAGGTGTAAAATAGCACTTTTTGGGTAGTAATCAATTTAGTTTTTAGTTAACCTTAATTTTTTTTTCTAGAATTGTTTTTCTTTTGTTTTTTTTTTCTTTGTTTTTGTTTCAGTTATTGCTAGTTGTGCATGCCCTATTAGATACGAGACAGTGATGGAAGACTTGTAAAAATTGAAACTCCTCACGAAACAGAATTGGAAATGTGCATGAACGTCATGGAAGCTACACTTGAAGATCAGCATAGTCAACATGCTCAGGAGGAGAATTTCAACGCATACCGATCCATGAGGGACCGCATGCATCTACCTCATATGAGTGCACCATCATTTATAGTGCCACTTATAGAGCATCTAGTGATCTGACCACATATTATGCCACTTTTACCTACTTTCCACAGGATGGAAAGTGAGAATCCTTACGCGCATATCAAGGAATTTGAGGAGGTTTGTAATACTTTCCAAGAAGGAGGAGCTTCAATCGACTTGATGAGCCTCAAGCTATTTCATTTCACCTTAAAGGATAAGGCCAAGATCTGGCTTAATTCTTTAAGGCCAAGGAGTATCCGAACTTGGACTGATTTGCAAGCTGAATTTCTCAAGAAATTTTTCTCGACTCATAAGACCAATGGCTTGAAAAAGCAAATTTCAAACTTCTTAGCTAAAGAGAATGAGAAATTCTATGAGTGTTGGGAGAGATACATGGAAGCTATCAATGCTTGTCCTCACCATGCCTTTGATACATGGCTATTGGTGAGCTATTTTTACAACGGTATGTCTTCCTTAATGAAGCAACTCTTAGAAACGATGTGCGAAGGAGACTTCATGAGTAAGAATCCAGAGGAAGCCATGGATTTCTTGAGTTATGTGGCTGAAGTTTCAAGAGGATGGGATGAGCCTGTAGACCCTCAATTTTGTCCCTTTAACACATGTCTTTAAGTTCGTTTTCAATGCTCCACAGTAGTTCCTTGGTGGTCCAGTACTACTCACCACTTACCTTTTTCTGAGTCACCTTGGAGACTTTGGTTGAGGGATTATTTGATCCCTTATTGTGACCCTTGGCAGCCCTAACTTAGACTTAGGCTTTTTTTGTTTTTTTTTAGGATAGCTTTTAGATACACTTGGCCAATTAGGCAGAACCCTAGGCCCACTTAGGCACCCTAGGCCCGTTAAGGCCCTCTAGGCTCACTTAGCCATCCTAGGCCTACTTAGACAATTTAGGTTCGCTTAGATACACTTAGGCACTTTAAGCCCATCTAGGTGCACTTGGCCAATTAGGCAGAACCTTAGGTCTACTTAAGCACCTTTCTAGGTTTAGTTTCACTGAAATTTGTTTTCTCGTTTTTTTTCTTTATTCATTTATTTTATTGATTAATTTTAGGTTTAAGTGAGTTTTGATTTATTTTATATCATTATTATCTGTATTATTTTTTTTTGTTTATTTATTTTATTTTATGATTGTATGAAAGGATTTTTTTTTTTTTATTATTATTATTTTGCATGAGGAAACGGGCTGCTATTGACTTTCGAGAGAATATCCACATCTTTGAAAGAAAGAAAATTACCAAAGCTGGTTTTGGTAAATGAAAATAAGAAGATGAAGCGTGTACATGGACGGAAAAGTGAGTTGTGTTCAGAATGAAGTGAAATTCTAAGCCGCATAGAAAAGGCATATTCGGCTGGTCAAAGAGGGACGCCTATGGGAAGGGATCAAGATGGCTTGAAGGTGATTCCCGACATGTAAAGAAAACATATTCAGCGGCTCAAAAGAGGATGCTCATGGGAATGAATGAGGACAGTTATATGGGAAAGATACAGAGGAAGAGAAGAGTTTTTTTTAAGGAAAGGAAATTTTCAGAGAAGCGTGATGATGGGGAGGGGCTGCTGTTCCTTCCATTACCATGGCTGGAGAGAGGAGTTAAATGGGGGATTGAGAAGATATTAAGGAAAGGAAAAAGGAAAGAAAAGAAAGGATCGGGGAAAAACAGAGAGGGGGATTGATACAAGAGGGGGTTTGGAAGAATTTTGGCACAGGAGGGACGTCATTCTTTGTAATCGTGAGTGTCATCTTCATAGTGGATCGTCACTCACATCTCCATCATTGACTTGGAAAGAAGGGCTACAACTAGAGATTACCACTTGTCTTTGTCTTGAGAAGTTCATCAGTAGTGTGCTTTCTCTCAGATCAACCAGACGTCTCACCACGGGAACACCGGCTTCACCACTGCCAGTCCGCACGTCTTGATCATTCTCCCATCACCATAACAAGAAACACCTGCAATGCCGTACTAATCATCATCGAACCGGTATCTTCTCATCTCGGCATCTGCATCTCAAAAATCTTTTGGTTTTTGGGTGCATCAAATCTCCATAGAAAGGCTGAGGAGTACGCCTTCATCTAAGAGGAGGTTTCAAGTTTCTGTTGGCATCTCCATTTTCGACGTCTTCTTCTTAGGAAATTTAAGATTTTTGTTCACACCTTCAGCACCAACTCCACGCTGCAATTTGTAGCTACATGCCTCCCCCCACGATCTGTATCCACCGCCAGTCCAATCATCAAGTCTTCATCCCCACGGGCTGCATCCATCGTCAGTCCACGCACCAATAGAGCCTCCACGGGTGGCACTTCTGGGCATCATCCCTATGTTTTGAAGGAGAACACTTCACAGCCATTGAAGATCTGCACTAGCATGCTAGTTCCATCATTTGCGCATCACACCCACATCTCCACCTCGCTGGTTTTCAGACAACCATCCTCACGCTGCAACTAGTCGCCATCTGCCCACACCTCACCACATCAGCCACGTACTGTCATTTTGGTAAGTTAGGTGAGTCATTTTTATATATATATGGCAGCATGTGTTTCATGTAAAGTGCAAGTTTGGATATTTTTTTTAAGTGGAAATATTATTATAATGGTAAGTGGTTTGACTTTTACAAGTTCTGGCACGTATTGATTTTGAATATGGTAGCATGAGTTTAAAAAAACTAGAATTGTTATTTAGGTTTATGTAACAATGCAAGTTTGGACATTTTTCTTTAGTGGAATTATTATTATAATAGGTAAGTGGATTTACTTTTATTGCTAGTGTCGGCATATATTTGTTTCATTTTAATATGGCAACATGGGAATTGTGTTTAGGGTTAGTTTTGATTTATTATATTAAATTCGGAAAATATATTTTTTTATATGTAGTTTTACTTTAAGAAAAATATATATATATATAATTTGATTTTTATTTAATTTAGTTTTGATTCATTTAATTATTAGTTGTTATTTATTTATTTGCTACTAATCTAATGCTTGGTATAACTTATTTATTTATTTATTAATGAGATTGAACCTATGGGTTAAAAATTTAGTTTAAAATAAAAAATAAAAAAAATCTATTGAAGGTGGTTTGAATTGGCTTTAGGTTTAGTTAAAATTATAGTATGTTGAAATGATTGATTTTTATGTGTTAAGTATTATATTTTAAACTTGCCTTGATTACTGATAAAAATGTTTGTTAAGCTAAAATTTATTTTACTAACATAAGTTTATTTAAAAAAAATATATATTATTTAAATCCTTGAGTTCATATTTCATTTTATTCATATTTTATTTCATTCGTATTTATTTGTTTGTGTCATCAACTTATCCATTTGATTATGAGTTTAATTTTATAGGTTAGAAAGTTAGTCTCAGGTAGTTTTATAATTTAATTTGTGGTTAAGGTAAAATTTAGTTTGTTAAAATAATTGATCACGTGTGTTAAGAATTTAAGTTTAGATTGGCTTTAATTAGTGTTTAATTCATTTTCTGCCTAGATTTCATTTTAATAATGTAAGTAATTAGATTCCCTGAATTCATATTTTGTTTTAGTTTCCTTTCGTTTAAATTGATTCATTTTAATTATTTTAGGAGTTTGTATAATTTTAGGTCATTAATAAAATCAATTCTATTTTTGAAAATTCATGCCTTTAGTTTACATTGATTTAGTTTCGCACATTTATTCGATTTAGATATTTTATATAATATTACTTCATTAATAAAGTTAATTCTATGTTTGAAAATTATTGTTTGCTTTGATTCAATTTGGCTCATTTTAATCAATCTCGATGCGTTTGTGTGTTTAATTGATCTCATGCTAATTCTTGATTGTTATTCTTAATGGATGTGTTTCTTGAATATTCTTCATTAATTCTTGGTGGGTATCTCGTTAGCTTATTTGATCTAAGTTTGAATAGTTTATTGCTTTGGTAGTCTCTAGTAAAATTTACTTTTCGGAGGCCATCGGAAAATAGTGAAGATTGGCCTCCATTCCCACCACTTCAATTTTATCGGTTGTCAAAAATTCTACTTTGTGATTTGTTCTTTTTTTTCTTTTGCTTGGTATTTTGATTCATACATTTTATTGTTTTTAAATTAACTTTTTTTATCTTTAAAACATAACAATATTCTCAAAATCTCATTTCCTTAAAAAAAAACCATTTCAAAAATTCATTTAGAGTTCTTAGAATCAAAATCTCATTCCCTTTAAAAATTCATTTCAAAAATTCCTTTAGGATTCTTAGTATCAAAATCTCATTTTTTAAAATAATGTGCAACCATGTTTTGATCGGTTCACATCTTTCAAATAAAATTATAGTTTTAAACAAAACACGAATCAAAGCTTGTGGTCCCAAATAAATGGGATAATTCTAGGCTAAATTCGTGTATATCAATTGGGGAATTGGTGAAACCCCTACATAAGAAAATCTTTTCAAAAATTATTTTTGTTGCCACTTTTGTCATTTGTTGAAATTATGTCTATCTTTTTTAGGAATTGTATACAAGATGAGTGTGATAATTAGTGTTTTCATATACTTTGATAATTTCTATTATGCCAATTAGATAACGAGCATGCTAGGATTTCTATATTTTATTATTTATTATCTAACCCTTCATGTCTTATGGAAGCACATTGTAAGTTATCTATGTTATCCAGGTACGTCCCTTATCACCTACTTTCTAAATTTTTGTAAACAATCATGTCACTGTGAAATATGCATATGTTTGATAATCCTTAAGTGCTTAGATGTATGCTAGATTCGCTATGATTAAATACATGTTGTGTGCTGTACTTCTATACTAACTTTGATGTCTTGTGATAGCACTTAAGAAGCAGTCCAGGTACGTACCCTAAATCTTCTTCATGATTGTGATTGGTTTTCCTGCTAAGCATGCTATTTTTCAAAATCACCTAGCCTACTTAGGTATCCATAACTAACCGATTAATTGCCACGTTTCCCTCAACATAGTCAGTAGAGACCTTTTTAGGGCTTAGAGGGGTGCTACCTCCTAGAGGTACCTTCCCAATAAGTAACCTGATCCCCGGACCAAGACTCGGGTTTTTCAAAGACTTGCTTTTTCCAAAAATTATGGAGTCACATTTTAGGGTTTTTCTTTCTTGTTTTATTTTCCCTTTTAAATAAAAATAAAATAAGTGGCGACTCCAAATTTTTCCAAAAATTAATTTTTCACAAATAAAAAGTGAGTCTCGCCGATTGAGTGGGGACGCACGTGAAAAACGTGGGTCCACGGAGCCGAATGCCAAATAAGTGGGAAGAATGAAGTCTCAACCTAATGCTCCTAATGCTAAGGTTGGGATGTATACTTTGAACGAAGACATCAATATGAAAGCAAAAGTTACAACTATGGCAAGAAGATTGGAGAAGCTAGAAATGAAGAAGATACGAGAAGTGCAGGCCATTTCTGAAACACTAGTGCAAGCTATGTCGTGTTCCATTTGTCAATCTTTTAAGCACTTGGTGGAGGAGTGTCCTACTATTCCAGCTGTGAGAGAAATGTTTGGGGATCAAGCAAATGTTATTGGACAATTTAAGCCCAATAAGAATGCTTCATATGGCAACACCTACAATTCAAATTGGAGGAACCATCTAAATTTCTCTTGGAAGCCAAGGGCACCTCAGTACACGCAACTTGGCCAAGCACCTCTACTAGCCTTGAATCTTGAACAAGCCATTGTGAATCTTAGCAAGGTCGTGGGAGACTTTGTTGGAGACTAGAAATCTGTCAATGCTTAGCCCAGTCAAAGAATTGACACTGTAGAGAATACATTGAACAAAAGGATGGATGGAATGCAAAATGATCTATCTCAAAAGATAGATAATCTCCAATACTCAATCTCAAGGCTCACTGATGCGACTCATGGTAGCTTAGCTTTAAAGGCGTATCAACAAAATTTATACCTTAAATACTATTACTAAAGTAGCCAAGCTACTATAGCATAGTGGTTCTAGGATCGTTCACTGGGAAGGGTTTTCGCAAACACAAGTGATATTCAAATTAGGAAAATAGGTGATTTTCTTATGGATGTTAGCTTTAAAAGAAGATGAAAATGCTTTAAAGAGATTTAAACTAATTTAAGCTAACATTAAAGACTAAAATGAAAGGGTGTAAAAACAAGTTTCTCAAAGATAGGATAGCTATGCTCCGGCTCTTATGCAAATTGGAAATCTCAGGATAGGCTCCTCGCGTTGGGGTTGCAACTATGGTGATGCTAGCTTCCCGAACCGGTATGGATTTAGCAAATCAAGTTTTAATCCTTTAAAATGACAAAACAGATGGTAGTGAATTTCATCAATGGTTATTCACCTTAGACTTCCTTTGAATGGCTCGTAAGAGATAACTAATGGTCTAAAGCCAAAAGCTTACCAAATATTGGCAACTCAAAGTCATTCCAGGTGATAAACTCACCTTTCAATGGCCATTGAAATTGGTTCTAACGGATTAATGCAAAACTTGGAATTGAAAACCTCACCTTCCAATAGCTCGTAGGAGATAACTAATGGATAGAAATCCAAAAGCTTATCAAGTATTGGCCGCTGGAAGTTGTCCAAAGGAAATAAAAACCAAACTTTGCATTAATGAACCATTAATGAAAAACGACTACCTTACCTTCCAGGTGCGAGAAATTTCCATGGGATTGCATCCAAGCCATCACATAACATCCATACTTTGAGAAACTTAAAAGTTTTAGCCAATCATCCTCTGAGGAAAAGTCCTCAGAGGCTGTTTGGCTACTAAGAAAATAGAAATGGGGAAGAACCGGAGAAGAGAGAAAAAAAGAGCTTTATATTTCTAAGTTAATGTACAGAGGATCAATCTCCCCAATCCATCTCTATCCTCCTAGAGGCGTTGTGCACCTCTATATATAGCAAAATTACAAGATAAAGCCTCATGTCGGCTGAATACAAGGTTACAAAAGGAATTTACACGAGAAAATATCAAGCTAAAAATATATGGGAAGTCGGTGGTGCGTGCGTGGAGAAACAGAGGAAATTTGGCATTTTCGCAAGGTGAATTTCTCCTTGCGAAATTTCGCAATGTTGTGAAATGGAAAAATTTCGCATCATGAGGAAAATCCCCTTGCGAAATTTCGCAAGGAGAAATTCACCTTGCCAAATTTTCGCAAGGTTTGATGCAGTTGTCTTCCAAAGGCCATATCTTCCTCATTTCAGCTCCAAATTGTACACGGTTTGAAGCATTGGATTCTTGACTTCCTAAGATTTGAAATGGTTTATAGTATGTAGAAAATGGACTTCAGAAAGTGCCCCAAAAGTGTGAAAGAAGACTGCAGCTGCTGTCCTCTATTTTCCTCTTCTCCATTGTTCTTGTTTGTGCTCGTGTTTCCACTTGAAATTCAAGCCTGTAAACTTCCAAAATCCTTGCTTTAACTTGTCCAATTAGCTCCTCCATCATTTGGCATGCTTGAATTGATTCATAAGCTGATAAAAACATGTAAACTTGCCACAAAATGGTTAAAACCAATTATTAAGGACCTTAATGAATTAATTGGGTTAAATGAATATGATTACTACTCAAAGGTGCTTAAAACCATTATAATTAGGTCTACAAAATAGTACTTTTTGGTAGTAATCACACCCCCCAACCGACTCATTGCTAGTCCCTTAGCAATGGAGGAGATAAAAACTAAGTAAACTATAATAATATACATAAAAGGGATCATGCAAATCACTCCAAAAAATGATATGAGTGGCATGATGGACATCCATGGATCAATAAAGATGTGAAACTCAACCTATAATAAGAGTTGTCAAAGCATTCACTTGATCATAGAGTACAAAGAATGGATATTATGCAAGTTTAAGCATCAAAAGAATTTCCACTCTCAAAAGATCCAAATCAAATTCTTCCACTAAAAGCTAAGTGTTAATGTGATTAGCTTCCGAGTATAGTATGGATAACTATCATCTCCCCCCAACCTAAGTCTTTCTTTAAGCTTAGCAAAATTAACCATCTCTTGATAGGCTAGGAACGCACCTCTTATTCACAATTCTTTTCACTTACTAAACTTAACCAATTCACCCATGTAACAAGCAGAGGATCGGTGACTCCCAACCAATAAAGGCTTAGGGCACCAGGCTTTAAAGGCTTTCGCCACCCCTTCGGACCATGCTCAGGTTTCAAGGCAAGCAAAGAAGTTTATTCTATATATATTTTTTCTTCTTTTTTTTTTCTTTTTCTTTTTCTTTTTTCTATTTTTTCAAAGACTCATTGGTCTTTATAATGTGTCCCAACACTATTAAAGAGAGGTTAAAGGTGTCAAATTATGATTTCTCAAGCTTAGAGGGTGAGATAGCTTCACATCTTATAACCGGAATCTACTGTATGTGTGTGCGAATAGCTTAAGGTGGAAGAGATAAGTTTGCATGCAATGGGAGTTTCAACAATTCATCAACTTTTAGAAGAGCATAATACAAACTCTAAGACTCATGTAATCAAGTTGAAACTTGACTTCTCTCATTTAATTTTGAGAGTTAATCCTTAATATCCATGGAGTTTAAAGCAAAAATTTTAAAAATTTTAAAAAGTAGCTAATTTAACTAAGTATGATAAAAATTTAAACTAATACTTACTTCCTCATCTCTCCCCCCAACCGAGATGAACATTGTCCTCAATGTTTGAATCGAAAATAAGGAGGAAGGAAGTGGTACCTCATGTGATGTGGACTTGGAATTGAGAAGGTTGAACCACCTATTTCAAAATTCAAAAATTGAATGAGAGAGGAATTTATACTAAATATTTACAAAAATGATGAGTGGGCCCCACTTTGAGCAGCTGAGGACAAGGCTCAAAGGGTCCATGCCATGATGGTATACTCATATAAGTTGCAATGACATTTGAATGTAGCTTGTAGGGGTGTTAAAATTGGAGATTTTTGGCTAAAACAGGGGAAAACAAAGGAGGAGTGAACAGTGAGTGCCAAAATTGGCACAGTCACTGTTCACCTCCTTTGAAGCCCGACTGTGTGTTTTCCAAGTTTTGGGAAAAAATTCAAAAATGGTTTGGAAATGCATTCATGAATTTTTAAACTTGGAAAAACATGGAATTCAAGACAAAGGCCTTCCCGAGAGCTTTGGTTTTAGAAATTAGTTTGAAAATCATTTCGCACCAAGAGAAACAAGGTGCGAAAGTTTTCGCACTGGTAATTGAGGTGCGAAGATAGCATCCCGGGAGGCTTGGCTTTCCAAAATGTATAGAAATTCCTTTTCGCACCATGCACTGTCACTGTGCGAAAAATTCGCACTGAGTGTGTTCATGGTGCGAAATTCCACTGAGAGCTTTGCTTATGCATTTTGGCTCCCCTGTTTCCTCTATTTCACCTCCATTTCGATTTTTTCAAGCATCGTACCTACATGAACACTTCAAAACTCATCTTAAAAACATATTAAAACTAAATTAAAGCTAAAAATTCAAACTAAAACATGCATAAATTTAAAGAAAGCATAGAATTTAAATGAAGCTGATAGCATGTACCCCAAAAAGAAGATGAACTATTTAGCTCATCCTCACTCACACACCCACTTCATGCTAAAATCCCCCTGGATCCCAAACAAAATTGGCATCCTTCCCATTTGGTCCAAGGGAATTCGTTTCTCTTCTCTTCCCTGGAGAAGTGGATGCTTTAAAGGGTTCAGGTAACCCTTTATCATCTTGAACCTTATGATTTTCAATGGAAGGTTGGTCCATAGAGTTGTCATAGCAATCCCCCACCAAAGTGTCGATCTTCAACACTTTCCTTGATCTTATTGCATTGGTTCCTTGAAGGTTATGGTGGGGTTGAGGAGGAAGCTTCCTTTTCCCCCTTGCTATGTCGAGATTGGTGAGCTTCTCAATGGAGTCTTGAACTTTTTCTATCCTTAGTGATAGATCATTATAAACCTCCTCCATTCTTACATTTATTGAACTCTCCAAATTATCAATCTTTTCATTAAGATGAGAGTTGATCTTTTGTTGCTCACCTACAAAGTCCTCCATGACTTTGCTTATCTTCAAAATGGCTTGCTCCAATGAAGATGTACTCATTGATGGCTGAGGTTGAGGTTGGGTTGTAAGGTTGGGATGGTTTACATACTCAAATGAAGTTGGCATGGCTTGTGGTTGTGCTTCAGTATGCACATTTCTCAATTCAAACTCTTCTATCATTCTAGCCATAGATGCTAGCTTTGCCCTCATGCTCATGTCTTCATTCAAAGCATCCTTACTACCCCATTAGCTTTGTTGCACCTGCCTTTTCCCTAATTCAATCTGATCCCTCATGGATAGTGTAGACCCTCAATTTTGTCCCTCGACACTGGCATTTATCCTTTGGGCGTCACCTGCACCCATCGTTCTCATATGGCACCACTAGGGCCCCTTTTGGGCTTAGTCGGTGTCCGAGCCTCATGTGGGCTTGTCTGTGGTCCATTGTGGTGCGTATGAGGTTCATTTTGGAGGGTCATCATGGCCATTTTCCTAGTCATTCACATCACCCTATAGGAAGGAAGTGGGGTCATCCCGATGTTTTAGCTTAGTTGGAGTTTATAGGGGCATGTTGAGGTTCGGAGCACTCGGGCTTGTTTTGATTGTATCTCCCTCATCCAAACTCGGAATCAAGAACCATTTCTTTTTATGGATTCCTTATTCTTCCAGGAACATTCTGTAAAATTTTCAAAATTTTTTGCAACCGGTCGGCTGGTTGGCAGCCGGTTCAGCCGGTTCAGCTGGTTCATCGAGTCAGCCGGTGTAGAACACTGATTTTTGGTAATTGTTTTGATCATATCTCCCTCTTCCGAACTTGGAATCATGTACTGTTTTTTTTCATGGATTCCTTACTATTCTAGGAACATTATGTCAAATTTTCAAAAATTTTTGCCATCGGTTCGACCGGTGGGCATCCGGTTCGGCCGGTTCATTGAGTCAGCTGAGGTAAAACACTAATTCTAGTAATTTTGGGGCCCAAATCCTACATGGCTCAGGCCCGTAAGCTCCATATTGGTTTTGGGCAATGTTGTGGGTCCATTTTGGGCCTTGGTTTGGGTTCCTTGCAGCCCACCACGAATCCATATGGATTCTTGGTGGTGAAGCAAACTGAAAGCTGAAGGGAGTGAGCTGGCCTTGTAAGTTTAAGAGAAGTAATGAGGGGTGTGGTTCCCATGCTGATGAAGGGGATTTCGATGCTGAAGGGGAAGGAACCCAGGAGGCTCAAATGCTGAGAGGGGTATGAGTATAAAAGGTGGGAAGAGAGGAGAGCAAAGGACCTTTTGGCATTTTCAGAAAGAGGGGAAATTTTGCTGGTGAGAGAAACAAAAAGGTCAGGAGCATCTTCTGAGTTGAGGGTGTGGGGGAAAGCTTCAGCACTGTGGTTTCTTTGAAGAGGAGAATGACAGCATCTTAGTTTTGGGAGTCATCATTGGCATACACGGATCTATTTGGTGGAGATTCTGAGGTAAGCATGCTGAATTTTCTTTGCTGACAGTTTATCTTCCTCGTCTTCATATGTTTTTCTCCTTCCTCATCATCTTTTCTTCCATTTGATATGAATATTGTATTGCTTGGGTGTGGATAACAAAGGCCACACATGATTTTTGTTGATTGGTTATGAATGGTTTAGGAACTTTCTAACGGAATTTGGGATTTTTTTTATCAACCGGATGAACCGGTTCAACCGGTTCAGCCCCATAACTGGCTGCCTCTGTCAGCCATGGGGAACACCTGCCTTTCTTGGCCTGGTTCTCACTCATCCGGGCTTGGAATTGAGAACCGTTTCTTTTGTTTGCTTCCTTAAGCCCTTAGGAACTTTCTGACCAAATTTGGGATTTTTTATCAACCGGATGGACCAGTTGGGAACCGGTTCAACCGGTTCAGCCCCATAAGTGGCTGCCTCTGTCAGCCATGGGGAACACCTGCCTTTCTTGGCCTGGTTCTCACTCATCCAGGCTCGTAATTGAGAACCGTTTCTTTTTTTTGCTTCCTTAATCACTTAGGAACTTTCTGACCAAATTTGGGATTTTTTATCAACCGGATGGACCAGTTGGGAACCGGTTCAACCGGTTCAGCCCCATAAGTGGCTGCCTCTGTCAGCCATGGGGAACACCTGCCTTTCTTGGCCTGGTTCTCACTCATCCGGGCTCGTAATTGAGAACCGTTTCTTTTGTTTAATTCCTTAATCACTTAGGAACTTTCTGACCAAATTTGGGATTTTTTATCAACCGGATGGACCAGTTGGAAACCGGTTCAACCGGTTCAGACCCATAAGTGGCTGCCTCTGTCAGCCATGGGGAACACCTGCCTTTCTTGGCCTGGTTCTCACTCATCCGGGCTCGGAATTGAGAACCGTTTCTTTTTTTTGCTTCCTTAATCCCTTAGGAACTTTCTGACCAAATTTGGGATTTTTTATCAACCGGATGGACCAGTTGGGAACCGGTTCAACCGGTTCAGCCCCATAACTGGCTGCCTCTGTCAGCCATGGGGAACACCTGCCTTTCTTGGTCTGGTTCTCACTCATCTGGGCTCGGAATTGAGAAACGTTTCTTTCTTTTGCTTCCTTAATCACTTAGGAACTTTCTGACCAAATTTGGGATTTTTTATCAACCAGCTGAACCAGTTGGTAACAGGTTCAACCGGTTCAGCCCCATAAGTGGCTACCTCTGTCAGCCATGAGGAGCACCTGCCTTTCTTGGTCTGGTTCTCACTCATCTGGGCTCGGAATTGAGAACCGTTTCTTTATTTTGCTTCCTTAATCACTTAGGAACTTTCTGACCAAATTTGGAATTTTTTATCAACCGGATGGACCAGTTGGGAACAGGTTCAACCGGTTCAGCCCCATAAGTGGCTACCTCTGTCAGCCATGAGGAGCACCTGCCTTTCTTGGTCTGGTTCTCACTCATCCGGGCTCGGAATTGAGAACCGTTTCTTTCTTTTGCTTCCTTAATCACTTAGGAACTTTCTGACCAAATTTGGAATTTTTTATCAACCGGATGAATCAGTTGGGAACCGGTTCAACCGGTTCAGCACCATAACTGGCTGCCTCTGTCAACCATGAGGAACACCTGCCTTTCTTGGTCCGGTTCTCACTCATCCGGGCTCGGAATTGAGGACCGTTTCTTTTGTTTGAATCCTAACTCATTTAGGAGTTTTATAGAAAAATTTGGGAATTCTTATCAATAGGTTGTACCAGTTGAGAACCAGTTCAACTTGTTCTGCTGAAGGACTTTAGGTAGCCCTCGTTTTTGGCATTTTTCGAGCCCTTATCCATTGGGGCTCAAACCCATTTGCTATAGGGCACTTGTGAGCCATCTTGAAGGTTTAAGTCAGTGTTTGATTTCAGTTAGTATGGGAAATTTTGAAGTTATGGGTGGGGTGGTCTAGGTAAGTCCAGTTTGATTTGTATGACATTTGGGGAGTCCATTACCTGATCTCAACCAGCCTTCTTCCTTTTTGGCACAAAATTTGATGCTTGATTCTGAATACATGTTGCGTGGCTTACTCACCCTCTGCTGTAGCACATGGCTAGGGACCACAGGTACGCATCGTGGGTTTTGATTGTTGAATCATATGCATGCATGGTGCCTAATCCTGAATTTTTGTTACATGTTTATCTGTGTTTGACTGACCGTTTATGCAGCGCATGGCTGGGGACCACAGGTACGCTCCCATTGTTTTGGGTTGGTTGAATCCATATGCATGCCAAATACCAATTAGGATTGTGTGATTCATGACATTTATTTAGCCTAGGGTTTCATCTTTGACCCATATGCTCCCACATACCCCAATTCATTAGTAGAGACCGAGTTCCGGGCCTAGAGGGGTGCTACCTCGCATGAGGTACCTTCCCAATGGGTAACCTGATCCCCGGACCCAGAATCTAGTTTTCGCAGACCGCTTTTTTTCCATACTGGGGTCATTAGGGATTTTGGTTCTTACTTAATTTTCCCCATTTTAAAAATAAAAATAAAAAGTAAGTGGCGACTCCATACAACACCGTCTCTCACTGAGGGCGGTTTTTTCAAAACTGGAGAACTCAACTTTTTCATTCCTTATTTTCTTTTAAAAGCGAGTCGCGCCGGTCCGGTGGATCGAGTGAGGGTCCACAAATTGGCGACTCTACTGGGGATCGAACCCAGAATCTCTGGTTTCATAAGAAGATCAAGCTTGAACTTGAGTTGGGAATATTGGAGCACATGGTTCATTGATCAGTAGACTCTTAGGTTGCATAGATGACCGATGATCATGTACTTGGTTGGTATTTGGCTTGCACCTGTGATGTGTTGTTGCTTGTGTGTTCACCTATTGGATTCTAGCATGCTTGCTCATTATTGATTGGTATCTAGCTATGACATTTGGGATTAGACTTAGATGATTAGATTGTGTGTAGATGTGTGGTAGGCTATCTCTTTGTGCATGACTATTTGCTGTATGACTGCTCCTTTCCTTGCATGACTGCTTGCTGCTTGTGTTTGTAGGGCACGTGTGTATCCCCTTACTTTCGAATCACTAGTCTTGGTCAACTATTCCTCATGGATTGCTTGTGTTTCTTGGGAGTCATTCCCAATTTGTTCGCCTTTGACCAAGCTAGGGGTTTGGAATAGGGTCTAGCATAAGGGCTATATCGATGTTTGGGAGCACTATGGAAAAGATGGATGTCTGAGCAATGAAGACCTGTATAGCCCTGAGCTGGATTTCATGGATACATGCGTGGCCAGCATGTCACTTTGATTGTTGATTGATTGTTAGTTAGGACCTTAGGTTGCGTATCCCTGTGGGTACAGTCATCTAGTCTTTTAGGACTTGCCTCTTCTCTTTTTTTAACTTTTGAGCCACATTACCCCTAAGGTATCACCATGACAGAATCCCGTTCCTGCTTGTGGAACCGTATATCAGTTTAGCTGTTGAGATCACATGTCAATTCATTTTCTCAGAAGATTTTAGTTATACGTTCCTAGTTTGATTTCAGGATTGATAGTCACGGGGACTGACGTCCCCCTTTCCTTTTGTAGGATTATTGATTGAGATCGACCTGGGTTCCCGAGCTTGGATCCGGATTGGAGATAGACTGGTTAGAGGATCAGATTCACCCAGCCAGTTAGAGCAAATACCAGATCATAGAGATATGGATCCTCAGTATGCTACCGTTGACCAGTTAGCTGAGATTACCGATACCATGGCGTCACTTAGGGACGCTATCTTGGGACTGGGTTAGAGGATTGATGGGCACCAGGCCCAGCCATTGCCGATTCCAGGGAGCACCCTGCATGACTCTACCATACCACCACCACCACCACCACCATCTGGGCCATCTGGACCTACTATACAGCAGGACTACATAGTTCTACCACCACCACCACCACTGGTTCAGTCAGCTCCCTAGGCTGGAGCATTTGTGTTGCATGGTCAGACTGAGACTACGCCGCATTCTGTTGTGGCACCAGCACAGATTGTTGATGATACCCAGGCTCGGATTGACAGGATTGAGCAGAGGATGAGATCACTACATGTTTCTGATGGGATGATGAGGTGGGATGGATATGATGATCTGCCAGTAGCAGCTTTGCCTGTTGAGTTCCGCATGCCGGACATTGAGAGATACACGGGGATAGGGTGTCCCCGTATTCACTTGCAGCTATACAGCACTGTTATGCGCGGGCATAGACTGGATGAGGCACAAATGATTATGTTATTCCCTCTATCATTGAGTGGTGCTGCTCAGCGTTGGTTTGCCTCATTGGACCCTTCGAGACGTAGGACATGGGCTAATTTGGGACAGGAATTTATTAGACAGTATTCTTTCAATACTATAGTGGATGTATCCCGGAGGGAGTTAGAGGCCATCAGACAAGGGCCGGATGAGTCAGTTACTTCATTCATTTCCCGTTGGAGGGAGAAGATAGCACAGATTATTGATAGACCTTCAGAGCGCGATCAGATCAGTATGATTATGAGTAGCCTTCAGCCCCGCTTTGCTAGGCATCTCATGGGCTTCCCTCAGACAGACTTTGGCTCGTTAGTGCAGGCCCTCTATGGTATTGAAGAGGGTATATCTAGAGGTTTATGGGCAGATTCTTCCCCTTTAGACTCAAAGGGGAAGAAGTCGGGATCAGGCCCCAGGCCCTCAGATGTTGGTACTATTGGCATGACAGGACACCGGTCTTCACGTCGTCCTCCATTTCAGAGTCAGTTTTTTGGCACTCCTTATCAGATGATACAGCATGATCAGTACAGACCAGTTGCTCCCATTAGGCCAGTAGGGCCTACTTATCTACATCCGCCACCACAGCCGGTATATTCTACACAGGCACCCCAGAGGCCGCCTATGCAGTTCCATCATCAGTATAGAGCACCGCCTCCACCGAGGCCAGTTAGACAGTTCACACAGCTTGGGATGCCACTGAGCCGAGCTTTTCAGAGATTGGTTGAGGGGGGACTGATTGCCCCACTACCGCCTAGACCACCACTACAGCCTATCCCCCCAGGATTCAGGACAGATCTTCACTGTGCCTACCATCAGAGAACAAGCCATGATACAGACAGTTGTTCAGCACTGAGACATGCCATTCAGGATTTGATAGATCAGGGCTTAGTTGATTTAGGGCGCCCGGGTGTGGCCACAGACCCGCTACCTACTCATGACACTAGAGCAGTACCTCCACCCCCGGAAGGGGTACATTTGATTGAGTTTGCAGGGGATGAGATATTTATGATGGGTTGGGATGGAGAGGCTCCTCAGCCGATCAGTCTATATGAGGAGTCATATTTTGTTGGATATATACCTAGACAGCAGATCCCCAGGCCATTCAGTTTGACCCCAGACGAGATTTATGGGCCGCCTCCAGTATCACCGGTATACTTACAACATGTGCCACCTATGACACCCTTCATTCTGTTCCCAGAGGAATATAGGCCCCCTCATAGAGATGTTCAGATAGTTACACGAAGTGGAAGGGTAGCACAACCTCCACCCGTTGACAGGCCATTTGCTGGTATAGCTGCCAGAGAGGAGGTTCAGAGGGAAGATGATGAGATATTACGCCAGCTGCGTACTACTCAAGCTCGCATATCTATTTGGAGCCTTTTGGCCTCATCTAGTACACACACAGATGCATTGGTCAGAGCCCTTGGCCAGATTAGGGTTGACACTACTACTACCCCAGAGGGGCTTATTCACATGTTGACAGCTGATAGAGCTACATGCATAGTGTTTTCTGATGATGACTTGCCACCAGAAGGATCAAATCATGTTCGACCCTTATTCATTGATGTTGTTTGTTCAGGCCGTCGGGTGCCGTCTGTTCTGCTGGACAATGGTTCTGCCCTGAACGTCTGTCCATTGGTTACTGCTATTGCACTTGGGTTTTCGCCAGCCGATTTTGGGGCTTCTACACAAACTGTTCGAGCTTATGATGGGACTCAGAGGACAGTTATGGGTACACTCAGTACACATGTCATGATCGGGCCAGTTAGTTACTCCATAGTATTTCAGGTTTTAAGGATTCATGAGGCTGGTGCTATACCATCTTCCCTCCATCAGAAGGTGAAGTTCATACATGAGGGGTGCATTATCACGATACAGTCTGATAGAGATATTATCACTTCGTCTGAGCCAGTGTTACATATCAGTCACAGTGAGGATGACTTACATTTGACCGGGTTTACGTTCGATGAGGTTCAGATTGTCAGCTTAGAGGATGGCAGCAGAGATATGGTACCTATGTCGTTCGACCAGCACAGCAGTACTTTGGTGCTCAGCATGATGAGAGGAATGTCTTATTTGCCTGGCATGGGATTGGGTCGCCGCCAGCAGGGGCCCCATGAGTTTACTTTCACAGTTGATCATGACACGCCCTACGGATTAGGTTACATCCCCACAGAGGCTGATGCACGTTATATGTCACAACTGCGCAGGGATAGGGTGAGGGCTCGCATGTCTGGCATTCCATTTGATTATCCCCTCCGCCCATACACCTTCCAGTTGGCCGACTACTTTATTAGGGGTTCAGAGCATACACTTCGCACAGAGGGGACTGTTCACATTCCAGAGACAGTTGAGATTCAGAACATCCAGCAGGCCCTGGGTCAGATTCATTTGGACACCGGGACTACTGAGGCACCTGGTGCCATGATAGTCACGCCCCCATCACTGGACCGAGCTAGTGTGTTCTCTATGTGTTTCCCCGGGGAGGTCCCTGACTATGACCTACCTATGGATTTGGGAGATGGCACTGACGAGATGGACATGATCGGCATAGGTCGTATCTTCGATGCAGCCCTATGCGGGCCCTATACTGCTTTTGATATGTTCGGAGTTTCTGTACTCGAGATTGATGGGGATGACTTTATTCCTAATGCCTACACTGATGATATGGATTTTATAGGCATTGGTCGTATCCTTGATGCAGCCCCACGCGGGCCCCATTCTGCTTTTGACATATCTGGAGTTTCCATACTTGATGATGAGTCAGTCTTTGATGTCGTTACTTCTGATTTTACTTCTGTTGAGGGAGCGTCCGACTCTGTGGACCCACCTCTTTCTTCTGACACTATGTCCGGGTTTGTCACCCGCTTTGATGATATTTCTTATGGTAATAATGATATGAGTATTTTCAAGTACTTGACTGTGTCACAGCATCTTCCTTTGATTGCACCACCAGCACCCACGACACATATATATGATGTTGATGATATGGGAGATACGGATGACCCACTGGGTGGTCAGTCAGAGTTTTATTCTGACACAGAGGACGAGAAAGTCACACCCATTTCTGGTAGCACAGAGTTGATAGATTTTGGGGCACCAGATCAGCTCAGGGAGATCAGGATTGGCTCTTCTATATCTCCTGATAAGAGGAGTAGGTTGATTGACCTGCTCAGGTCATACTTGGATGTATTTGCATGGTCATATGAGGACATGCTAGGCCTTGACCCCTCCATAGTGCAGCATCACCTGCCCATTTTACCACATGCTAGGCCCGTTAAGCAGAAATTAAGAAGACTACACCCTCGATGGAGTTTGCAGGTTAAGGAAGAAATTCGGAAGCAACTCGGTGTTGGTTTCTTGTCAGTGGTTGAGTATCCTGAGTGGCTGGCTAATGTCGTCCCTGTTCCCAAAAAGGACGGCAAGGTTAGGGTTTGTGTTGACTTTCGAGATCTGAATAAGGACAGCCCTAAGGATGATTTTCCCCTCCCACACATTGATATGCTGGTTGATAGCACTGCAGGGCATCCGATGTTGTCCTTCATGGATGGCTTTTCTGGGTATAATCAGATTCTGATGGCTCCAGAGGATATGGAAAAGACTTCTTTCATTACTGAGTGGGGTACTTACTGTTACCGGGTTATGCCATTTGGGTTGAAGAATGCAGGAGCCACTTATCAGAGAGCTACTACTACTCTGTTCCATGATATGATGCACACAGATGTCGAGGTATATGTGGATGACATGATAGTGAAGTCCCGAGACAGGACAGATCACTTAACAGCCTTACAAAGGTTTTTTGAGAGGATCAGACAGTTCAGGCTGAGATTGAATCCCAAGAAGTGCACCTTTGGGGTGACTTCTGGAAAATTGCTGGGACACATTGTTAGTGAGAGAGGTATAGAGGTTGATCCAGAGAAAATCAGAGCCATACTTGACATGCCTGCCCCGAGGACTGAGAAAGAGATTAGGGGATTCCTAGGTAGATTGCAGTACATCAGTCGTTTCATTGCTAGACTGACAGACATTTGTGAGCCTATCTTCCGCCTTCTGAGGAAGAATCAGCCTACAGTTTGGAATGATGATTGTCAGCGCGCTTTTGAGAGGATTAAGGAGTGTCTCCTTTCTCCTCCGGTTTTAGTGCCTCCCACACCGGGGCGTCCTTTGCTTCTGTACTTATCAGTTTCAGACATGGCCTTAGGATGCATGTTAGCTCAGCTTGATGATTTGGGGAAGGAGCGTGCCATTTATTATTTGAGTAAGAGGATGCTTGAGTATGAGTGCAAGTACATTATGATTGAGCGCCTTTGCCTGGCATTGGTTTGGGCCACTAAGAGACTTAGACATTACATGACAGAGTATTCCGTGCTCTTGGTCTCATGATTGGACCCGTTGAGGTATCTATTTGATAGGCCTGTTCTGACCGGTAGGCTCATGAGATGGCTGGTATTGTTGACAGAGTTTGATATTCATTATGTCACACAGAAGTCAGTAAAAGGAAGCATTGTTGCAGATCATTTAGCTTCTTTGCCAATATTTGATGACAGATCAGTTGATGATGATTTCCCTGATGAGCAGATCATTTCGATGACTAGTATTACGGGATGGCGGTTGTACTTTGATGGTGCCGCCAATCAGTCGGGGTTTGGCATTGGTATCTTGTTGATATCACCACAGGGTGATCATATCCCCATATCAGTCCGGTTAGCCTTTTCTGATCATCACCGATTGACGAATAATATTGTAGAGTATGAGGCTTGCATTACAGGTTTGGAGACTGCACTTGATCTTGGCATTAGACAGTTAGAGATCCACGGGGATTCCAACTTGGTTATAAAGCAGACTCAGGGTATCTGGAGGACACGGGATGAGAAGCTGAAACCCTACCATGCTTACTTGGACCTATTAATTGATAGATTCGATGTGTTAAGGTATATACATCTACCCAGGGCGGAGAATCAGTTTGCCGATGCATTAGCCACCTTGGCTTCTCTGATTGTGATCCCTGCGGGGGTGAATATTAGGCCATTGCTGATTGAGACTAGATCTGCACCAGCTTACTATTGTCTAATTGGAGAGATAGAGGATCAGATTGAGCTGCCATGGTATCACGATATTTATCAGTTTCTGTCATGCAGCGCTTACCCAGAGTCAGCCTCGGCCAAGGATAGGAGAGCATTGAGACAGTTGGCCACCAGATTTGTTGTTTGTGGGGATGCGCTGTATAGGAGATCACCTGATGGCTTGTTATTATTATGTCTAGACCGTGCATCTGCAGATCGAGTGATGAGAGAGGTTCATGTAGGGGTCTGTGGCCCACACATGGGAGGTCATATGCTAGCACGTAAGATCATGAGGACTGGCTACTTTTGGTTGACCATGGAGACAGATTGTTGCCAGTTTGTACAGAGATGTCAGGAGTGTCAAATGCATGGAGACTTGATACACGTGCCACCTTCTGAGTTGCATGCACTTGCATCCCCTTGGCCGTTTTCAGTATGGGGTATTGATATTATTAGGAAGATCTCGCCCAAGTCTTCTAGCGGGCATGAGTACATTTTGGTTGCCATTGACTATTTCACCAAGTGGGTGGAAGCTACTTCTTATGCTAGGTTGACAGCGGCCAGAGTGGCTAAGTTCATCAGATCGCATATTATTTGCCGATACGGGGTCCCTCATGAGCTGATCTCAGACAGAGGGGTGCATTTTAAGGGCGAGGTGGACACGTTGATTCAAGAGTATGGCATTCAGCATCACAGATTGTCTGCGTACAGGCCGCAGACTAACGGGGCAGTTGAGGCCGCAAATAAGAATATCAAGAGGATTTTGAGAAAGATGGTCGAGACTTCTCGGGATTGGTCAGAAAAGCTCCCTTTCGCATTGTGGGCTTATCGTACATCTTTTCGTACCTCTACTGGAGCTACCCCATATTCTTTGGTGTATGGTATGGAGGCAGTGTTACCTGTTGAGATTGAGATGGGATCTTTGAGAGTAGCACTAGAGCAGCATATATCCGAGGCCGAGTGGGCCCAGTCTCATTATGATCAGCTTAGCCTGTTGGATGAGAAGAGATTGACGGCGGCAGATCATGTTCAGGCCTATCAGAGGAAGATGACCCGTGCATTCAGAAAGAGGGTCAGGCCTAAGAAATTCCAGAGAGGTGACCTAGTCTTGAAAGTCCTTAGGGGATTGATCAGTGACCCTAGAGGCAAGTTTAGACCGAGTTGGAGCGGGCCTTATGTCATCCGAGATCTGACTCGAGAGGGAGCTGCCTGGTTAACAGACCTAGACGGAAATCAGTTCACAGAGTCAGTTAATGTGGATCAGTTGAAGAAGTTTTATGCGTGAGATCATGGTTAGAGGATGGGTGGCCGTCACTTCGAGTAGCCATATTCCCTATTGCACACCCGTACATTGATATATACTATTGCCAACCCTTTGAGCCTCACGTGGTTTATTATGGCCTTTTCTTTCATTCAGTCTTGCATACCTTTTCTGACCTAGGTTGGGGACTTACCCTTGTGCGCTTTGTATTTATTGATTGGATCTATGAGCATTGTGGGCATGGTGTCATTCTTCGTTTGTTCTTTCTTGCATCATTGTCTGTTTCTTTTCATTTCCATTTCGCATCTTCACACCGTCTACCTGTTAGTCCAGTTTCTATCATCTCTATTCACTTCGCTTCTATTTTCCCTTGTGTGATGATGATACGCTCTCGTCCCAGAGCTACCAGTCAGGTTTGTCACACCCTTCGTTCCGCCTGTAGGCTTTGATCCAGGATTCTTAGGTTGAAGGGGCCGGTCAAGATTGGAGGTTTGGGGTTCTTTTTGTTGGATTGTGATAGTATGGAATTCGGCAAAAAAAAAATAATAATAATAAAATAAAATAAAATAAAATGAAAAAAAGAAAAAGAAAAAAATTGTGCTTGTTTGGTATTCGTTCATATACTTGGGATCATCAGAGGTGGTTTTGGGTTTGAGAGATTTCTTTTTCCTTTAAGAGTCGGATGAGAGCATTGTACGATCCTTCTCACCATGGATCTGGGCGACACATTGGGAGTGAGGTTTGGGTTTCCTTGGCACTAGGCCTTTAGATCATTGTCTATATCACCATTCCCATCATATAGTGACTTGCTTTGATTTGGCGTTCTTAGGATGAGTTGTTCGTCGTTGTCACATATTGCTATATTCGTATCCCAGTTGGTTTCTCCATTTTCTTCTACACCCATTCATCATTCATCTTATCCCTTTTCGTCTGCTTCTATCCTCGTCGATCGTCGTTTCACTTCATGAATGATGAGTTCTTTGGTGCATGTCACCTATTGTTTGTTTTTTATTTGGATGCAGGATTGAGTCACCTTGCTCACATGGTTCTGCGATATTTGACATTGCGCACACAGGGGTTTGACATTATCTATTGGGGGATTTGGGCCTTTGTTTCCCATCATTTCATTCACCTTTTACCCCTGGCCTACATTACGGTCCGAGTCGTAAGACCACCCTGAGGCCATGAGATCTCATGTCTACTTCGACGCGGTTCATTCGGACAAGCTCCGTCTACTGATTGAGTATGGGATGTTGACAGATCTCCATTGCTTCGGGGGATATCAAGGGTCACATATTGCCTTTCCATTCAGTTTGCTTGCCTCAGGTCCATGATCAGAGATAGATGATACAGAGAGTTGGGACCGTTGAGGGCACCTTTGCCTGATGTTTTGACACGTTTATACTAGGGCATGCCCCCATCCTTGCATGCTAGCTTTGGCTCTTTATACATGTACGCAGGCATTCCGTTTCACCTAGCGATGTTATGGACATCAAAGTTTTAAGCCCCGCATTCAGCTCAGTTTCTTCATATATCAGAGTGCTTCTGGGGGTCTGACCCAAGATCAGATTCACGGTATTCATCGACCCAGCAGGGGTGCATACCCTATTCATTGTCTTGTTTGTTAGTTCAAATGAGTGGGTCTTCAGTGATGTATTCCAAAGTTTTCATTAAGATATATGAGTTTCAGATGTACACACTGGGGCATATCCCCTATCAGTTTTTGTGGATATTAGATGCTATGGATTAGAGTGGAGGGTTTTTTTCCTTAGAAATGGATGATTGTGATATTTTCAGCTCTCTGACTTTAACCATATGTGCGGCTATGGGATTCTGACATGATATTGATATCTTAGACTGGGGCATAACTCCTTCCTTTCACCCTTGGTCACATTTATGAGTTTGTCCTATAGGAGCATACCCCCTTCTTTCCATTTGTTAGGGGTGATTGTGATTTCTCGCTTGTCATTTATCGGCATTTTCTGGTGTTACACCGGGGCATACCCCTTTCTTTTGTCATGATGAAGGTGTTTGATTTTTGGCTTATTCGAGTCATTTGTTGGCAGTCCCTGGACGTCATACTGGGGCATACGCCTTTGTTATCAAGGTTAGTATATCAGCGGTTGCATCTTGAGTCCCCCTATTTTGCTCTGAGTTTTGTTTTAAGGCATCCCCTGTCTGTTTAGGTGTTTTGAGCCTTAGTAATGGCATCCCTACCCCCTTTTAGTTCAGTGGTTCCTCGGCATCGTGCCCGAGTTCGATTCCCGATTTCACACTTTTCTGGTACTCGCCCGGATTCCATCATTTTCCGGTACTTGCCTGGATTTCACCATTTTTCGGTACTCGCCCGGATTTCACACTTTTCCGGTACTCGCCCGGATTCCACCATTTCCCGGTACTCGCCCGGATTTCATCATTTTCAGGTACTTGCCTGGATTTCACACTTTTTCGGTACTCGCCCGGATTTCACACTTTTCCGGTACTCGCCCGGATTCCACCATTTTTCGGTACTCGCCCGGATTCCATCACTTTTCCTGTACTCGCCCGGATTTCACCATTTTCCGATACTTGCCCGGATTCCATCATTTTCCGATACTCGCCCGGATTTCACCATTTTCCGGTACTCGCCCGGATTTCACACTTTTCCGGTACTTGCCTGGATTCAACCATTTTTCGGTACTCGCCCGGATTTCACACTTTTTCGGTACTCGCCCGGATTCAACCATTTTCCGGTACTCGCTCGGATTTCACACTTTTTCGGTACTCACCCAGATTTCACACTTTTCCGGTACTCGCCCGGATTTCACACTTTTCCGGTACTCGCCCGGATTCCACCATTTTCTGGTACTCACCCGGATTTCATCATTTTCCGGTACTTGCCTGGATTTCACACTTTTTCGGTACTCGCCCGGATTTCACACTTTTTCGGTACTTGCCCGGATTCCATCATTTTCCGGTACTCGCCCGGATTTCACCATTTTCCGGTACTCGCCCGGATTCAACCATTTTCAGGTACTCGCTCGGATTTCACACTTTTTTGGTACTTGCCCGGATTCCATCATTTTCCGGTACTCGCCCGGATTTCACCATTTTCCGGTACTCTCTCGGATTTCACACTTTTCCAGTACTCGCCCGGATTTCACCATTTTCCGGTACTTGCCCGAACCCTTCTTCGGTACTCGCCCGGACCCTTCTCCGGTACTTGCCCGGATCAAATCCCTAATCTTTCCCGACATCGTGATCGGGTCTCCTTGTATCTTTCTCCGGCATCGTGCCTGTATCCCATAGTCCATTCGGTCAGCATGACTTATTTCCCTTAGCCTCCTTTATTATTGGGTGGGGACAAAATTGTTGGTCATTTGGGTTCTTCACTAGAGTTCATTTCACTCTTGCACTGCTTGCACATCGCACTCACAATTCACTCGTTCATTCACTCTACTGAAGAGGGGCAGATTTGTAGACCCTCAATTTTGTCCCTCGACACTGGCATTTATCCTTTGGGCGTCACCTGCACCCATCGTTCTCATATGGCACCACTAGGGCCCCTTTTGGGCTTAGTCGGTGTCCGAGCCTCATGTGGGCTTGTCTGTGGTCCATTGTGGTGCGTATGAGGTTCATTTTGGAGGGTCATCATGGCCATTTTCCTAGTCATTCACATCACCCTATAGGAAGGAAGTGAGGTCATCCCGATGTTTTAGCTTAGTTGGAGTTTATAGGGGCATGTTGAGGTTCGGAGCACTCGGGCTTGTTTTGATCGTATCTCCCTCATCCAAACTCGGAATCAAGAACCATTTCTTTTTATGGATTCCTTATTCTTCCAGGAACATTCTGTAAAATTTTCAAAATTTTTTGCAACCGGTCGGCTGGTTGGCAGCCGGTTCAGCCGGTTCAGCCGGTTCATCGAGTCAGCCGGTGTAGAACACTGATTTCTGGTAATTGTTTTGATCATATCTCCCTCTTCCGAACTTGGAATCATGTACCGTTTTTTTCATGGATTCCTTACTATTCTAGGAACATTATGTCAAATTTTCAAAAATTTTTGCCATCGGTTCGACCAGTGGGCATCCGGTTCGGCCGGTTCAGCCGGTTCATTGAGTCAGCTGAGGTAAAACACTAATTCTAGTAATTTTGGGGCCCAAATCCTACATGGCTCAGGCCCGTAAGCTCCATATTGGTTTTGGGCAATGTTGTGGGTCCATTTTGGGCCTTGGTTTGGGTTCCTTGCAGCCCACCACGAATCCATATGGATTCTTGGTGGTGAAGCAAACTGAAAGCTGAAGGGAGTGAGCTGGCCTTGTAAGTTTAAGAGAAGTAATGAGGGGTGTGGTTCCCATGCTGATGAAGGGGATTTCGGTGCTGAAGGGGAAGGAACCCAGGAGGCTCAAATGCTGAGAGGGGTATGAGTATAAAAGGTGGGAAGAGAGGAGAGCAAAGGACCTTTTGGCATTTTCAGAAAGAGGGGAAATTTTGCTGGTGAGAGAAACAAAAAGGTCAGGAGCATCTTCTGAGTTGAGGGTGTGGGGGAAAGCTTCAGCACTGTGGTTTCTTTGAAGAGGATAATGACAGGATCTTAGTTTTGGGAGTCATCATTGGCATACACGGATCTATTTGGTGGAGATTCTAAGGTAAGCATGCTGAATTTTCTATGCTGACAGTTTATCTTCCTCGTCTTCATATGTTTTTCTCCTTCCTCATCATCTTTTCTTCCCTTTGATATGAATATTGTATTGCTTGGGTGTGGATAACAAAGGCCACACATGATTTTTGTTGATTGGTTATGAATGGTTTAGGAACTTTCTAACGGAATTTGGGATTTTTTTTATCAACCGGATGAACCGGTTCAACCGGTTCAGCCCCATAACTGGCTGCCTCTGTCAGCCATGGGGAACACCTGCCTTTCTTGGCCTGGTTCTCACTCATCCAGGCTTGGAATTGAAAACCGTTTCTTTTGTTTGCTTCCTTAAGCCCTTAGGAACTTTCTGACCAAATTTGAGATTTTTTATCAACCGGATGGACCAGTTGGGAACCGGTTCAACCGGTTCAGCCCCATAAGTGGCTGCCTCTGTCAGCCATGGGGAACACCTGCCTTTCTTGGCCTGGTTCTCACTCATCCGGGCTCGTAATTGAGAACCGTTTCTTTTTTTTGCTTCCTTAATCACATAGGAACTTTTTGACCAAATTTGGGATTTTTTATCAACCGGATGGACCAGTTGGGAACCGGTTCAACCGGTTCAGCCCCATAAGTGGCTGCCTCTGTCAGCCATGGGAAACACCTGCCTTTCTTGGCCTGGTTCTCACTCATCCGGGCTTGGAATTGAGAACCGTTTCTTTTTTTTGCTTCCTTAATCCCTTAGGAACTTTCTGACCAAATTTGGGATTTTTTATCAACCGGATGGACCAGTTGGGAACCGGTTCAACTGGTTCAGCCCCATAACTGGCTGCCTCTGTCAGCCATGGGGAACACCTGCCTTTCTTGGTCTGGTTCTCACTCATCCGGGCTCGGAATTGAGAACCGTTTCTTTATTTTGCTTCCTTAATCACTTAGGAACTTTCTGACCAAATTTGGGATTTTTTATCAACCAGCTGAACCAGTTGGTAACAGGTTCAACCGGTTCAGCCCCATAAGTGGCTACCTCTGTCAGCCATGAGGAGCACCTGCCTTTCTTGGTCTGGTTCTCACTCATCTGGGCTCGGAATTGAGAACCGTTTCTTTCTTTTGCTTCCTTAATCACTTAGGAACTTTCTGACCAAATTTGGGATTTTTTATCAACCGGATGAATCAGTTGCGAACTGGTTCAACCGGTTCAGCACCATAACTGGCTGCCTCTGTCAGCCATGAGGAACACCTGCCTTTCTTGGTCCGGTTCTCACTCATCCGGGCTCGGAATTGAGGACCGTTTCTTTCGTTTGAATCCTCACTCATTTAGGAGTTTTATAGAAAAATTTGGGAATTCTTCTCAATAGGTTGTACCAGTTGAGAACCAGTTCAACTTGTTCTGCTGAAGGACTTTAGGTAGCCCTCGTTTTTGGCATTTTTCGAGCCCTTATCCATTGGGGCTCAAACCCATTTTCTATAGGGCACTTGTGAGCCATCTTGAAGGTTTAAGTCAGTGTTTGATTTCAGTTAGTATGGGAAATTTTGAAGTTATGGGTGGGGTGGTCTAGGTAAGTCCAGTTTGATTTGTATGACATTTGGGGAGTCCATTACCTGATCTCAACCAGCCTTCTTCCTTTTTGGCACAAAATTTGATGCTTGATTCTGAATACATGTTGCGTGGCTTACTCACCCTCTGCTGTAACACATGGCTAGGGACCACAGGTACGCATCGTTGGTTTTGATTGTTGAATCATATGCATGCATGGTGCCTAATCCTGAATTTTTGTTACATGTTTATCTGTGTTTGACTGACCGTTTATGCAGCGCATGGCTGGGGACCACAGGTACGCTCCCATTGTTTTGGGTTGGTTGAATCCATATGCATGCCAAATGCCAATTAGGATTGTGTGATTCATGACATTTATTTAGCCTAGGGTTTCATCTTTGACCCATATGCTCCCACATACCCCAATTCATTAGTAGAGACCGAGTTCCGGGCCTAGAGGGGTGCTACCTCGCATGAGGTACCTTCCCAATGGGTAACCTGATCCCCGGACCCAGAATCTAGTTTTCGCAGACCGCTTTTTTTCCATACTGGGGTCATTAGGGGTTTTGGTTCTTACTTAATTTTCCCCATTTTAAAAATAAAAATAAAAAGTAAGTGGCGACTCCATACAACACCGTCTCTCACCGAGGGCGGTTTTTTCAAAACTGGAGAACTCAACTTTTTCATTCCTTATTTTCTTTTAAAAGCGAGTCGCGCCGGTCCGGTGGATCGGGTGAGGGTCCACAGATAGGTATGCGAATTTGTCATTCGGTTGATGTTGAGGTTGGCTTGTAAGGTTGGGATGGTTTACATACTCAAATGAAGTTGGCATGGCTTGTGGTTGTGCTTCAGTATGCACATTTCTCAATTCAAACTCTTCTATCGTTCTAGCCATAGATGCTAGCTTTGCCTTCATGCTCATGTCTTCATTCAAAGCATTCTTACTACCCCATTGGCTTTGTTGAACCTGCCTTTTCCCTAATTCAATCCGATCCCTCATAGATAAGTATGCAAATTTGTCCTTCTCATGATCATAATGAGAGCTTTGATCTTCATGTGGAATTTCCATTTCTAAAAAATGATATTCAACTAAGGCTCTTTTCTTCAACTTGTACCAGGGTTCTCTCTTGGTCTCGAATCCAACAAGGAATGCACAAATTGAATTTAAAACAAAAATAAAAGAAAAGAGAATAAAAAAATTTAACTAAATAAAAACTAAACTAAAAAAATTATAAGAAAACTCACCAAACTTGTGATGAAGATCACAAGTTACCCTTAATGGTTGCTTCACTGTGCTTGTGGCACCTTCCCCGGCAATGGCGCCATTTGATGCGATTCATGGTAGCTTAGCTTTAAAGGCGTATCAACAAAATTTATACCTTAAATACTATTACTAAAGTAGCCAAGCTACTATAGCATAGTGGTTCTAGGATCGTTCACTGGGAAGGGTTTTCGCAAACACAAGTGATATTCAAATTAGGAAAATAGGTGATTTTCTTATGGATGTTAGCTTTAAAAGAAGATGAAAATGCTTTAAAGAGATTTAAACTAATTTAAGCTAACATTAAAGACTAAAATGAAAGGGTGTAAAAACAAGTTTCTCAAAGATAGGATAGCTATACTCCGGCTCTTATGCAAATTGGAAATCTCAGGATAGGCTCCTCGCGTTGGGGTTGCAACTATGGTGATGCTTGCTTCCCGAACCAGTATGGATTTAGCAAATCAAGTTTTAATCCTTTAAAATGACAAAACAGATGGTAGTGAATTTCATCAATGGTTATTCACCTTAGACTTCCTTTGAATGGCTCGTAAGAGATAACTAATGGTCTAAAGCCAAAAGCTTACCAAATATTGGCAACTCAAAGTCATTCCAGGTGATAAACTCACCTTTCAATGGCCATTGAAATTGGTTCTAATGGATTAATGCAAAACTTGGAATTGAAAACCTCACCTTCCAATAGCTCGTAGGAGATAACTAATGGATAGAAATCCAAAAGCTTATCAAGTATTGGCCGTTGGAAGTTGTCCAAAGGAAATAAAAACCAAACTTTGCATTAATGAACCATTAATGAAAAACGACTACCTTACCTTCCAGGTGTGAGAAATTTCCATGGGATTGCATCCAAGCCATCACATAACATCCATACTTTGAGAAACTTAAAAGTTTTAGCCAATCATCCTTTGAGGAAAAGTCCTCAGAGGCTGTTTGGCTACTAAGAAAATAGAAATGGGGAAGAACCGGAGAAGAGAGAAAAAAAGAGCTTTATATTTCTAAGTTAATGTACAGAGGATCGATCTCCCCAATCCATCTCTATCCTCTTGGAGGCGTTGTGCACCTCTATATATAGCAAAATTACAAGATAAAGCCTTATGTCGGCTGAATATAAGGTTACAAAAGGAATTTACACGAGAAAATATCAAGCTAAAAATATATGGGAAGTCGGTGGTGCGTGCGTGGAGAAACAAAGGAAATTTGGAATTTTCGCAAGGTGAATTTCTCCTTGCGAAATTTCGCAATGTTGTGAAATGGCAAAATTTCGCATCATGAGGAAAATCCCCTTGCGAAATTTCGCAAGGAGAAATTCACCTTGCGAAAATTTCGCAAGGTTTGATGCAGTTGTCTTCCGAAGGCCATATCTTCCTCAGTTGAGCTCAAAATTGTACACGGTTTGAAGCGCTGGATTTTTGACTTCCTGAGCTTTGAAATGGTATATAGTATGTAGAAAATGGACTTCGGGAAGTGCCCCAAAAGTGCAAAAGAAGACTATAGCTGCTGTCCTCTGTTTTCCTCTTCTCCATTGTTCTTGTTTGTGCTCGTGTTTCCACTTGAAATTCAAGCCTGTAAACTTCCAAAATCCTTGCTTTAACTTGTCCAAGTAGCTCCTCTATCATTTGGCATGCTTGAATTGATTCATAAGCTGATAAAAACATGTAAACTTGCCACAAAATGGTTAAAACCAATTACTAAGGACCTTAATGAATTAATTGGGTTAAATGAATATGATTACTACTCAAAGGTGCTTAAAACCATTATAATTAGGTCTAAAAAATAGCACTTTTTGGTAGTAATCACTCACCAACCTCAACACAGTGCAAAAGAAAGGAAAGTTTCATTCTCAACCTCATCAGAATCCCAAGGATATCCATGAAGTGGAGGCTCGGGAGGAAGAGTCTTCACAAGTGAGGGAAGTGAAAGCAGTGATCACTTTAAGGAGTGGTAAAGAGGTTGATCTGCCTACATCCAAGCCAGAGCATGAACTAGAGAGTGAAGCAGAGAAAGAGAAGAGAGAGGAAATCAAAGGAATATGAAAAGGGAAAAGTGCAAAGAAGGAGGACCTTGAATCTACTGTGAATGAAGAACCAGAGTGGACCATCAACTAGGAAGATATGATGAAGAAACACACGCCTCCACCTTTCCCCCAAGCTTTGCATGGTAAAAAGGGAATCAATAATGCATCAGTAATTCTTGAAGTGTTGAGGCAAGTGAAAGTTAACATCCCTTTGCTAAACATGATCAAACAAGTTCCGACTTATGCAAAATTCCTAAAGGACTTATACACTATAAAAAGAGGATTGAATGTGAATAAGAAAGCCTTCTTGACTGAGCAAGTAAGTGCCATTATACAGTGCAAGTCTCTAGTGAAATGCAAAGATTCAGGCTGTCCTACCATCTCAGTGATGATTGGAGGGACGTGTGTGGAGAAAGCTTTGTTGGATTGGGGGCAAGTGTGAATTTGCTTCCCTACTCTGTCTACAAGCAATTGGGACTTGGAGAGTTGAAGCCAATATCAATCACTTTATCTCTAGTAGATAGATCTGTGAAGATTTCAAGAGGCATGATTGAAGATATCCTAATTCTACTACCCAGTGGATTTTGTTGTTTTTGATACGGACCCAGTTGCCAAAGGAACTAATTATGTTCCTATCATACTTGGAAGACCATTCCTAGCTACATCAAATGCTATCATCAATTGTAGGAATGGATTCATGCAACTTACGTTTGGAAACATGACATTAGAGCTCAACATCTTTTATTTGTGCAAGAAACAATTCCATCTAAAAGAAGAAGAAGGACCAGAAGAGGTGTGCATGATTGACAACTTAGTGGAGGAGCATTGTGATCATAAAATGCACGAAGATTTGAACGAGAGTCTTGGAGATCTTGATGAAGGGTTACCTGAACCCTCAGATTTGCTTGCTACTCTACCCCCTTGGAAGAGGAGGAAAGAAATTCTGTCTTTATTCAATGGGGAGGAGACACAAGAAGCTGTTAAGGAGGAGCCCCCAAAGATTATTCTAAAGCTATTACCCATGGAGTTGAAGTATGCACACGTGGAAGAAAACAAGTAGAGCCCTGTTGTTATTTCTTCATCGCTTACCACTTCTCAGGAGGATTATTTACTTGAAGTCCTCAAGAGATGTAAGAAGGTGATAGGGTGGAAAATTTCTAATATGAAAGGAATCAGCCCTTTAGTCTGTACCCATCATATATACATGGAAGAAGAAGCTAAGCCAGTTCATCAACCTCAGAGAACAAGAGGTGGTGCAAGCTGAAGTGCTTAAGCTACTTCAGGCTGGTATTATTTACCCCATATCAGATAGCCCGTGGGTGAGTCCTATGCAAGTCATGCCAAAGAAATCAGGGATCATGGTGGTGCAAAATGATAAGGGAGAAGAAGTTTCTACAAGCCTCACTTCAGGTTGGAGGGTGTGTATTGATTAAAGAAAGTTGAATGTTGTAACAAGGAAGGACCACTTTCATTGCCGTTTATTGATCAAGTGCTTGAGACGGTCAGTGGCCATCCATTCTACTGTTTCTTGGATGGCTACTTCGGGTATTTTCAAATAGAAATTGATGTTGAAGACTAGGAGAAGACCACTTTCACATGTCCATTCGGAACCTACGCATATAGAAGAATGCCTTTCAGCTTATGCCATGCACCAGCAACATTCCAAAGATGCATGTTAAGCATTTTCAATGATACGGTGGAGCGTATTATGAAACTCTTTATGGACGATATCACCATATATGGAAGTGCGTTTTACGAATGCTTAGTCAACTTGGAAGCTGTTCTGAACCGATGCATTGAGAAAAACTTGGTTCTTAACTGGGAGAAATGTCATTTCATGGTACACCAAGGGATTGTCCTTGGGCATATTATCTCAAAGCAAGGCATTGAAATGGACAAAGCAAAGGTTGAACTTATTGTCAAGTTGCCATCGCCAACAACTGTCAAAGGAGTAAGGCACTTCCTTGGCCATGCTAGGTTCTATAGGAGGTTTATCAAAGATTTCTCTAAACTTGCAAGACCTCTTTGTGAACTATTGGTAAAGGATGCTTAATTCGTATGGGATGATCAATGTCAACAGAGTTTTGAAGAACCGAAGCTATTTCTAATGACCACTCTAATAGTAAGAGCTCCCAACTAGCAATTGCCCTTTGAAGTGATGTGCGATGCCAGTCACTTTGCTATAGGAGCTGTTCTTGGGCAAAGAGAAGATGGAAAGCCCTATGTGATCTATTATATGAGCAAAATATTGAATGAAGAGCAAAGAAACTACACAACCACAGAGAAAGAATTGTTGGCTATAGTTTTTGCCTTAGACAAATTTCGCGTTTACTTGGTGGGGTCTTTCATTATGGTTTTTACTGATCACTCGACCTTGAAATATCTACTATCTAAGCAGGATGCAAAAGTGAGGCTGATTAGATAGATTCTCTTTCTTCAAGAGTTCATTCTTCAGATCAAAGACAAGAAAATAGTGGAGAATGTGGTAGCCGACCATCTTTCAAGGCTAGCCATCACATATAATTCCTATAGTTTGCCCATCAATGATGATTTTCCAGAGAAGTCACTCATGTTGATGGAAGTCGTTTCTTGGTATGCTCATATTGTTAACTATCTAGTTACCGAAGAAGTTCCAAGAGAGTGGAAAACACAAGATAAGAAGCACTTCTTTGCAAAAATTCATGCCTACTATAGGGAAGAGTCATTTCTATTCAAATATTGTGCGGATCAAATAATACGAAAGTGCGTCCCTGAACAAGAGCAATAGGGGATCCTCAGTCATTGCCACGAAAGCACATGTGGAGGCCACGAAAGCGCACGTGGAGGCCACTTTGCTTCTTAGAAGAGATCTATGAAGGTATTGCAATCGGGTTTCTGCTTGCCATCACTTTTCAAAGATGCCGACACCATGTGCAAGAGCTGTGATAGATGCCAGAGGCTTAAGAAGTTAACATGCAGGAACATGATGCCTTTGAACCCCATTTTAATAGTTGATCTTTTTTATGTCTGGGGCATTGACTTCATGGGACCTTTTCCTATGTCCTTTGGTTACTCCTACATCTTGGTGGGAGTAGAATATGTTTCTAAATGGGTTGAAGCGATCCCATGAAAATGAAATGATCACAGAGTTGTTCTTTAATTTCTCAAAGAGAACATCTTCTCTAGAGTTGGAGTACCCAAGGCCATAATTAGTGATGGAGGTACTCATTTTTGTAACAAGCCATTTGAAACTCTCTTAGCCAAGTACGGGGTGAAGCATAAGGTAGCTACACCTTACCACCCTCAGACTTCTAGGCAAGTTGAGTTAGCAAATCGAGAGATAAAAAACATACTGATGAAGGTGGTGAATACGAGTAGAAGAGATTGGTCTGTTAAGCTTCATGATTCACTATAGGCGTACAGAACAACTTACAAGACCATTCTTGGAATGTCTCCTTATTGCCTAGTCTACGGCAAAGCGTGCCATCTCCCCGTGGAAGTGGAATACAAAGCTTGGTGGGCAATCAAGAAGCTCAACATGGATTTGAGCAGAGCCGACATGAAGAGGTCCTTTGACCTTAATGAGATGGAGGAATCGAGAGATGAAGCCTATAATAATTCAAACATTGCAAAACAAAGATTGAAGAGGTGACATGATCAATTAGTCTCCCGCAAAGAATTCTAGAAGGGACAAAAAGTCTTGCTATATGGCTCTAAGCTCCACATCTTCCCGGGAAAGCTGAAGTCATGGTGGATAGGTCCTTTCACAATTCAACAAGTGCATTCAAATGGAGTGGTGGAACTACTCGATTCCAACAACACCAAGAGTTTCAAAGTCAATGGCCATCGTCTCAAGCCATTCGTGGACCTTTTTCTCGAGACAAGGAGGAAATCATCCTCCTTGAGCCACATCAAGCTTAACAAGACAAGTAGTTAGATGGACTTAGTCTGTCGGAAGACAGTAAGTCCATATTTTTTTTTTAATGTTGATTTAAAATTTTATTGATTTAGTACTTGTTTTAATTGTGATTTCTTGCTTTAATTTAATTTTGGTGTGATTTAATTTAATTTTTGATGATCCATTGCAGGTGGATTTCAAAACAGATGGGAAAACCCTTAAAAATTTTCTGGTGGATGAAAAACTAGAAAAACAGAGCATTTCGCACACCCTGCTGTAGACCCTCAATTTTTTCCTCCTAGCACATGTCCTATTAGATACTTGTTCGATTCTTTACAGTAGCTCCTTGGTGGCCCATATCCACTCACACTACTTACCTTTCTTGAACCACCTCAGAGACTCCGATTGAGGGATTGCGTAACCCCTTATTATGACCTCAGCAGCCTTAATTTAGACTTAGGCACTTCCCTAAGCAACTTAGGCCCACTTAGACACTTCATTAGGCTTAGTTCACTTAGGCCCACTTAAGCACTTTTAAACCCACTTTTTATATGATTTGCATGATTGCATGGCCTACATGACTTGTGTGGCTTATATGGATTTCTTTGTTATTTTTATTTTATTTTATTTTATTTTATCTTATTACAAGTTTTCTAAATCCTATTTCCAGGTTTTTTAGGCATGAGGAAATGGCCCGCCATCTATTTGGAAGGAGAATCAACAGAATTTTGAAAAAGAGGAGATTTTGTTTTTAAAAGGATAGCACATATATTATTTCCATGGGAGAATCAGTTACAAAAGGGAAGAAAATAAGAATGGAAAGTGGATTTCCTTTTTGGATCAGAGAAGTTTTCTTTTTGGAATGAGATTTTCTTTATTATCTTTGTAGAGAGACACAAAAAGGAAGAAAATGAAGGGATTTTCCTCCAGCTGATTTGGGAGGGGGTTCTTTAGGAAGGCTGATATATATACGTGAGAGAGGAAAAAGAAAGAGAGGATTCTTGGATTTGTTGGGTGAAAAAACACACAAGAGCGGGAAGGAGGTGATTAGAGCCAAGGTTCTTCCAGGTGTGTTTCTAGTTCTTCTCAGAATTCTTACTTATGTTCGATTCCTCCATGTGTTCGTTTCTGAATTTTTAATATACTGTTGATTGGTGTGGATGTTAAGGGCCACAAGTTGTTCTACTAGGATTGGTCGTTTACTTCTTCACCTTATTTTGATTTTGAGTATTTTATATGTCATTGATGTCTTCAGAAATATATAACTCTATGCCTAAATGTGATTATGCTTTGTTTTTTTTCGTTTAAATCCTATTCTGCATTGTTCCTCCGCTCTTAACCCATGGATTAATACTTGAAGTGGGGGCTATTTATGTTTACTAATCAATATCCTCTGTTATTTCCTTCTCCGAGTTTTACTTCGTTTTTTTTTATTTGTTCTATATTCCTTTCCCTGCATAGTGTTCGAACCCTTGCCTTTGTATTTGGGTGCGCATTGGAGAACGATAGAAGTGTCAATATGAGGGATGAGGTGTGTAGCAAGCCTAGTGTATTCTAGATATTGGAAAATTCTGGAACCTGCTGATAATTTGCAGAGAAATTAAAGACCGAAGCTCCGCACAAGCTACTGCCATAGTTTAATGGTGCCAATTCTTCTGATGCCAATTCTTCTAATTCTCTACTGATGTTATTGTTGAATTCTGAACTGTGATTGACTTGTTAATGGGATTTTAAAGATTTGTATGTGGCAGAGGAGTTTTGCACCTATTTATCACATAATTGCGAGGTCTTCTTTTCATTATCTTTGAGCAAATCAGGGGTTATATTTAAGCAGAAACAATGGAGGGTGATTGAGCGGAGACTAGTGACGAGCGATTCATCCAACTTCGCATTTTTCGTGTGATAGTTTCAGTTCACAGAGCAATCAAGGATTGAAGTTCCAATGAAGCCTCTGTCACAACTCTCAGAACCCAACTTCCTTCATTTTCGACTCTTTGATCAGACCTTTCACATCTATAGCAGAATTCTTCATTCCGCTGGCTATCTAGCCTCTGATAACTACGCTTTCACTTTCTTGGTTCATACCTCCACTCAACTATTGGTGCACGAGACTATTCATTTGTACATGGTGTCGTTGTGAAATATGGGTTTGAGCATGACTCACATGTTCAAAGTGGTTCAATTTACATGTACGCAAGATTGGGTGGCTTGGCTGCTTGCTATTGGATGTTTTCATCAATTCGTGAGCCATATTTGGTGTGTTAGACTGCAATGGTCAGTGCATATGTTAAGATGGGAGATTTTACTCTTGCTCGAAAGTTGTTTGATAAAATGTCCTACAAGGACCCTATTGCATGGAATATAATGATTTCGGGATATGTGTAATGTGGGCAGTCAAGAAAGACATTGAGTTTATTCGATTCAATGAAAAGGTAGGGCGTCATCTTAGAGGGATATGTTTATGAGATATCCATTCGACTCAGAGGCTTCATGTCCTATAATGCCAAAGCATTTCCTCTTATTTATATATTGGATGCGGCCAATTTTCTTATGAAGACAGGGTCATTCCAAGCTGGCATCCTCATGCCATGACATTCCAAATGTTTCTTGAAAAATCAAAATTACATCCTTTCTTCGTCTGGACGACCAATAGAGTGATGTCATCGAGAGGCTTCCAAAAGGTGGTTTTGGTACAACAATTGAGATAGTGGATGGGAATTTCTCTTGGGATTTATCTTCCCCAAATCCAACGTTGAAGGATATTAATTTGCGGGTGTGCCGTGGTATGAGGGTTGCTGTTTGTGGTACTATAAGCTCATGTAAGTCAAGTTTACTCTCCTGCATGATGGGAGAGGTGCCTAATATATCTGGTATCCTTAAGCTGTGTGGAACAATGGCATAGTTGCTAGTTCTATCACATTAGTAAGGTTCTACGTGATTCATGCCTAATTGGTGTCTCAGCTGATGCGTGTCCAGCTGGTGCTCCTTGATTGAGGGATTAATCAACAAAATTTATAACCTATTACACCATATACTAGGGTAGCAAAGACAAAGCTACTATAGCATAGTGGCTCTAGGATCGTTCACTGGGATGGGTTTTCACTTCACAAATGATATTAATTCAAAGCTGAATTGGTGCCTTTTCATTTCAAGGTTAGCTTTAAAGGAAAACATAAAGATGTTTGAATGAAAAAGGAAAGGTTTTAAACTAACCAAAAATAGTAACTGATTTTTCTTACAAAGAAAAGTGTTTCTTGGAGTTTCAGATCACTAGGCTCAGATTCCTCATACAAAAAGAGAGTTTCGGTCACTTGTTTCTTTTCCTCGCATTAGAGAATTAACATATAGTTCCTTCTCCAACCGGTGTTGTACAGATGCTTCCCATTAATGGGTTCAAACACTAAATCCCTCTCACTGATGCACCTTGCAATGACTCATACCTCTCACCTAGCACTTGCCATTCAAGGTGATCTTTAACCTTGGATTACCCGTCAAAAGCTCGCAAGAGATAACTAATGGATGTCTCCTTGGAGTCCAAAAGCTTACCAAGTGTTGGCTATTCTAGAAAATCCTACCTTCAAGTCACCTCCCAGAGGCTCGCAAGGGGTAAACTAGTGAATCTCCATGGATGGAAATCACTTGCCTTACCAAGTGTTGGCCCAGGTGATTTAAAGGTGTTTTAAGTTAACTAAAAAGAAAAAAACCATCAACGGGTCACACTTTCTCTACATTAAAAACTAAAACAACAAAACTTCCAATTTATGCATGTGGAAACTTACCCGGTTATCTTAACTCCAAGAGACGAAGAACCTAGCCTCTCATCCTTTGAGGAAAAATCCTCAGAGTTTGATTGGCTAGAAAGAAAACTAAAGAGAAAACAAGAATATAAAGAAGAAATAGAGCAAGTGCTCTGTATTTTACTTCCTTCCCAAAACTGTACAAAGGATCCCCCGGAACCCCCTCCTCCGAGAGTCTCCTGAGAGTTTATATAGGAAGGTAATTTACCCTTCCTTGGATACTTCTTAGCTAAGGAATTACATGAGTGTCTGAATACAAGGAGAAAATGGAAATTTAGACACAAAAATATCAGAAGAAAAGATCTAAAAGAGTCGGTGCACAACTATCGGGAAGCTTCAGGACCGTTTCGCAGGTGAAAATGAGGTCTGCGAGATTTTGCAGATGTACAAAAAGGGCTGCGAAATTTCTTCGTTGCAACCAGCTGATTTCGCACCGCTGCGAAATGGTCTTTTAGCTTGTGGTGTTTGGCTTCCATCGCGGCGTGAAACTTCAGGGGAAATCCATAGCACTGTGTAAAAGTGTTGCGAAATCTCTCGCAACAAAAGGCTGATTCCGCAGCACTTTTCTGAATCCTTCCTTCAGCTTGATGCAGTTGTCTTCCAATGGCTGTAACTTCCTCATTTCAGCTCCAAATCATGCACCGTTTGAAGCGTTGGATTCTCGAATTCCTGAGCTTTGAAATGGTATATAACATATAGAAAATGGACTTCGGGAAGTGCTCCAAAAGTGCGAAAGAAGATTGCAACTGCTGTCCTCTATTTTCTTCTTTGCTTTTCCCCTTGCATTTCAGATTTGCTTATGGAAAAGGGCTTCAAAGCTTTGATTCTTCATGCTTCTAAGCTTTCCATTGCTTTGCCAAGGATTCCAAATAACTCTCCTCAATCTCATATTGCTTTGGTGATCAAAAAGCTATCAAAACACCAAAACTTAACACAAATTGATTAGAAATGATTGCAAGGGTCCTTGACATGTTAATTGGGTTAAAAGGCAATAACTACTACTCAAAAGTGTTTAAAAGAGTTAATTACAAGCTATCAAATAACACTTTTTGAGTAGTAATCACTCCCCCCAACCGACATATTGCTAGTCCCTTAGCAATGAAGGAGAGAAAAATAAAATAAAAGTACCTTAATTTACAACATCATGCTGGTCAAAAAACAATTTTCAAGTGGCATGACTGATCAAACTCTCACATGGAACATTAAAGAAATAAAACTCAAATTTCAATAGGAGCTATCAAATAATTTGTCTAATCACAATTCATAAAGAGTAGGCATTATGCAAATTTAAGCTTCAAAAGAGTTTCCACTCCCAAAGGGTCAAACCTTACTCTTCCACAAAAATCTAAGTGTTACTTATTAGTTTCCGGATATAGTATGTCAAACTAATCTCTCCCCTTAACCTAGTTTTTTTCAAAGCTTAGCAAACTAATCAACCTCCAATAGGCTAAGAACGCACCTCTTTTCTTTCACAATTTTTTCTTGTAGGAGTATAAGGCTTAAAGGTATTCTTTTCTAAATTGTCCATGTAACGGGGGTCCATCGATGACTCCCAACCAATCAAGACTTAGGGCATCAAGCTTTAAGGATTTTTCAACCACTAGCTCCTCGGATTTTACCCCGGACTTTTGAGAATGAATTTTTAATACCCAAGCACCTACAGAATGTTAAACTCCACCTATTCACCCATGTAACGAGCATTGAGGTCGGTGACTCCCAACCAATGAAGGCTTAGGGCACCAGGTTTTAAAGATTTTCACCATATACCCCTCAGACCTTGCTCGAGTTTCAAGGCAAGTAAACATTTTTCTCTTTTTTTTTTTTTTTCAAAGACTCATTGGCCTTTTATAAGGTGTCCCAACACTATTAAATGAGGTCAAAGGTACCAAGTCTAAATTTTCCTAAGTCAAGGGGGAAAATAGTTTTTCATCTTATAAACGGAACCTAGTGTGCACAGTGTGTGGATAGCTTAAAGTGGAAGAACTGAGGTTGAATTCAATAGATGTTTCAACAATTCATCAACTTTAGTAAGCATAATACAAACTCTAAGTCAAGTAAAAAGACAAAAATTCAATTTCTCCCTTTTTATTTTGAAAATTTTTCCTTAATAACCATGGAGAGTAGAATAAAAAACTTAAAAATTTTAAAATTAAGCAAAAAAACAACTAAATTACCAAAATAACTTGGCATTAATAGCAATACTTACTTCCTCAACTCTCCCCCCAACCAAGCTGAACATTGTCCTCAATGTGACAAAAGCGATTAAAAAATAGGGAGGAAGTGGTACCTCCTTAGTGACATGAAGTCTGAGTCGAATAGGAGAAATCACATGTTTCAAAAAAACAAAAGAGTTAGTGAGTAGAGAAAATAGAAAAAATGCCAAGTTTAAACAAGAATTGATGTCTATATATGATGTATCATCAGTAATACATCCAATCCCAGAATATAAGACATCAAAACATGGAATTATGTATACTAATATAATAAGTAAATACAAAAAATAAAAAGATGATCAAGTAGTGGTAGGGTCCTGTGGAGCTGATGCATCTGTGGTGGCCTCTTGAGTGGGTTGAATCAGAACTTCAACCTCTGTTTTGTTAGTCTCCTTAGATGGCATAGTCTCATCAATTGGAGCTCTCAGTTGGTAGCTATGGGATTTGATGGTTTTAAGGAGGTAAGAAATGAAGTGAAAGGCTTCATGTGTGTGATCTCAGGGTGCGCGGGGCTCTCCTCTTCTCTTGGCCATGGTTGAAATGGAGAGGTGGCTGTTCATGAGTTCCAGAGGGTACTCAGCTGGTGCGTGGGGCTCTGTTGACATTTTAGCAACTTCCCTTAGTTTTGCAAGGTGTTTTTGCAAACTTCCCTCCATTTTGCATGTCAATTTCAGAATTTGAAGGTCATTTCTAAGCTTTGAGGTGATTTTGCAGCCATTTTGAAGCTTAGAGATGATTTTGCAGCTCAAAAGTGATGAAAAGAAGGAAAAAAATTTTTGCAGCCCATTTCGCAGCTGCGAAATGAGGGTCACTGTGCTGCAAAATGGCACTCGTGTGCCAAAAAGTGGTTTCGCAGCTGCGAAACACCCTTCCAAATGGCGTCTCGACTGTGAAATTCCCGCTCAGCTTTGTGCGCTCGTCTTCAAATGACCATAACTTCTTCATTTTACCTCCAAATTGCATACCGTTTGAAGTGCTGGACTCCTGACTTCCCAAGCTTTGAAACGAGATATGGTATGCATAATTTGAGCTCCAAGAAGTGCTTCAAAAATGTGTCCAACAGTAGCAAAATGGAGGTGCGACATTTCCGCTTATGGTTTGCACAGTCATCTTCAAACAGCCATAACTTTTCCGTTTCAAATCCAAATTGAGCACCGTTTGAATCTATTGACTCCTGACTTCCCAAGCTTTCAAACGATATATGGTATGCACAAAATGAACTTCATAAAGTGATCGAAATGTGTCCAATAGTTGCCGAAATGGGGGCGCGGCTGTGACAGGTCTGTTCATGGTGTGTGCGCTGAAGGATTTTAAGGTGTGGAGGTTTTCACAGCCATTTCGTAGCTGCAAAATGAGTGTACGGGGCTTCCAAATGGTACTCGTGTGCCAAAAGTTGGCTTCGCAGCTTCGAAATCCTCTGCGAAATGGAGCTTTCCCTGCGGAAATGGGATCTTTCATGCTTTGGTGGTTCGCAGCCGTTTCGCAGCTGCGAAATGAGGGTCACTGTACCGCGGAATGGCACTCATGTGCCAAAAGTTGGTTTCGCAGCTGCGAAACACCCCGCAGAATGGAGAAATCACTGAGAAATCGCTGCGGAATTGGGGTTTTTTACGCCTTAGTGTTTCGCAAACCACTTCGCAGCTGCGAAATGGGGGTTCCTGTGCTGCGGAGTGGCACTCGTATGCCAAACATCGGTTTCGCAGTTGCGAAATCGTTCGCAGAGGGCTTAATTGAGTTGCGAAACGGTTTCACAGCAAAGTGCCAATTTCGCAGAGGCTGCGAAATCTCGCAGACCCCTGTTTTTGCCCTGTTTTGGCCCTGTTTTTGCTCTGTTTTCTTCCCAATTTCTTCCTTTGCATTTTCTCCTGATTTTGATCATCCAAAAACCTATATTACATCAAAACAAAGTAGAATTAAAGCATTAAAATCAAAATTAAAGCATTGAAATTGAAATTAAAACAAGAAATTAACAAAACAAAAAGATATGGACTAGCTAGTCTTTAAAAAGACTAAGTCCATCAAAAAAAATTCTGATCCTGACTTAGCTTGCCCGGATCCCATATGAAGTTTGCATCTCTCACTTGGGGCTTGGTTTGTATGATGGCAACAAAACCAATTCCCTTTTTCTTTCCTTTAATTTACTCCCTCTTCTTTTTCTCTGTTTCATTCTCTGTTTCATGCTCTTGTTTGGATGTGGCCAAATCAACCTCTTTACCACTCAAAGTGATAACCGTTTTAACTTTCTTCACCATTGAAAATTCTCCCTTTTGAGCCTCCATTTCATGGATGCCCTTGGAATTTTGATAAGGTTGAGAAGAAAAGTTTTCTTTCTCTTGCACTTTGTTGAGGTTGGCAAACCTTGAAATTGAATCTTGGAGATTATCTATCTTCTGAGATAGATCATTTTGCACTTCATCCCTCTTTTTGTTCAATGAACTCTCTACACTATCAATTCTTTGACTGAGCTGAGCATTGATGGATTTTTTAGCTTCAACAAAGTCTTCCATGACCTTGTTAAGATTCATCATAGCTTGTTCAAGGTTTGAGGCTTGCTGAGGTGCTTGAGTAGGTTGCTGGTACTGAGGTGGCTGTGGTTTCCAAGAGAATGTTGGATGGTCCCTCCAATTGGAATTGTAGGTGTTGCAATCACCAAACATTTCCCTCTCCGTTGGAATGATACGACACTCTTCCACCAAGTGCTCATAAGATAGACAAATGGCACAAGGCATAGGTAGCAATGGTGTTTGAGAGATGGCTTGCACTTCTTGCATGTTCTTCATTTCTAGCTCATCCAATCTCCTTTCCATAGCTGCAATCTCTGCCTTCATGTCTATGCCATCATTTAAAATATACATCTCACCCTTAGCTTTAGGTTTTGACGTCATTCTTCCCATATATCTAGCATTTGGTTCACCCCATTCTCTTGAAAATTTAGCCACATAACTGATGAAGTTCATGGCTTCCTCTGCTATCTCATATTCAATATGGCATGCACAACTAGCAAATTGTGAATTAAAAACAGAGAACACAAAAGAAAATAAAAGAAAAACAATTCTAAAAAAAATTAAGACTAACTAAAACTAGCTGAAAGGTAAACTAAAACATAAATAAAAGGTATACTAAAATATGAACAAAGAAAAATAAACAAATAAAAAGAGTTAGTAAAAGGAAAAGAAAAGTCACCAAACTTGTGATGAAGATCACAAGTACTCTCAAAAGATCATATCACTGCAAAATGGCACCATCCCCGGCAACGGCGCCATTTGATTCATGCCTAATTGGTGTCTCAGTTGATGCGTGTCCAGCTGGTGCTCCTTGATTGAGGGATTAATCAACAAAATTTATAACCTATTACACCATATACTAGGGTAGCAAAGACAAAGCTACTATAGCATAGTGGCTCTAGGATCGTTCACTGGGATGGGTTTTCACTTCACAAATGATATTAATTCAAAGCTGAATTGGTGCCTTTTCATTTCAAGGTTAGCTTTAAAGGAAAACATAAAGATGTTTGAATGAAAAAGGAAAGGTTTTAAACTAACCAAAAATAGTAACTGATTTTTCTTACAAAGAAAAGTGTTTCTTGGAGTTTCAGATCACTAGGCTCAGATTCCTCATACAAAAAGGGAGTTTCGGTCACTTGTTTCTTTTCCTCGCATTAGAGAATTAACATATAGTTCCTTCTCCAACCGGTGTTGTACAGATGCTTCCCATTAATGGGTTCAAACACTAAATCCCTCTCACTGATGCACCTTGCAATGGCTCATACCTCTCACCTAGCACTTGCCATTCAAGGTGATCTTTAACCTTGGATTACCCGTTAAAAACTAGTAAGAGATAACTAATGGATGTCTCCTTGGAGTCCAAAAGCTTACCAAGTGTTGGCTATTCTAGAAAATCCTACCTTCAAGTCACCTCCTAGAGGCTCGCAAGGGGTAAACTAGTGAATCTCCATGGATGGAAATCACTTGCCTTACCAAGTGTTGGCCCAGGTGATTTAAAGGTGTTTTAAGTTAACTAAAAAGATAAAAACCATCAACGGGTCACACTTTCTCTTCATTAAAAACTAAAACAACAAAACTTCCAATTTATGCATGTGGAAACTTACCCGGTTACCTTAACTCCAAGAGACGAAGAACCTAGCCTCTCATCCTTTGAGGAAAAATCCTCAGAGTTTGATTGGCTAGAAAGAAAACTAAAGAGAAAACAAGAATATAAAGAAGAAATAGAGCAAGTGCTCTGCATTTTACTTCCTTCCCAAAACTGTACAAAGGATCCCCCGGAACCCCCTCCTCCGAGAGTCTCCTGAGAGTTTATATAGGAAGGTAATTTACCCTTCCTTGGATACTTCCTAGCTAAGGAATTACATGAGTGGCTGAATACAAGGAGAAAATGGAAATTTAGACACAAAAATATCAGAAGAAAATATCTAAAAGAGTCGGTGCACAACTATCGGGAAGCTTCAGGACCGTTTCACAGGTGAAAATGAGGTCTGCGAGATTTTGCAGATGTACAAAAAGGGCTGCGAAATTTCTTCGTTGCAACCAGCTGATTTCGCACCGCTGCGAAATGGTCTTTTAGCTTGTGGTGTTTGGCTTCCATCGCGGCGTGAAACTTCAGGGGAAATCCATAGCACTGTGTAAAAGTGTTGCGAAATCTCTCGCAACAAAAGGCTGATTCCGCAGCACTTTTCTGAATCCTTCCTTCAGCTTGATGCAGTTGTCTTCCAATGGCTGTAACTTCCTCATTTTAGCTCCAAATCGTGCACCATTTGAAGCATTGGATTCTTGACTTCCTGAGCTTTGAAATGGTATATAACATGTAGAAAATGGACTTCAGGAAGTGCTCCAAAAGTGCGAAAGAAGACTATAGCTGCTGTCCTCTGTTTTCTTCTTTGCTTTTCCCCTTGCATTCCGGATTTGCTTATGGAAAAGGGCTTCAAAGCTTTGATTCTTCATGCTTCTGAGCTTTCCATTGCTTTGCCAAGGATTCCAAATAACTCTCCTCAATCTCATATTGCTTTGGTGATCAAAAAGCTATCAAAACACCAAAACTTAACACAAATTGATTAGAAGTGATTGCAAGGGTCCTTAACATGTTAATTGGGTTAAAAGGCAATAACTACTACTCAAAAGTGTTTAAAAGAGTTAATTACAAGCTATCAAATAGCACTTTTTGAGTAGTAATCACTACGCTCAGTGAATCTGGTATGTATTTTTTGAGATAACCAATTGATTACCCTTTCTTGCTAGTTTAGGCATCCAATGCCTACCTCCAGCTTGTGCAAGGAGATGGTGTCAAAAGGATACTTGACTTCATTAAAGAAATGCCCAAACCTGAAATCCAACTTAGGCTGGATTTATCTTCTCTTCTTGGTACACTCTTCTTTATGTAGGTCATTTTGCAAATGTTTCCTATCTTCATGGCTTGGATGAAAATCTAGGTAGTTAAACTTTCAATGGAAAATCTAAAGGAATTCAGTGGCTATTTAAGAAAACTTTTATGGTTGAATTCGATAGAGAATTGAAAGGAATTCAAGTGGTTGAATATGTAGGTGAGATTCAATGGTGTTAACGGATACTCTTGATGGCTGAAATTTAAAGGGAATGGTAATCTGAGTTAGAATGGAAAACAGGTCAGCCAGATTACTTCATTGCAGAAGTTCATCCCGCATGATTTTGATGCTGGTGATCATGGTACTTCTAGTTTCACTGTTTCTGCTGCACATAGGATTGGGACTTTAGAAATTTAGATTTCAAAGCACAGAAGCCTATCTTCACAACTTTTAGAGCAGCTGCCCACAAGATGAGAATGTCTCGAGGATATTGTTGTGCTTCTAGTGACATCATTCAAGGATTTAATATGAGACTCAATTGGAGATGAACTTTGGCCTATCATTGCTAAATCACTCAAATGCTTGTCACCTTGCTTGCCAAGGTCGAATTGTACCATCTGGGGCAAGGGACAATACCTTTGAGATTCTTATGGGGGGTAGCAAAACTAAAGACTACTGAGGAACAGTGAGTTCAGTGGAGACATCAAATCAATCTCATACGATTGAATATTGACTTCCTGGTAAGGATAACATATTGGTCTGTCAACGTGTAGAAGAGAATCTGAAATTTGCCATCAGAAATGGAGCAGCACGCTTGGATAAACCCGACATCGGCAGTGGCTACATGCAGAAATTCAGGCTTTATGAGACTTGCTCGAACTTCTGTATAATAGAAAGAGACATAGAGCAGAATCTGCTGGAGAGTATTAAAGATTAACATATTGGAGCTCTCTGATTTGAGCATACTTGAAGGTTATACAATATATTTTGAAATTAAATGTTGTGACCTGTTAAAGCGAATGAATGAAGGAAACAAGTCAATGAGTGGACTCGAATTTGTGGCCTCATGTTTTTTTTGTAATGGTGACAAAGTTACACAGATTCAAGTTAAGGGATTGGGATTAAAGTGACCTATATCTCAGAACTTTAACCAGCTTTCAATGCTCTGCAATTTAGGGTTTTAGAGGAACCATTTCAATGAAAAATTGCCTTCTTCTTGCAAATTGTCTGAATTGCAACTCGCTTTCTTGGATTACGATGAAGTCGACACCATCCTCGCTGATTTCTTCAATGGCCTTACAAGTATTTGGATCCTTGCTCTGAATGACAATCCGTTCAATGCAACTACTGGTTTACATTATTTGCAGGGACAATTAGAAAGCTATCAGTCACCAAAATCGAAACGTCAGAATGGGATCTCACTGGCTAGAACCTTGTTGGCAGTTAGCTTAGTTTCTCATGCGATGGCTCCAACAAGGACAGCATAGATTGTTGGTAAAGAATTTCTTGATTCAATTTTGGACATTGTTGTTCGGATATTTGAGAACCATGTTGTTGTTAGAGCTTCTAGAATCAAAAGCCACCCAAGCTAATACGAACTTACTTGAGTCAATGACTATAGATGTAAACTGGAACCATGATTCTGAAGCATTTTAAGTAACTGGAAACTTTGTACTTGCAGGCCATAATTCCACCTATCTGTGGCAAAGCTTCAATCATCCAATAGACATAATACTAACCACCCAGATACTGAATCAAGGCAGTGAACTTGTTGCTTATTTCTCGAAGGTGAACCACTTACGTGGAAGGTTCATGCTTATACTGCATACTGACCAGAATCTTATGCTTTACACCACTGATTTCCCAATGGATTCTTGAATTTCAAGGTGTTGGGCTGAGCATACAGGGTTTAAATTCCAAACAAATCAAGCAATTTGCCAATGCAATATCTCAACAGATAAAAGCTGCTGCAAGTGCAACAAATGAAAGTTTTTCAGCAAATCATCAATCTAACATCTCTACTGGTGCTGAGTTGAGCATGTTGGGATTAAATTCGAAAGAATTCGAACAGTCTACCAATGTCTTGTCTGACCAGATGGAAACTGTTGCTAAGAGTGCACAATAGTCAAACAACATTCAAGACCCCTAGAAGAATCTAAAATCTCTATTGTTAAAGAAGACACAATGAAAATAGCAACAGTATGGGACGAGTCAAAATTAATGGCGAAGTTGAGGGAAATTTCCATGCTTTTGTCAGAAAGATTTTCTGGATTTCTTAGTGAGAGCCAACTGAAGATCATGTCTACTAAATTATTTGATTAAATATTTAAACTCGTAGAAGATTCTCGACTATCTGAACGATTTAATGAGATGCTTTCAGGTCAGCAACTGGGCTTGTTGCTCTTGTGTTGGAACCTGCTGTAAGGTTATGCACAGTTCTTCATGACATCTTATCTCAAGAAGCACAAAATCATCCACGCCACTATTTCCAAGTTGCTGCAAAGAGAAGATCAATAAGGACATGAGCACCCAGTTGAATAAAATAGTTTGTGAGCAGATTGACGACAAAAGTAGAACTCAGATGTTAATATAAGAGAAATTGCTTATACACACTTCCATATCAGATGATAAGCTGAATTTTAGAGCCATGATGTGTGGTTTCTGTTGAACCCCCTTTACCAAAGTAATCATTCCGGTAATACAATAGAATCAGATGATAATCAAAACTCTGAGCCATTCTTGCAAAAGGGTTTTACTGTCAGATCATCATAAGAAAAGGATTTTTTCAGAAAGAATACCAGTTGAGATAAATGGAAAAGAAGAAACAACTATGAAGTTTGATTTGGATGGGCTTGTTGTCATTGGTAGAGTTGACTCAAGCATAAATGCTTGCCTACTTACTGAAAACTTAGGAAGTTCTAATGATGGGATGCCTTGGTATTATGGATTGATTCACAAGATGATTTTTAGAGAAACTGACACATCAGTAATTCTGTTAGAGTGGATGGCTACAGTAATGGTTTTATGCCCTAATATTCAAACCAAAGCCTAATCCGAAATTGATACACCATGGTCTTCAAAGGCTTACTCAACATCACATTTAAAGGAACTCTTCAAGGCAATGCCTATTCAGGAAGACTTTTTCTAGAGCAAATTATTTTGGGGAATCTACCAGTCCACTTTACACATTCTGTGAAATCATATAGCAGCCCCCTGTTCAACCTTTCTCTTGGGTTCTCTTCTACCTTGAATGAGAAAATGCAAGTTCTTCTTACAACCCAGAGAAGCACATTGCTTATGATGAACCAATTCTCAAGACCTAACAGATTCGCAAAGTTTTGTATCTTTATTCATACCTGATTCTCCCATTTTATTTGAGAAAATCTATTTCGGGAATCTCCAAGAGACTATTCTGGTAAACTTCCTGGTGTTGTTCCTAAGAAAGATACTGCATAGTGTTGCATTTCATCTGATCATATGCGTCCAATTTATGAGATGATGGAAAATTTAAGGGTAGGTCCTGCTGAAAATTTTGCTAATAGTGAGCAGAGTAGATCATCTATTGATAAACCTAGAAAAGAGGGTATCTTGGAACACAGACTATAGCAAATTGCAGATAAAGGGATTTTTCTGGATAGAACATTCAACAAAGCCAAAACTGTTATTGAGTCAAATCACAATAAAGCAACTGAGGTGCTACCTTGCTCTACTGCTAAAGCTTCTTACCTACATAATGTTTGGCCAGTGGAGACATATGTAGTAACAAAGCTGCCTATTTTGGGAACTCCAACGGCCTATACACATTCTAAGATTGGGATTCATAATGTGACTTTTGGTGAAGTTTTCTTTTGGCAACCCTGCATTTTCTGATGAAGAGCTTTCCAACTGCAATAACTACTCTACCAAGGCATGTCTCTAAGAACACGAACTCTGCTCAGAAAACGAGTTGCTGCCCACAATGCCCGGAGAACTATGAACAAGAGATAGGAAAGCTTGAAGGCCAAGGGTTCAAGAATTCCTTCAACACTGTCAAGCTTGCCAAGAAGTAGAAGGAGTTGGAACAACCTCAGATTCATGCGCAGAATGTACAACTACAATTTAATCAAACTAAGATGATTCCTCAGAACTTGCAGAATTTGCACTCTCAATTGCAGTAGGAATAGAAAGTTCTACCTTCATATCTGAAATTGAATCTTAAAGATTGAAACAGGTGGCGATGTCTAAGTTGATTTAGAGAATGAAGCAAAATGGTCCAATTGACAGACACGGTTTTCCAAAGCAAGCTTCTTGCTTCAAAATGGCACCATGTGCCACAACCTAGCAATGAATAGGTCATCACATCATTAGTAATGTTTGGAAAGCTTGCATCAGAGTCAAGACATCCACCGTACAGATTACTAGATGAAAAGTACATATTGAAGAACTAAATACAAGCAGAAACCATTCATTTTAGGTTCAGTTCCATTATGGATCAAAATAGAAAATATGAAATCTACTCAGTTCATGGCAATAGCAAGGGTATATATTCTAATGGAGCTATTGAATCAAGTCTTGATGGTAAGAAAATAACACAAAATGCAGGAAATACAACAATGCAGAAAAATAGAAATTTTGGGTTTTATGACTAATGTTGGGGAGAATCTATTTGAGCTTACGGACCAAGTTACCTTATAAACATAAATGTTTCAGACCACTGGATACTTTAACAACAAATTGAGTCCTTCTATCCCAAATTCTCAGACTCCACCTTTAGAACCCTTCTAGTCACTAAAATCCAGATTTTAATAAATTTGCTGCCTCTTTCCTCCAAGCATGCATTTTCACTATTTTCTTCTATTTTCAACTATTTTCATGGTTTTCTCGATTTCCAACAAGCATGAATGAACTTCATGATTCCAAACAATGGAATCCATATAATCAACTCATGCGAATCAATTAGGGCTTTGGTGGGGGCTTGACATTCATGATATTCTCTTCGATATTGTTTGCTTGATATTTGATTGATTTTTTATTCCTCTTGATGATATACATGAATTTGTTTTGTATTTATTTGTTGAGCTACCCTTGTTTCCCATAGAGGTGTGGATGCTCGCTAATCAAGTACACTTTTTCTACTCTTCAACTCTAAAATTCTATGAATGTGTATGTTATCATGAGCCATGTCCATGTTTGATGCCATACTCGATTGCCTTGATGCTTGTTTGATCATCTTTGATAAAAATGCATGTTACGTGTCATGTTTTCAAACTAACCTTTGATCCATTTTGATGGTGCTTAAAAAGCCGTTCAGGTATGCACTTTGATTCTCTCTTATGGTCAAAATTTCTTGTTTGGCATGCTATTTTTTGAAATCACCTAGCCTACCTAGGTATCCATGATCAACCATTTACTTGCCACATTTCCCTCAACTTAGTCAGTAGAGACCTTTTTAGGGCTTAGAGGGGTGATACCTTTTAGAGGTACCTTCCCAATAGGTAACTTGATCCCCGAACCTAGACTTGGGTTTTTCAAAGACATGTTTTTCCAAAAATTATGGAGTCATTTTTTTAGGTTTTTCTTTCTTATTTTGTCTTCCCTTTAAAATAAAAATAAAATAAGTGGCGACTTTGAATTTTCCAAAAATTAATTTCTCACCAAATAAAAGCAAGTCTCATCGATCAAGTGGGGATGCATGTGAAAAATGCTGGTCCACACCTGCGAAAATTTCACAGGGCTTGCGAAAATCCCAAATATCATTTCGCAAAAGGTGTGAAAATTTCGCACACCCTACGAAAGCCGATTTGCACACCCTGTGAAATTTCGCAAGGTATGCGAAAAATTCACACACCTAGCTTTGCAAAAATGTTTTGCAAAACCCTGTACGAAATTAGAGAAGGTGTGCAAACCCATTTCGCAACCCTAAAGAAATTTCGCAAACCCTATGCGAATTCCAACAGCTTGTGTGAAAACCAACGATCATTGAAAAGTCTATTTAAACCCCTCCAAGCCTTGTTTTCCTTTCGCACACCCCATTTGCCCATTACGAAATCCTCCATCGCATTGCGACGCCCCAGCTTCCATAGTTTTTTCTCCATTGAATGCCCCACACCCACCCATTTGAAGAGGCGACCTGCACCAAACATGTGAAACACAGACTTGAGCCTCTCACTCAATTTCTGACATGGCGTGGATTAGAGGAGGCCATACCGACTCTTCACTGTCTCACAATCTGAGACCAAGAGCCTCCTCTCCGTAGGATTCAACATCTCAGACCCTTGAGGCCCCAACCATTCCATCTTTTGAGAGTGGAGTGCCCTCTAATCCTCTTCAAGATAGATACGAGACGCAGAGACCACCGACTACACCTGTGGCGACTTCTTCGCACCCTGAGAGCTCAATACGTCACACTCCAACTAAGAGGGCCAGGACTTCAGGCCCCAGAGAGTCGTCTAGAACTTCACATCCCAATTCTCGGGCCCTTGCCGATTCTCAGCATTCTTTCGGCATGTCACTAGAAGCCATCATCAAACGACCTATGGTCACCGCGCCGCCCATTGAAGGAAATTCAGATTGCAGAGCCAGACCATTCCATTCTGAGCTATATTTTGACCTCGAGGTCATGCGACAGTAGCAGGAGCTTAGGGATTCATTTGGACTGCTCTAGAGGTACCATCTCGAGCACCTTATGACTCCTAGGGAGTTCTTTTACCCTAGAGTGGCACTAGACTTCTATTAGTCTATGACTACTCATGGCGCCCGGAGTCCTACCGACATTCACTTTAGCATTCATGGGCACCAAGGTATCCTTTAGGCTAGACACGTTGCAAAGGCTCTACATATTCCATACGAGCTAGTGGATCCAGCAAATTTCCGGGAGTGGTCCCCTGTATCTCAATGGGACATGGTCCACATCTTATCCAGGGGGACCTTTGTAGATTCAGTCCTTCTACATAAGAAGCTTCCACTTGGGATTCTCGTAGTAGATGTGTTGCTGTTGTCTAACCTTTTTCCTCTTTAGCATTTAGTGTAGAGGCAATGAGCTATCCTGGATGCTTTATTTTGGATATCAGAGGGCTTCCATTTTAGGCCATATCACTTGATTATGGCCTCTCTCCTCCACTTTGAGGAGAAGGTACACAGAAAGAAGCTCCAGAGGGCTGACACTATTCCACTATTGTTTTTGAGGTTGCTCTGTCACATATTGGAGTATATGGGCTATCCTACTGAGCCTCGCCTTAAGCCCTGCTACCATTGTCAAGAGCGATTCACTCTTGAAAAATGGACACAGTTGGCAGGCTATTCGACACCTCTAGGAGCCCCACCCAGGCCAGCACCTCCAGTTCCACCATAGGCTGAGCAGACACAGCAGAATGAACTTCCCACGATGTCTGTACCACCTGCCCCTATAGCACCTATGCCTGAGGAAAATGAATTCAGCACCTTGTGCAAAATTTCGCAAGCCTTGCGAAAATCCTCCTATGTAATTTTCAAATATTTTTGCATCGACTTCGTTAGATTTTTATCTCGAGATATTTTGTGTAATTACCTATTTTCTCCTTGTAAATATCTAAAGATATTTTTAGATATTTAGGATATATAAATAAGGTGTTAAAAATATCTCTCTATATATGTCTTAAAATATCTATTTTGTAATATCTCGGAAGAAGTTCCAGAGTACACTTGTAAATTATTTCAGTGAGAAATACACAGAGCTTTGCTCTACCTTGCCTATTCATTTTGTTTTTATTTTTTTTCTAGCTAAACAACCTCTGAGGATGTTTTCTCAGAGGATAAGTGGCTAGGTTTTGCGTTTCTTGGACTGAAGGAAGCTAGGTAAGGGATCTAGATACAAAAGTGGGAGTTTTCCTTGCTTTAAATTGGGAGAGTTGTTACCTGTTAATGGTTTGTATTTTATGGTTTAACTTAAAATCACCTAGGGTAATACTTGGTAAGATTTTTGGACTCCCTGGAGTTCTATTAGTTATCTCTTATGAGCCTCTGGGAGGTGGTTTAAAGGTAGGATTACCTAGAATGACCAATACTTGGTAAGCTTTTCGGACTCCCTGGAGATCCATTAGTTATCTCTTATGAGCCTTTGAAGGGTAATCCAAGGTTAGGATCACCTTGAATGGCCAATACTTGGTAAGCTTTTTAGGCTCCATGGAATCTATGGATGTCTATTAGTTATCATGTATGAGCCATTGAAAGATGATTCACAGTGAGAGGTCTTTAGTGTTTGAAACCGTTAATAGGAAGCAAATGTAGTTTTTCATGGACTAGTGGGATCAAATCTTGGTTGCTAAATACACACCGGTTCAGGAGATAACCATTCTTTATGTTATTATCCCCAATGTGAGGAAAAGATCCAGAATCTCCCCCCTTTTGTCTAAGGAACTTGAACCTAGTGACCTAAAACTCCAAGAAACCTTTTCTTTGTAATTAATCTCAGTTACTATTTTTGGCTAACTTAAAACCAACCCTTTTAAACAAAAATTATGTTTTCTTTTAAAGCTAACTCATAAAAAAAAAAACACACAATTTTAATACTTTAACTAATATCACTTGTAATATGAAAACCTATCCTTGTGGACGATCCTAGAACCACTATACTATGCTAGTTATGCTACCCTAGTGTATGGTGAATTAGGTTTAGAAATTTTATTGATAATTCCCGTCTCAGGATTGAATCAAATAGTACACCAATTGGGGATGAATCAGTTGTGGATGATATGAATGACTTGGGATCTCTTGAGCTCAGGCCTCTAGATGGAATGAATAACTCAGGGGTGTTGATGATATGAACAATTCTTGGTTGTGAGACCATGGCTCTAAAATGCTATGAACAACACAGGCTTATTGTTGACAAGAACGACTCCATGTCATGAGCTTAGAGCTCAAGATGCTATGAACAATTCATGGTTGGGAATGACATGAACTACTCCGGGTCGTGTGCTTAGGAATCTAGATACTATGAACAACTCAGGGCTGTAGTGGACATGAATGTCTCCAGGTTGTGAGCTTAGGGCTCACAACCTGGAGTAGCTCAAGGTTGTGGTTGACATGAACGACTCTGTGTCATGAGCTCAAGGCTCTAATTGTTATGAATAGAACAAGGTTGTGGATGACATGAATGACTCTTTGTCATGAGCTCAAGGCTCTAGATACTACGAATAGCTAAAGATTGTGGTTGAGATAAATGACTCTAGGTCATGAGCTTAGGGCTCTAGATGATATAAACAAGTCAAGGCTTTGGATGATATGTGCTACTCTGAGTCGTGAGCTCAAGGTCATTGATGCTTTGAAAAAACTCAACATTAGGGATTATATGAACAACTTGGGATCTCATGAGCTCAATGCTCCAGATGATATTAGTAGCTTGGGGTTGTGGATGATATGAATCATTCTGCATCCTTAGTTGAGAGTTATGGATGAAATGATCGACTTTGTGTCGTGAGTTCACAGTTCCAGATACTATGAACAACTCAAGGATGTGGTTGACATGAACGAATTAAGGTTGAGAGCTCAAGGCTATAGATGTTTTGAGCAGCTTAAAGTCGTGGATGATATGAACAACTCAGGATGTTGTGAGCTTAAGCCTCAAGATGCTATGAATAACTCATGGTTAAGGATGATATTAATGATTCTTGGTCGTGAGCCTATGACTCTATTTGCTATAAATAGCTCAGAGCTATGGATGACTTGAATGACTTTAGGTCGTGAGCTCAAGGCTAAGAATGCTATTAACAACTCAGGGCTATGTATGACATGAACAACTATGGGTCATGGGCTTAGGGCTCTAGATGCTATGAATGGCTCAGGTCTGTTGATGACATGAATGACTTAAGGTTGTCTACTCAGGGCTCTAAATGTTATGAATAGATCAAGGGTGTAGTGGACATCAAGGACTTTGGGTCATGAGCTCAAGGCTCTAGATGCTATGAATAACTCAAGGCTGTAGATTACATGAACAACTTCGAGTTGTGAACTTAGGGCACTAGATGGTATGAACAACTTAGGGTTGTGGATGGCATGAACTACTTTGGGTTGGGAGTTTAGGGCTCTAGATGTTATGAATAACTCAGGGCTATGGATGACATGAAAAACTCTAAGTGGTGTGCTCTAGGCTCTAGATGCTATAACAGCTCTGGGTTGTGGTGGACATGAATGACTCCAGATCATGAGCTCAAGGCTTCAGATGCTATGAAAAGTTAAAGTTAGGGATGACATAAATGACTATGGGTCGTGATCTCATGTCTCTAGATTTTATGAAAGGATTACGACTATAGATGACATGAAAGATTTCGGATCATGGGCATAGGGTTCTAAATTCTATGAATAGCTTAGGGTTGTTGATGACATGAACGACTCTGGGTCTGGTGCTTACGACTCTAGATGCTATGAACAGCTCAAGGCTATGGATGATATGTGCCACTCTGGGTCATAAGCTCAAGGCTATGGATGTTTTGAACAAATAAGCATTGTGAATGATATGAATGACTTGATATCCCATGAGCTAAGACCTCTAGATGCTATGAGCAGCTTAGGGTTGTGGATGATATGAACGATTTTGTATCAAGAGCGAAGGGTGGTGAATGACATGAATGACTCTGAGTTATGAGCTCACGACTCATGATACTATGAACAACTCAAGGTTGTGGTTGACATGAACGACTTCGGGTTGTGAGCTTAAGGCTCTAGATGTTATGAGCAACTAAGAGTTGTAGATGATATGAACGACTGAAGATCCCATGAGCTTAGACCACAAGATACTATGAACAACTTAGAGCTATGGATACTATGAACAATTATTGGCTGTGAGGTTATGGCTTTAATTTCTATGAATAGCTCAGGGTTGTAGATAACATAATAATTCTTGGTCATGAGCTCACAACTCTAGATGCTATGAATAGCTTAAGTCTTATGATGACATGAACGATTTTGGGTAATAGGCTTAGGGGTCTAAATTCTATGAATAGCTCAGGGCTATTGATGACATGAACAACTCTGATCATGTGCTTAAGGCTCCAGATGCTATGAACAGCCCAAGCCTATGGATGATATGTGCAACTCCAGGTTGTGAGCTCAAGGGTATGGATGCTTTGAACAACTCAAGATTGTGGATGATATGAACGACTAGGGATCCCATGAGTTGAAGCCTCTAGATGCTATGAGCAGCTCATGGCTATGGATGATATGAATGACTTTGTGTCATGAGCTTATTGTTGTGGATAACATGAATGACTCTAGGTCATGAGCTCATGGCTTAAGATACTATGAACACCTCAAGGTTGTGGTTGACATGAATGAATTTGTGTCATAAGCTTAGGGCTCTAAATGCCATGAGCAACCCTAAGTATTTGATGATATGAACAACTCAAGGTTTAAGATACTATGAATAGATCAAGGCTATGGATGACATCAACAACTGTGGGTCGTGAGATCAAGGCTCTAAATGCTATGAACAACTATGGGTTATGGTTGACATGAATGACTCCGAGTAGTGAGCTTAGGGCTCATGATACTATGAACACCATAGAGCTATGGTTGACATAAATGACTATGGGTTGAGAGATCTTAGGGTTCTAGATGCTATGAGTAGCTCAAGGTTGTGAATGACTTGAGCTACTCTAGGTCGTGAGCTCATGCTCTAAATGCCATGAATAACTTTGTGTTGTGGTTGACATGAATGACTCGGGGTTGTGATCATAGGGCTCTAGATGCTATGAACAACTCATGGTTGTGAATGACATGAGCTATTCTGGGTCATGAGCTCAGAGCTCTAGATGCAATGAACAACCCTGGGTTATGGTGGACATGAACGACTACAGGTCATGAGCTTAGGGCTTTAGATACTATGTATAGCTCAGGGTTGTTGATGACACTAAAGACTCCAGGTCTTGAGATAAGGGTTCTAGATGCAATGAATAGCTCAGGGTTATGGATGACATGAACCACTTAGAGTCGTGAGCTCAAGGCTCTAGATATTATGAACAACTTAGGGCTATGGTTGACATGAATGACTTCAGGTTGTGAGCTCAGGGTTTTAGATGCTATGAATAGCTCAGGGTCATGGATGACATGTGATACTCTGGGTCATTAGCTCAGGGCTTTAGGTGTTACGAAAAACTCTGAGGTATGGTTGACATGAACAACTTTGGGTCATGAGGTTAGGGCTTTAGATACTATGCATAACTCAGGGTTGTGGTTCACATGAATGACTCTAGGTCATGAGCTAAGGACCTAAGATGCTATGAATAGCTAAGGGTTGTCAATGTCCTGAAAAACTTTAGGCCATGAGCTTAAAGGTCTAGAAGCTATGAACAACTCAAGATTGTGGATTATATGTATTACTCGAGGTCCTGAGCTCAGGGCTATAATTATTATGAACATTTTAAGGATGTGGTTGACATAAATGACTCTAGGTCGTTAGCTCAGGGAATTAGATACTAAAAATAGCTTAGGGCGTTCAAAGACATGAGCTTCTATAGGTCATGAGCTCAAGGCTCTCTATGGCACGAACAACTCAAGGTTGTTGATGACATGAACCACTCTGGCTCGTGAGGATAGAGCTTTAGATGCTATGAACAACTCTAGGTTGTAGTTGACATGAACGACCCGGGGTCATGAGCTCAAGTCTTTGTATCCTAATAATAACTCAAGGTTGTGGATAACATGGGCTACTCTGGGTCATGAGCTCATGGCTCTGAATCCAGTGGATAACGTTGGGTTGTGGTTAACATGAATGACTATGGGTCGTAAGCTCAGGGCTTAAGATGCTATTAATAACTAAGGGCTGTGGTTGGCATGAATGACTCTAGGTCGTGAGCTCATGGGTCTAGATACTATGAACAACTCAAGGTAGTAGATGACATGAATGACTCCAGGTCATCAACTAAAGGCTCTACATGCTATGAACTGCTCTAGGCTATAAATGACATGAAAGACTCTGGGTCTTGAGTTGAGGGCTTTGGATGCTATGAACAACTAAGGGCTATCGAAGATATGAGGCACCTTACGTCATGAGCTAAAGGCTTTGGAAGCAATCAACAGCTCTGGGTTGTGGTTCACATGAACAACTCTGGTTTGTGAGCTTAGGGGTCTAGACACAATATACAACTCAAGGCTATCGATGACATGAAAGACTCTAGGTCATGAGCTTAGGTCTTTAGATACTATGAACAACTTAGGGTTGTGGACAACATGAACGACTCAAGGTCATGAGCTTAGGGCTCTGAATACTATGAATAGCTCAGGGTTGTGGTTGACATGAACGACTCTGGGTCGTCATCTCAAGGCTTTAGATCCTATGAAAAACTTAGGGCTATGGATGACATGTGCTACTTTGGGTCACTAGTTCAGGGCTCTATATACCATGAATAACATAAGGCTGTGGTTGACATGAATGACTCTAGTTCGTGAACTTAAAGCCTAAGATGCTATGAAAATATCAGCGTTGTTGATGACTTAAGCAACATTAGGTCATAAGCTCGGAGTTCTAGATGCTATGAATAACTCTTGGTTGTGGTTGACTTAAATAACTTTGGGTCGTGAGGTGAGGACTCTAGATGCTATGAGCAGCTCAAGGTTATTCATGACATGAAAGAATCCAACTCATGAGCTTAGGGATCTAAATAATATGAAAACCTAAGGTTATGGATACTAAGAACATCTCAAGGTTGTGGTTTACATGAATGACTTCGGGTTGTGATCTTAGGGTTTTAAATGCTATGAACATGATTGCGTGCCTAGCTGGTGTACCTTGAGTTTGGCCCTCAGACAGGAGTAACTAACAAAATTTATAACCTATATCACCATGCACTAGGATAGCGTTAGCTAATATAGCATAGTGGCTCTAGGATCGTTCACTGGGAAGGGTTTTCAACTTACAACCAATAACAATTCAAAGTTGAATTGATGCTTTTTCATTTCAAGGTTAGCTTTAAAAGAAAACATAAACTTAGGGTGAAAAAGGATTGGTTTTAAGCTAACTAAAAAGAAAGTAATGGGAATTACTTATAAAGAAAAGCGTTTCTTGGAGTTTTAGGATCACTGGGGTCAGGCTCCTCATGCAAAAACAGAGTTTCGATCACTTGAATCTTTTCCTCTCATTAGAGAATTAACATATAGTTAATTCTCTAACCGATGTTGTACAAATGCTTTCCTTTATTGGATTCAAACACTAAATCCCTTTCACTGATTCATCTTGCAATGGCTTGTGCCTCTCACCTAGCATTTACCATTCAAGATGATCATTAACCTTGGATTTCCCTTCTCAAGCTCGCAAGAGATAACTAATGGATGTCTCCTTAGAGTCCAAAAGCTTACCAAGTGTTGGCAATTCTAGGAAATCCTACCTCCAAGTCACCTCCCAAAGGCTCGCAAGAGGTAAACTAATGCATCTCAATGGACGGAGATCACTTGCCTTACCAGGTGTTGGCCCAAGTGAGTTAAAGGCGTTTTAAGTTAACTAAAAACATAGAAACCATTAATGGGTTACACTTTCTCTCCATTAATAGTTGAAACAACAAAACTACCAATTCTTGCACTCGGCACCTTACCCAGCTACCTTAGCTCCAAGAAACAAAAAGTCTAATCACTCATTCTCTGAGGAAACATCCTCAGAGCTTGTTTGGCTAGTAAGAAAAATACAATCAAAGTGAGTAGGTAAGGCAAAACAAAGCTCTGTATTTTACTTCCTTCAAAACTATACAAAAAGTTGCCTCTGAGAACAAGCTCCCAAGATATCTCTATAATGGAAATTACAAAACAATATATTTGAGGTTATTCACCCTTTGTTCTTACTTAATAACTAAGGAATCCTATGATTGGTGGATTACAAGAAGAAAATGAGGATTTAAACATCAAATATCTAAACAAAAAAAATCTAAAAGTGTCGGTCGCAAATATCTGGAAGCACTCAGGAGGATTTCACAGGCGTGCAAGATGGCTGCAAAATTTCGCAAGCTGAAGGTCTCCATTTTGCAGCCAAAGGCTGATTTCGCAGCCTGCGAAATTGGCCTTAAGCTTGGTGTGATTAGCTTCCAATGGCTATAACTTCTTCATTTCAACTCCTATTCATGCACCATTTAAAGCGTTAGATTTCTGACTTCCTGAGCTTCGAAACGACATATAGTATGCATGAATTGAGCTCTAAGAAGTGCTCCAAAAGTGTCCAACAGTTTCTGTCCTCTTGAATTCTTCATGTTAGATTTCTCTCTTTGCTTTCCCTCCTTGCATTCATGATTTGCTTATGGTAAAGGACTATAAAGCTTCAAAGCTTAAGTTCTTCATGTTAATAAGCTTTCAATTGCTTTGCCATGGATTCCATAGAACTCTCCTCAATCTTGGATTGCTTTGGTGATCAAAATACTATCAAAAACACCAAAACTTACACAATTTGATTAGAAAAGATTGCAAAGGTACTTAATATGCTAATTGAGTTTAAAAGGTAATAAATACTACTTAAAAGTGTTTAAAAGAGTTAATTACAAGCTACAAAATAACACTTTTTGAGTAGTAATTAGAACAACTTAGAGTAATCGAAGACATAAGCTACTCTAGGTCTTGAGCTCAGGGCTTTAGATGTTATTAACAGGTTTGGACAAAGGTTGGCACGAACAACTTCAGGTCATGTGTTTAAGGCTCTTGATGCTATGACCAACTTAAGGTTGTCGATGATAGGAAAGAATTTGGGTCGTGAGGTCAGGGCTCAACATGCTATGAAGAGCTCAAGGCTGTGGAGGACATCAACTACTCTAAGTTATGAGCTTAAGGCTCTAGATGATATGAATAACTCTAGGCTATGGATGACAAGAGCTACTCTAGGTTGGGATCTTAGGGCTCTAGATGTTCTGATTAGCTCTAAGCTGTGGTGGAAATGAATGACTTTAGGTCTTTAGATGCTATGAACTGCTTCGGGCTATAGATAACATGGTATACTCTTGGTCGTGAGGTCAAGGCTCTAGTTGGTATGAATAGCTCTAGGTTGTGGCTAATATGACAACTCTAGGCCAGGAGCTCAAGGCTCTGGATGTTATTAACACCTCATGATTGTGGATGACATGAGCTACTATGGGTCATGAGCTCAGGGTTCTAGATGTTGTGAACAACTTTAGGTTATGGTTGACATGAACAACCCTAGGTCATGAGTTGAGGGCTTCAAATTCTATGAACAACTTGGAGCTATCGAGGACATGAGCCTCTTTGAGTCATGAGCCGAGCGCTTTAGATGCTATGAACACCTCTAGGCTGTGGTTGACATGAATAACTCAGGGTCATGATCTTAGGGTTCTAGATGCTATGAACAGCTTAGGGCTATTGATAACATGAAATACTCTAGGTCATGAGCTCAAGGCTCTAGATTTTATAAACAACTCAAGTATGTCGATGACATGAAACACTCCAAGTCGTGAGATCAGGGGTCTAGATTCTATGAACAACTTAGTGTTGTGGATTATATGAATGACACTAGGTTGTGAGCTAAGGGCCCTAGATGCAATGAACAATGTTGTGTTGTGATTGACATTAAAGACTCTGGGTCGTGAGCTTAAAGCTATAGATGTTATGAATAGCTCAAGGGTGTGGATGACTTGAGCCACTCTTAGTCTTGAGCTCACAGCTCTAGATGCTATGCACAACTCTGGGTTGTGGTTGACATGAATGACTCCAAGTCATAAGCTAAGGGATTTAGATGCTATGAACAACTCAGGCTTGTCAATGACATGAAAGACTTCATTTTATGAGCTTAAGACTCTAGATTCTATGAGCAACTCAGAGTTGTGGATAACATAAACAACTCTAAGTCATGAGCTCAGGTACCTAGAAGCAATGAACGACTCTAGGTAGTGGTTGACATGAAAAACTCTAGGTTGTGAGCTTCGGGCTTTAGATGTTATGAATAGCTCAGTGTTGTGGACAACATGAACCACTCTATGTCTTGAGCTTAAAGCTCTAGATGTTATGAGCAACTCTAGGCAATGGTTCATATGATCGACTCTGTGTCATCAGCTCAAGCCTCTAGATGCTATTAATAGCTCAAGTTGTTCATGACACGAGCTACACTATGTTGTGACCTGAGAGCTCTAGATGCTATGAACAACTTTAGGTTGTTGTTGACATTAATGACTCTAGGTCATGTGCTCAGGGCTCTTGATGTTATGAACAACTTAGGCTTATCGATGACATGAAAGACTATGGGTCATGAGCTTAGAGCTCTTGATGCTATGAACATCTCAATGTTTTGGATGACATGAGCCACTCTATCTATGAATTACTCAAGGCTCTAGATGTTATAAATAGCTTTGGGTTGTGGTTAACCTAGACAACTTTAAGTCATGAGCTTAAGGCTCTAGATACTATTAACAACTCAGGGTTGTGGATAACATGAGCTACTCTAGGTTGTGAACTTAGGATTTATAATAACCCTAGGTTGTGGTTGACATGAAGGACTATGGGTCGTGTGCTCAATGTTATTTATGCTATGAACATATCAGAACTATCAATGATATGAATGACTATGGGTTGTGCGCTCAAGGCTCTTGATCATATGAACAGCTCAGGGTTATGGATGACAAGAGTTACTCTAAGTCATGAGGTCATCTTTCCAAATGGTATGAACAACTAAGGTTTGTGGATGACATGAGCTCCTATGAGTCGTGAGCTTAAGGCTTTAAATGATATGAATAACTTTGGGATGTGGTTGACGAAAATGACTCCGAGTCATAAGCTTAAGGCTATAGATGCTATGAATAGCTCAAGGCTACAAATGACATGAGCTACTTTGGGTTGTGAGCTTAGGCCTTTAGATTCAATGAACAACTATAGGCAGTGGTTGACATGAACGACTTCGGGTTGTGAGCTCAAGGCATTAGATGCTACGAACATCTCAGGACTATGGATGACATGAATTACTATGGGTCGTCAACTGAAGGCCCTACATATAATGAATAGCTTTGGGTTATGGTTGATATGAAAGACTCCGGGTTGTGAGCTCATGACTTTCGATGTGGTGAATAGCTCAAGGTTATAGATGACATGCACCACTGTGGGTCTTAAGGTTAGGACTCTACATGTTATGAATAGCTCTGGGCTGTGGCTGGCATGAACGACTCTGGGTCGTAAGTTTTGGGCTTTAGATGCTATGAATAACTCAGGGTAGCCAATGTAATTTCCCACTTTGGTCGTGAGCCTGCTTTAGATGCTATGAACAACTTTAGGCTATGGTTAACATGAATGACTCTAGGTCATGAGCTCAGGGCTCTAGATGCTATGAACGGCTCAGGATTGTTCAGAACATGAAAGACTTCAGGTCGTGACCTCAAGGCTTAAGATTCTATGAACAACTCAAGGTTATCGATGACATGAAATTCTTCGGGTCATGAGCTCAAAGTTTTAGATTCTATACATCTTAGAACTGTGGATGATATGAATGACTCTTGATCATGAGGTTAAGGCCCTAGATACAATGAACAAATCTAGTCTATGCTTGAAATTAAAGAATATAGGTCATGAGCTTAGAGCTCTAGATGCTATGAACAACTCAGGGTTGTGGATGACATGAGCCACTCTAGGTCTTGAGCTTAGGGCTCCATATCCTATTAACACCTTTAGGTCGCTAGCTCAAGGCTTTAGATGCTATGAACAATTGAGGGTTGTTGATGACATGAGCCACTCTCAGTCGTGAGTTTAGGGCTTTAGATGTTATGCACAACTATGGGTTATGGTTGACATGGACAACTCCAAGTCACGAGCTCAAGGCTCTAAATGCTATGAAATGCTTAGGGTTGTCGATGACAAGAAAGACTCGAGATCGTGAGTTCAGGACTCTAGATTATATGAACTACTCAAGGTTTTGGATAACATGAACGAATTTTAGTCGTGATCATAGGGGCCTAGATGCAACGAACAACTCTAGGTTAGGGTTGACATGAAGGACTTCAGGTTGTGAGCTCATGGCTCTAGATTCAATGAACAACTTAAGGTTATGGAAGACATTAGCCATTGTAGGTCTTAAACTTAAGGCTCTAGATGCTATGAACAACTCTAGCCTGTGGTTGACATGAACGACTCCGATTTGTGAGCTTAGGGCTCTAGATGCTATTAACAACTTAGGGTTGTGGATGACATGAGCTACTTTAGGCCATGAGCTCAAGGCTCTAGATGCTATGAGCAACTCTAGTTATGGTTGACATGAACAGTTTTAGGTCATGGTCTTAAGGCTCTTGATGCTATGAACAACTCAAGGTTGTCGATGACATGAAAGATAATGGGTCATGAGCTAAGGGCTCTTGATACTACAAGCAACTTAGAGTTGTGGTTGACATGAACGACTCTTAGTCGTGAGCTCAAGGAACTAGTTCCTATGAATAGTTGAGGGCCACGAGTAACATAGGCTATTTTGGGTCATGATCTCAAGGTTCTAAATGCTATGAATTACATTGGGCACTGGTTGACATGAACAACTCTAGCTCATGAGCTCAGGGCTTAAGATTCTATGAACAACTCAGATTTGTGGATGACATGAATGACTTTAAGTTATGAGCTCAAGGCCCTAGATGCAATGAACAACTTTAGGATATGGTTTGTATGAAAGGCTTTGAGTTGTGAGCTCATGGCTCTAGATGCTATGAACAACTCAGGGCTTTAAATGTTATGAACAACTATGGGTTATGGTTGACATGAACGACTTTGAGTCGCGACTTTTAGGCTCTAGATGCTATTAATAGCTCAGGGTTGTGGAGACATGAGGTACTTTAGGTCATGAGCTCAAGGCTCTAGATGCTATGAACAGATTTAGGCTATGGTTGAGATGAATGACTCTGGGTCGTGAGCTCAAGGCTCTTGATGCCATGAACAACTTATAGGTATCAATGACATGAAAGACTACGGTTCATGGGCTTAGCATTGTAGATATAAAAACAACTCAGGCTTATGGTTGACATGAATGACTCTCAATCGTGAGCTGAAGGCTTTAGTTGCTATGAACAACTAAGGGTTGGGGATAACATACAATAATTTTGGTTGTGAGCTTAGGGTTCTAAATGATATGAACAACATTGGGTTGTGGTTGACATGAATGACTTTGTGTCATGAGCTCATGGCTCCAAATGCTATGAACAAGTTAGGGTTATGGATGACATGAACAACTCTAAGTCGTGAGGTTAGGGCTTTAGATTCTGTGAACAACTCTACATTATGGTTTAAATGAATGACTACGGGTCCTGAGCTTAGGGCTCTAAATGCTATGAACAATGTTGGGTTGTGGCTGAAATGAAAGAATATGGGTTGTGAGCTTTGGGCTTTAGATGCTATTAACAACTCAAGGAAGTGGATGACATGAGCTACTCTAGTTCATGAGCTTAAGACACTAGATGAAATGAATAACTTTGGGTTGTGATTGACATAAACGACTCCTCGTCCTGAGCTCAAGGCTTTAAATGATATGAATAGCTCAGGGTTATCCATGACATGACCTAATTTGGCTCATGGGCTGAAGGCTTTAAATGCTATGAACAACTTTAGGTTGTGGTTGACATGAACAACTTTAGGTTATGAGCTTAGAGTCTTAGATTTTGTGAACAACTTAGGGCTTTCGATGACATGAAAGACTCTAGGTCATAAACTCAAGGCTCTAAATGCTATGAATACTTAGGGTTGTTGATGATATCAGTTATTCTAGGTCTTATGCTCCAGGTTCTAGATGCTGTGAACGACTCTGGGTTGTGGTTGACATGAATGACTCTAGGTCATGAGCTCAGGGCTCTAAATTCTATTAATAGCTTAGGGTTATGGATGAAATGAGCTTCTCTTGCTTGTGAGCTTAGAACTCAGGATGCTGTGAACAACTCTAGGTTGTGTGGTTGACATGAATGCCTCTAGGTCATGAGCTTAGGGCTCTTGATGCTATAAACAACTCAAGGTTGCAGATGACATGAAAGACTATGGGTTATGAGCTTAGGGCTCTAGATACTACGAACAACGCAAAGTTGTGGATGACATGAATGATTACTACTCAAAAAGTGCTATTTTATAGCTTGTAATTAACTCTTTTAAACACTTTTGAGTAGTAGTTATTACCTTTTAACTCAATTGGCATGTTAAGGACCCTTGCAATCGTTTCTAATCAAATTGTGTTAAGTTTTGGTGTTTTTCATAGCTTTTTGATCACCAAAGCAATCCAAGAATGAGGGACATCTTTGTATAGTTCATGGCAAAGCAAGTTGAAGCTCAAATTCATGAAGAAACTAAGCTTTGGAGCTTCATAACCCTTTGCCAAAGCCAAACGAGGATGCAAGGAAGAAAATCACAGAAGAAATCAATCATCCAGCAATTTCGCAAGTTGTGGAATCCAACTTGCGAAATTTTCGCAACTTGCAAAATGGGAAGAGGAAAGGAATCGTCGTAGGATAGAGAGTTAACTAGTTGCAGGACAATTTCACAACTTACGAAACCACAATTCCAACTTGCGAAATGGACAATTTCAACTTGCGAAATTTTCGCAAGTTGCGTTTGAACTTGCGAAATCCACCTGTAATATGAGATATTTGTGCACCAACTCCATTTGATGTTTATCTTCATATATTTGTGTGTAAATCCCTATTTTCTCCTTGCAACCCACCAATGACAAGTTTTCTTGGTTGGGAAGTTAGCAAGAGGGGTGAATAGCCTCTCTATATAATATCTATTATAATTTTCTTTTAAAAAAGGGATCTCTGGGGAGTTTTTCTTGAAGACAAACTTTGTATAGTTTTTCAGAAAGTGATACACAAAGCTCTACTCTACCTTACCTTCTCATTTTGTTTTCTCTTTTATTTTTATTTCTAGCAAATCAAACTCTGAGGATGTTTTCCCAGAGGATGAGTGGCTAGTCTTTTTTGTTTCTTGGAGTGAAGGAAGCTAGGTAAGGTTTCGGATACAAAAGTGGCAGTTTCGTTGTTTCAGTTTTAATGAAGAGAAAGTGTGACCCGTTAATGGTTTTTATCTTTTTAGTTAACTTAAAATCCCTTAAAATCACTTGGGCCAACACTTGGTAAGGCAAGTGGACTTCGTCCATTGAGTCCACTAGTTTATCTCTTGCGAGCCTTTGGGAGGTGGTTTAAAGGTAGGATTATCTAGAATAGACAACACTTGGTAAGCTTTTAGACTCCAAAGAGACATCCATTAGTTATCTCTTACGAGCTTTTGACGGGTAATCCAAGGTTAAGGATCACCTTGAATGGCCAATACCAGGTGAGAGGTACGAACCATTGCAAGATGATTCAGTGACAGGGATTTAGTGTTTGAAACCATTAAGGGGAAGCATATGTACCACACCGATTTAAGAAATAACTATATGTTAAATCCCCAATGGGAGGAAAAGATCCAAGTGACCAGAATCTCCCTTTTTGTATAAGGAACTTGAGCCTAGTGATCTAAAACTCCAAGAAGCACTTTTCTTTGTAAGTAATTTTAGTTACTTTATTTTTTGTTTCACTTAAAACCAACCTTTTCAAACGTACTTGTGTTTTCTTTTAAAGCTAACCTTGAAAAGAAAAAACACCAATTCAGTTTTTGAACTAATATCAGTTGTAATTTGAAAACCCATCCCTGTGGACGATCCTAAAGCCACTATGCTATGGTAGCTAATGCTACCCTAGTATATGGTGAAATAGGTTTATAAATTTTGTTGATTACTCCCATCTGAGGACTAAAATCAAAGCAGACCAGTTGATTGAACACCAATCAACAGGGCATACACCAGCTAGGCACGAATCAAATGACACTGTTGCTGGGGATGGTGCCAACTTTATAGTGATATAACCTTTTCCCAAACACTTGTGATCTTCATCATAAGTTTTGTGACTTTTCTTTTCTTTTACTAACTCTTTTTAATTGTTTCTTTTACTTGTTCATATTTTAACCTATCTTTTAATTTACTTTTTAGTTAATCTTAGTTTTTTTTTATAGTATTATTTTCTTTTGTTTTCTTTGTTTTTGTTACAACTGTTACTAGTTATGTATGCCATATTGGATACGAGACAGTGGAGAAAGACTTGTGAAAATTGAAACACCTCACGAAACAGAGTTGGAATTGTGCTTGAACATCTTGGAAGCTACACCTAAAGATCAGCATAGTCACCATGGTTAGTAGGACAATCCCAATGCATTCAGATCAATGAGGAACCGCATGCATCCACCTCGTATGAGTGCACCATCATGCATAGTGCCTTCTACATAGTAGCTAGTAATCAGACCGCATATTTTGCCACTTCTACCTACTTTCCATGGGATGGAAAGTGAGAATCCCTACACGCATATCAAAGAATTTGAAGACGTTTGTAATACATTCCAAGAGGGAGGAGCTTCAATCGACTTGATGAGGCTAAAGCTATTTCCTTTCACTCTGAAGGATAATGCCAAGATTTGGCTTAATTCTTTAAGGCCAGGGAGTATCCAAACTTGGACTGATTTGCAATCTGAATTTCTCAAGAAAATTTTCCCTACTCATAGGACCAATGGCTTGAAAAGGCAAATTTCAAACTTCTCAGCTAAGGAGAATGAGAAATTCTATGAGTGTTGGGAGAGATACATGGAAGCTATCAATGCTTGTCCTCACCATGGCTATTGGTGATCTACTTTTATGATGGTATGTCTTCCTCAATGAAGCAACTCCTAGAGACTATGTGTGGAGGAGATTTCATGAGTAAGAATCCGGAGGAAGCGATGGATTTCTTGAATTATATTGTTGAAGTTTCAAGAGGATGGGATGAACCGAATAGGGGAGAAGTGGGAAGAATGAAGAGTCAATCAAATGCTCTTAATGCTAAGGCTGGGATGTATACCTTGAACGAAGATATTGACATGAAAGCAAAAGTTGCAGTTATGACAACAAGATTGGAGGAGCTAGAACTGAAAAAAAATACGTGAAGTGAAAGTCGTTTCTGAAACACCAGTGCAAGTTATGCCCTGTTCCATTTGTCAATCTTAGGAGCACTTAGTGGAGGAGTGTCCTATAATTCCTGCTATTAGAGAAATGTTTGGAGATCAAGAAAATGTTATTGGACAATTCAAGCCCAATAACAATGCTTCACATGGAAATACCTACAATTCAAATTGGAGGAACCATCCAAATTTCTACTAGAAACCAAGAGCACTTTAGTACACGCAACCAGGCCAATCATCTCAACAAGCTTCAAATCTTGACCAAGCAATAGTGAATCTAAGAAAGGTCGTGGGAAATTTTTTTGGAGACTAGAAATGCATCAATGCTCAACTCGGTGAAAGAATCGATAGTGTAGAGAATACGTTGAATAAAAGGATGGATGGAATGCAAAATGATCTATCTCAGAAGATAGATAATCTCCAATACTCAATCTCAAGGCTCACCAACCTTAACACAATGCAAGAGAAGGGAAGGTTTCCTTCTCAACCTCACCAAAATCCTAAGGGTATCCATGAAGTGGAGGCTCATGAGGGAGAATCTTCACAGGTGAAGGACGTCAAAGCCATGATCACTCTGAGGAGTGGTAAAGAGGTTGAGCTGCCAACACCCAAGCCACATGATGAAACAGAGAGTGAAAAAAAGATAGAGAAGAGGGAGGAAATCAAAGGAAAAAGAAAAGGAGCAGCGGAAGGAAAGAGGACCATGATTCAACAGTGAATGAAGATCCAGAGAAGATAGTTATCAATGAAGACGTGATGAAGAAACACATGCCTCCACCTTTTCCTCAAGCTTTGCATGGGAAAAAGGGAATCAATAATGCATCAGGAATTCTTGAAGTGTTGAGGCAAGTGAAGGTCAACATCCCATTGCTAGACATGATCAAACAAGTGCCGACTTATGCAAAATTCCTGAAGGACTTGTGCACTATCAAAAGAGGGTTGAATGTGAATAAGAAAGCCTTCTTGATTGAGCAAGTAAGTGCCATCATACAGTGCAAGTCTCCAGTGAAGTACAAAGATCCGGGTTGCCCTACCATCTCAATGATGATTGGAAGGAAGTTAGTGGAGAAAGCTTTGTTGGACTTGGGGGAAAATGTGAATTTGCTACCATACTCTATCTACAAGCGATTGGGACTTGGTGAATTGAAGCCAACATCAATCACTCCATCTCTAGCAGATAGATCAGTGAAGATTCCAAGAGGGACGATTGAAGATGTCTTAGTTCGAGTTGACAAGTTCTACTATCCAGTGGATTTTGTTGTTCTTGATATGGACCTAATTGTCAAAGGAACTAATTATGTTCCTATCATACTTGGAAGACCATTCTGAGCTACATCAAATGCAATCATCAATTGTAGGAATGGACTCATGCAACTCACGTTTGGCAACATGACATTGAAGCTCAATATCTTCTATATGTGCAAGAAGCCAATCAATTCGGAAGAAGAAGATGGTTAAGAAGATGTGTGCATCATTGACACTTTAGGGGAGGAGCATTGTAATCAGAAAATACAAGTGGAGTTGAATGAAAGTCTTGGGGATCTTGATGAAGGGTTACCTAAACCCTCAGATTTGCTTGCTACTCTATCACCTTGGAGGAGGATAGAAGAAATACCACCTTGGTATGCTCATATTGCTAACTATCTAGTTACTGGCGAAGTTCCAAGTGAGTGGAAAGCACAAGATAGGAAGCACTTCTTTGAAAAAATTCATGCCTACTATTGGGAAGAACCTTTTCTTTTCAAGTATTGTGCAAATCAAATAATAAGGAAGTGTGTCCTTAAACAAGAGCAACAGGGGATCCTCAATCATTGCCATGAAAACGCATGTGGAGGCCACTTTGCCTCTCAGAAAACAACCATGAAGGTGTTGCAATCAGGTTTCAGTTGGCCATCACTTTTCAAAGATGCTCACACTATGTGCAGGAGCTATGATGGATGCCAAAGGCTTGGAAAGTTAACACGTAGAAACCAAATGCCTATGAACCCCATTTTAATAGTTGATATTTTCGATGTTTAGGGCATTGACTTCATGGGACCTTTCCCTACGTCTTTTGGTAACTCTTACATTTTGGTGGGGGTAGACTATGTTTCTAAAGGGGTAGAGGCAATCCTGTGTAAACACAATGACCATAGAGTTGTTCTCAAGTTTCTCAAAGAGAACATCTTCTCAAGATTCGGGGTGCCCAAGGCCATATTTAGTGATGGAGGTACTCATTTTTGCAACAAGCCTTTTGAAACTCTCTTAGCCAAGTATGGGGTGAAGCACAAGGTAGCTATACCTTACCACCCTCAAACTTCTGAGCAAGTTGAGTTAGCAAACAGGGAAATCAAGAATATATTGATGAAGGTGGTGAACATGAGCAAAAGAGATTGGTTTGTTAAGCTCCATGATTCACTATGGGCATACAAAATAGCTTACAAGACTATTCTTGGCATGTCTCCTTATCGCCTAGTCTATGGCAAAGAATGTCATCTTCCTATGGAAGTTGAATACAAGGCTTGGTGGGCAATTAAGAAGGTAAACATGGACTTGAACAGAGTCGGGATGAAGAGGTGCTTAGACCTTAATGAGATGGAGGAATTGAGAAATGATGCCTACATCAATTCCAAAATTGCAAAACAGAGGATGAAGAGGTGGCATGATCAGTTAATCTCCAACAAAGAATTTCAAAAGGGACAAAGAGTCTTACTCGATGACTCTGGGCTCTACATCTTTCCAGGAAAGCTAAAATCAAGGTAGATAGGCCCTTTCATTATTCACCAAGTGCATTCCAATGGAGTAGTGGAGCTACTCAATTCCAATAGCATAGACACTTTCAAAGTCAATGGCCACCGTCTCAAGCCATTCATGGAGTCTTTCAATCAAGATAAGGAGGAAGTCAATCTCCTTGAGCCACAACAATCTTAACCAAAAATGGGTAGATGGACTTAGTCTTTCTAAAGACTAACCAAAGTCCATGTTTTTTGTTTCAATTTTGTTGATTTAAAAAATTTATTATTTGTTTTAATTTTAATTATAGCTTTAATTTATTTTATTTTGATCTAACTTAGACTTTTTGGATTATCAAAATTAGGAGGAACTTCAAAGGAATTGGAGGAAAGCCTTAAAGGACCAAAGAAGGAGAAAAAGCCAGAAAAACATAGCAATATTTCAACTAGCGAAAATGGGGGCCAACTTGCGAAATCCTCAAAGCTCAAATTCGCAAGTCCACTTTTCAACTTGTGAAAATTTTCGCAGCCTGCGAAAGCACCTCTAGGCACACGTGTGCCATTTCAAAAGTTCATTTTCCATTTTTGCAGCCTACGAATCAACTTGCCAATCAAGTTGCGAAATGGGCCAACTTGCTAATCAACTTGCGAATTCCAAGGAACTTGCAAAAATGCCAACCATCATTTAGATCCATATTTAAAACCCTAATTTCTTCCATTTTCATTTCGCACTTCCATTCCAAGTTACGAAGCCCCAAATTCCAGAGCATCTCCTCCATTGGAAGCCCTGAGGTCATGCGTCTGAAAAGGAAACACTTCCGCGCACCCAACACGCACCCTATGTAACACAAGCCAAGCAATTCCTATCCATTTCAATCATGGCCAAGACAAGAGGAGCCCATGCCATGTCTCCATCAACTCACAATCCAAGGCCAAGAGCTTCACCTACGCGGGATTCCACATTTGAGGCTCCACAGGCCCTTATCATTCCACCTTTTGAGGGTGGAGTGCCATCTAACCCTCCCCAGCGTAGGTATGAGACGAGGGGACCACCCACTACACCTGGGGCAAGTGCTTCGCGCTCCAAGAGATCAGTTCGTCGCCGTCCTGCAAATAAAGCCAAAGTTTTAGGCCTAGGAGAGTCATCTGCACCTCCACAACCTCAACCGCTTACTACAGAGTCTCATATTCCTTTTGGGATGACTCCAGAAGCAATTATCAGGCGACCTATGGTTACACAACCACCTATTAAGGGAAATTTGGATAACAGAGCTAGACCATTCCACTTCGAGCTATGTTTTCATATGGAGACTTTCAGACAGCAGTCGGAGCTTAGAGATTCATTCCGCCTACTACAAAGATACCATTTGGAGCACCTGATGACTCCTAGGGACTTCTTCTATCCTAGAGTAGCACAAGACTTCTATCAATCTATCACTACTCGTTGCGTCCAGAATCCTAATGTCATCCACTTCACTATTGATGAACGCCATGGTATCCTTGGAGCTAGACACATTGCAGAGGCCCTGCATATTCCATATGAGCCTATGAGTCTAGCAGATTTCAGAGAGTGGTCCCATTTTTCTCAGAGGGACATGGTCCGTATATTGTCCAAGGGGACCTCTACACACTCATTTCTTCTTAGGAATGAGCTTCCACCTGGGATGCTTCTTGTAGATGTGGGGCTGTGCTCCAACATATTCCTACTTCAGCATATGTTATAGAGGAGATAAGCTATATTGGAAGCTTTATTCAGGATATCAGAGGGTTTCTACTTTGGCCCTCATCATTTGACTATGACCTCTTTTCTCCACTTTAAAGAGAAGGTCCATAGGAAGAAGCTCCAAAGAGCATATGCCATTCCATTACTTTTTCCCAGGCTTCTTTGTTAGATATTAGAGCATTTGGGTTATCCTTCTGAGCCTCAGATTGAGCATTGCCGCATTTACCGAAAGCTATTCACTCTCGACAAATGGAATCATTTAACGACTTATGTTGCACCTCCAGGAGCCCCAGATATGCCAGCACCTCCATAGCCACCACAGGATGAGCAACCATCACAGGCATAGCAGGCTAAGATACCCACAAAGATCATACCACCTGCCCCTACAGCACCTTCTACAATGCCCACGCCTGAGGCTACATCTTCTGCTCCTCCTACCACTCCTGAAGTTCCACCAGTTGTACTAGCTACATCAGTACCTCCTCCATCTAAGTCCTCTATCACCATATCCACTTTAGAGTTTAGAGGCCTATGTCATACATTCCAGACATTGAGCACCACTCAAGGTGCTCACTTCCTGCAAATGGCAGTCATACGTGCACATCAGGATCAGCTTTATTGCCATGCAAACCCAGCATACTGCCATTCTTAGTCAGATACAGCAGCATTTGGGTATTCTGCCACCACTTGAGCATGATATGCTTGGCCCATCAGAGCCTAAAACTCCATCTGAGGAGGCTACTCCAGTTGAGCAAGCTATTCCATCTGAGGAGGCTACTCCAGCAGAGCAGATTATGCCTCATGAGGAGACTACTACAGTAGAGGTTGAGACTCCTATCCAGAGCACTCATGAGACCACAATAGAGCCATCGTCTCCACATGATCCTCCCACCACTACCTAATCATCTATCTACTTTTTGTATTTACTTATTATAGTGGAATTGTTAATCCCATGTTTTTTTATGTTTTATATATTAGGATTGGATGTATTACTTGTGCATATTTCATATTGTACTTTCTTAAAGTAATACATATCCATCATTTTTTAGTATACTTGGCATATTTTTATTTATTTCCTCTACTCGTTATTTTTTTATTGTTTTTTGGGTCATGTGGTTTCTCCTATACAATTCAGACTCTATTCCACTTAGGAGGTACCACTTCCTTTCTTTATTTTCAATTGCTCTTCAAATATTGAGGGCAATGTTCAGCATGGTTAGGGGGGTTGAGGAAGGAAGTATTGTTTATAATGCTAGGTTATAAATGGTAATTTACTTACTTTTGTTTAAATTTAAATTTATTTATTTTTTAATACTCTTCATGGTTATCAAGGAAAAATTCTCAAAATGAAATGGGAGAAATTGAATTTTTGTCTTTTTACTTGACTTAGAGTTTGTATTATGCTTATTAAAGTTGATGAATTGTTGAAACTTCTATTGAATTCAACCTTATTTCTTCCACTTTAAGCTTACCACACACTGTGCACACTAGGTTCCGATTATAAGATGAAAAACTATTTCACCCCATGACTTAGGAAATTTTAGACATAGTACCTTTGACCTCATTTTAATAGTGTTGGGACACCTTAGAAAAGGCCAATGACCCTTTGAAAAGAGAAGAAAAAAAAGAAAGAAAAAAAAATATGTTTTACTTGCCTTGAAACCCGAGCAAGGTCTAAGGGGTATATGGTGAAAATCTTTAAAACCTGGTGCCCTAAGCCTTCATTGGTTGGGAGTCACCGACCTCAATGCTCGTTACAAGGGTGAATAGGTGGAGTTTAACATACTATAGGTGCTTGGGTATTGAATTCCAATCTCAAAAGTCTAGGGTAAAATCCGAGGAGTTAGTGGTCGAAAGATCCTTGAAGCTTGATGCCCTAAACCTTAATTGGTTGGGAGTAATCGATGGACCCTCGTTACATGGACAATTTAGAAAATAATACCTTTAAGCTTTGTACTCCTACAAAAAACAAAGTGTGAAATAAATGATGTACGTTCTTAGCCTATTGGAGGTTCTCAGTTTGCTAAGATTTGAAAAAGAGCTAGGTTGGGGGGAGAGATTAGTTCAGCATACTATATTCGAAAACTAATAAGTAACACTTAAATTTTTGTGGAAGAGTTATTACTACTCAAAAAGTGCTATTTATAGCTTGTAATTAACTCTTTTAAACATTTTTGAGTAGTAGTTATTACCTTTTAACTCAATTGGCATGTTAAGGACCCTTGCAATCATTTCTAATCAAATTGTGTTAAGTTTTGGTGGTTTCATAGCTTTTTTATTACCAAAGCAAATCTAAGACTGAGGAAGAGCTCTGTATAATCCATGGCAAAGAAAATGGAAGCTCATTTACAAGAAGAATACAAGATTTAGAGCTTTGTAGTCCCTTGCCAAAAGCAAATCAAGAATGCAAGGACAAAAAATAGAGAGAGGAATCTAACATGAAGAAATCCAATAGGATAGTAACTGTAGGAAACATTTTGAGCACTTTGTGGAGTCTATTTTATGCATACTATATATCATTTCGAAGCTGGGGAAGTCAGGAGTCCAATGCTTCAAACAGTGTGCAAATCAGAGCTAAAATGAAGAAGTTATGGCCATTGGAAGAAAATCGCACCAAGTTGAAAGACAATTTTGCAAGCTACTAAATCACAAAGTGCTAGCTGCGAAATCAACCTTTTCTTGCGAAATGGACACTTTCAACTTGAAAAATTTTCCCAGGTCATGCTCCAAGCTATGAAATCCACCTATGTGCTCCCAGATATTTGCGACTGACTCTTTTAGATTTTTTCTTTAGATATTTGTTGTTTAAATCCCCATTTTCTCCTTGTAATCCACCAATCATAGGATTCCTTAGTTAGAAAGTAAGAAGAAAGGGTGAACAACCTCCTATATATCTGTGGACCCCGCATTTCGTGCTCAATGTGTTACCCACTCGATGGCGAGCTCGACTTTTATTTTGAAAAATTGATTTTTATTGATTAATAAAAATGACTTGGAGTCGCCACTTATTTTTGTTTTATTTTTAAAGGGTAAACAAAATAAGAAAGAAAAACCCTAAGTGTGACTCCTTATTTTTGGAAAAGGCGGTCTGTGAAAAACCGGATCGGGTTCGGGGGTCAGGTTACTTATCGGGAAGGTACGGTAAAGACCGTAGCACCCCTCTAAGTCCCTAAAGTCGGGTCTCTACTAATAAAATGAAGCTGACATGGCAATGGATGAATAAAATCAATGAATACTCACATCAATCATGCATGTATGAGAATCAGAATATATAATAGAGGATAACCGAGGTGGAAGTGGATGCGTACCTGGATCTCCAGTGACAAATGCGCTATCATGAGGCAAGGTTAGTGAACAAGGAATATATATAATTTATGCGCATGTCAAGAAACAGAAATAAGTTAGTCATGCATGGCAAACAAGTCAACCAAATAATCAATCAATCATGAAATCTCATATGTAGGGCCCCCACCAAAGCCCGTTTATTTTGCATGAATCAAATCCGTAAATTCCATCATTAGGAATTACAAAATTTGATTCTTGCTTATTTAAAAACCTTTTAAAAATAGAGAAAATGTGAAAGTTGCTCGCCATGAAGAAAAATGGCGCCAAAATTTTATTGGAAAATGAGATTTTTAAGACCTAAAAACTCTAAGGATGAAAGATGAGAAAGTTGGGATTATTTGAAAACCAGAATTTGAGAAAATATTTACAAATTGGGGTTTAAGAAAACTATTTTAAAAAAACAGGGGATGAGGAAAGTAGCAGGATGACACGTGGCCTCAAAAGAAAAGGTGCATGCCAAAGGTGGCCATGCAACTAGAAGTATGCAATGGTGGGCCCAGGGAGGAATGATTCTGGCAGAAATGCCGGCTCCAATGCTTCTTGACACCCTCAGGCACATGGAACGGTTCATATGGTCATCCAAGGCTCTTCCTTGTGGCATCCACCCCCAGGACTCAATGCACTTCCATGTACACTGTATGAGTTTGACTTGCTTGAGGATCCATAATCAATGGCTGTAGTCACCTTGGCCAAAGTGGATTTGTCTTTGAGAGTCTTTGCTTCCTTGATAGTAGCACGACTCTCGTCATAGCTAGAATCTCCATTCTTCACCCAGATAATATGCCAACCAACAATGGGACCAGTGGGGCCTTTCAATGAATTTACCTTGAGGAAATCTGGGAGGCCTAGCTCGGGAGAGAAGGCCACGACCTCAGTTATAATGACTGGAGGAAATGACAGATGGCAGTTCATAGCTTCACTAAGGGAAGAGCAAAGTAACCCAAACCCCTATTACAGTAGCACCAGAGAATACTAGCACATCAAGTTCAAACCTCAAATGAGTGGGCGGCATAACCCTTGCAACTCTCCAACCATCTTCAGCATTGCAAGTTGAAAAGGATTGAAACCAGCATTTTCCTTCTCAGACGCGAGATGCATGTTCATGTCGATCAACAATTCTTCTTCAAGCTTCGGAACGCAGCATCTGTGCCTGCGTGCGTGAGCAGTAGGCTAAGGAATTCAGCTTCATCTTTCGAATCTACACCCATTCTATCAGATTATTCAATCTGTTCCGACTTCTCGGCGTCCAGATTAAGCATCCATTTATCATCTTATAATGAATCAAGCTGCAATGAATAGATTTCCTCTCCGGATCCCGATACCTTCAGCACAAATTCACTGCCCTTGGAGGATCATTACTCCACCAACAACAAAAACACATTAGAGTCTTGAAACATGACTCCTAGAGCACGCCCTCTACTGTGCTAAGGAACTTGAGAACCCCAGACCCATCGAGTCAATATTATCTCCCCATGCATCAAGTGCATCCTTCTCATGGCTGAATACTAGGAGCAGCGGAGAGTTTTGAGAAGCAAGTTCCTCAAGATTCCGGTGATGGTGGAGGCGCTTCGCCGCCGGCGTCGTTCGAGGACAACTTTGCTTGCTTTGCAGCTGCCCGGGCGAATTCCAGTGAGTTTGGCAATGATTTCCACGTCAAGGACCACAAAGCCATGGGTCGGAGGCTGCAGAAGGAGTGTCCACTGAGTGTATACCGGTCCTGTTTAGGCTTCATCAAAACATCCTTCTCTTGACGAAGCTTTGCTGCTTTCGTGTAGTCACTTTCATCAAGAAGAAATTCCATTATAGCAGCTGATTCAATCTGGCCAGGATGATGTTTCAGCTTATGAGCCAATGGATCCGTAAACTCAAGCTTGCCATTCATCACTTCATCTTCTCTTTGTGGTATTTCGGCTTTTACCACACAACTCAGCCAATGGTAGCAATGCGCCTTGCTTCCAGCTTATCAATGATGAATGACTTGATGGCTTTAAACGCCTCCTTGAGATCTTGTATGCTTGGCACATGCACTAGGGACGTTGACAAATGACCGTGGGAATGGCAGGGCTTGCTAATTTCCATAGTTCATTAAACCCTGCATAGAACTTCATAGGAAGATCTACAAAATTTCCCGCGTGGAGGAGCATAATTCAATGGGTCATTATCTCCATTTGGAACCACTTTCATGTCGACACCTTGACCGTGCTTTAAGCTTCCATCAGGTAAGTATAAGCTGAACTGATCTGGGCTCTTTTGAAGACTTGGTGCACCACATCATGGCTTGGAGGTGGGTTTAATGGGTATTAGAAAAGATCTAGAGAGAGAAATGGGCTTAGTGGTGTGGTTAGATGGAGGATGGTGAGTGAGACGAGTGGATGTGTGAGAGTGATGAATGTGAATAGGATTATGGTGGGCATCTAATGAGTATGGGCATGGTGGAAATATGAGTTGGGACGTGAAGGATTTAATGGGTATAACTGGTGATGGGAAATGGGTTAGATATGAATGTAGAGAGATGGTTTGTGGGTATGAAAAGAAAGGGTATGAAGACACGTGGTGTTAAAAAGAAATATGGCATGCATGGGGCAAAAGTGGGACTCGGGTAGGTGCCATTCCCCATAGCTGGTTCAGTATTTTCAGACCTATAGCATAGTGATCTGATGTCGCCTGGCTCAAAAAGTTCATTGATTCCTTAACCACATATTTGAATCTATCATCATCAAACCACCCAAACTTTGTAACTCGGCATAACAACTGAATTAGGGATCCAGTTACAAAAGGCTGCAGTTCTGGTCCTCTTGTCGCCAAATAATTTATAAGGTAATTTCTGATATCAAGACGAAGCTGTAAAGCAAAGCTATGCTCAGTGACTTGCTTCAACAAACTCGAACTGGCCAGCATCAGCGCATAAGGAGTCAATGCATTGTCCGGAATGTATTGGCATTGCGAAATGTAAATAGTGCTCACTGAAAAGCATTTAAGAGTGTTCTCTGCATGAGCTCGTTCCGCTGAGTCATGCAAATTATAGAGCCTCTCGCACAGGGCCTCCAGCTGGGCCAAGCCCTCTATCGGAATTAAACTCATTCCCAAGGACTCCTAACTCACCTACAGATGCTCCTTTCCTCTGTTATCTCCCTTGCTCCAACTCCTTCAACTGACCCACTGCGCACTTGTCAAAGGCACCATCTGTAGACAGTAATCCATCACCTTTGCTCTGTTCGGTGAGCAGAACCCGATGTAGAGAGATCTATTCTTCAGGATCAAAACACATTTCACCACCTGAGAGAACTCCACTCACCCTTAATACCCATGAGTCATGATTTTCTTTCAGCAATGCTCACTCCCTAAAGAACCCATAAGGTGATTTAAAAGGAGAATGAATACAGCCATCTGATGCCAAACTCAACAACATCCCATAACATCACAAAATCTTCTCCAGAAATAGGAAAGTCCGTTTCTCATTACAAACCAAAAATAGAGGAAAAAATAAAAGGAAGATCGGAGACAGAAACAAAGCTAGAGTGAATATGACAAAGGAAACATTAGTCCAAACTCCATCTCATGGGTGATAAATGAACTTAAAAAAAAACTGAGTGGGATAGATAAAAAGGCATTTCAAATATAAGTGGGTAGCATGACTGCAAATATGAAGAAGGAACAGTGCTAACCAATACCAACAAAACCAAATAAAAAAAGAATGAGCGCGTTAGAACACCATCAAAACACCTTAGAGGTCAAAACCATCATGTAATCTTGAATGCCTACTCCCAATCAATAGGTTAATGTTGGGGACTCAATAGCAAACTGAGCAAAATAGCAAAAAATGAGAATCGAGGAGATTTATACCTGAGCTCCCCGGGTGAAGATGGTCAAGCTTCCTCTGGTTCCCTTCAAGCTGTTTTCCCGTGATTTTGAAACTCAACTCACCATAGTTCTCCACTTCCCTTTCTCCTCTGTTTTCTCTTTAATTTCCTCTGGTTTCTAAAGCTCTCCCCCTCTCCAAGGTTCCTCCGGAATCCCCCAAATATCTCCCTGCTATCCTTCCTCCCCAAAAAAAACCAAACAAAAGCTCCCCCCCTAAAAGATCTCTGCAGCCCCCTCTAAAAGCAACCACGGTTCCTCCAGCTGCCCGCCTCCACCATGCCACTAATAACAGAAGACACTCCTCAAGACAACGGCCTGCAGCTCCTCATGCCATCTGTCAACCTTCCATTGGCACTTCAAAAGCACCACATGATTCTGCACTGCCCTCTCAAAAGAAGACACGTGGTTCAGCAAGGCTCTTCCATGTGGCAAAATGTGCAGCTGCAAGAAAGGCCCCAAATGGGGGTCTACAATATCATTTGTAATTTTCTTTCTACATATCTCTCGGGAGTTTGTTCTCAGAGACTAACTTTTTGTATAGTTTTGAAGAAAGTAATACACAGAGCTTTTCTCTACCTTACCTACTCGTTTTGATTGTATTTTTCTCACTAGCCAAACAAACTCTGAGGAATTTTCCTCAGAGAATGAGTGGCTGGGCTTTTTGTCTCTTGGAGCTAAGGAAGCTAGGTAAGGTGTCGAATGCAAAAATTGGAAGTTTTGTTGTTTCAGCTTTTAATGAAGAGAAAGTGTGACCCGTTAATGGTTTCTATGTTTTTAGTTAACTTAAAACACCTTAAAATCACCTGGGAGGTGGTTTAAAGGTAGGATTTTCTAGAATAGCCAACACTTGGTAAGCTTTTGGACTCCAAGGAGACATCCATTAGTTATCTCTTACGAGCTTTTGACGGGTAATCCAAGGTTAAGGATCACCTTGAATGGCTAATACTAGGTGAGAGGTATGAAGCATTGCAAGATGCATCAGTGAGAGGGATTTAGTGTTTGAACCCATTAAGGGGAAGCATCTGTACGACACCGGTTTGGGAAATAACTATATGTTAAATCCCCAATGCAAGGAAAAGATTCAAGTGACCGGAACTTTATTTTTGTAATAGGAACCTGTGCCTAGTGATCCAAAAACTCCAAGAAACATTTTTCTTTGTAAGTAATTTCCGTTACTTTATCGGTTTCACTTTAAAACCAATTTTTTCAAACATCTTTATGTTTTCTTTTTGAGCTAACCTTGAAATGAAAAAGCACCCATTCAGCTTTGAATTAATATCAATTGTAATTTGAAAACCCATCCCAGTGAACGATCCTAGAGCCACTATGTTATGCTAGTTGAGGCTATCCTAGTACATGGTGAAATAGGTTTATAAATTTTGTTGATTACTCCTGTTTGAGGACCAAAATCAAGGTACACATGTTGATTGAGCACCAATCAACAGGACATACACCAGTTGGGCACGGAATCAAAGAGTAAGGACTGACCATTTGGGAGTGGAAATTCTTTTAAAGCTTAAATTTGCATAATGCCTTCTCTTTATGAATTGTGATTAGGCAAGTTATTTGATAACTCTTGTTGAAGTTTGAGTTTTATATCTTTAATGTTCCATGTGAGAGTATGATCATCATGCCACTTGAAATTTTTTGGAGTAATCAGCAAGATGTTGTAAATTATAGTATTGTTTATTTTTATTTTTCTCTCCTTCATTGCTAAGGGACTAGCAATATGTCAGTTGAGGGGAGTGATTACTACTCAAAAAGTGCTATTTTATAGTTTGTAATTAACTTTTTTAAACACTTTTGAGTAGTAGTTATTACCTTTTAACTCAATTGGCATGTTAAGGACCCTTGCAATCATTTCTAATCAAATTGTGTTAAGTTTTGGTGTTTTTCATAGCTTTTTGATCACCAAAACAATCCAAGAATGAGGGAGATCTTTGTATAGTTCATGGAAAAGCAAGTTGAAGCTTAAATTCATGAAGAAACTAAGCTTTGGAGCTTTATAACCCTTTGCCAAAGCCAAACGAGGATGCAAGGAAGAAAATCATAGAAGAAATCAACCATCCAGCAATTTCGCAAGTTGTGGAATCCAACTTGCGAAATTTTTGCAACTTGCGAAATAGGAAGAGGAAAGGAATTGCTACAAGACAGAGAGCTGATTAGTTCTAAGACAATTTCGCAACTTGCGAAACCACAATTTCAACTTGCAAAATTTTCGCAAATTGCATTTGAACTTGCGAAATCCACCTGTAATATGAGATATTTGTGCACTGACTCCATTTGATGTTTATCTTCAGATATTTGTGTGTAAATCCCTATTTTCTCCTTATAACCCACCAATGACAAGTTTTCTTGGTTGGGAAGTTAGCTGGAGGGGTGAATAGCCTCTCTATATAATATCTATTGTAATTTTCTTTTAAAAAATGGATGTCTAGGGAGTTTTTCTCAGAGATGAACTTTGTATAGATTTTCAAAAAGTAATACACAAAGCTCTACTCTGCCTTACCTTCTCCTTTTGTTTTCTCTTTTATTTTTATTTCTAGCAAATCAAACTCTGAGGATGTTTTCCCAGAGGATGAGTGGCTAGGCTTTTTTGTTTCTTGGAGTGAAGGAAGCTAGGTAAGGTTCTGGATATAAAATTGGCAGTTTCATTGTTTTAGTTTTTAATGAAGAGAAAGTGTGACCCGTTAATGGTTTTTATCTTTTTAGCTAACTTAAAATCCCTTAAAATCACCCCGACCAACACTTGGTAAGGCAAGTGGACTCCGTCTATTGAGATCCACTAGTTTATCTCTTGCAAGCCTTTGGAAGGTGGTTTAAAGGCAGGATTATTTAGAATAGCCAACACTTGGTAAGCTTTTAGACTCCCAGGATACATCCATTAGTTATCTCTTGAGAGCTTTTGATGGGTAATCCAAGGTTAAGGATCACCTTGAATGGCCAATACTAGGTGAGAGGTATGAACCATTGCAAGATGCATCAGTGAGAGGGATTTAGTGTTTGAAACCATTAAGGGGAAGCATTTGTACCACACCAATTCAGGAAATAACTATATGTTAAATCCCCAATGTGAGGAAAAGATCCAAGTGACCGGAATCTCCCTTTTTGTATGAGGAACCTAAGCCTATTGATCTAAAACTCCAAGAAGCACTTTTCTTTGTAAGTAATTTCAGTTACTTTATTTTTGGTTTCACTTAAAACCAACCTTTTCACACATACTTATGTTTTCTTTTAAAGCTAACCTTGAAAAGAAAAAACACCAATTCACTTTTTGACCTAATATCAGTTGTAATTTGAAAACCCATCCTTGTGGACGATCCTAGAGCCACTATGCTATGGTAGCTAATGCTACCCTAGTATATGGTGAAATAGGCTTATAAACTTTGTTGATTACTCCCGTCCGATGACTGAAATCAGAGCACACTAGTTGATTGAACACCAATCAATAGGGCATACACCAGTTGGGCACGAATTAATGAATGACTCTAGGTTATGAGGTCAGGGCCCTAGATGCAATGAACAACTCTAGCCTATGGTTGACATGATAGACTTTGAGTTGTGAGCTCATGGCTCTACATGCTATGAACAACTTAGGGCTATGGATGACATTAGCCACTTTAGGTCTTGAGTTCAGGGCTCTAAATGCTATGAACAACTCTAGGTTATGGTTAACATGAATGACTCTGAGTTGTGAGCTTTAGGCTTTAGATGCGATTAATAGCTCGGGGTTATGGAAGACTTGAGGTACTTTAGGTCATGAACTTAGGGCTCTAGATATTATGAACAACTTTAGGCTATGGTTGAGATGAACAACTCGAGGTCTTGAGCTCAGGGCTTTGATGCTATGAACAACTTAGAGTTGTTAATGACATGAAAAACTATAGGTCATGAGCTCAACGTTGTAGATACTATGTACAACTCAAGGTTATGGTTGACATGAATGACTCTCGATCGTGAGCTCGAGGCTCTATTTGCTATGAATATCTAAGGGCTATGGATAACATGAGATACTCTTGGTTGTGAGCTCAGGGCTTTAAATGCTGTGAGCAACGTTGGGTTGTGGTTGACATGAATGACTCTGTGTCATGAGCTGAGGGCTCTAGATGCTATGAACAACTTAGAGATGTGGATGACATGAACGACTTTGGGTTATGATCTTAGGGCCCTAGATTCAATGAACAACTTTAGGTTGTGGTTGACCTGAAAGAATGTGAGTTGTGAGCTCATGGCTCTAGATGTTATGAACAACTCAGGGCTATGGATGTTATTAGCCACTCTAGGTCTTGAGCTTAGGGTTCTAAATGCTATAAACAACTCTGGGTTGTGGTTGACATGAATGACTCCAAGTCCTAAGCTCCAGGCTCTAAATGCTATTCATAGCTTAGGGTTATGAAAGACATGAGGCCCTTTAGGTCATGGGCTTAGGGCTTTAGATGCTATGAACAGATTTAGGCTATGGTTGAGATGAAAGCCTCTAGGTCGATAGCTCAAGGCTCTAGATGCTATGAATGACTCTGAGTTATGATTGATATGAATGACTTTAGGTCATGAGCTTAAGGTTCTAGATGCTATTAACAACTTAGGGTTATGGATGAAGTGAGCTTTTCTTGCCTGTGAGCTCAGGGCTAAAGATGCTATCAATAACTCTAGATTATGGTTGACATGAACTACTTCAAGTCATGAGCTCAAGGCTCTTGATGCTATAAACAACTCAGGGTTGTCAATGACATGAAAGACTATGGGTCGTGAGCTCAGGGCTCTAGATGTTGTGAACAACTTAGAGTTATGGGGTACATGAATCACTCTTGGTTGTGAGCTTAAGGGACTAGTTGCTATAAACAATTGAGGGCTATGGATAACACAGGGTACTTTAGGTCATGAGCTTAGGGCTCTAGATGCAATGAACAATGTTAGGTTGTGGTTGACATGAACGACTCTATGCCATGAGTTCAAGGCTCTAAATGTTATAAACAACTCAAGGCTATTGATGACAAGAAAGACTTTAGGTTGTGAAGTCAATACTCTACATGCTATGAACACTTCCGGGTTGTGGTTGACATGAGTGACTATAAGTCATGAGATGAGGACTCTAGATGCAAATAATGGCATAGGGATGTGGATAACATCAGCTAATTTAGGTCATGAGCTCAAGACTCAAAATGTAATGAACAGTGGTTGACATAAATGACTCTGGGTTGTGAGCTTAGGGCTCTAAAAGCTATTAACAGCTCAGGGTTGTCAATAACATAAAAGAGTACAACTTGTGAGCTTAAGACTCTAGGTACTATGAATAGCTCATGGTTGTGTTTGACAGGAATGACTCTGGGTCATTTATTCGTTCCCAATGGGTGTCTCAGCTGATTCATGTCCTCTCAATGGTCCTTGACAGTGGTGCCATTTGATACGTGTCCAACTAGTGTCCCTTGATTGTGGTCCTCAGAAGGGAGTAATCAACAAAATTTATAACCTATTACATCATGTACTAGGATAGCCTTAGCTAGCATAGCATAGTGGCTCTAGGGTCATTCACTGGGATGGGTTTTCACTTCACAATTGATATTAATTTAAGAGCTGAATTGGTGCCTTTTCATTTCAAGGTTAGCTTTAAAAGAAAACATAAACTTTGGTTGAAAAGGGATTGGTTTTAAGCTAACCAAAAATAGTAATTGATTTTAATTACAAAGAAAAGTGTTTCTTCGAGTTTAGATCACTAGGCTTAGGATCCATGTACAAAAAGGGAGTTTTGGTCACTTGTTTCTTTTCCTCGCATTAGAGAATTAACATATAGTTAATTCTCTAACCGGTGTGGTACAGATGCTTCCCCTTAATGGGTTCAAACACTAATTCCCTCTCACTGATGCATCTTGCAATGGCTTGTGCCTCTCACCTAGAATTTGCCATTCAAGGTGATCCTTAACCTTGGATTACCCGTTAAAAGCTCGTAAGAGATAACTAATGGATGTCTCCTTGGAGTCCAAAAGCTTACCAAGTGTTGGCTATTCTAGAAAATCCTACCTTCAAGTCACCTCCCAAAGGCTCGCAAGAGATAAACAAGTGCATCTCAATGGACGGAGATCACTTGCCTTACTAAGTGTTGGCCCAGGTGATTAAAAGGTGTTTTAAGTTAACTAAAAAGATAAAAACCATTAACGGGTCACACTTTCTCTTCATTAAAAACTAAAACAACAAAACTTCCAATTTATGCATGAGGAAACTTACCCGGCTTTCTTCACTCCAAGAGACGAAGAGCCTAGGCTCTCATCCTCTGAGGAAAAATCCTCAGAGTTTGATTGACTAGAAATAAAAAGTAAATAATATACAATACAATCAAAACGAGAAGGTAAGGCAGAGCAAAGGCTCTGTATTTTACTTCCTTGTAAAACTATACAAAGAATGCGTCTAAGAACAAGCTCCAGACTCTCCTCTTTTGTAAAGAAAATTACAACTATATATAAGAGGTTATTCACCCTTTGTTCTTACTTAAAGACTAAGGATTCCTATGATAGGTGGGTTACAAGGAGAGTTTCGGGATTTAGACATCAAATATCTAAAGCAAAATATCATAAAATGTCGGTCGCAAATATCGGGAAGCTTCATGAGAAATTCCACAGCAAGAGGGCTGCGAAATTTCACAGCAAAAAGGACAACATTTCGCAGCAAAAGGCTGATTTCGCAACCGTGTGAAATTTGCCTTCAGCTTGGAGTGATCTGCTTGCAATGGCTGTAACTCCTTCATTTAACTTCGAATCGTGCACCGTTTGAAGCATTGGATTGTTGACTTCCCGAGCTTCGAAACGACATATAGCATGCATAAATTGAACTCCAGGAAGTGCTCCAAAAGTGGCTGACATGACTGTCGTCAAGAATGCTTCATGTTAGATTTCTCTTTGCTTCCCCTCCTTGCATTCCGGATTTGCTTATGGCAAAGGACTTCAAAGCTTCGGTTGTTCATGTTTCTGAGCTTTCCATTTGCTTTGCCATGGATTCCAAAGAACTCTCCTCAATCTTGGATTGCTTTGGTGATCAAAAAGCTATCAAAACACCAAAACTTAACACAGTTTGATTAGAATTGATTGCATGGGTCCTTAACATGCCAATTGAGTTAAAAGGTAATAACTACTACTGAAAAGTGTTTAAAAGAGTTAATTGCAAGCTATGAAATAACACTTTTTGAGTAGTAATCACTCCCCCTAATCGACATATTGCTAGTCCCTTAGCAATGAAGGAGAGAAAAATAAAAAATAAACAGTACTATAATTTACAACATCATGCTGATCAAAAAACAATTTTCAAGTGGCATGATGATCTAACTCTCACATGGAACATTAAATAAATAAAACTCAAACTTCAACAAGAGTTATCAAATAACTTGTCTAATCACAATTCATAAAGAGAAGGCATTATTGAAATTTAAGCTTTTAAAAGTGTTTCCACTCCCAAAGGGCCAAACCTTACTCTTCCACAAAAATCTAAGTGTTATTTATTAGCTTCCAAATATAGTATGTTGAACTAATCTCTCCCCCCTGACCTAGTTCTTTTTCAAAGCTTAGCAAACCGATCAACCTCCAATAGGCTAAGAATGCACCTCTTGTTTCACAATTATTTTATTTTTTTTTTATTTTTTATTGTAGGAGTACAATGCTAAAGGTATTCTTTTCTAAATTGTCCTTGTAACAGGGGTTCATCAATGACTCCCAACCAATTAAGGTTTAAGGCATCAAGCTTTAAGGATCTTTCAACCACTAACTCCTCGAATTTTACCCCGGGCTTTTGAGAATGAATTTTTAATACCCAAGCACCTACAGTATGTTAAACTCCACCTATTCACCCTTGTAACGAGCATTGAGGTCGGTGACTCCCAACCAATGAAGGCTTAGGGCACCAGGTTTTAACGATTTTCACCATATACCCCCCAAACCTTGCTCGGGTTTCAAGGCAAGCAAACATTTTTTCTTTCTTTCTTTTTTTCATCAAAGACTCATTGGCCTTTTATAAGGTGTCCCAACACTATTAAATGAGGTCAAAGGTACCAAGTCTAAAATTTTCCTAAGTCAAGAGGGAAATAGTTTTTCATCTTATAATCGGAACCTATTGTGCACAGTGTGTGAATAGCTTAAAGTGGAAGAACTAAGGTTGAATTCAATAGAAGTTTCAACAATTCATCAACTTTAGTAAGCATAATACAAACTCTAATTCAAGTAAAAAGACAAAAATTCAATTCTCCCTTTTCATTTTGAAATTTTTTCCTTAATAACCATGGAGAGTAGAATAAAAACTTAAAAAATTTTAAAAATTAAGCAAAAAACAACTAAATTAACAAAATAAGTTAGCATTATTAACAATACTTACTTGCTCAACTCTCCCCCCAACCAAGCTGAACATTGTCCTCAATGTGACAAAAGCGATTGAAAAATAGGGAGGAAGTGGTACCTCCTGTGTGACATGGAGTCTGAGTCATATAGGAGAAACCACATGTTTCAAAAAAAACAAAAGAGTTAGTGAGTAGAGGAAATAGAAAAATGCCAAGTTTAAACAAAAATGATGTCTATATATGATGTATCATCTGTAATACATCCAATCCCAGAATATAAGACATCAAAATATGGAATACTATTATAATATGTAAAGACAAAAGTAAAGAGATGATCAAGTAATGGTAGGGTCCTGTGGTGCTGATGCATTTGTGGTGGCCTCCTGAGTGGGTTGGATCAGGACTTTGACCTATGTTCTGGTAGTCTCCTTAGATGGAATAGTCTCCTCAGCTGGAGCTATGGGCTTTGATGGTTTAAGGAGGTAAGAAATGGAGTGAGAGGCTTCATGTGTGTGATCTCAGTGAGAGGGCTCTCCTCTTTAGATGCATGGTGCGGGGCTTTGTTGGCATTTTCACAATTTTCCCTGGCTTCACAAGGTGTTTTTGCAAACCTCCCTTCATTTCACAAGTCAATTTCGAAGCCTGGAGGTGATTTTGTAGCTTAGAGATCATCTTGCAGCCAAAGGGAAAAAAGAAAAACATTTTCCGCAGCCCAAGGGGAATTTCACAGGAGGTAGCTATGGGGCTGCGAAAACATTTCACAGCCAAATGGGAATTTCGTAGCCCATTTTGATGCCTGGAGTATTTTCGTAGCCATTTTGAAGCCAAAAGGAAAAAAAAACATAAAAAAGAAGATCGAATCCCATTTTTAAAGCTTGGAGATCATTTCCGCAGCGGGGGAAGGATTTCATGGAGGAAGGGGATTTTCGCAGCTGTGCATGAGGTGGGGGATTTCGCAGCCTATTTCGCAGCTGCAAAATGGGCGTACAGGTGCTGCGAAGTGGCACTCGTGTGCCAAAGGGTGGTTTCGCAGCTGCGAAACACCCTTCGAAATGGGGGCGCGACTGCAAAGTCAAAAAAATTCCCGCTTTGGCTTTGCGCAGTTCGTCTTCAAATGGCCATAACTTTTTCGTTTCAAATCCAAATCGCACACCGTTTGAAGCGCTGGACTCCTAACTTCCCAAAATTTGAAACGAAATATGGTGTGCATAATTTGAGCTCCAGGAAGTGCTCCAAAAACGTGTCCAACAGTAGAGAAATGGGGTACGGCTGCAACATTTCCGTTCAGCTTTGCACAGTCATCTTCAAACGACCATAACTTCTTCGTTTCAACTCCAAATTGAGCACTGTTTGAAGCTCTAGACTCCTAACTTCTCAAGATTTGAAATGAGATATATTATGCATAATTTTATCTCCAGTAAGTGCTCCAAAATGTGTCCAATGGGAGTGCGGCTGCAACATTTCCGTTCATGGTTTTGCACAGTCATCTTCAAACAGCCTTAACTTCTTCCTTTTAACTCCAAATTGAGCACCGCTTGAAGCTCTGGTCTCCTAACTTCCCAATATTTGAAATGACATGGTATGCATGAAATTAACTTCGGGAAGTGATCGAAATGTGTCCACCAATTGCCGAAATGGGGGTACGGCTCCAAAATGTCAGCTCATGGTGTGCGCGCTGAAGGATTTTAAGGTGTGGAGATTTTGCAACCATTTCACAGCTGTGAAATGAGTGTACGGGGCTGAAAAATGGCACTCGTGTGCCAAAGGGTGGTTTCATTGCTATGAAACACCCTTCGGAATGGCATCTCAGCTGCGAAATGGAGGATTTCAAGGCGTGGAGGTTTCGCAGCCATTTCGCAGCTGCAAAACGGGTGTACGGGCCTGCGAAATGGCACTCGTGTGCCAAGGGACCTCTTCGCAGCTGCGAAAATTTTCGCAAAGGGCGCTAGGAGGCTATGAAACCATTTCGCAGCAAGGGGGCGATTTTCGCAGCGGCTCACTTTTGCTGCAAAATTTTGCAGCCCATGCTCTCTCCTCACTTTTTGAGCTCCTCTTGATTCCCAACTTCCTTCTTTCACCTTTTTTGACATTCCTCTTGATTTTGATCATCCAAAAACCTATATTACATCAAAACAAATTAGAATTAAAGCATTGAAATCAAAATTAAAACATTGAAATCAAAATTAAAACAAGTAATAAGTAAAACAAAAAGATATGGACTAGCTTGTCTTTTAAAAAGACTAAGTCCATCAAAAAATTTGATCCTGATTTAGCTTGCCCGGATCCCATATGAAGTTTGCATCCCTCACTTGAGACTTGCTCTGTATGATTTTGCCATACAAAGCTTGGGGGAAAGGTGGAGACATGTGTTTCTTCATCATTTCTTCCTTGATGACTATCCTCTATGGTTCTCCTTGTACATTAACATCATAGCCATCTTTCTCTGTACTTTTCCCCTTTCTCTTTCCTTTGATTTCCTCCCTCTTTTCTTTCTCTGCTTCACTCTCTACCTTATGCTCTAGCTTGCATGTGGGCAAATCAACCTCGTTACCACTCCTTAAAGTGATAACCATTTTAACTTCCTTCACCATTGAAGATTCTCCCTTTTGAGCCTCCACTTGATGGATACCCTTTTGATTTTGATGAGGTTGAGAAGGAGAGTTTTCTTATTTTTGCACTGTGTTGAGGTTGGCAAACCTTGAGATTGAATATTGGAGATTATCTATCTTCTGAGATAGATCACTTTGCACTCCATCCATCTTTTGGTTCAATGAACTCTCTACACTGTCAATTCTTTGACTGAGCTGAGCATTGATGGATTTTTTATCTCCAACATAGTCTCCCACGACCTTGCTAAGATTCACCATAGCTTGTTCAAGGTTCAAGCCTTGCGGAAGTGCTTGAGCAGGTTGCTTGTACTAAGGCGGTTGTGGTTTTCAAGAGAAATTTGGATGGTCCCTCCAATTGGAATTGTAGGTGTTGCAATCACCAAACATTTCTCTTACCATTGGAATGGTAGGACACTCATCCACCAAGTGCTCATAAGATAGACAAATGGCACAAGGCATAGGTTGCAATGGTGTCTAAGAGATGGCTTGCACTTCTTATATTTTCTTCATTTCTAGCTCTTCCAATCTTCTTGCCATAGCTGCAATCTTTGCCTTCATGTCTATGTCTTCATTCAAAATATACATCTCACCCTTAGCATTAAGTTGAGACTTCATTCTTCCCATATCTCTAGCATTTGGTTCATCCCATTCTCTTGAAATTTCAGTCACATAACTCATGAAGTTCATGGCTTCCTCTGCTATCTCGTATTCAATGTGGCATGCACAACTAGCAATTTGTGAATTAAAAACAGAGAAAACAAAAGAAAAACAATTCAAAGAAAAAAAAAAGGTAAACTAAAAACTAAATAAAAGGTATACTAAAATATGAACAAAGGAAAATAGACAAATAAAATAAGTTAGTAAAACGAAAAGAAAAAGTCACCAAACTTGTGATGAAGATCACAAGTACTTCGAAAATGTGATATCACTGTAAAGTGGCACCATCCCCGGCAACGACGCCATTTGATTCGTTCCCAATTATTGTCTCAGCTGATTCATGTCCTCTCAATGGTCCCTGATAGTGGTGCCATTTGATACGTGTCTAGCTGGTGTCCCTTGATTGTGGTCCTCAGAAAAGAGTAATCAACAAAATTTGTAACCTATTACACCATGTACTAGGATAGCCTTAGCTAGCATAGCATAGTGGCTCTAGGGTCGTTCACTAGGATGGGTTTTCACTTCACAATTGATATTAATTCAAGAGTTGAATTGGTGCCTTTTCATTTCAAGGTTAGCTTTAAAAGAAAACATAAACTTTGGTTGAAAAAGGATTGGTTTTAAGCTAACCAAAAATAGTAATTGATTTTAATTACAAAGAAAAGTGTTTCTTGGAGTTTAGATCACTAAGCTCAGGATCCTTGTACAAAAAGGGAGTTCCGGTCACTTGTTTCTTTTCCTCGCATTAGAGAATTAACATATAGTTAATTCTCTAACCGGTGTGGTACAGATGCTTCCCCTTAACGGGTTCAAACACTAATTCCTTCTCACTGATGCATCTTGCAGTGGCTTGTGCCTCTCACCTAGCATTTGCCATTCAAGGTGATCCTTAACCTTGGATTACCCGTCAAAAGCTCGCAAGAGATAACTAATGGATGTCTCCTTGGAGTCCAAAAGCTTACCAAGTGTTGGCTATTCTAGAAAATCCTACCTTCAAGTCACCTCCCAAAGGCTCACAATAGATAAACAAGTGCATCTCAATGGATGGAGATTACTTGCCTTACCAAGTGTTGGCCTAGGTGATTAAAAGGTGTTTTAAGTTAACTAAAAAGATAAAAACCATTAATGGGTCACACTTTCTCTTCATTAAAAACTAAAACAACAAAACTTCCAATTTATGCATGAGGAAACTTACTCGGCTTTCTTTACTCCAAGAGACGAAGAGCCTAGCCTCTCATCCTCTAAGGAAAAATCCTCAAAGTTTGATTGGCTAGAAATAAAAAGTAAATAATATACAATACAATCAAAATGAGAAGGTAAGGTAGAGCAAAGGCTCTGTATTTTACTTCCTTGCAAAACTGTACAAAGGATGCATCTGAGAACAAGCTCCCGACTCTCCTCTTTTGTAAAGAAAATTACAACTATATATAAGAGGTTATTCACCCTTTGTTCTTACTTAAAGACTAAGGATTCCTATGATAGGTGGGTTACAAGGAGAGTTTCGGGATTTAGACTTCAAATATCTAAAGCAAAATATCTCAAAATGTTGGTCGCAAATATCAGGAAGCTTCAGGAGAAATTCCACAGCAAGAGGGCTGCGAAATTTCGTAGCAAAAAGGACAACATTTCACAGCAAAAGGCTGATTTCGCAACCATGTGAAATTTGCCTTCATCTTGGAGTGATCTGCTTGCAATGGCTGTAACTCCTTCATTTAACTCCAAATCGTGCATCATTTGAAGCATTGGATTGTTGACTTCCCGAGCTTTGAAACGACATATAGCATGCATAAATTGAACTCCAGGAAGTGCTCCAAAAGTGGCTGACATGACTGTCATCAAGAATGCTTCATGTTAGATTTCTCCTTGCTTCCCCTCCTTGCATTCCGGATTCGCTTATGGCAAAGGACTTCAAAGCTTCGGTTGTTCATGTTTCTGAGCTTTCCATTTGCTTTGCCATGGATTCCAAAGAAGTCTCCTCAATCTTGGATTGCTTTGGTGATCAAAAAGCTATCAAAACACCAAAACTTAACACAATTTGATTAAAATTGATTGCAAGGGTCCTTAACATGCCAATTGAGTTAAAAGGTAATAACTACTACTGAAAAGTGTTTAAAAGAGTTAATTACAAGCTATGAAATAGCACTTTTTAAGTAGTAATTAGTCATGAGCTCAACGCTCTAGATGCTATGAATAGCTTAAGGTTGTGCATAACATGGGCTACTCTAGGTCATGAGCTCATGGCTCTAGATGTTATTAACAACATTGGGTTGTGGTTGACGTGAATGACTCTATTTCGTGAATTCTAGACTCTAGATGCTATAAACAGCTCTGGGCAGTGGTTTACATGAACGACTCTAATTCGTTATATCAGGGCTCTATATGTTATTAGTAGCTCAGGGCAATGGTTGACACGAATGAGTTCGAGTCATGAGATATGGACTTTAGATGTTATGAATAGCTCAAGGTTGTTAATGACATCAAAGTCTCTGAATCATGAGCTTATGGTTATGAATGACATGAATGACTAGGGGTTTTGAGCTAAGGGCTACAGTTACTATAACATCTTAAGGTTGTGGTTGAAATGAATGACTTTAGGTCCTGCTTTTAAGGCTTTAGATGCTACGAATAGCTCAAGGCTATCAATGACATGAGCCACTCTAAGTCTTGAGCTTAGGGCTCTAGATGCTATGAATAACACTAGGTTATGGTTGATATAAACGACTATAGGTCATGAACTCATGACTCTGGATGCTATTAAAAGCTCAAGACTATGGATGACATGAGCTACTCTTATTCGTGAGCTCAAGGCAGTAGATGCTATCAACATCTCTTGGTTGTGGTTGACATGAATGACTCAGGGCCGTGAGCTGAAGGCTCTTGATGCTATGAATAGCTCAGTTTTGTCGATGACATAAAAGACTACAGGTCGTGAGCTTAGGGCTCTTTGTGCTATGAACAACTTAGGGCTATAGATGACATGAGCTACTCTAGGTGGTGAACTCAAGGATCTAAATACTATGAACATAGCAGGCTTGTGGATGACATGAGCTTCTCTTGGTCATGAGTTGAGGTTTTTAAATGCTGCAAACAAGTTAGGAGTTTGGATGACATAAATAACTTGGGGTCGTGAACTAAAAGCTATATATATATATAATACGAACATGTCAGGATTATGGTTGACATGAATGACTCCAAGTCATGAGCTTAGGGCTTTAGATGCTATGAACAACTTAGGGTTGTTGATGACATGTGCCACTTTGGGTCATGAGCTCAGGACTTTGGTTTCTATGAACTACTCTGGGATGTGGTTGACATGAATGAGCCTAGGGGGTGAGCTCAGGGTTCTAGGTGCTATGACCAACTCAAGGTTCCTTCTAACATGCAAGACTCCAGGTCATGAGCTCAAGGCTCTAGATTCTATTATCAACATGGGGTTGTGGATGACATGAACGACTTTAGGTTATGAACAACGTTGGGCTGTGGTTGACATGTATAACTCTATTGCATGAGTTTAGGGTCTTAGATACTATGAACAACTCTGGGCAGTGGTTTACATGAATGGCTCTAAGTCGTCAGGTCAGAGCTTTATATGCTATTAGAAACTTTGGGTAATGCTTGACATGAATGAGTCTAGGTCATAAGCTCTTAACTTTAGATGTTATGAACAACTCAAGGTTGTTGATGACATGAAAGACTCAAAATCATGAGCTTAGGGTTATGCATGACATGAATGACTCAGGGTTTCGAGTTAACGGCTACAGTTACTATAACATCTTAAGGATGTGGTTGACATGAATGACATTAGGTTGCGTGTTCAAGGCTTTAGATTCTATGAACAACTCAAGGCTCTGAATGACATGAGCCACTCTAGATCTTGAGCTTAGGACTCTAGATGCTATGAATAACACTAGGTTGTGGTTGATATAAATGATTTCAGGTCGTGAGCTCATGACTCTAGATGCTATTAAAATCTCAAGGCTATGGATGACATGAGCTACTCTTGTTCGTGAGCTCAAGGCACTAGATGCTATCAACAGCTCTTGGCTATGGCTGACATGAATGACCTTGGGTCATGAGTTGAGGGCTCTTGATGCTATGAATAGCTCAGGATAGTCGATGGCATAAAAGACTACAAGTCATGAGCTTAGGGCTCTTGGTACTATGAAAAACTTAAAGCTATGGATGGCATGAGCTACTATAGGTTGTGAATTCAAGGCTCTAAATGCTATGAAAAAGTCAGGATTGTGGATGACATGAATGACTTAGGGTCATGAAATAAGGTTATATATATACTACGAACATCTCAAGGTTATGGTTGACATGAACAACTCCGGGTCATGAGGTTAGGGCTTTAGATGCTATGAACAACTTAGGGTTTTCAATGACTGGTACGACTTTGGGTTGTGAGCTTAAGGATTTAGTTGCTATGAACTAGTTTGGGATGTGGTTAACATGAACGACTCAAGGGGGTGAGCTCAGGGTTCTAGGTGCTATGAACAACTCAAGGTTCCTGATGACATGAAAGACTCTAGATTGTGAGCTCAAGGCTCTAGATTCTATTTGTAACATAGGATCGTGAATGACAAGAATGACTTTTGGTCGGGAGCTTAGGGCCCTATATGCTATGAACAACGTTGGGTTATGGTTGACATGAACAACTCTATTTCTTGAGTTTAGGGCCCCAGATGCTATGAATAACTCTTGGAGGTGGTTTACATGAATGACTCTAAGTCATCAGGTCAGGGCTCTACATGCTATTAACAGCTCTAAACAATGGTCGACATGAATGAGTCTAGGTCTTGAGCTCTGGACTTTTGATGTTATGAACAACTCAGGGTTGTTAATGACATGAAAAACTTTGAATCATGAGCTTAGGGTTGTACATGACATGAATGACTTAGGGTTTTGAGCTAACGGCTATAGATACTATAACATTTTAAGGTTGTGGTTGACATGAATGAATTTTGGTTTCATGTTCAGGGTTTTAGATGCTATCAACAACTTAAAATTGTGAATGAGATGAGCCACTCTAGGTCTTGAGCGTAGGGCTCCATATGCTATGAATAACATTAGGTTGTAGTTGTTATAAATGACTCCAGGTCGTGAGCTCATGACTTTGGATGCTGTTATAAGCTTAGGGTTGTGGATGACATGAGTTACTCTTATTCATGATCTCAAGGCACTAGATGCTACCAATAGCTCTTGGTTGTGTCTGACATAAACAACTTTGGATCATGAGCCAAGGGAGCTTTATGCTATGAATAGCTCAAGGATGTCGATGACATAAAAGACTATAGGTCGTGAGCTCAAGGCTCTTAGTGGTATGAACAACATAGGGCTATGGATGACATGAGCTACTCTAGTTCATGAACTCAAGGTTGTAAATGCTATGAACAACTCAGTCTTGTGGATGACATGAGCTCCTCTTGGTAATGAGTTAAGGTCTCTAAATGCTATGAACAAATCATGATTGTGGATGACATGAATGGCTTAGGGTCGTGCACTAAAGGCCATATATATACTATGAACATCTCAAGGTTATGGTTGACCTGAACGACTCCGGGTCATGAGCTTAGGGCTTTAGATGCTATGAACATGTCAGGGTTGTCGATGACATGTTCCACTTTGGGTCGTGAGCTCAGGGCCTTAATTTCTTTGAACTGCTCTATGATGTGGTTGACATGAACGACTCTAGGGGATGAGCTCAAGGTTTTAGGTGCTATGAACAACTCAAGGTTCCCGATGACATGAAAGAATCTAGGTCATGAGCTCGTAATTTTATTAACAACATAGGGTTGTGGATGACATGAACGACTCTAGGTCAAGAGCTTAGGGCCCTAGATGCTATGAATGACTCTAGGTCGAGAGCTTAAGGCCCTGGATTCTATGAACAACTCTAGGATGTGGTTAACATTAAGGACTCCGCGTATTGAGTCGAGGGCTTTAGATGCTATGAAAAGCTCAAGGCTATCAATGACATAAACCACTCTGGGTCATGAGCTTAGGGCTTTAGATGTTATGAACAACTCAGGGTTGTCTATGACATGTTCCACTTTGGGTCGTGAGCTTAAGGCTTTAGTTATTATGAATTGCTCTGGGATGTGATTGACATGAATGACTCTAAGGTTCCTAATCACATGAAAGACTTTAGGTTGTGAGCTTATGATTCTATTAGCAACATAGGGTTATGGATGACATGAACGATTCTAGGTCGAGAGCTTATGACCCTAGATGATATGAACAACTTTGGGTTGTGGTTAACATTAAGGACTCCACGTATTGAGCTGAGGGATTTAGATGCTATGAAAAGCTCAGGGTTGTCAATGACATAAATCACTATGGGTCATGAGCTCAAGGTTTTAGATGCTATGAAAAGCTTTCGGCTATGGTTGACATGAACGGATCTAGGTCATGAGCACAAGGTTGTAGATGCTATGAACAGCTTAGGATTGTCAATGACATGAAAGACTCTAGGTTGTGAGCTTAGAGCTCTAGATTCTATGAACAGGTTAGGGTTGTGGATGACATGAATGAGTCTCGGTTGTGAGCTTTAGGCCCTAGATGCAGTGAACAGATCTAGGTTATGGTTGACATGAAAGACTTTGAGTCGTGTGTTGATGGCTCTAGATGCTATGACCAACTCAAGGCTATCGATGACATGCACCGCTCTAGGTCGTGAGCTCAAGACTTTAGATACTATGAAAAGTTCTAGGCTATGGTTGACATGAACGACTCCGAGTCATGAGCTCATGTCTTTAGATGCTATGAACCGTTCAAGGTTTTTATGACATGAAAGACTTGGGGTTGTCAGCAAAAGGCTCTAGATTTTATGAACCGGTCAAGGTTGTGGATGACATGAATGACTCTCAAACCTAAGCTCTAAGTTCTCGATGCAATGAATAGCTTAGGACTATGGTTGACATAAAAGACTTTGAGCCATGAGCTCATGGCTCTAAATGCTATGAATGACCCATGGTCGTGAGATTAGGGCACTAGTTGCTATGAATAGTTGAGGACTATGGATAACATGGGGTACACTGGGTCGTGAGCTTAATGCTCTAGATTCTATGAATAACGCTGGCTTATGGTTGACATGAAGGAATCTGTGTCATGAGCTCCGAGCTCTAGATGCTATGAATAGCTTAGGGATATCGATCACATGAAAGACTCTAGGTTGTGAGGTCAAGACTTTAGATGTTATGAATAGATTTAGGTTGTGGTTGACATGAACGAATCCAGGTCACGAGCTGATGACTCTAGATGCAAAGAATGGCTTGAGGATGTTGATAACATAGGCTACTCTGGGTCGTGACCTTAAGGCTCTAAATGCTATGAACAGTTCTAGGTTATGGTTGACATGAACAACTCCGAGTTGTGAGCTTAGGGCTCTAGATGCTGTTAAGAGCTCAGGGTTGCCGATGATATGAAAGACTATCGGTTGTGAGCTTAAGGCCTAGATGCTATGAATACCTTTAGGTTGTGGTTGACATGACTGAGTCTATGTCATGAGTGATTACTACTCAAAAAGTGCTATTTGATAGCTTGTAATTCATCCTTTTAAACACTTTTGAGTAGTAGTTATTGCCTTTTAACCCAATTAACATGTTAAGGCCTCTTGCAATCAATTCTAATCAAATTGCCTTAAGTTTTGGTGTTTTGATAGCTTTTTGATCACCAAAGCAATATGAGATTGAGGAGAGTTATTTGGAATCCTTGTCAAAGCAATGGGAAGCTCAGAGGTATGAAGAACCAAAGCTTTGAAGCCCTTTTCCATAAGCAAAGTGGAAATGCAAGGAGGGGAAGCAAAGAGAATCCAGCCATGAAGCATTCTTGATGACAGTCATTTCAGCCACTTTTGGAGCACTTCCTGGAGTCCAAATTATGCATACTATATGTCATTTGAAATCTTAGGAAGTCAACAATCCAATGCTTTAAACCGTGTTCGATTTGGAGCTGAAATGAGGAAGTTACAGCCTTTGGATGACAACTACACAAAGCTGAAGGAAGGCTTCAGAAAAGTGCTGCGAAATCACCATTTTGTTGCGGAATGATTTCGCAGCCTTTTTGCATAGTGCTATGGTTTTCCCCCGAAGTTTCACGATGTGATGGAAGCCAAACACCACAAGATGAGAGCCAACTTTGCAGCAGTGCGAAATCAGCTGGTTGCTATGAAGAAATTTCGCAGCCCTTGTGGTTCATCTGCGAAATTTCGCAGACCTCATTTTTCACCTGCGAAATGGTCCTTAGTGCTTCCTGATATTTGTAACCGACACTTGGAGATATTTTTCATTAGATTTTTGTTACCTAAATCCTCAAATTCTCCTTGTAAGCCACCAATTATAGGATTCCTTAGCTTTTAAGTTAGGAAAATGGCAAAATATCCATGTAATAGCTATTAAAGTAATTTTGGTATAAATATAGCCCGAGGAGCCTGTTCTGAGGGTGTTGAACCTTTTGTAAGTTTGAAAGAAAGTAATATACAGAGCTTGAGCTCTATTCTACCTTACCTTCTCACTTTGATTGTATTTTTCATTTACTAAGTTATGCACTCTCTGAGGAGCTTTCCCCAGAGAATGAGTAACTAAACCTTTTAGTTCCTTGGAGTTAAGGTTGCCGGGAAAGGTTCCAAGTGCAAGAATCAGAAGCTTTGTGGTTTCAGCTATGAATGAAGAGAAAGTGTGTCCCATGAATGGTTTCTGCGTTTTTAGTTAACTTAAAATGCCTTGGAGTCACCTGGGCCAACACTTGGTAAGGCAAGTGATCTCTAACCATGGAGATGCACTAGTTTACCCCTTGCGAGCCTCTGGTAGGTGACTTGAAGGTAGGATTTTCTAGAATTGCCAACACTTGGTAAGCTTTTGGACTCTAAGGAGACATCCATTAGTTATCTCTTGCGAGCTTGTGAAAGGAAGTCCAAGGTTAAAGATCACCTTGAATGGTAAAGGCTAGTGAGAGGCTCGAACCATTGCAAGTTGCATCAGTGAGAGAATTACAGCTGAAATCCAATTGAGGGATGCATTTGTGCAGCACCTGTTAGAGAATTGACTTTATGTTAATTCTCTAATGTGAGGAATTGAACCAACTGACCGGAGCTATGCTATTGCATGAGGAACCTCCCCTGTATACCTGAATCTCCAAGGAATGCTTTTCTTCTTAAGTAATTTTCATCACTTGCTGTGTTGTTAATCTAAGTCCAAACCTTTTTCAACTAAAGTTTGTGCTTTATTTCTTAAGCTATTCTTAAAATGAAACAACACCCATTCACTTTGAATTGGTATCATTTTCAGCTTGGAAACCCTTCCCAGTGAACGATCCTAGAGCCACTATGCTATAGTAGCTTTTTCTTTGCTACCCTAGTTCATGGTGTTATAGGTTATAAATTTTGTTGATTACTCCCGCCATCAAGGAGCACCAGCTGGACACGAATCAGCTGAGACACCAATTAGGCATGAATCAAATGGCGCCGTTGCTGGGGAAGGTGTCAAGTTATAGTGATACTATTTCAGTGTACTTGTGATTTTCATCACAAGTGTGGTAAAGTTTCTTTAGCTTTATTAATTCTCATTTTGTTTTACTAACTCATAATCTAAATTTAGCTTTCAAATTCAGCTTAGTTTTATTTCGTATTTGTAGCCCTATTTTCTTTTGTTGTCCTCTGTTTTCATTTTAGTTTCAGCTAGATACTAGTTTTGTATGCCAAAGTGGATACGAGGCAGTGGAGGAAGGCTTGTTAAAAGTGATACACCTTATACTAAGGAATTGGAATTGAGCTTGAATATCATGGAAACTACACCTGAAGATCAGCATAGTCACCAAGGTCGTCAAGACAATCTCAATGAATTTAGATCAATGAGGGACCGCATGCATCCACCTCGTATGAGTGCACCGTCATGTATAGTGCCTCCTACAGAGCAGCTAGTGATCAGACCATATATTGTTCCACTTCTACCAACTTTCCATGGGATGGAAAGTGAGAATCCCTATGCATATATTAAGGAATTTGAAGATGTTTGTAATACATTCCAAGAGGGAGGAGCTTCAATTGATTTGATGAGGCTTAAGTTATTTCCTTTTACTTTAAAGGATAAAGCCAAAATTTGGCTTAATTCTTTAAGACCAAGGAGTATCCGTACTTGGACTGACTTACAAGCTGAACTCCTTAAGAAATTCTTTCCCACTCATAGGGCAAATGGCTTGAAAAGGCAAATTTCAAACTTCTCAGCTAAAGAGAATGAGAAATTCTATGAATGTTGGGAAAGATATATGGAAGCTATAAATGCATGTCCTCACCACGGCTTTGATACTTGGCTATTGGTGAGTTATTTTTATGATGGGATGTCATCCTCAATGAAGCAACTTTTGGAAACAATGTGTGGAGGAGATTTCATGAGCAAAAATCTAGAGGAAGCTATGGATTTCTTGAATTATGTAGCTGAAGTTTCAAGGGGATGGGATGAACCAACAAAAGGAGAAGTGGGAAGGATGAAATCTCAACTTAGTGCTTTCAATGCTAAGGCTGGGATGTATACCTTGAAAGAGGAGGATGATACAAAAGCAAAGTTTGCAGCTGTGACAAGAAGATTGGAGGAGCTGGAACTGAAAAAGATGCATGAAGTGCAAGCTGTTGCTGAAGCACCAGTGCAAGTGAAGCTTTGTCCTAATTGTCAATCATATGAACACTTGGTGGAAGAATGCCCTACAATTTCAGCTGAAAGGGAAATGTTTGGAGAGCAAGCAAATGTTGTTGGACAATTCAAGCCCAATAACAATGCACCTTATGGAAATACTTACAACTCAAGTTGGAGGAATCATCCAAAATTTTCATGGAAGCCTAGAGCACCTCAGTACCAACAGCCAGATCAACCATCTCAACAATCTTCAAGTCTTGAACAAGCCATTTTGAATCTCAGCAAGGTAGTGGGAGATTTTGTTGGAGAACAAAAAGCCATCAATACTCAACTTAATCAAAGAATTGACAGAGTAGAGAATACTCTGAACAAAAGGATGGATGGAATGCAAAATGATATAACCCAAAGGATAGATAATCTCCAATACTCAATATCAAGGCTCACAAATTTGAATACAGTGCAAGAAAAGGGAAGATTTCCTTCTCAACCTCACCAAAACCCCAAGGGTGTCCATGAAGTGGAAAGCCATGAAGGAGAATCATCACAGATGAAAGATGTCAAAGCCTTGATCACTCTAAGGAGTGGTAGGAAAATTGAGCAGCCACCACCTAAGCCACCTGTTGAAGAGGAAGAAACAAGGAAAGAGGGGGAAATGGAAGACAAGAAGGGAGAGATCAGTGAAAAGAAAGAGGACAGTGAGTCAACAATGAATGCAAATCCAGAGAAGGAACTCTTGAAGGAAGAAATGCTGAAAAAATCAACTTCTCCACCTTTTCCTCAAGCATTGCATGGGAATAAGGGGATTAGAAATGCAGCTAAAATTCTTGAAGTATTGAGACAAGTTAAAGTCAATATCCCACTGTTGGATATGATTAAGCAAGTCCCAACATATGCAAAATTCCTAAAGGATTTGTGTACTATCAAAAGAGGGTTGACTGTAAATAAGAAAGCCTTCTTGACTGAGCAAGTAAGTGCAATCTTATAGTGTAAGTCTCCTTTGAAATACAAAGATCCGGGAAGTCCTACCATTTCAGTCATGATTGGAGGAAAGGTAGTGGAGAAAGCTTTATTAGACTTGGGAGCTAGTGTGAATTTGCTTCCATACACTGTCTACAAGCAATTGGGACTTGGTGAGTTGAAGCCAACAACAATTACTCTATCTCTAGCAGATAGATCAGTAAAAATTCCTAGGGGAGTAATTGAGGATGTCTTGGTTCAAGTTGATAATTTCTACTATCCAGTGGATTTTATTGTTCTTGATACGGATCCTACTGTAAAGGAAGCTAATTTAGTTCCTATCATCTTGGGAAGACCATTCCTTGCTACATCAAATGCAATTATCAACTGTAGGAATGGGCTCATGCAACTCACTTTTGGCAATATGACACTTGGTCTCAACATTTTTTATATGTCTAAAAAGCAAATCACTCCGGAAGAAGAAGAGGGTCCAGAGGAAGTGTGTATTATTGACACTCTGGTAGAGGAGCACTGCAATCAGAATATGCAAGATAAGCTGATGAAAGTTTTGCAGATTGTGAGGAAGGTTTGTCTGAACCTCCTAATGAGCTTGCTACTTTACAAAGTTGGAGAAGGATAGAAGAGATTCTACCTTTATTCAATGAAGAAGAGGGAGCAGATACTGAAAAAGAGATCCCAAAACTCAGTTTGAAGCCTCTACCTGCAGAGCTGAAATACACATACCTTGAAGAAAATAATCAATGTCCTGTTGTAATATCTTCATCTCTGACCAGTCATCAAGAGAAGTGTTTACTGGAAGTTCTCAAGAGGTGTAAGAAAGCTATAGGATGGCAAATATCTGATTTGAAAGGCATTAGTCCTTTAGTCTGCACGCATCATATATATATGGAGGAGGAAGCTAAGCCAATTCGTCAATTTCAAAGAAGATTGAATCCTCATTTACAAGAGGTTGTGCGAGCTGAGGTGCTGAAGCTACTTCACGCAGGTATTATCTACCCTATATCTGATAGCTCTTGGGTGAGTCCTATTCAAGTGGTACCAAAGAAATCAGGGATTACTGTGGTTCAGAATGAAGAAGGAGAAGAAATCACTACACGCCTCACTACAGGGTGGAGGGTGTGTATTGATTATATAAAGTTGAATGCAGTAACCAGGAAAGATCATTTTCCATTGCCATTTATCGATCAAGTGTTGGAAAGAGTCTCTGGCCATCCGTTCTATTGTTTTTTGGACGGGTATTCAGGGTATTTTCAGATTGAGATTGCTGTGGAAGATCAGGAAAAGACCATTTTTACATGTCCATTTGGAACATATGCTTATAGAAGAATGCCTTTTGGTTTATGTAATGCACCTGCAACATTCCAAAGGTGTATGTTGAGTATCTTCAGTGATATGGTGGAGCGAATTATGGAGGTTTTCATGGATGACATCACTGTATATGGAGGTACATTTGAGGAATGTTTAGTCAATTTGGAAGCAGTTCTTCATAGATGCATTGAAAAAGACTTGGTGCTCAATTGGGAGAAATGCCATTTTATGGTACGTCAAGGAATTGTCCTTGGCCATATCATCTCAGAAAAGGGCATTGGAGTTGATAAAGCAAAGGTGGAGCTCATTTCCAAATTGCCATCCCTAACAACTGTAAAAGGAGTAAGGCAGTTCCTTGGCCATGCAGGCTTCTATAGGAGGTTTATCAAAGATTTTTCAAAGCTTTCAAAACCTCTTTGTGAGCTGTTAGCTAAGGATGCTAAGTTTATATGGGATGAAAGATGTCAAAATAGCTTTGATCAATTGAAGAAATTTTTAACAATAACTCCAATAGTGAGGGCCCCTAACTGGCAACTACCTTTTGAACTAATGTGTGATGCCAGTGACTTTGCTATAGGAGCTGTGCTTGGTCAAAGAGAAGATGGGAAGCCCTATGTGATCTACTATGCAAGCAAAACATTGAACGAAGCCCAGAGGAACTACATAACTACAGAGAAAGAATCGTTAGTTGTGGTATTTGCCTTGGACAAATTTCGTGCTTATCTGGTAGGGTCTTTCATCATTGTTTTTACTGACCATTCAGCCTTGAAGTATTTATTGATAAAGCAAGATGCAAAATCAAGGTTGATAAGATGGATTCTTTTGTTACAATAATTTGATCTCCAAATCAGAGATAAGAAAGGAGTGGGAAATGTGGTAGCTGACCACCTCTCAAGGTTAGCTATAACACATAATTCTCATGCCTTGCCTATTAATGATGATTTTCCTGAGGAATCACTTATGTTTCTGGTAAAAACTCCTTGGTATGCTCACATTGCTAATTATTTAGTAACTGGTGAAATTCCAAGTGAGTGGAATGCACAGGACAGGAAGCACTTCTTTGCAAAAATTCATGCTTATTATTGGGAAGAGTCTTTCCTTTTTAAATATTGTGCAGATCAGATCATAAGGAAATGTGTACATGAGGAAGAGCAACAGGGAATTCTAAACCATTGTCATGAGAATGCATGTGGAGGCCACTTTGCCTCTCAGAAAACAGCTATGAAGGTGTTGCAATCAGGGTTTACTTGGCCATCTCTATTCAAAGATGCCCACATCATGTGTAGAAGTTGTGATAGATGCCAAAGGCTTGGCAAGCTGACAAAAAGGAATCAAATGCCAATGAACCCCATACTAATAGTTGAGCTATTTGATGTATGGGGCATTGACTTCATGGGACCTTTTCCAATGTCTTTTGGTGATTCTTACATCTTGGTGGGGGTGGATTATGTTTCTAAATGGGTTGAGGCAGTCCCCTGTAAACAAAATGATCATAGAGTGGTTCTCAAGTTTCTGAAAGAGAACATTTTTGCAAGATTCGGGGTGCCCAAAGCTATAATCAGTGATGGAGGTTCTCATTTTTGCAACAAGCCTTTTGAAAGTTTGTTAGCCAAGTATGGAGTGAAGCATAAGGTAGCTACACCTTACCATCCACAGACTTCCGGGCAAGTTGAGCTAGCAAATAGGGAGATAAAGAACATACTGATGAAAGTGGTGAGTACAAACAGGAAAGATTGGTCTGTTAAGCTTCATGACTCATTATGGGCATATAGAACAGCTTATAAGACTATTCTTGGTATGTCCCCCTATCGTCTTGTTTATGGCAAAGCATGTCATCTCCCTGTGGAAGTTGAATACAAAGCTTGGTGGGCAATCAAAAAGTTGAATATGGACTTGATCAGAGCAGGAGCGAAGAAGAGCTTAGACCTTAATGAGATGGAGGAATTAAGAAATGATGCTTACATCAATTCCAAAGTTGCAAAACAGAGGATGAAGAGATGGCATGATCAACTAATTTCCAACAAGGAATTTCAGAAAGGCCAAAGAGTTTTACTCTATGACACAAGACTCCATATCTTTCCTGGAAAGCTCAAGTCTAGGTGGATCGGTCCATTCATTATCCATCAAGTACTTAACCATGGGGTAGTGGAATTATTGAATTGCAATGGCAAGGACACTTTTAAAGTCAATGGATATCGTCTCAAGCCATTCATGGAGCCGTTCAAACCAGACAAGGAGGAAATCAACCTCCTTGAGCCTCAAAAAGCCTAAGCAAATAAGGGTTTGATGGACTTGGTTTTACCAAAGTCCAAAATTTTTGTAAATTTTGTAAATGTTAAAGTTTTATTTCTACTTTTGATCTTAGTTTTTGATCTTAAATTGTGTGTTTTTATGTAATTTCATCTTTTTGAATGATTTCAGGTGAGAGAAAATGCAAAGGAAGAAATCGGGAAGAAATCGGAGCGAAAACAGAGCACAAATAGGGGAGAAAAAGAGCTCTGCGAGATTTCGCAGCCAAAGAGGATTTCTCTGCGAAAACGGCCTTTTGTTGCGAAATCAGTTCACAACACTTTTGAGTCCTCTGCGAAAGTTTTTGCAACTGCGAATCCAAGATTGGCACACGAGTGCCACTCCGCAGCACAGGAGCCCCAATTTCACAGCTGCGAAGTGGTCTGCGAACCACTAAGGCGTAAAAAGCCCCAATTCCGCAGCGATATCTCCATTTCGAAGGGTGTTTTGCAATTGCGAAACCGATTTTTGGCACACGAGCGCCATTCCGCAGCATAGTGACTCCAATTTCGCAGCTGCGAAGTGAGCTACGAAAGCGATTTTCTCCTATGAAATGCCCAATTTTGCTACGAAAGTGATTTTCTTCTGCGAAACCTAAAAATGACCTTTAATATTCCTCTAATCTTTATAAATGCTGGTCATTTGGGCTGCAAAACCATTTCAGAAAGAGGAAAAGTCGCAGCAACCGCCTCTTCACCTCCTCTCCATCGCCCGACTCCGCTAGCACCTCCGTTCGTCCCCTCCGTTCATCACCGACGCCCAAACCTCGTCAATTCGTAATGGCACGAACCAGAGGCGCTAAGTCTTCCTCTCCCTCCGCTCGAAAGCCAATGCCGCGCGAGGCGCCTGTGCAAGCTTCAACCTTTGAGTCTCCATGGCCGGAAGTTGTTTCGCCTCCTCAGAAGCCCGCTCCAAAGAAGCGCTCAGCCAAGCCCGTAGTTCAGACGCCTCCGGCGAGGCGCTACCTTACAAGGTCAAGGGGCCAGCCCCTGCAAAAGCGAGCTAGAGTGGAAAGCTCGGAACCCATCGATTTGACAGGGCAGTCCCCTGTTCCATCTCCAGAGCCATCTCCGGCACCGCCGGCGAAGCCTCAAGCAAGCCAACCGCCACCTCCTGAGCCCCAAATTCAGTCTGCAACAGCTCCGGAAGCGATAATCAGGCGTCCAATGCTCACTCAGCCACCAATTGAAGGCAATTTGGACTGCCAAGCTAGGCCATTCCATTCTGAGTTGTGTTTTGACATAGCCGCCTTCCAGTTGTGCCCAGAGCTTGAAAGATCATTCCAATTGCTGCGCAGATATCGAATGGAGCAGCTTCTGACCCCGCGAGACTTCTTTTACCCTAGAGTAGCATTGGATTTTTATCAATCCATGACTACTCAACATGTCAGAGATCCCACCTTAATTCATTTTACCATTGATGGTAGACATGGCATCCTGGGAGCTCGTCATATAGCTGAGGCCCTGCATATCCCATATGAGCCCAGCCATTTTGATGATTTCCGAGCTTGGGCCAGTCCATCTCAGCTGGAGATGGTGCATATCCTGTCTGGAGGAGCTTCCAGAAATCCATATCTGTTGAGGGGGGAACTTCCTCCAAGGATGTTCCTCATTGATGCCCTTTTGCGCCATAATATTTATCCCCTCTAGCATTGGACCCAGAGAAGAAGAATTCTGTTGGAGGCTTTGTTCAGAATGTGTGAGGGATACTTTTTTGGTCCTCACCACTTGATCATGGCAGCCCTTCTCTACTTTGAAGAGAAGGTGCATAAGAAGAAGTTACCAAGAGCTGATGTCATCCCACTTCTCTTCCCGAGGCTACTTTGTCAAATTCTTGAGCATCTGGGGTACCCAGCAGAGCCTCAGTTGGAGCGAAAGAGGATTTGTAGAGATGTGTTTACTTTCAAAAAATGGAGCAACATGACAGCTTATAGGATGGAGCAGCCAGAGCTTCCACAGCCAGCTCAGGTTCCAGCTGCTAGGAGAGCATCTCCATGTCTTATACCTGAGGGGATACCTGTTGCCTCTCCTTCCATAGCCAGAGCCTCTCCAATCCCTCCAGTTGCTCCAGCTTCAGCACGGCCTTCCACATCAGCGGAGCCAAGGATGGCCATCCTTATTTCTGAGTATAGGGATTTATGCCAGGCATTGCAGACCTTGACAGCCTCCCAGAGCAGCCTTGCTCAGGAGATGGCAGCCTTGAGAGCTCGCCAGGAGCAGATGATGACCACTCAGGCTCAAAACACTACCATTTTGAGCCAGCTCCAACAGCATCTTGGTCTCCCATCAGTAGCAGAGCCACACTCTCAAGCTACAGAGTCTCAGGCCCCTCCTGAGCCAGCTGAAGAGGCAGAGCCATCTGCCTAAGGCCATCAGCACCAGCATCACCCTCCTATATGAACATATATATATCTCTATTATATATTTCCTTTGTGTATTTCATTTTAGTTAGTCATAATATATGAAATCCCCCACATTTTGATAGCATATATGGGATTACTTGGATCACTTGTATTACTTCTTTTCCAACTGTACTCAAATGATTAAAGTAATACAAAGTCTAGTTTTTTGTTAACTCTTAGCATTAATTTATTCTTATTTCCTTGGCTCACACCTTTTATTCTTTTTGAAACATGTGGTTTCTCCAATCAGTATACGAAATTGATATCACTCAGGAGGTACCACTTCCTCCCTTTAATTTCAATCACCCATATCACATTGAGGACAATGCTCAGCTCGGTTGGGGGGGAGATATGAGGAAGGAAGTTTGCTAAGAGGAAGGAAGTATGCTAAGTTATCTTGATATTTTAGCCTTGTCTAGTAAAGTAGTTGTAGTTTTTTGCTTGTTACTTTAATCTCCATGGTTTATGAAGAAAAATTTTCAAATTAAAACAGGAGAAGCTGAACTTTTGCTTTTCATCTAACTTAGAGTTTGGATTATGCTTGCTAAAGTGGTTCAATTGTTGAAACTTCTATTGAATTCAAGTTTAGTCCTTCCACTTTAAGCTATCCACACACTGTGCACAATAGATTCCGAGTATATGATGAAAAACTATTTCCCCCTTGACTTAGAAAATTTTGGGACTTGGTACCTTTGACCTCATTTTAATGATATTGAGACACCCTATGAAAGGCCAATGAGCCTTTGAAAAAGAAAAAGAGATAAAATAAATTGTTTGCTTGCCTTGAAACTCGAGCAAGGTCTGAGGGGTATATGGTGAAAACCTTTAAAACCTGGTGCCTTAAGCCTTAATTGGTTGGGAGTCACCGGCCTCAATGCTCATTACAAGGGTGGACAGGTGGAGTTAGCATATGGTAGGCAAAAAGGGTATATGAAAAAGTCCGGGGTAAAATCCGAGGAGTTAGTGGTTGAAAGATCCTAAAAGCTTGATGCCCTAAACCTTGATTGGTTGGGAGTCATCAATGGACCCCCGTTACATGGACAAAATAGAAAAGAATGCCCCATAAGTATTGTACCTTAAAAAAAAAAAAAAAAAGTGTGTTCTCTGTCTATAGAATTTGGTCAGCTTGCTAAGTGTTGAAAAGATATAGGTTGGGGGGAGAGATTAGTTTAGCATGCTATATTCGGAAACTATCATCTTACACTTAGATTTTTGTGGAAGAATAAAGTTTGGTTCTTTGGAAGTGAAAATGATTTTAAAACTTCAATTTGCATAATGCATTCCCTTGATCAATGGTATTTAGCAAAGTTTTTGATAACTCTTGTTGAAATTTGAGGTTATATTTCTTTAATGTTCCATGTGAGAGTTTTGTCAGTCATGCCACTTGATTATTTTTTGAAAGTGATAAGCATGATGTTGTAAATTATGGTATTTTTATTTTATTTTTCTCTCCTTCATTGCTAAGGGACTAGCAATATGTCAGTTGGGGGGAGTGATTACTACTCAAAAAGTGCTATTTGATAGCTTGTAATTAATCCTTTTAAACACTTTTGAGTAGTAGTTATTGCCTTTTAACCCAATTAACATGTTAAGGCCTCTTGCAATCAATTCTAATCAAATTGCCTTAAGTTTTGGTGTTTTGATAGCTTTTTGATCACCAAAGCAATATGAGATTGAGGAGAGTTATTTGGAATCCTTGTCAAAGTAATGGGAAGCTCAGAGGTATGAAGAACCAAAGCTTTGAAGCCCTTTGCCATAAGCAAAGTGGAAATGCAAGGAGGGGAAGCAAAGAGAATCCAGCCATGAATGAAGCATTCTTGATGACAGTCATTTCAGCCACTTTTGGAGCACTTCCTGGAGTCCAAATTATGCATGCTATATGTCATTTGAAAGCTTAGGAAGTCAACAATCTAATGCTTTAAACCGTGTTCGATTTGGAGCTGAAATGAGGAAGTTACAGCCTTTGGATGACAATTGCTCCAAGCTGAAGGAAGGCTTCAGAAAAGTGCTGTGAAATCACCATTTTGTTGCGGAATGATTTCGCAGCCTTTTTGCACAGTGCTATGGTTTTCCCCTGAAGTTTCACGACGCGATGGAAGCCAAACACCACAAGATGAAAGCCAACTTTGCAGCAGTGCGAAATCAGCTGGTTGCTATGAAGAAATTTCGCAGCCCTTGTGGTTCATATGCGAAATTTCGCAGACCTCATTTTTCACCTGCGAAATGGTCCTTAGTGCTTCCTGATATTTGTAACCGACACTTGGAGATATTTTTCATTAGATTTTTGTTGCCTAAATCCCCAAATTCTCCTTGTAAGCCACCAATTATAGGATTCCTTAGCTTTTAAGTTAGGAAAATGGCAAAATATCCATGTAATAGCTGTTAAAGTAATTTTGGTATAAATATAGCCCGAGGAGCCTGTTCTGAGGGTGTTGAACCTTTTGTAAGTTTGAAAGAAAGTAATATACAGAGATTGAGCTCTATTCTACCTTACCTTCTCACTTTGATTGTATTTTTCATTTACTAAGTTATGCACTCTCTGAGGAGCTTTCCCCAGAGAATGAGTAACTAAACCTTTTAGTTCCTTGGAGTTAAGGTTGCTGGGAAAGGTTCCAAGTGCAAGAATCAGAAGCTTTGTGGTTTCAGCTATGAATGAAGAGAAAGTGTGTCCCATGAATGGTTTCTGCGTTTTTAGTTAACTTAAAACGCCTTGGAGTCACCTGGGCCAACACTTGGTAAGGCAAGTGATCTCTAACCATGGAGATGCACTAGTTTACCTCTTGCGAGCCTCTGGTAGGTGACTTGAAGGTAGGATTTTCTAGAATTGCCAACACTTGGTAAGCTTTTGGACTCTAAGGAGACATCCATTAGTTATCTCTTGCGAGCTTGTGAAAGGAAGTCCAAGGTTAAAGATCACCTTGAATGGTAAAGGCTAGTGAGAGGCTCGAACCATTGCAAGTTGCATCAGTGAGAGAATTAAAGCTGAAATCCAATTGAGGGATGCATTTGTGCAGCACCTGTTAGAGAATTGACTTTATGTTAATTCTCTAATGTGAGGAATTGAACCAACTGACCGGAGCTATGCTATTGCATGAGGAACCTCCCCTGTATACCTGAATCTCCAAGGAATGCTTTTCTTCTTAAGTAATTTTCATCACTTGCTGTGTTGTTAATCTAAGTCCAAACCTTTTTCAACTAAAGTTTGTGTTTTATTTCTTAAGCTATTCTTAAAATGAAACAACACCCATTCACTTTGAATTGGTATCATTTTCAGCTTGGAAACCCTTCCCAGTGAACGATCCTAGAGCCACTATGCTATAGTAGCTTTTTCTTTGCTACCCTAGTTCATGGTGTTATAGGTTATAAATTTTGTTGATTACTCCCGCCATCAAGGAGCACCAGCTGGACACGAATCAGTTGAGACACCAATTAGGCATGAATCAATGAGCTCAAGTCCTTAGATGCTATGAATAGATTTGGGTTGTGGTTGACATGAATGAGTCTATGACGTGAGCTCAAGGCCCTAAATGCTATGAACGACTTTGGGTCTTCAGGTCATGGCTCTAGATGTTATGAATAGCTTTGGGCTATGGTTAACATGAAAGACTTCGAGTCGTGAACTCTGAACGTTATATGCTATGAACAGCTCAGGGCTATTGATGACATGAAAGACTCTGGGTCATGAGCTTAGGGTTGTGGATGACATGAATGGCTTAAGGTTTTAAGCTAAGGGCTATAGATACTATGAAGATCTCAGGGTCGTGGTTAACATGAATGACTCTAGGTCATGCGCTCAAGGCTTTAGATTCTATGAACAACTCAGGGTTGTTAATGACATGAGCTACTCTTGGTCTTAACTTAAGGCTTTAGATGTTATGAATAACACTAGGTTGTGGTTGATATGAATGACTCTAGGTCATGAGCTCGTGACTCTATATTTTATTAACAGCTCAGGGTCGTGGATGACAATGATTTACTCTTGTTTATGAGCTTAGGGCACCAGATGATATCAATAGCACTTGGTCGTGTTTGACATGAATGACTTTGGGTCATGAGCCAAGGGGTCTTGGATGCTATGAATAGCGTAGGGTTGTCGATGACATAAAATACTACATGTCATAAGCTTAGGGCTCTTGATGGTATGAATAACTTAGGGTTGCGAAAGACATGAGCTACTCTAGGTCATGAGCTTATGGCTCTAGATGTTATGAACAACTTGTTGAGGACATGAGCTCCTTCGGGTCATGAGCTCAGGGCTGTAAAGGCTATGAACATGTTAGGGTTTTGGATGACATGAAGGACTTGAGGTCGTAAGCTAAGGGCTATAAATAATCTGAATATCTCAGGGCTATTGTTGAATTGAATGACTCTAAGTCATGAGCTTAGGGCTTTAGATGCTACATGTTGTCAATGACATGTGCCACTCTGGGTCGTGAGCTCAAGGCTTTAGATGACATTAATAACTCTAGGCTATAGTTGACATGAATGACCCCAAGGTGTGAGCTCTTGGCTCTAAGTGCTATGAACAACTTAAGTTTATAGATGATATGAAAGACTCTAGGTCATGAACTCAAGGCTCTATATTCTATGAGCAGCTCAGGGTTATGGATGACATGGATGACTCTAGGTCATGAGTTCAGGGCCCTAGATGCAATGAACAACTCTAGGTTGTGGTTCAAATGAAAGACTCTGGGTCATGAGCTTAGCACTCTAAATGCTATGAACAACTCTGGGTTGTGGTTGACGTGAATGACTCTAGGTCATAACCTCAAGGCTATAGATGCTATGAATAGCTCTAGGATGTGGTTGACATGAACAACTCCAAGTCGTGCTCTCACAGCTCTAAATGTTATAAACAACTTAGGGTTGTGGATGGCATGAGTTACTTTGGTTCATTAGCTTAAGGCACTAGTTACTAGGAAGAGCTTTGGGTTGTGGTTTACATGAACGACTTCGGGTTATGATCTTAGGGTTATGAATTCTATGAATAGCTCAGGGCTGTCGATGATATAAAAGACTACGGATTGTGAGCTCAGGGCTACTCTGGGTTGTGAGCTCATGACTCTAAATGCTATGAACAACTCAAGGTTGTGGATTACATAAGCTCCTTTGGGTCATAAGCTTAGGGCTCTATATTTTATAAATAACTCTGGGTTGTAGTTGACATCAATGACTCTAGGTCATGAGCTTAAGGCTTTAGATGCTATGACTAGCTTAAGACTATCGATGACATGAAAGTCTCCAAGTCATGAGCTCAGGCCTCTAGATGCTTCGAACAGCTCAAGGTTGTGGATGACATGAATAATTGTCGGTTCTGAGCTCAAGGCTTTAGATTTTATAAATTGCATTAGGTTGTGGTTCACATGAATGACTGCGAGTCATGAGCTCAGGGCTCTAAATGCTATGAATAGCTTCAGGTTGGGGTTGACATGAATGACTTCGTGTGGTGAGCTCAGGGCTTTAGAGCTATTAGTAACTCAAGGCTATGAATGACATGAGCTACTCTGGTTTGTGAGCTCAAGGTGCTAGATGCTATGAATAGCTCTAGGGTGTGGTTGACGTGAGCAAATCCGGATCGTGAGGTCAAGGATCCTAATGCTACAAACAATTCATGGTTGTGGATGACATGAACTACTCTGAGTCATAAGCTCAAGGCTCTAGATGCTATGAACAACTTAGGGTTGTGGATTACATGAGCTCCTCTAGGTTGTGAGCTCAAGGATCTTGATGTTACGAACAACTTTCGATTGTGGTTGACATAAACGAATTTGGGTTGTGAGCTCAAGGCCTTAGATGCTATGAACAAGTCATGCTTATCGATTATGTGAAAGTCTATAGGTCGTGAGCTTAGGGCTCTAGGTGCGATGAACATATCAGGGCTGTGGATGACATGAATGATTCTACGTCATAAGCTCAAGCCTCTAAATGTTATGAACAACTCAAGTTTGTGGATGACATAATTACTACTCAAAAAGTGCTATTTTGTAGCTTGTAATTAACTCTTTTAAACACTCTTGAGTAGTAATTATTACATTTTAACTCAATTGACACGTTAAGGACCCTTACAATCGTTTCTAATCAAATTGTGTTAAGTTTTGGTGTTTTTGATAGCTTTTAGCTACACCAAAGCAATCCAAGAATGAGGGAGAGCTGTATATAGTTCATGGCAAAGCTTTTGGAAGCTCAAATTCATGAAGAACCAAGCTTTGGAGCTCCATAGCCCTTTGCCAAAGTCGTTCAAAGTATGCAAGGAAAGAACAACGGAGAGAGGAAAAACAGAGTGAAGAAAATAGAGGACAGCAGATGCAGTCTTCTTTTGCACTTTTGGAGCACTTTACGAAGTCCATTTTCTACATGCTATATACCATTTCAAAGCTCAGGAAGTCAAGAATCTAACGCTTTAAACTCTGTACAAATTGGAGCTGAAATGAGGAAGATATGGCCTTCGTAAGACAACTGCATCCAGCTGAAGGACAAATTCGCATCTTGCGAATTTGGAACTCCAACGTGCGAAATTAAAGCCTACCTTGCGAAATGGAAATGGAATACAGCCACACAGTCACATAGAAGCCCAACTTGCAAAAGTGATTTTGCAACTTGCGAACTTGGAGCTCAACATGCGAAAATGGATTCCAAGTTGCGAAATCAACTTGCGAGATTTTCGTAAGTCACCATGCAATGTGCGAAATCTACATGCGAATTGGGATATTTGTGCACCGACTCTTTTAGATCTTTTCTTCAGATATTTTTGTATAAATTTCCATTCTTCTCCTTGTAATCCATCAACCATAAGATTTCTTAGCTAGGAAGGTTGGAAAAACTTCTCTATATATATTCCCTTGCATCCATTGTAAAAGATATAGATATATAATATATGTGAAATTGACGAACAGAGCACTTGCTCTGTTTTTCCTGCATATTTTTGTTTTCTCATTAGTTTTCTTTGTAGTCAATCAAACTCTGAGGATTTATCCTCAGAGGATGAGAGGCTAGGCTCTTTGTCTCTTGGAGTGAAGAAAGCCGAGTAAGTTTCCACATGCATAAATTGGAAGTTTTGTTGTTTTAGTTTTTAATGAAGAGAAAGTGTGACCCATTAATGGTTTTTATCTTTTTAGTTAACTTAAAATGCCTTTAAATCACTTGAGCCAACACTTGGTAAGGCAAGTGATCTCCGTCCATGGAGATGCACTGATTTACCTCTTGCGAGCTTTTGGGAGGTGGTTTGAAGGTAGGATTTTCTAAAATTGCCAACACTTGGTAAGCTTTTGGACTCCAAGGAGACATCCATTAGTTATCTCTTGCGAGCTTGTGAAGGGAAATCCAAGGTTAAAGATCACCTTGAATGGTAAGTGCTAGGTGAGAGGCACGAGCCATTGCAAGTTGCATCAGTGACAGTGAGAGGGATTTAGTGTTTGAACCCATTAAAGGAAAGCATCTGTACCACACCGGTTAGAGAATTAACTATATGTTAATTCTCTAATGCGAGGAAAAGAAACAAGTGATCGGAACTCTCCTTTTTGTACAAGGAATCTGAGCCCAGTGATCTAAACTCCAAGAAACACTTTTCTTTGTAATTAAAATCAGTTACTATTATTTTTGGTTAGCTTAAAACCAATCTTTGTTCAAACGTCTTTATGTTTTCTTTTAAAGCTAACCTTGAAATGAAAAGACACCAATTCATCTTTGAAATAATATCAATTGTGAAGTGAAAACCCATCCCAGTGAACGATCCTAGAGCCACTATACTATGCTAGCTAAATGCTACCCCGATATATGGTGAAATAGGTTTATAAATTTTGTTGATTACTCCCGTCTGAGGATTGAGATCAAAGCACATCAATTGAGTTGAATCAATTGGAACACCAATCGGGCATGAATCATGACATGAATGACACTGGGTAATGAGCTTAGTGCTTTAGATACTATGAACAATTGAGGGTTATGGTTGACATGAAAGACTTCAGGTTGTGAGCTAAAGGCTCTAAATGTTCTGAAGAACTCAAGGCTTTGGATGACATGAACGACACTGGGTCGCGAGCTTAAGGATTTAAATACTATGAACAATTCAAGGCTATGGTTAACATGAATGACTTAGGGTCATAAACTCAAGGCTCTAGATGGTATCAGCCACTTAGGGGTGTGGATTGGATGAACTACTCTGGGTCATGAGCTTTGGGCTCTGGATGCCATAAAAAGCTTAGTGCTTCAGATTCTATGAACACCTTATGCTTATGGATGATATACGATACTCCAAGTCATTTTCTCGGGCCTCTAGATGCTATGAGTGACCTAGAGTCCTAATATGAATGACTCATGATCCCATGAGCTTAGGGCTCTAGATGTTATGAACAACTAAGAGTTGTGAATGATAAGAACGACTTGGGATCTCGCGAGCTCGGGCCTTTAGATGCTACGAATCCTTCAGGAGGTTGATGATATTCACGATTTTGCATCATGAGCTCAAGCCTCTATATGCTATGAACAACTCAAGGTTGTGGATGACATGAACGACTCGAAGAAGTGAGCTTAGGCCTCTTGATACTTTGAATACCTTAGGGTTGTGGTTCACATGGAAGACTCTAGAAGCTATGAGTAGCTCAGATTTGTACATGATATGAATGACTTAGGATCCTGTGAGCTCAAACCTCTAGATGCTATAAACCACTTTAGGATAGAGATGATATGAACGATTATACGTCATGAGCTCAGCTTAGTGTCGTGAACTCTAAACTTTATATGCTATGAACAACTCAAGGCTATTGATGGCATGAAAGACTCTGGGTCATGAGCTTAAAGTTGTGGATGAAATGAATGGCTTAGGGTTTTAAGCTAAGGGTTATAGATACTATGAAGATCTCAGGGTTGTCGTTAACATGAATGAATCTAGGTCATGAGCTCAGGTCTTTAGATGGTATGAATAGCTCTAGGGTGCGGTTGACATGAATGACTACAAGTCGTGAGCTCAAGGGTCTAGATGCTACGAAGAACTCAGGGTTGTGGTTGACATGAATGACTTTAGCTCATGAACTCAAGCCTCTAGATATTGTGACCAGCTTAGGGATGTTATTGACTTGAATTACTTTGGGTCATAAGCTCAAGGCTCTAGATTCTATGAACAAGTCAGGGTTGTAGTTGACATGAATGACTCCATGTCATGAGCTTAGGGTTCTAGATGCTATGAGCAGTTATGGGTTGTGGTTGACATGAATGACCATGGCTCATGAGCTTAGGGCTCTAGATGCTATGACCAGCTCAGAGCTATGGTTGACATGAACAACTTTAGGTCATGAGTTGAGGGCTCTTGATACTATGAACACCTCAAGATTGTGGTTGACATGAATGACACCAAGTTGTGAGCTCAGGGCTTTAGATTCTATGAACAACTCTGGGTTGTAGATGAGATGAATGAGTCTGGCTCTCATGAGCTAAGGCCTCTAGATACTATGAACAACTTAGTGCTATTGTTGACTTAAAAGACTTTAAGTAATGAGATCAAGGCTTTAGACTCTTTGAATAGTTGAAGGTTATGGTTGACATGAACAACTCCAGGTCGTGATCTCAAGAATTTTAATCCTATGAATAATTAAGGGTTGTAGACGACATGAACGACTATGGATCATGAGCTCGAGCCTCTAGATACTATGAAGAACTCAGGGTTATGGTTGACATGAATGAATCCAGATCGTTAGCTCAAATTTCTAGATGTTATGAATAACTCTTGGCTGTGGTTAACATGAACGACTATAGGTCGTTAGCTTAAGACTCTAGATGTTATGAACAACTTAAAGTTGTGGTTGAAATGAATGATTCCTAGTCGTGAGCTCAGGTCTCTAGATGGTATGAATAGCTTTGGAGTGTGGTTGACATGAACAACTATGAGTCGTGAGCTCAGGGCACTAAATGTTATGAGCAATGGAAGGATTTCATTGAAATGAACAACTCCAGCTCATGATCTCAAGGCTTTTGATATTATGAACAACTCAGGGTTGTGGATGACATGAACGACTCCGACTCATGAGCTCAGGCTTGTTGTTGACTTGAATGACTTTGGGTCATGAGCTCAAGGCTCTAGATGCTATGAACAAGTCAGGGTTGTGGTTGACATGAATGACTTCAGGTTGTGAGCTTAGGATTCTAGATGCAATGAGCAACTCTAGGTTGTGGTTGACATGAATGACTATGGGTCATGAGCTTAGGGCTCTAGATGCTACGAACAACTCAGAGCTATGGTTGACATGAACAACTTTAGGTTGTGAGCTGAGGGCTCTAGATTAGTATGAATAACTCAGGGCTATGGATGACATAAACGACTCCGACTCATGACCTCAAGGCTCTACATACTATAAATAGCTCAAGTCTGATATTCACTTGAAATACTCAAGGTCCTGAGCTCAAGACTTTGGTTGTTATGAGTAGCTCAGGGACACCGAGTCATTCGTATCAACTACAACCCTCTATTGATGACCCAGAGTCGTTTATGTCATCCATAAACTTGAATTGTTCATATCATCTATAACCCTGAGCTCTCAAATTGGATTCGTTCATGTCATCCACAACCCTGAGATGTTCATAGCATCTAGAGTCTTGAGCACACGACCCTGATTCACTTATATCATCGATGACCCTAAGCTGTTCATACCATTCAGAGACTTGAGCTCATGATGCAGAGTCGTTCATGTCCTCCACCTCCCTAGGTAGTTCATAGCATCTACACCCTTAAGATCACGACCTACAATTGTTCATGTCATCTACAACAGTGAGTCATTTATAGCATCTAAAGCTTTGAGTTCATAACCTAGAGTCGTTCATGTCAATCACAGCCCTAAGTTGTTCATACCATCTAGAGCCTTAAGCTCTTGACCTAAAGTTGTTCATGTCATTCAAAGCCCTAAGTTTTTCTTAGCATCTATAGTTCTGAGGTCACGACCCTAAGATGGTCATAGCATTGAGAGACCTTAGCTCATAATGTGGAGTCATTCATATCCTTCACCGCCTTAAGCTATTTGTACCATCTAGACCCATGAGGTCACAACCAGAATCATTCATATCATCCATGACCTTGAGTTTTTCATATCATCTAAAGCCTTGAGCTCATGACCCAGAGTTGTTCATGTTAACCACAACCCTGAGTTGTTCATAGCATCTAGAGCCTTGAGCTCATGACCCGTAGTTGTGCATGCCATCCACAACCTTGAGTTGTTCATAGAATTTAGAGCCTTATGCTCACGACTAAGAATTTTTCATATCATCCATAACCCTGATCTATTCGTAGCATTTAGAGCATTGAGATCATAGGACCCTTACTCATTTTTATCATCCATAACCCTCTACTATTCCTAGTATCTTATATCCTGAGTTGACGACCCAGAGTTGTTCTTATCATTCAAAATCATGAGCTATTCATAGCATCTAAAGCCCTACACTCACTACCCAAAGTCGTTCATCTCATTCACAACCCTGAGTTGTTCATATCATCTAGTGTCTTGAGCTCACAACCATGAGTCATTTATACCATCAACAACATTGAGTCGTTCATAGCATTTAGAGACTGGAGCTTATGACATAGAGTCGTTCATGTTGTCCACCTCCCTATGCACTTCATAACGTCTAGAGCCTTATGATCATGACGTAGAATCGTTCATATCATCCACAACATTGAGTTATTTATAGCAACTAGAGCCTTGTACTCACAACCTGAAGTTGTTCAAGTCAACCATAACCCTAAGCTATTCATAGTGTTTAGAGACTTGAGCTGACGATGATGAGTTATTCATGTGAACCACAACCTTGAGCCATTCATAGCATCTAGAACCTCGAGCTTGTGACCTAAAGACCTTCATATCATACATAACCTTGGGTTGTTCATAACATCTAAAGCCCTAAGTTTAGGACCTGAAGGCATTCATGTTAACTACAGTCCTAAGTTGTTAATAGCTTCTATAGCCTTTTGCTCACAACCCAGAGTCGTTCATGTCATCTATGGTCCTCAACTATTAGTAGCATCTACAAGCTTGAGCATATAAGGCAGAATCATTCATATCATCCCTAACATTAGGTTATTTATAGAATCTATTAACCAAAGCTTATGGGATCCCGAGTCGTTCATATCATTCACAATGCTGAGCTATTCTTAGCATTTACAACCATAAACTCATGACCCGGAGTAGCTCATGTCATCTACAACCTTGAGCTATTCATGGAATCGAGAGCCCTGAACTCATGATATGAAGTTGTTAACGTCATCCACAACCCTAAGTTGTTCATAGCATCTAGAATCCTAATCTCACCACCTAGAGTTGTTGAAGTCAACCAAAACCCTGAGTTGTTCATAGCATCTAAAGCCTTGAGCTCACGATGATGAGTCATTAATGTCAACCACAACCTTGAGCTGTTTATTGCATCCAAATCCTTGAGCTCATGACCCAGAGTCTTTCATGTCATCCACAGCTTTGAGTTGTTCATAGCATCTAGACCTCTGAGCTCACGACCCAGAGTCATTTTTGTCAACCACAACCCTCAACTATTCAAAGCTTTTAGAGAGCTAAGCTTATGACCTGAAGTCCTTTATTTGATCCACAACCCTAAGTTGTTCATATCATATAGAGCCTTGAGCTCAACACCTAGAGTCATTCATGCCAACCATAGCTCTAAGCTATTTATGGCATCTAGAGCTTTGAGTTCATGACCCGGAGTTGTTCATATCAACCACAACCTTGAGCTACTTATTTCATCTAAAGTCGTAAGCTCACGACGATGACTCATTCATGTCCTCTACAACCTTGAGTTGTTTATAACATCAAAGTTTTGAACTCACGAGATCCCAAGCCATTCATATCATCCACAACCATGAGTTGTTCATAGCATCGAGAGCCCCAAGGTCATGACCCACAGTAGCTCATGTCAATCATAGCCCTAAGATGTTCATAGCATTTAGAGCCCTAAGCTCACGATCAAGTGTCGTTGATGTCAACCGCAACCTTGAGCTTTTTGTAGCATTTAAAGCCTTGAGCTCATGACCCAGAGTCATTTGTGTCATTCACAACCCTGAGTTGTTCATAGCATTTAGAGCCCTTAGCTCACGACCTAATATCATTCATGTCAACCACATCCCTAAGCTATTCATGGCATTTGGAGCCCTAAGCTCATGACCCAAAGTCTTTCATGTCTTCCACAACCCTGACCATTTCATAGCATTTAAAGGCATAGGCTCAAGACCTTCAATTGTTCATATCACTGACAACCCTAATCTATTCACAACATATATTGGCCAGAGCTCAATGCATCCTGAGTTGTTCATATCGTTTAAAACCTTGATTCATGCCTAATTGGTGTCTCAACTGATTCGTGTCCAGTTGGTGCTCCTTGATTGAGGGAGTAATCAACAAAATTTATAACCTATTACACCATATACTAGGGTAGCAAAGACAAAGCTACTATAGCATAGTGGCTCTAGGATCGTTCACTGGGATGGGTTTTCACTTCACAAATGATATTAATTCAAAGCTGAATTGGTGCCTTTTCATTTCAAGGTTAGATTTAAAAGAAAACATAAAGATGTTTGAATGAAAAAGGTTTGGTTTTAAACTAACCAAAAATAGTAACTGATTTTACTTAGAAAAGAAAAGTGTTTCTTGGAGTTTCAGATCACTAGGCTCAGATTCCTTGTACAAAAAGGAGAGTTCCGGTCACTTGTTTCTTTTCCTCGCATTAGAGAATTAACATATAGTTCCTTCTCCAACCGGTGTTGTACAGATGCTTCCATTAATGGGTTCAAACACTAAATCCCTCTCACTAATGCATCTTGCAATGGCTCATACCTCTCACCTAGCACTTGCCATTCAAGGTGATCTTTAACCTTGGATTACCCGTCAAAAGCTCGCAAGAGATAACTAATGGATGTCTCCTTGGAGTCCAAAAGCTTACCAAGTGTTGGCTATTCTAGAAAATCCTACCTTCAAGTCACCTCCCAGAGGCTCGCAAGAGGTAAACTAGTGCATCTCCATGGACGGAGATCACTTGCCTTACCAAGTGTTGGCCCAGGTGATTTAAAAGCGTTTTAAGTTAACTAAAAAGATAAAAACCATTAACGGGTCACACTTTCTCTTCATTAAAAACTAAAACAACAAAACTTCCAATTTATGCATGAGGGAACTTACCCGGCTTTCTTCACTCAAAGAGACAAAGAGCCTAGCCTCTCATCCTCTAAGGAAAAATCCTCAGAGTTTGATTGGCTAGAAAGAAAAAGAATGAGAAAACAAAAATATATATGAAAAGCAGAGCAAGTGCTCTGTATTTTACTTCCTTGCAAATTTGTACAAAGGATACTCATCCTAACTACCTCCGTCCTTTCAGGACAAGCTCCTGAGAGATATATATATAGAAAATTACAAAACAAAATATCTGAGGTTATTCACCCCTTTTCCAAACTTAATAACTAAGGAATCCTATAATTGGTGGGTTACAAGGAGAAAATGGGGATTTAGACATCAAAAATCTAATGAAAAATATCTCACAGTGTCGGTCGCAAATATCGGGAAGCACTAAGGACCATTTCGCAGGTGAAAAAGAGGTCTGCGAAATTTCGCAGACAAACAAGAAGGGCTGCGAAATCACTTCGCAGCAAAAGGCTGGTTCCGCAGCGCTGCTAAGTTGGCTTTCATCTTGTGGTGTTTGGCTTCCATCGTGTCGTGAAACTTCAGGGGAAATCCATAGCACTGTGCAAAAAGGCTGCGAAATCATTTCGCAACAAAAGGGTGATTTCGCAGCACTTTGCTGAATCCTTCCTTCAGCTTGGAGCAGTTGTCTTCCAAAGACTGTAACTTCCTCATTTCAGCTCAAAATCATACACAGTTTGAAGCATTGGATTGTTGACTTCCTCAAATTTCAAATGACATATAGCATGCATAATTTGGACTTCAGGAAGTGCTCCAAAGGTGGCTGAAATGACTGTCATCAAGAATGCTTCATGACAGATTTCTCTTTGCTTCCCCTCCTTGCATTTCAACTTTGCTTATGGCAAAGGGCTTCAAAGCTTTGATTCTTCATGCCTCTGAGCTATTCATTGCTTTGCCAAGGATTCCAAATAACTCTCCTCAATCTTGGATTGCTTTGGTGATCAAAAAGCTATCAAAACACCAAAACTTAACACAATTTGATTAGAATTGATTGCAAGGGTCCTTAACATGTTAATTGGGTTAAAAGGGAATAACTACTACTCAAAAGTGTTTAAAAGAGTTAATTACAAGCTACAAAATAGCACTTTTTGAGTAGTAATCACTCCCCCCAACCGACATATTACTAGTCCCTTAGCAATGAAGGAGAGAAAAATAAAATAAAAGTACCATAATTTACAACATCATGCTGATCACTTCAAAAAATGTTTAAGTGGCATGACTGATCAAACTCTCACATGGAACATTAAAGAAATAAAACTCAAACTTCAACAAGAGTTATCAAATAACTTGTCTAATCACAATTCTTAAAGAGAAGGCATTATGCAAATTTAAGCTTTAAAATCATTTCCACTTCCAAAGGACCAAACCTTACTCTTCCACAAAAATCTATGTGTTACTTATTAGCTTCCGGATATAGTATGTTGAACTAATCTCTCCCCCAACCTAGTTCTTTTTCAAAGCTTAGCAAACTGATCAACCTCCAATAGGCTAAGAACGCACCTCTTTTTTTCACAATTTTTTTTCATTGTAGGAGTACAAGGCTTAAAGGTATTCTTTTTTAAATTGTCCATGTAACGGGGGTCCATCGATGACTCCCAACCAATTAAGGTTTAGGGCATCAAGCTTTAAGGATCTTTCAACCACTAACTCCTCGGATTTTACCCCGGACTTTTGAGAATGAATTTTAATACCCAAGCACCTACAGTATGTTAAACTCCACCTATTCACCCATGTAACGAGCATTGAGGTCGGTGACTCCCAACCAATGAAGGCTTAGGGCACCAGGTTTTAGAGATTTTCACCATATACCCCTCAGACCTTGCTCGGGTTTCAAGGTAAGCAAACATTTTTCTTTTTTTTTTTCTTTTTTTTTCAAAGGCTCATTGGCCTTTTACAAGGTGTCCCAACACTATTAAATGAGGTCAAAGGTACCAAGTCTAAAATTTTCCTAAGTCAAGGGGGAAAATAGTTTTTCATCTTATAATCGGAACCTAGTGTGCACAGTGTGTGGATAGCTTAAAGTGGAAGAACTGAGGTTGAATTCAATAGAAGTTTCAACAATTCATCAACTTTAATAAGCATAATACAAAATCTAAGTCAAGTAAAAAGACAACAATTCAATTTCTCCCTTTTCATTTTGAAATTTTTTCCTTAATAACCATGGAGAGTAGAATAAAAAACTTAAAAATTTTAAAAATTAAACAAAAAGCAACTAAATTACCAAAATAACTTAGCATTATTAACAATACTTACTTCCTCAACTCTCCCCCCAACCAAGCTGAACATTGTCCTCAATGTGACAAAAGTGATTAAAAATAGGGAGGAAGTGGTACCTCCTTAGTGACATGAAGTCTGAGTCATATAGGAGAAACCACACGTTTCAAAGAAAACATAAGAGTTAGTGAGTAGAGGAAATAGAAAAATGCCAAGTTTAAACAAAAATGATGTCTAAGTATGATGTATCATCAGTAATACATCCAATCCCAAAATATAAGACATCAAAACATGGAATTATGTATACTAATATGTAAATACAAAAAATGAAGAGATGATCAAGTAATGGCGAGTCATGTGGAGCTGATGCATCTGTGGTGGCCTCTTGAGTGGGTTGGATCAGCACTTTGACCTTTGTTCTGGTAGTCTCCTTAGATGGCATAGTCTCCTCAGTTGGAGCTATGGGCTTTGATGGTTTTAGGAGCTCAGAAATGGAGTGAAAGCCTTCATGTGTGTGATCTCAGGGTGCGCGGGGCTTTCCTCTAGTCTTAGCCATGGCTGAAATGGAGAGGTGGTTGTTCATGAGTTCCAGAGGGTACTTAGCTGGTGCGTGGGGCTCTATTGGCATTTTAGCAACTTCCCTTAGCTTTGCAAGGTGTTTTTACAAACTTCCCTCCATTTTGCAAGTCAATTTTGCAATTTGAAGGACATTTCTAAGCTTGGAGGTGATTTGGCAGCCATCTTGAAGCTTGGAGATGATTTCGCAGCCATTTTGAAGCTTGGAGATCATTTCATAGTCATTTCGCAGCTCAAAAGTGATTTGGCAGCCCAAAAGTGATTTTGCAGCTGCAAAATGAGTGTACGGGGCTTCCAAATGGTACTCGTGTGCCAAAAAGTGGTTTCGCAGTTTCGAAATACCTTGCGAAATGGAGCTTTGGCTGCGAAATTTGAAGTTTTTACACTTTGGAGCTTCGCAGCTGTTTCGCAGCTGCGAAATGAGTGTACAGGGCTTTCAAATGGCCCTCATGTGCCAAAAAGTGGTTTCGCAGAAGAAGGCCGATTCCGCAGCAAAAATGGGGGTTTCGCAAGAGAAAACCACTTTCACAGGAGAAAACCACTTTCGTAGGTCACTTCGCAGCTGCGAAATTGGAGTCACTGTACCGCGGAATGGCACTCGTGTGCCAAAAATCGATTTTGCAGCTGCGAAACACCCCGCGGAATGGAGTTATTGCTGCGGAATTGGGATTTTTCACGCCTTAGACCTTCGCAGCCCACTTCGCAGCTGCGAAATGGGGGCTCCTGTGCTGCAAAGTGGCACTCGTGTGCCATTCTTGGATTCGTAGCTGCGAAAACTTTCGCAGAGGATTCAAAAGTGTTGCGAACTGATTTCGCAACAAATGGCCGTTTTCGCAGAGAATTCCTCTTTGGTTGCGAAATCTCGCATAACTCTTTTTCTCCCCTGTTTTTGCTCTATTTTCGCTCCGATTTCTTCCCGATTTCTTCCTTTGCATTTTCTTCCACCTGAGATCATCCAAAAACCTATATTACATCAAAACAAATTAGAATTAAAGCATTGAAATCAAAATTAAAACATTTAAATCAAAATTAAAACATTGAAATCAAAATTAAAACAAGTAATAAGTAAAACAAAAAGATATGGACTAGCTAGTCTTTAAAAAAAGTAAGTCCATCAAAAAATTTTGATCTTGACTCAGCTTGCCCGGATCCCATATGAAGTTAGCATCCTTCACTTGAGACTTGGTTTGTATGATTTTTCCATACAAAGCTTGGAGAAAAGGTGGAGGCATGTGTTTCATAATTTCTTCCTTGATGACTATCCTTTGTGGTTCATCTAATTTAAGATCATAGCCATCTTTCTCTGTACTTTTCCCCTTTTTCTTTCCTTTGATTTCCTCCCTCTTTTCTTTCTATGTTTCACTCTCAACCTCATGCTCTAGCTTGGATGTGGGCAGATCAACCTCTTTACCACTCCTCAGAGTGATCACTTCTTTGACTTCCCTCTTTTGTGAAGATTCTCCCTCCTTAGCCTCCATTTCATGGATACCCTTGGAATTTTGATAAGGTTGAGAAGGAGAGTTTTCTTTCTCTTACATTGTGTGGAGGTTGACAAACCTTGAGATTGAATCTTGGAGATTATCTATCTTTTGAGATAGATCATTTTGCACTTCATCCCTCTTTTTGTTCAATGAACTCTCTACACTGTCAATTCTTTGACTGAGCTGAGCATTGATGGATTTTTTAGCTTCAACAAAGTCTTCCATGACCTTGTTAAGATTCATCATAGCTTGTTCAAGGTTTGAGGCTTGCTGTGGTGCTTGAGCAGGTTGCTGATACTGAGGTGGTTGTGGTTTCCAAGAGAAATTTGGATGGTCCCTCCAATTGGAATTGTAGGTGTTGCAATCACCAAACATTTCCCTCTCCACTGGAATGGTAGGACACTTCTTCACCAAGTGCTCATAAGATAGACAAATGGCACAAGGCATAGCTTGCAATGGTGTCTGAGAGATGGCTTGCACTTCTTGCATGTTCCTCATTTCTAGCTCATCCAATCTCCTTTCCATAGCTGCAATCTCTGCTTTCATGTCCATGCCGTCATTCAAAATATACATCTCACCCTTAGCTTTAGGTTGAGACGTCATTCTTCCCATATCTCTAGCATTTGGTTCACCCCATTCTCTTGAAAATTCAGCCACATAACTCATGAAGTTCATGGCTTCCTCTGCTATGGTATTCAATATGGCATGCACAACTAGCAATTTGTGAATTAAGAACAGAGAACACAAAAGAAAACAAAAGAAAAACAATTCAAAGAAAGAAAATTAAGGTAAACTAAAAACTAAATAAAAGGTATACTAAAATATGAACAATAAAGAAATAAAAAGAGTTAGTAAAAGGAAAAGAAAAGTCACCAAACTTGTGATGAAGATCACAAGTACTTTGAAAAGGTGATATCACTGTAAAGTGGCACCATCCCCGGCAACGGTGCCATTTGATTCATGCCTAATTGGTGTCTCAACTGATTCGTGTCCAGCTGGTGCTCCTTGATTGAGGGAGTAATCAACAAAATTTATAACCTATTACACCATATACTAGGGTAGCAAAGACAAAGCTACTATAGCATAGTGGCTCTAGGATCGTTCACTGGGATGGGTTTTCACTTCACAAATGATATTAATTCAAAGCTGAATTGGTGCCTTTTCATTTCAAGGTTAGCTTTAAAAGAAAACATAAAGATGTTTGAATGAAAAAGTTTTGGTTTTAAACTAACCAAAAATAGTAACTGATTTTACTTAGAAAAGAAAAGTGTTTCTTGGAGTTTCAGATCACTAGGCTCAGATTCCTTGTACAAAAAGGAGAGTTCCGGTCACTTGTTTCTTTTCCTCGCATTAGAGAATTAACATATAGTTCCTTCTCCAACCGGTGTTGTACAGATGCTTCCCATTAATGGGTTCAAACACTAAATCCCTCTCACTGATGCATCTTGCAATGGCTCATACCTCTCACCTAGCACTTGCCATTCAAGGTGATCTTTAACCTTGGATTACCCGTCAAAAGCTCGCAAGAGATAACTAATGGATGTCTCATTGGAGTCCAAAAGCTTACCAAGTGTTGGCTATTCTAGAAAATCCTACCTTCAAGTCACCTCCCAGAGGCTCGCAAGAGGTTAACTAGTGCATCTCCATGGACGGAGATCACTTGCCTTACCAAGTGTTGGCCCAGGTGATTTAAAAGCGTTTTAAGTTAACTAAAAAGATAAAAACCATTAATGGGTCACACTTTCTCTTCATTAAAAACTAAAACAACAAAACTTCCAATTTATGCATGAGGGAACCTACCCGACTTTCTTCACTCCAAGTGACAAAGAGCCTAGCCTCTCATCCTCTAAGGAAAAATCCTCAGAGTTTGATTGGCTAGAAAGAAAAAGAATGAGAAAACAAAAATATATATGAAAAGCAGAGCAAGTGCTCTGTATTTTACTTCCTTGCAAATTTGTACAAAGGATGCTCGTCCTAACTACCTCCGTCCTTTCAGAACAAGCTCTCGAGAGATATATATATAGAAAATTACAAAACAAAATATCTGAGGTTATTCACCCCTTTTCCAAACTTAATAACTAAGGAATCATATAATTGGTGGGTTACAAGGAGAAAATGGGGATTTAGACATCAAAAATCTAATGAAAAATATCTCACAGTGTCGGTCGCAAATATCGGGAAGCACTAAGGACCATTTCACAGGTGAAAAAGAGGTCTGTGAAATTTCGTAGACAAACAAGAAGGGCTGCGAAATCACTTCCCAGCAAAAGGCTGGTTCCGTAGCGCTGTGAAGTTGGCTTTCATCTTGTGGTGTTTGGTTTCCATCATGTCGTGAAACTTCAGGGGAAATCCATAGCACTATGCAAAAAGGCTGCGAAATCATTTCGCAACAAAAGGGTGATTTCGCAGCACTTTGCTGAATCCTTCCTTTAGCTTGGAGCAGTTGTCTTCCAAAGGCTGTAACTTCCTCATTTCAGCTCAAAATCATACACGGTTTCAAGCATTGGATTATTGACTTCCTCAGCTTTCAAATGACATATAGCATGCATAATTTGGACTTTAGGAAGTGCTCCAAAAGTGGCTGAAATGACTGTCATCAAGAATGCTTCATGACAGATTTCTCTTTGCTTCCCATCCTTGCATTTCAACTTTGCTTATGGCAAAGGGCTTCAAAGCTTTGATTCTTCATGTCTCTGAGCTATTCATTGCTTTGCCAAGGATTCCAAATAACTCTCCTCAATCTTGGATTGCTTTGGTGATCAAAAAGCTATCAAAACACCAAAACTTAACACAATTTGATTAGAATTGATTGCAAGGGTCCTTAACATGTTAATTGGGTTAAAAGGGAATAACTACTACTCAAAAGTGTTTAAAGAGTTAATTACAAGCTACAAAATAGCACTTTTTGAGTAGTAATCAAACCTTAAGCTATTCATAGAATGTAAAGCCCAGAGCTCACGATCTGGAGTCATTCATGTCAACCACAACCTTTAGTTGTTCATTGCATCTAGAGTTGTGAGCTCACGACCATGAGTCATTCTTATCATCCATAACCATGAGTTATTCAAAGAATTTAGAGCCATGGGCTCACTACAAAGAATCATTCATATCTTCCATGACCTTGAGTTGTTCATCACATCTAGATACTTGAGCTTACATGATCCTGAATTGTTTATAACACCCACAACCATGAGTTGTTCATATCATCCAAAGCCCCCTAGCTCCCGACCTAGAGTAGGTGATGTCCATCATAGCCTGAGTTGTTCATAGAATCTAGAGCCCTAAGCTTGGGACTAAGAGTCATTTATGTCATCCATAACCCTAAGTTATTCATAGCATTTAAAGCCATAAGCTCACAGCTAAGAATCATTGCTATCATCCACAACCTTAAGTTGTTCATAACATCTAGATCCTTGACCTCACAACTCGGAGTAGCTTATGCCATCCGCAACTTGAGTTGTTCATGACATCTAGAACCTTGAGCTCATGACCTAGATTTGCGAATGTCAACCATAACCGTAAGCTATTTAGAGCATCCATAGTGCTGAGCTCACGGCTCAAAGTCATTCATGTCAACCACAACCCTGAGTTATTCATAACATAGAGAGATTGGAGCTCATGACACAGAATCATTGATATCATCCACAACCTTGAGCTATTCATAGCATCTAAATGTTTTTGAGCTCACAGGATCCTGAGTTTTTCATATCAACAACAACATTGAGTTGTTCATAGCATCAAGAGCCCGAAGCTCACAACTTGAAGTAGCTCATGTCGACCACAACCTTGAGTTGTTCATGACATCTAGAGTCCTAAGCTCATAACCTAGAGTTGTTCATGTCGACCATAATCCTGAGCTTTTTATAGTATTTAGATCCCTGAGCTCACGACCCAGAGTTGTTCACATCATCCATAACCTTGAGTTGTTCATAGAATGTAGAGGCTTGAGATCACATGATCCCAAGTTGTTCATATCATCCATAATCTCGAGCCGCTCTTAGCATCTAAAGTGTTGATCTCACGACCTAGAGTAGCTCATGTCATCCACATCCCTTTGTTGTTCATAGCATCTAAATCTCAGAGCTCATGACCTAGAGTCGTTCATGTCAACCACAACCTTGAGTCGTTCATAGCATTTAGAGTCTTAAGCTCATAACTTGGAGTCATTCATATCATCACACCATGAGTTATTCATATCATTTAAAGCGATGGGCTCACAACTAAGAATAATTTTAGTCATCTATAGCTTTTAGCTATTCATAGCATTTAAAGGATTGAGCTCATGGGATCCCAAGTCGCTCATATTATCTATAACCTCAAGTCATTCATAGCATCCAGACCCTTTAGCTCATGACCTGGAGTACCTCATGTCATCTACTACCCTAAGATGTTCATAGCCTCTAGAGCCCTCAGCTCATGACCTATAGTCGTCATGTCATCCACATCCTTGAGTTATTCATAGCATTTAACACCTTGGGAAAATGACCAAGAATCGTTCAAATCATCCACAACTTTGTGTTGTTCATAGCATTTAGAGGCTTGAGCTAGCGAGACTTCAACTCATTCATATAATTCATAACTCTGATTTTTCATAGCATCGAAAGCCTTAAAGTCATGACCCGGAGTAGCTCATGTCTTCCACAGACCTGAGTTGTTCATAGCATCTAGAGCTCTCAGCTCATAACGTTGTGTTGTTCATGTCAAACATAACCCTAAGTTGTTTATTGTATCTAAAGCATTAAGCTCACTGCCCGGAGTTGCTCATGTAATCCACAACATTGAATGGTTCATAGCATTTGGTGCCTTGAGATGATGACCTAGAGTCACTATTGTCGACCACAACCTTGGACTATTCATAACATTTAGAACCCTAAGCTCATGACCTGAAGTCGCTCATGTCAACTACAACCTTGAGTTGTTCATAACATTTAGAACCTTAAGCAATAAGAGTCATGGGCTCACGTCAAAGAATCATTCATATCATCCACAACCTTGAGCTCATAACATTGAGTGGTGTTTAGAGGCCTTAGCTCACGGAATCCCAAGTGGTTCATATCATCCATAACCAAGAGCTTCTCATAGCATACAATGCCCTAAGCTCATAACCAGGAGTAGCTCATGTCATCCACAACCATGAGCTATTCATAACATCTACAACCATGAGCTCACAACCTTGAGTCGTTCCTATCATCCACAACCCTGAGTTGTTCATGGCATCTAGAACCTTGAGCTCACGACTTGAATTCATTCATGTTAACCATAACTCTGAGCTATTTATAGCATCTAGAGTCCTAAGGTCACGACTAGGATTCGTTCCTATCATGCACACCCTTAAGTTGTTCATAGAATTTAGAGTCATGGGCTTACAACCAAGAATCATTCATATAATCAATAGCCTTGAGCTATTCATAGCATCTACATGCCATAGCTCATGGTATCTCGAGTCATTCACATCATCCACAACTCCTAGCCATTCATAGCACCTAGAGGATTGAGCTCACAACCCTGAGTAGCTCATGCCATCCATAACACTGAGTTGTTCATTACATCTAAAGGCTAGAGCTCACAACCTGGAGTTGTTCATGTCAAGCAAACCCTAGAGCTCTTTATAGCATCTAAAGCCCCAAGCTCATGACCTAGAGTCATTCATATCACCCACACCATTAGTTGTTCATAACATTTAGAGACATTGGCTTATGACTAAGAATCGTTCATCTCATTTATAGCCCTAAGTTGTTGATAGCATCAAGAGGCCTGAGCTTATGTTTAGAGCCCTAACTTCACAACCCAGAGTTGTACATGTCAATGACAGCCCTGAGTTGTTCATAGTATCTAGAACCTTAAGTTGTTCATAGTATATTGAGCCCTATGCCCTAACCCAGAGTCGTTCATGTCATCTATAGTCCTAAGCTATTTATAGCTTCTAGATCCCGAAGCTCACGACTTGGAGTCATTTATGTCAACCACAACCCTGTGCTTTTCAAATCATCTGAAGCTCTAAGTTCATGGTATCTTGAGTCATTCATTTAATCCTCAACCCTAAGCTTTTCATACCATCCATAGCTTTGGGCTCACAACCCAAAGTCGTTCATGTAATCTACAACCCTGAGTTGTTCATAGCATCTAGAGCCTTAAGCTCATGACCATGGTTCATTCATGTCATCCACAACCCTGAGCTACTTAGGGCATTTAGAGCCACTGTTTCACAACCAAGAATTGTTAGTATCATCCATAAACTTGAGATGTTCATACCATCTAGAGGTTTGAGCTCATGGGATACTGAGTCCTTCATATCATCAATAACCATGAGCTCTTCATAGCATCCAGAGCCTTGAACTTATGACCCAAAGTCATTCATGTCAACCACAACCCTAAGTTGTTCATAGCATCTAACGCCTTGAGATGGGCACTATGAGTCAATCATGTCAACCATAACTTTAAGCCATTCATAACATCTAGAGACTTAAGGTTATGACCCACAGTCATTCATGTCTTTCACAATCCTTAACTATTCATAGAATTTAGAGCCTTAGGCTCATGACCAAGAATCATTCTTATCATTCACAATCTTAAGCTACTCATAGCACCTAGTGGTTTGAGCTCATGGGATCCCAAGTCATTCATGTCATCTACAACCCTAAGTTGTTCATAACATCTAGAGCCTTGACCTCATGGCCTGAAGTAGCTCATGCCATCCATAACCCTGAGTTGTTCATAGCATCTAAAGCCTTAGGCTCACAACTTGGAGTCATTAATGTCAACCCCAACCTTGAGTTGTTCATAGTATCCAAAGCCTTGAGCTCATGACTGAGAGTCATTAATGTCATCCACAACCCTAAGTTATTCATAGCATCAATAGGCTTGAGGTCATGAAGCAAAATCCTTGATATCATCCATAACCCTGAGTTGATCCTAGAATCTAGAGGTCCGAGCTCATGAGATCTCAAGTCATTCATACCATTAACAACTTTGAGTTATTCATAGCATCAAAATCCTAGAGCTCACGACTTAGAGTAGCTCATGTCATCTACAACTTGAGCTATTCATGGAATCTAGAGTCCTAAGCTCATAACCCAGAGTTGTTTATGCCAGCCACAACCCAAAGCTCTTTATAGTATTTAAAGCCTAGAATTCACAACCCAGAGTCATTCACATCATCCACAACCCTAAGTTGTCCATAGCATCTAGAGTCTTGAGCTACGATTGGGAGTTGTTCAACCATAGCCTTGAGCTGTTCATAGCATTTAGAGGCCTCAAGTTACGAGATCCCGAGTTGTTCATATAATCCAATATCTTGAGCCACTCATACACTCAGAGTGTTGATCTTACTACCCAAAGTAGCTCATGTCATCTAAAACCCTAAGATATTCACAGCATCTTGAGCCTAGAACTCATGACCCGGAGTCATTCTTGTCAACCACAACCTTGAGTTGTTCATAGTATCTAGAGCTCTAAGCTCACAAGATCCCGAGTCATTAATAACAACAACAACCTTGAGCTTTTCATAGCATCAAGAGTCATGAGCTTAAATCCTAGAATCGCTCATGTTAACCACATCCCTGAGTTGTTCATAGCATCTAGATGCCTAAGCTCAGGACTTAGAGTAGGTCATGTCATCTAGAGCCCTGGGTTATTCATAACATGTAGAGCCCTGAGCTAACGACCCATAGAAATTCATGTCAACCACCACCCTTAGTTGTTTAGAGCATCTATAGCCTTGAGCTCATGACTTGGAGTTGTTCATGTCATCTACAACCCTAAGTTGCTCATAACATATAGAGTCCAGAGCTCATAACCTTGAGTCATTCATGTCATCCATGACGTTGAGCTCTAGAAAGCATTTAAAGCTTTAAGCTCATGATGCGGAGTCTCTCATGTCCTCCACCACCCTAAGTTATTTAAAGCATCCAAAGCCTTGAGATCATGTCTTAGAATCATTCATATCATCCATAACCCTGAGTTGTTCATAGCATCTACAACCCAGAACTCATGATCCAGAGTCTCTCATTTCATCTATAACCTTGAGCTTTTTTTAGCATCTAGAGCCTTGAGCTCACAACCTAGAGTCTTGCATCTCATACACAAACCTGAGTTGTTCACAATATATAGAGCCTTAAGCTAATGACCCATAATCATTCATATGATCCATAACCCTGAGTTGTTCATACCATATAGAGCCTTGAGCTCATGACTGAGAGTATTTCATGTCCACCACACCCTTAAGCTATTCATAGCATCTAGAGCTCTAAGCTCACGACCCGAAATCGTTCATGTCAACCATAACCCTAATCGTTCATAGCATCTAAAGCCTTGTATTCAAGACCCAGTGTTGGTCATGTCATCCATAGCCTTGAGTTGTTTGTAGCATCTTGAGCCTTGAGCTCACTAACTTACATCATTTATATCATCCACAACCCTAAGCCATTCATAGAATTTAAAACCTTAAGGTCACAACACAGAGTTGTTCATGTCATGCACAAACTTGCATTCTTTGTTGTAACTAAAGCCCTGACCTCACAAGAACTTGAGTCAATGATATCATCCACTGTCTTCATCTATTCTAGAGCCCTACGCTCACAATCCGAAGTCGTTCCTATAAACCACAACCCTAAGCTATTCATAGCATCTAAGGCCTTAAGTTGAGAACCTGAAGTAGTTCATACCATCCTAAACCCTAAGTTGTTCACAGAATCTAGAGCCCTAAACTCACTACATGGAGTCGTTCATGTCAATCACAACCCTTATCTAATCATAGAATCTAGAACCATAAGCTTACGACTCGAAGTCATTCATGTCATCCACAATCTTGAGCTAATCATAGAATCTAAATCCCTAAGCTAACAATCCAAAATTGTTCATGTCATCAATAGCCTTGAGTTGTTCATAGCACCTAGAGTCCTGAGAACACGACCATGAGTCATTTATATCATCAACGACCTTGAGATGTTCACAACATTTAGAAACCTGAGCTCACAACATAGAGTTATTCTTCTTCACCATCTACCTAAGTAGTTCATAGCATCTACACCTGATTACTACCCAAAAAGTGTTATTTTACACCTTTAAGTCATTATGTTTTAAGCACTTTTGTGTAGTAATTCTCCATCTTTATTCCAATTGGCATGTTTAGGACCTAGAAATGACTTCTAATCATATTTGTGTCTAGTTTTAGTGTTTTAACAGCTTTTTGGATCATTAAGACAAGCCAAGCAAAGAAGAGAAGCAAAGAGAAGCAAATGGAAGCAAAGAGGAAAACAGAGGACAGCAGCTTCAGTCTTCTTTTGCACTTTTGGAGCACTTCCCGAAGTCCATTTTCCACATGCTATATACCATTTCAAAGCTCAGGAAGTCAACAATCCAACTCTTCAAACCGTGTACGATTTGGAGCTGAAATGAGGAAGATATAGCCTTCGGAAGACAACTGCTCCAGGCTTGTGCGAAATTCGCACAACACCTTCAGCTTGTACGAACGGTATGCGAAATTCGCACACCACCTTCCAAATTCACACAGCCCATGCGTGGTGCGAATTTTCCTCTGTTTCTATCGACTCCACTTTAGATCTTTTCTTTTAGATATTTTTGTATAAATTTCCATTCTTCTCCTTGTAATCCACCAATCATAAGATTTCTTAGCTAGGAAGGTTGGAAAAACTTCTCTATAAATATTCCCTTGCATCCGTTGTAACAAATATAGAATTATATAGATATTTATTATTGAATTAAATAGAATCGACGCACAGAGCCTTGCTCTGTTTTTCCTTCTCTTTCTTTCTCATTTTCTTAGTAGCCAAACATCCTTGGTGGATGAAATCCCCAAGGATGAGAGGCTAAAACCTTTTAAGTTTCTCAAAGTATGGATGTTATGTGATAGCTTGGATGCAATCCCATGGAAATTTCTCGCACCTGGAAGGTAAGGTAGTCATTTTTCATTAATGGTTCATTAATGCAAAGTTTGGTTTTTATTTCCTTTGGACAACTTCCAACGGCCAATACTTGATAAGCTTTTGGATTTCTATCCATTAGTTATCTCCTACGAGCTATTGGAAGGTGAGGTTTTCAATTCCAAGTTTTGCATTAATCCGTTAGAACCAATTTCAATGGCCATTGAAAGGTGAGTTTATCACCTGGAATGACTTTGAGTTGCCAATATTTGGTAAGCTTTTAGCTTTAGACTATTAGTTATCTCTTACGAGCCATTCAAAGGAAGTCTAAGGTGAATAACCATTGATGAAATTCTGATTACTACCAAAAAGTGCTATTTTTTAGACCTAATTATAATGGTTTTAAGCACCTTTGTGTAGTAATCATATTCATTTAACCCAATTAATTCATTAAGGTCCTTAGTAATTGGTTTTAACCATTTTGTGGCAAGTTTACATGTTTTTATCAGCTTATGAATCAATTCAAGCATGCCAAATGATGGAGGAACTACTTGGACAAGTTAAAGGAAGGATTTTGGAAGTTTACAGGCTTGAATTTCAAGTGGAAACACGAGCACAAACAAGAACAATGGAGAAGAGGAAAACAGAGGACAGCAGCTGCAGTCTTCTTTCGCACTTTTGGGGTACTTCCTGAAGTCCATTTTCGACATACTATATACCATTTCAAAGCTCAGGAATTCAAGAATCCAACGCTTTAAACTGTGTACAATTTGGAGCTGAAATGAGGAAGATATGGCCTTCGGAAGACAACTGCATCAAACCTTGCGAAAATTTCGCAAGGTGAATTTCTCCTTGTGAAATTTCGCAAGGGGATTTTCCTCATGGTGCGAAATTTTGCCATTTCGCAACATTGCAAAATTTTGCAAGGAGAAATTCACCTTGCGAAAATGCCAAATTTCCTCTGTTTCTCCACGCACGCACCACCGACTTCCCAGATATTTTTAGCTTGATATTTTCTCATGTAAATTCCTTTTGTAACCTTGTATTCAGCCGTCATAAGGCTTTATCTTGTAATTTTGCTATATATAGAGGTGCACAACACCTCCAGAATATGGATGGTTGGGGGATTGATCCTATGTACAAAAAACTTAGAAATATATAAAGCTCTGTTTTTCTCTCTTCTCCTGTTCTTCCCCATTTCTATTTTCTTAGAAGCCAAACAGCCTCTGAGGACTTTTCCTCAAAGGATGGTTGGCTAAAACCTTTAAGTTTCTCAAAGTATGGATGTTATGTGATGGCTTGGATGCAATCCCATGGAAATTTCTCACACCTGGAAGGTAAGGTAGTCGTTTTTCATTAATGGTTCATTAATGCAAAGTTTGGTTTTTATTTCCTTTGGACAACTTCCAACGGCCAATACTTGATAAGCTTTTGGATTTCTATCCATTAGTTATCTCGTACGAGCTATTGGAAGGTGAGGTTTTCAATTCCAAGTTTTGCATTAATCCGTTAGAACCAATTTCAATGCCCATTGAAAGGCGAGTTTATCACCTGGAATGACTTTGAGTTGCCAATATTTGGTAAGCTTTTGGCTTTAGACCGTTAGTTATCTCTTACGAGCCATTCAAAGGAAGTCTAAGGTGAATAACCAATGATGAAATTCACTACCATCTGTATTGCCATTTTAAAGGATTAAAACTTGATTTGCTAAATCCATACCAGTTCGGGAAGCAAGCATCACCATAGTTGCAACCCCAACGCGAGGAGCCTATCCTGAGATTTCCAATTTGCATAAGAGCCAGAGCATAGCTATCCTATCTTTGAGAAACTTGTTTTTACACCCTTTCATTTTAGTCTTTAATGTTAGCTTAAGTTAGTTTAAATCTCTTTAAAACATTTTCATCTTCTTTTAAAGCTAACATCCATAAGAAAATCACCTATTTTCCTAATTTGAATATCACTAGTGTTTGCGAAAACCCTTCCCAGTGAACGATCCTAAAACCACTATGCTATAGTAGCTTGGCTACTTTAGTAATAGTATTTAAGGTATAAATTTTGTTGATACGCCTTTAAAGCTAATCTACCATGAGTCGCATCAAATTCACTACCATCTATTTTGCCATTTTAAAGGATTAAAACTTGATTTACTAAATCCATACCGGTTCGGGAAGCAAGCATCACCATAGTTGCAACCCCAACGCGAGGAGCCTATCCTGAGATTTCCAATTTGCATAAGAGCCAGAGCATAGCTATCCTATCTTTGAGAAACTTGTTTTTACACCCTTTCATTTTAGTCTTTAATGTTAGCTTAAATTAGTTTAAATCTCTCTAAAACATTTACATCTTCTTTTAAAGCTAACATCCATAAGAAAATCACCTATTTTCCTAATTTGAATATCACTTGTGTTTGCGAAAACCCTTCCCAGTGAACGATCCTAGAACCACTATGCTATAGTAGCTTGGCTACTTTAGTAATAGTATTTAAGGTATAAATTTTGTTGATACGCCTTTAAAGCTAAGCTACCATAAGTCGCATCAAATGGCACCGTTGCCGGGGAAGGTGCCACAAGCACAGTGAAGCAACCATTAAGGGTAACTTGTGATCTTCATCACAAGTTTGGTGAGTTTTCTTATAATTTTTTTTTAATTTAGTTTTTATTTAGTTAAATTTTTTTCTCTTTTCTTTTATTTTTGTTTTAATTTCAATTTGTGCATTCCTTGTTGGATTCGAGACCAAGAGGGAACCCTGGTACAAGTTGAAGAAAAGAGCCTTAGTTGAATATCATTTTTTTTAGAAATGGAAATTCCATATGAAGATCAAAGCTCTCAACATCAACCGAAGGACAAATTCGCATACCTATCCATGAGGGATCGGATTGAATTAGGGAAAAGGCAAGTTCAACAAAGCCAATGGGGTAGTAAGTATGCTTTGAATGGAGATGATTCATATAAGCATACGGTAGGGGAGTGCCCTACCATTCCAATTGTGAGAGACATGTGTGGTTACCAAAGCTCCTACAACTCAAGTTGGAATAACCATCCCAACCTTACAACCCAACCTCAACCTCAACCATCAATGAGTACATCTTCATTGGAGTAAGCCATTTTGAAGATAAGCAAAGTCATGGAGGACTTTGTAGGTGAGCAACAAAAGATCAAGTCTCATCTTAATGAAAAGATTGATAATTTGGAGAGTTCAATAAATGTAAGAATGGAGGAGGTTTATAATGATCTATCACTAAGGATAGAAAAAGTTTAAGACTCCATTGAGAAGCTCACCAATCTCGACATAGCAAGGGGGAAAAGGAAGCTTCCTCCTCAACCCCACCATAACTTTCAAGGAACCAATGCAAAAAGATCAAGGAAAGTGTTGAAGATAGACACTTTGGTGGGGGATTGCTATCACAACTCTGTGGACCAACCTTCCAGTGAAAATCATAAGGTTCAAGATGATAAAGGGTTACCTGAACCCTTTAAAGCATCCACTTCTATAGGGAAGAGAAGAGAAACGAATTCCCTTGGACCAAATGGGAAGGATGCCAATTTTGTTTGGGATCCAGGGGGAATTCAACATGACGTGGGTGTGTGAGTGAGGATGAGCTAAATAGTTCATCTCCTTTTTGGGGTACATGCTATCAGCTTCATTTAAATTCTATGCTTTCTTTAAATTTATGCATGTTTTAATTTTGATTTCTTGCTTTAGTTTTATTTTGGTTTGATTTAACTTGGGTTTTTTGATGATCAACACAAGGGAAGCCAAAAACAGAGGAAAACAGAGCAATTCGCACCACCCATTCTCTTGTGCGAAATTTGCACCACCCTACCCCTTGTGCGAAATTTCCTTTGTGACTATTTTCCAAAAAAGCATGCTCTCGGTCCCTACCCAAAATCTCAGTGCGAAAATCACAGGAATGCGAACATTGTGCGAAATTCGCACCACCCTATTTTGGCAACTGTTGGACACATTTTTGGAGCACTTTCTGAAGCTCAAATTATGCATACCATATTTCGTTTTGAAGCTTAGGAAGTCAGGAGTCCAGTGCTTCAAATGGTGCTCAATTTGGATTTGAAACGAAGAAGTTATGGCCATTTGAAAGAATCCAATTTCGCATTAGCGCGGGTGAATAGTGCCCTGTGCGAAAAATTCGCACACCACCCTCCCTTGTGCGAAATTTTCGCACAACACCCCCCTTGTGCGAATTTTTCAGCTTTTTCATCCCTACCCTCCCCAATCCTAAGCCTCTGAGCCTCATTTCTTTGCTCCATTATGCCTAAAACCCGAGGTGGCTATGCCTCAGCTCCCTAGAGCAGTCAAAGAGCCCCGCGCACCCTGGGATCACACACATGAAGCCTCTCACTCCATTTCTGACCTCCTTAAACCATCAAAGCCCATAGCTCCAACTGAGAGCTCCAGTTGAGGAGACTATACCATCCAAGGAGAATACTAGAATAGAGGCCAAAGTCCTGATCCAACCCACTTAGAAGGCCACCACAGATGCATCAGCTCCACATGACCCTTCCATTACTTGATCATCTCTTTAATATTTGTATTTACATATTAGTATAGACAATTCCATGTTTTGATGTCTTATATTATGGGATTGGATGTATTACTAATGATACATCATATTTAGACATCAACTCTTGTTTAAAACTTGACATTTTTCTATTTCCTCTACTCACTAACTCTTTGAAACATGTGGTTTCTCCAATATGACTCAGACTACATGTCACTAAGGAGGTACCAATTCCTCCTTATTTTTTAATCGCTTTGTCACATTGAGGACAATGTTCAGCTTGGTTGGGGGGAGAGTTGAGGAAGGAAGCTTTGTTATTAAATGCTAAGTTATTTTGGTAATTTAGTTGCTTTTTTCTTAATTTTAAAATTTTTTTAAGTTTTTTATTCTACTCTCCGTGGTTATTAAGGAAAAATTCTCAAAAGTAAATGGGAGAAATTAAATTCTTATCTTATTGCCATAGTCTTAGAGTTTGTATTATGCTTACTAAAGTTGATGAATTGTTGAAACTTCTATTGAATTCAAGCTTAGCTCTTCCACTTTAAGCTTTTTGATTACTACCCAAAAAGTGCTATTTTGCACCTTTAATTCATTATGTTTTAAGCACTTTTGTGTAGTAGTTCTCCATTTTTATTCCAATTGGCATGTTAAGGACCTAGCAATGACTTCTAATCATATTTGTGGCTAGTTTTAGTGTTTTGACAGCTTTTTGGATCATTAAGACAAGCCAAGCAAAGGAGAGAAGCAAAGAGGAGAAAAGCAAAGAGGAAAACAGAGTGAAGAAAATAGAGGACAGCAGCTGCAGTCTTCCTTCACACTTTTGGAGCACTTCCCGAAGTCTATTTTCTACATGCTATATACCATTTCAAAGCTCATGAAGTCAAGAATCCAACGCTTCAAACCATGTATGATTTGGAGTTGAAATGAGGAAGTTACAACTATTGGAATCCAATCACTTCAAGTTGAAGGAAGAATTTTGCACGGCTGCGAAATCACCCTTGTGTTGCGAAATGATTTCGCAGCCTTTTTGCACAGTGGTGTGGAATTCCCCCTGAAGTTTCATGACAAGTTGGAAGCCGATCACCGCAAGCTGAAAGCCAACTTTGCAGCGCTGCGAAATCAGCCTTTTGCTGCGAAGTGATTTCGCAGCCCTTTTGTGCGTCTGCGAAATCTCGCAGACCTCGTTTTCACTTGCGAAATGGTCCTTAGTGCTTCCCGATATTTGCACCGACTCTTTTAGATATTTTCTTCAGATATTTTTGTATAAATTTCCATTTTCTCCTTGTATTCAGCCACTCATGTAATTCCTTAGCTAGGAAGTATCCAAGGAAGGGTAAATTACCTTCCTATATAAACTCTCTTGTAAACACTAAAAAAGGACTCTTGGATGAGCTTGTTCCAGAGAGACTCTCGGGGAGCTTTTTCCAGGAGATCCATTATATAGATATATAATTATATAGAATATACAGAGCCTTGCTCTGTTTTTCCTTCTCTTTCATTTTCATTTTCTTGCTAGCCAAACATTCTCTGAGATGTTTTCTCAGAGGATGAGAGGCTAGGCTCTTTGTCTCTTAGAGTGAAGAAAGCCGGGTAAGTTTCCTCATGCATAAATTGGAAGTTTTGTTGTTTTAGTTTTTAATGAAGAGAAAGAGTGACCTGTTAATTGTTTTTATCTTTTTAGTTAACTTAAAACGCCTTTAAATCACCTGGGCCAACACTTGGTAAGGCAAGTGATCTTCGTCCATGGAGATTCACTAGTTTACCCCTTGCGAGCCTTTGGGAGGTGACTTAAAGGTAGGATTTTCTAGAATTGCCAACACTTGGTAAGCTTTTGGACTCCAAGGAGACATCCATTAGTTATCTCTTGTGAGCTTTTGACGGGTAATCCAAGGTTAAAGATCACCTTGAATGGCAAGTGCTAGGTAAGAGGTATGAGCCATTGCAAGATGCATCAGTGAGAGGGATTTAGTGTTTGAACCCATTAATGGGAAGCATCTGTACAACACCGGTTGGAGAAGGAACTATATGTTAATTCTCTAATGCGAGGAAAAGAAACAACTGACCGGAACTCCCTTTTTGTATGAAGAATTTGAGTCTAGTGATCTGAAACTCCAAGAAACACTTTTATTTGTAAGTAAAATCAGTTACTATTTTTGGTTAGTTTAAAACTGAACCTTTTTATTTCAAACATCTTTATGTTTTCTTTTAAAGCTAACCTTGAAATGAAAAGGCACCAATTCAGCTTTGAATTAATATCATTTGCAAAGTGAAAACCCATCCCAGTGAACGATCCTAGAGCCACTATGCTATAGTAGCTTTGTCTTTGCTACCCTAGTATATGGTGTAATAGGTTATAAATTTTGTTGATTACTCCCTCAATTAAGGAGCACTAGCTGGACACAAATCAGCTGAGACACCAATTAGGCATGAATCACTTTTCACACACTGTGCACAATAGGTTCTGATTATAAGATGAAAAACTATTTCCCCCTTGACTTAGGAAAATTTTAGACTTGGTACCTTTGACCTCATTTAATGGTGTTGGGACACCTTGTAAAAGGCCAATGAGTCTTTGAAGAAAATAAAGAAAGAAAGAAAAATGTTTGCTGGCCTTGAAACCCAAGCAAGGTCTAAGGGGTATATGGTGAAAATCTTTAAAACCTGGTGCCCTAAGCCTTAATTGGTTGGGAGTCACCGACCTCAATGCTCGTTACATGGGTGAATAGATGGAGTTTAACATACTGTAGGTGCTTGGGTATTAAAAATTCATTCTCAAAAGTCCGGGGTAAAATCCGAGGAGTTAGTGGTTGAAAAATCCTTAAAGCTTGATGCCCTAAACCTTGATTGGTTGGGAGTCATCGATGGACCCCCGTTACATGGACAATTTAGAAAAGAATGCCTTTAAGCTTTTCACTCCTACAAGAAAAAATTGTGAAAGAAAAGAGGTGCGTTCTTAGCTTATTGGAGGTTGATTAGTTTGCTAAGCTTTGAAAAGAACTAGGTTGAGGGGAGAGATTAGTTTGACATACTATATTCGGAAACTAATAAATAACACATAGATTTTTGTGGAAGATTAAGAGTTGGTCCTTTGGGAGTGGAAATTATTTTGATACTCAAATTTGCATAATGCCCGCTCTTTGCATGTTGTGATAGGTAAGTTATTTGATGACTCTTGTTGATGATCGAGTTTTATATCCTTGACTTGCCATGTGAGAGTTTAATCCAATCATGCCACTTGATTATTTTTTGGAGTCATCAGCATGATTTTGTAAATTATTATATTATCTATTTTTCTTTCTTTTTCTCTCCTTCATTGCTCAGGGACTAGCAATGTGTTAGTTGGGGGGAGTGATTACTACCCAAAAAGTGCTATTTTACACCTTTAAGTCATTATGTTTTAAGCACTTTTGTGTAGTAATTCTCCATCTTTATTCCAATTGGCATGTTAAGGACCTAGCAATGACTTGTAATCATATTTGTGGCTAGTTTTAGTGTTTTAACAGCTTTTTGGATCATTAAGACAAGCCAAGCAAAGAAGAGAAGCAAAGGGAAGCAAAGAGGAAAACAGAGGACAGCAACTGCAGTCTTCTTTCGCACTTTTGGAGCACTTCCCGAAGTCTATTTTCTACATGCTATATACCATTTCAAAGCTCAGGAAGTCAAGAATCAAACGCTTCAAACCGTGTATGATTTGGAGCTGAAATGAGGAAGATATGGCCTTCGTAAGACAACTGCTCCAGGCTTGTGCGAAATTCGCACAGCACCTTTAGCTTGTGCGAACGGTGTGTGAAATTCGCACAGCACCTTCCAAATTCGCACAGCCCATGCGTGGTGCAAATTTTCCTTTGTTTCTACCGACTCCACTTTAGATCTTTTTTTTTTGATATTTTTGTATAAATTTCCATTCTTCTCCTTGTAATCCACCAATCATAAGATTTCTTAGCTAGGAAGGTTGGAAAAACTTCTCTATATATATTCCCTTGGATCCGTTGTAACAAATATAGAATTATATAGATATTTATTATTGAATTAAATAGAATCGACGCACAGAGCCTTGCTCTATTTTTCCTTATCTTTCTTTCTCATTTTCTTAGTAGCCAAACATCCTTAGTGGATGAAATCCCCAAGGATGAGAGGCTAAAACCTTTTAAGTTTCTCAAAGTGTGGATGTTATGTGATGGCTTGGATGCAATCCCATGGAAATTTCTCGCACTTGGAAGGTAAGGTAGTCATTTTTCATTAATGGTGCATTACTGCAAAGTTTGGTTTTTATTTCCTTTGGACAACTTCCAACGGCCAATGATGATAAGCTTTTGGATTTCTATCCATTAGTTATCTCCTACGAGCTATTGGAAGGTGAGGTTTTCAATTCCAAGTTTTGCATTAATCCATTAGAACCAATTTCAATGGCCATTGAAAGGTGAGTTTATCACCTGGAATGACTTTGAGTTGCCAATATTTGGTAAGCTTTTAGCTTTAGACTATTAGTTATCTCTTACGAGCCATTCAAAGGAAGTCTAAGGTGAATAACCATTGATGAAATTCACTACCATCTGTTTTGCCATTTTAAAGGATTAAAACTTGATTTGCAAAATTCATACCGGTTCGGGAAGCAAGCATCACCATAGTTGCAACCCCAACGCGAGGAGCCTATCCTGAGATTTCCAATTTGCATAAGAGCCAGAGCATAGCTATCCTATCTTTGAGAAACTTGTTTTTACACCCTTTCATTTTAGTCTTTAATGTTAGCTTATTAGTTTAAATCTCTATAAAACATTTGCATCTTCTTTTAAAGCTAACATCCATAAAAAAATCACCTATTTTCCTAATTTGAATATCACTTGTGTTTGCGAAAACCCTTCCCAGTGAACGATCCTAGAACCACTATGCTATAGTAGCTTGGCTACTTTAGTAATAGTATTCAAGGTATAAATTTTGTTGATATGCCTTTAAAGCCAAGCTACCATAAGTCGCATCAAATGCTTGAGATCATGACCTAGAATCATTCATGTCATCTACAACACTATATTGTTCATAACATCTATAGCCTTGAGCTCATGACCCATAGTTGTTCATAGCATCTAGCCTTGAGCTCATGTCACGGAGTCGTTTATGTGATTCACAACCCTGAGTTGTTCCTAGCATCTATAGTTCTAACATCATAACCCCAAGTCATATATATCATCGATGACCCTAATCTGTTCATAGCATTTGGAAAACTAAGCTCCCAATGTGGAGTCATTTATGTCCTTCATTACCTTCAGTTGTTTGTACCATCTAAACCCATGAGGTCATAACTAAAATCGTTCATTTCATCCACGACCTTGAGCTTTTCATAGCATCTAAAGCTTTGACCTCACGACCCAGAGTCATTGATGTCAACCATAACCTTGAGATGTTCATAGCATCTAGAGCCATGAGCTCATGGCCTAGATTTGTTCATGTTATCCACAACCTTGAGCTATTCAGAATATCTAGAGCCTTGGGCTCATAAATCATTCAGATCATCCACAACCCTAAGCTATTCGTAGAATCTAGAGCCTTGAGCTCATAGGACCCCTACCCATTTATATCATCCACATCTCTCTACTGTTCCTAGCATATAGTGCCCTAAGATATGACCCAAAGTAGTTCATATCATCCATAAATATGAGTTGTTCATATCATCCATGGCCTTGAGTTGTTCATAGTATTTAGAGACCTAAGCTTATGACGTCAAGTGATTCATGCCTAATTGGTGTCTCAACTGATTCGTGTCCAACTGGTGCTCCTTGATTGAGGGAGAAATCAACAAAATTTATAACCTATTACACCATATACTAGGGTAGCAAAGACAAACCTACTATAGCATAGTGGCTCTAGGATCGTTCACTGGGATGGGTTTTCACTTCACAAATGATATTAATTCAAAGTTGAATTGATGCCTTTTCATTTCAAGGTTAGCTTTAAAAGAAAACATAATCTTTGGTGGAAAAGGTTAGTTTTAAGCTAACAAAAAATAGTAACTAATTTTACTTACAAAGAAAAGTGTTTCTTGGAGTTTCAGATCACTAGGCTCAGATTCCTCATACAAAAAGGGAGTGCCGGTCACTTGTTTCTTTTCCTCGCATTAGAGAATTAATATCTAGTTCCTTCTCCAACCGGTGTTGTACAGATGCTTCCCATTAATGGGTTCAAACACTAAATCCCTCTCACTGATGCACCTTGCAATGGCTCATACCTCTCACCCAGCACTTGCCATTCAAGGTGATCTTTAACCTTGGATTACCCGTCAAAAGCTCGTAAGAGATAACTAATGGATGTCTCCTTGGAGTCCAAAAGCTTACCAAGTGTTGGCTATTCTAAAAAATCCTACCTTCAAGTCACCTCCCAGAGGCTTGCAAGGGGTAAACTAGTGAATCTCCATGGACGAAGATCACTTGCCTTACCAAGTGTTGGCCCAGGTGATTTAAAGACGTTTTAAGTTAACTAAAAAGATAAAAACCATTAACGGGTCACTCTTTCTCTTCATTAAAAACTAAAACAACAAAACTTCCAATTTTTCATTCGGAAACTTACCCGACTTTCCTCACTCCAAGATACGAAGAGCCTAGCCTCTCATCCTCTGAGGAAAAATCCTCAAAGTTTGGTTGGCACATTGCTAGTCCCTGAGCAATGAAGGAAAGAAAAATAAAGAAAAATAGATAATATAATATTTTATAAAATCATGCTGATCACTCCAAAAAATAATCAAGTGGCATGACTGATCAAACTCTCACATGGAACATGAAAGAAATAAAACTCAAACTTCAATTGGAGCTATCAAATAATTTGCCTAGTCACAATTCATAAAGAGTAGGAATTATGCAAATTTAAGCTTCAAAATAATTTCCACTCCCAAAGGTCCAACCCTTGCTCTTCCACAAAAATCTATGTGCTATTTATTAGTTTCCGGATATAGTATGTCAAACTAATCTCTCCCCTCAACCTAGTTCTTTTCAAAGCTTAGCAAACTAATCAACCTCCAATAGGCTAAGAACACACCTCTTTTTTTTCACAATTTTTTTTTTCATTGTAGGAGTACAAGGCTAAAGGTATTCTTTTCTAAATTGTCCATGTAACGGGGGTCCATCGATGACTCCCAACCAATCAAGGTTTAGGGCATCAAGCTTTAAGGATCTTTCAACCACTAACTCCTCGAATTTTACCCCAGACTTTTGAGAATGAATTTTTAAATACCCAAGCACCTACAGTATGTTAAACTCCACCTATCCACCCTTGTAACGAGCATTGAGGTCGGTGACTCCCAACCAATTAAGGCTTAGGGCACCAGGTTTTAAAGATTTTCACCATATACCCCTCAGACCTTGCTCGGGTTTCAAGGCAAGCAAACATTTTTTCTTTCTTTCTTTTTTTTTTTTCAAAGAATCATTGGCCTTTTACAAGGTGTCTCAACACTATTAAATGAGGTCAAAGGTACCAAGTCTAAAATTTTCCTAAGTCAAGAGGGAAATAGTTTTTCATCTTATACTCGGAACCTATTGTGCACAGTGTGTGGATAGCTTAAAGTGGAAGAACTGAGGTTGAATTCAATAGATGTTTCAACAATTCATCAACTTTAGTAAGCATAATACAAACTCTAAGTCAAGTAAAAAGACAAAAATTCAATTTCTCCCCTTTCATTTTGAAAATTTTTCCTTAATAACCATGGAGAGTAGAATAAAAACTTAAAAATTTTTAAAAATTAAACAAAAAACAACTAAATTACTAAAATAACTTAGCATTATTAACAATACTTACTTCCTCAACTCTCCCCCCAACCAAGCTGAACATTGTCCTTAATGTGACAAAAGCGATTAAAAAATAGGGAGAAAGTGGTACCTCCTTAGTGACATGGAGTCTGAGTCGTAGAGGAGAAACCACATGTTTAAAAAAAAAAACAAAAGAGTTAGTGAGTAGAGAAAATAGAGAAATGCCAAGTTTAAATAAGAATTGATGTCTATATATGATGTATCATCAGTAATACATCCAATCTCAAAATATAAGACATCAAAACATGGAATTATCTATACTAATATAATAAGTAAATATAAAGAATAAAAAGATGATCAAGTAATGGTAAGGTCCTATGGAGCTGATGCATTTATGGTGGCCTCCTGAGTGGGTTGGATCAAGACTTTGGCATTTGTTCTGGTAGTCTCCTTGGATGGCATAGTCTCATCAGTTGGAGCTATGGGCTTTGATGGTTTAAGGAGGTCAGAAATGGAGTGAAAGGCTTCATGTGTGTGATCTCAGGGTGCGCGGGGCTCTCCTCTTCATATGCATGGTTGTGGGGCTCTGTTGGCATTTTAGCAACTTCTCTTGGCTTTGCAAGGTGTTTTTGCAAACCTCCCTCCATTTTTCAAGTCAATTTCACAATTTGAAGGCCATTTCGACGCTTGGAGGTGATTTGGCAGCCATTTCAAAGCTCAAAAGTGATTTCGCAGCCCAAAAGTGATTTCGCAGCTCATTTCGCAGCTGCAAAATGAGTGTACGGGGCTTCCAAATGGTACTCGTGTGCCAAAAAGTGGTTTCGCAGCTTCGAAATACCCTGCGGAATGGGGCTTTGGCTGCGAAATTGGAAGTTTTTACGTTCGCAGCCGTTTCGCAGTTGCGAAATGAGGGTCACTTTGCTGCAAAAATGGCACTCGTGTGCCAAAAAGTGACTTCGCAGCTGCAAAACTCCCTGCGAAATGGGGTTTTGGTTGCGAAAAATGAAAAGGAAATTTTTTTTTTTTTTTTGGGTTTCGCAGCCATTTTCGCAGCTGCGAAATGAGGGTACTGTGCTGCTAAATGGCACTCGTGTGCCAAAAGTTGGCTTCGCAGCTACGAAACACCCTTCCAAATGGAGCTTTAGGTGGAATTTTCATGCTTTTGAGCTTCGCAGTAGTTTCGCAGCTGCGAAATGGGAGTCACTGTGCTGCGAAGTGGCACTCGTGTGCCAAACTTGGTTTCGCAGTTGCGAAAATTTCGCAGAGAGGGGCCTGAGGTTGAGAAATGGTTTCGCAGCAAAGTGCCGATTTCGCAGAGGCTGCGAAATCTCGCAGACCCCTGTTTTTACCCTGTTTTTGCACTTTTCTCACTCCGAAAGATTTTCCTTCAATTTCTTTGCAATTCCTCCTGATTTTGATCATCCAAAAACCTATATTACATCAAAACAAAGTAGAATTAAAGCATTAAAATCAAAATTAAAGTATTGAAATCAAAATTAAAACATTGAAATCAAAATTAAAACAAGAAATAAGTAAAACAAAAAGCTATGGACTAGTTAGTCTTAAGAAAGACTAAGTCCATCAAAAAATTTTGATCCTGACTTAGCTTGCCCGGATCCCATATGAAGTTTGCATCCTTCATTTGGGACTTGGTTTGTATGATTTTTCCATACAAAGATTGGGGGAAAGGTGGATGCATGTATTTCTTCATCATTTCTTCCTTGATGACTATCCTCTGTGGTTCTCTTTGTTCATTAACATCATAGCCATCTTTCTCTATGTTTTGCCCCTTTTTCTTTCCTTTGATTTCCTCCCTCTTTTCTTTCTCTGTTTCATTCTCTACCTCATGCTCTAGCTTGCATGTGGGCAGATCAACCTCTTTATCTCCCTCCTTAACCTCCATTTCATGGATACCCTTGTAATTTTGATAAGGTTGAGAAGGAGAGTTTTCTTTCTCTTGCACTGTGTTGAGGTTGGCAAACCTTGAGATTGAATCTTGGAGATTATCTATCTTTTGAGATATATCATTTTGCACTTCATCCATCTTTTTGTTCAATGAACTCTCTACACTGTCAATTCTTTGACTGAGCTGAGCATTGATGGATTTTTTAGCTTCAACAAAGTCTTCCATGACCTTGTTAAGATTCATCATAGCTTGTTCAAGGTTTGAGGCTTGCGGAAGTGCTTGAACATGTTGTTTGTACTGAGGCGGCTGTGGTTTCCAAGAGAACTTTGGATGGTCTCTCCAATTGGAATTGTAGGTGTTGCAATCACCAAACATTTCTCTCACCGTTGGAATGGTAGGACACTCTTCTACCAAGTGCTCATAAGATAGACAAATGGCACAAGGCATAGCTTGCAATGGTGTCTGAGAGATGGCTTGCACTTCTTGCATTTGGTTCATTTCCAGCTCTTCCAATCTCCTTTCCATAGCTGCAATCTTTGCCTTCATGTCCATGCCATCATTCAAAATATACATCTCACCCTTAGCTTTAGGTTGAGACGTCATTTTTCCCATATCTATAGCATTTGGTTCACCCCATTCTCTTGAAAATTCAGTCACATAACTGATGAAGTTCATGACTTCCTCTGCTATCTCGTATTCAATATGGCATGCACAACTAGCAATTTGTGAATTAAAAACAGAGAAAACAAAAGAAAATAAAAGAAAATAAAATTCTAAAGAAAAAAGAAAATTATTAAGATTAACTAAAAACTAAATAAAAGATATACTAACATATGAACAAGGAAAAATAAAGTAATAAAAAGAGTTAGTAAAAAGGAAAAGAAAAGTCACCAAACTTGTGATGAAGATCACAAGTACTCTGAAAAGGTGATATCACTGTAAAGTGGCACCATCCCCGGCAACGGCGCCATTTGATTCATGCCTAATTGGTGTCTCAGCTGATTCGTGTCCAGCTGGTGCTCCTTGATTGAGGGAGTAATCAACAAAATTTATAACCTATTACACCATATACTAGGGTAGCAAAGACAAAGCTACTATAGCATAGTGGCTCTAGGATCGTTCACTGGGATGGGTTTTCACTTCACAAATGATATTAATTCAAAGTTGAATTGATGCCTTTTCATTTTAAGGTTAGCTTTAAAAGAAAACATAATCTTTGGTGGAAAAGGTTGGTTTTAAGCTAACCAAAAATAGTAACTAATTTTACTTACAAAGAAAAGTGTTTCTTGGAGTTTCAGATCACTACGCCCAGATTCCTCATACAAAAAGGGAGTTCCGGTCACTTGTTTCTTTTCCTCGCATTAGAGAATTAATATATAGTTCCTTCTCCAACCGGTGTTGTACAGATGCTTCCCATTAACGGGTTCAAACACTAAATCCCTCTCACTGATGCACCTTGCAATGGCTCATACCTCTCACCCAGCACTTGCCATTCAAGGTGATCTTTAACCTTGGATTACTCGTCAAAAGCTCGCAAGAGATAACTAATAGATGTCTCATTGGAGTCCAAAAGCTTACCAAGTGTTGACTATTCTAGAAAATCCTACCTTCAAGTCACCTCCCAGAGGCTCGCAAGGGGTAAACTAGTGAATCTCCATGGACGGAGATCACTTGCCTTACCAAGTGTTGGCCCAGGTGATTTAAAGACGTTTTAAGTTAACTAAAAAGATAAAAACCATTAACGCGTCACTCTTTCTCTTCATTAAAAACTAAAACAACAAAACTTCCAATTTTTCATTCGGAAACTTACCCGGCTTTCCTCACTCCAAGATACGAAGAGCCTAGCCTCTCATCCTCTGAGGAAAAATCCTCAAAGTTTGGTTGGCTAGAAAGAAAAAGAACGAGAAAACAAGAACATAAAGAAGAAATAGAGCAAGTGCTCTGTTCATTGATTACATATATGATATATATCTATGATGGATCTCCTGGAGAAAGCTCCCCGAGAGTCCCCTTTTAGTGTTTACAAGAGAGTTTATATAGGAAGGTAATTTACCCTTCCTTGGATACTTCCTAACTAAGGAATTACATGAGTGGCTGAATACAAGGAGAAAATGGAAATTTATACAAAAATATCTGAAGAAAATATCTAAAAGAGTCGGTCGCAAATATCGGGAAACTTCATGAGGAATTCCACAGCACTGTGCAAAATGGCTGCGAAATCATTTCGCAACAAAATGGTGATTTCGCAGCCGTGCAAAATTCTTCCTTCAGCTTGGAGTGATTGGCTTCCAATGGCTGTAACTCCTTCATTTCAACTCCGAATCATGTATCGTTTGAAGCATTGGATTCTTGACTTCCTGAGCTTTGAAATGGTATATAGAATGTAGAACATTAACTTCGGGAAGTGCTCCAAAAGTGCAAAAGAAGACTGCAGCTGCTGTCCTCTGTTTTCCTCTTTGCTTTTCTCCTCTTTGCTTCTCTCCTTTGCTTGGCTTGTCTTAATGATCCAAAAAGGTGTCAAAACACTAAAACTAGCCACAAATATGATTAGAAGACATTTCTAGGTCCTTAACATGCCAATTGGAATAAAAATGGAGAACTACTACACAAAAGTGCTTAAAACATAATGAATTAAAGGTGCAAAATAGCACTTTTTGGGTAGTAATCATAAAGTCGTTCATGTCTTCTACCACCATAAGCAGTTCATAACATCTAAAGCCTTGAGCTCATGATTGAAAATCATTCATATCATCCATAACATTATATCTAGATCCTTCTGCTCATGACTCGGAGACATTCAAGTCAACCATAGCCTTAAGCTATTCATAGCATCTAGAGCCTTAAGCTTACGACAATGAGTCATTATATGAACCACAACCTTAAGTTGTTGATAGCATCTAGAGCCTTGAGCTCAGGACCTAGAGTCATTCATATCATACACAACCTTGTGTTGTTCATAGCATCTAAGGCACTAAGCTCATGACCAAAAGATATTAATGTAAACAACAACGCTGAGCTATTTATAACATCTAGAGCCTTTTATGCTCATGACCCAAAGTCATTCACGTCATCTACAGCCCTTCCTAGTTAGCTCATGACATAAAATCATTCATATAATCCAAATCCTTAAACTATTCATAGAATTTAAAGGCTTGGGCTCACGAGATCTCGAGTTGTTCATATCATACACAACGCGGAGCTATTTATAGCATTTAGAGCCCTAAACTCACCACTAGAAGTAGGTCATGTCATTAACAACCTTGAGCTATTCATAGCATCGAGAGCCTTAAGCTCACAACTAAAAGTCATTGACATCATCCACTTCCCTGAGTTGTTCATAGCATCCAGAGCTCTAAGCTCTAGATGACGAGTCATTCATGTCAACCACAACACTGAATTGTTCATATCATCTAGAACCCTGAGCTCACAACCTAGAGTCGTTTATGTTATCCAAAACCTTGAGTTGTTCATACAATTTAAAGCCCTTAACTCACAACCTGGAGTCATTCATGTCATCTACAACCATGATTTATCCATAGCATCTAGAGCCTTGAGCTCAAGACTCAAAGTCATTCATGTCAACCATAGCCCTGAGTTGTTCATATCTTCTAAAGCCTTGAGCTCATGACCTAGATTTATTTATGTCATCCATAACCTTGAGTTGTTCATATCATCTAGAGCCATGAGCTCACGACCAATAGTCATTCATGTCAACCATAGCCCTGATCTATTTGTGGCATCTGGAATTGTGAGCTCATGACCCGGAGTGGTTCATGTCAACCATGACCTTGAGTTGTTCATTGCATCTAGACACAACTACGAGTCATTCATGTTATCCATAGCCCTGAGTTGTTCATAACATCTAGAGGGCAAAGCCCACAGGATCCTAAGTCGCTTATATCATCCACAACCATGAGCTGTTCATGGCATCCTGGGCCCTTAGCTCACCGCCTACATTTGCTCATGTCAACCATAGCCTTGAGTTGTTCATAACATATAGAGCCCTAAACTCATGACCTAGTGTTATTCATTTCAACCATAACCTTCATCTTTTCATAGCATTTAGATCCTTGAGATCACAACCTGAAGTCGTTTATGTCATCCACAACCTTGAGTTGTTCATAGCATGTAGAACCCCGAGCTCATGACTTAGTGTCATTTATGTCAACCATAACCTTAAGTTGTTCATGGCATTTAGAGCCTTAAGCTCACAACCCAAATTCATTCATATCAACCATAAGCCTGACCTTTTATACATTTAAATGCATGGGATCAAGACTAAGAATTGTTCAAATCATTCACAACCTTGAGCTATTCACAACATATAGAGGCTTGAGCTCAATGGATCCCGAGTTGTTCATATAATCCAGAACCTTGAGTACTTCATATAACCTAGAGCCCATAGCTCAAAACCCGGATTTGTTCATGTCAACCATGACCTTCAACTGTTCATTGAATGTAGAGCAGTGAGCTCATGACCACGAGTCATTCATGTCATTCATGTCATCCATAACCCTATGTTGTTAAAAGAATTTAAAGTCATGGGCTCACAACCAAGAATCATTCATACCATCCATGACCTTGAGTTGTTAATCACATTTAGATACCTGAGCTTACGGGATCCTGAGTTGTTCATATCATCCACAACTATGAGTTGTTCATAACATCTAAAGGCCCTAGCTCAAGACCTAAAGTAGTTCATGTCCATCATAGCCTTGATCTATTCATAGCACCTAGAGCGTTGAGCTCGTGACCAAGAGTCGTACATGTCATCTATAACCCTGAGCTGTTCATAACATTTATAGCAATAGGCACACCACCAAGAATCATTCCTATCATCCACAATGCTATGATGTTCATAACATCTAGAGGTTTGAGCTCATGGGATCCTGAGTTGTTCAAATCATCCATAACTTTGAGCTATCCATAGCATCTAGAGCCTTGACCTCATGACCCGGAGTAGCTAATGTCACCCACAGTTTTGAGTTGTTCAAATCATCTACAGCCATGACCTCACAACCCGAAGTTGTTATTGTCAACCACAACCTTGAGCTATTCATAGCATCCATAGTTCTGAGCTCATGACTTAGAGTCGTTCATGTCATTCACATCCTTGAGTTGTTCAAAGCATAGAGAGGTTTAAGCTCATAATGCAAAATTATTGACATCATCCATAACCTTGAGCTATTCACAGTATTTGGAGGTCTGAGCTCACAAGAACACATTTGTTCATATCATCAACAACATTGAGTTGTTCATAGAATTAAGAGCCCAAAGCTCATGACCTGAAGTACCTCATGCCATTTACAACCTTGAGTTGTTTTTGGCATCTAGAATCATGAATTCACAACCCAAAGTCATTAATGTCAACCATAGCCTTGAGATCTTTAGAGTATTTAGAGCCCTAAGCTCACGACCTAAAGTTGTTTACGCCATCCATAGCCCTAAGTTGTTCATAACATCTAGAACCTTAAGCTCACAGTCGGGAGTCACTCATGTCAACCACACCCCTAAGCTATTCATAGCATCTAAAGGCCTGACGTCATGGGATCTTGAGTGATTCATATCATCCATATCCCCGAGCCACTTATAGCACATAGAGCATTGATCTCACGACCCAAATTAGCTTATGTCATCCACAATCCTAAGTTATTCATAGCATTTAGAGCTTAGATCTCATGAATGAGAATTGTTCATCTCAACCACAAATTTGAGTTATTCATAATATCTAAAGTCCAAAGCTCACAACTCAGAGTCATTCAAATCATCTACACCATGAGTTGTTCATAGAATTTAGAGCCATGGGCTCATGATTAAGAATCATTTAACTCATCCCTAGTCTTGAGTTGTTCATAACATCTAGAGTCTTGAGCTCATGGGATCCTGAGTCATTCATATCTTCCATAACCCCGAGTCTTTCGTAGCATCAAGAGATTAGAGCAAATGATCTAGGGTATCTCATGTCATCCACTGTCCTAAAATGTTCATAACATCTAGGGCCCTGTGCTCACGACCCCTAGTTGTTTATGTCATCTATAACCCTGGGTTATTCATAGCATTTAACACTTTGGGATCATGACTAAGAATCGTTCACATCATCCACAACCTTGAGTTATTCATAGCATCTAGGGGCCTCAATCCACAGGATTTTGACTCATTCATATTATCCTAAACTCGAATTTTTCATAACATCCAAAGCCCTTAACTCATGATCCGGAGTAGCTCATGTCATCCATTTACCAGAGTTGTTCATAGCATCTAGAGCCCTTAGCTCATGAATCGGAGTTATTTAAGTCAACTGATTACTACTCAAAAAGTGCTATTTTATAGCTTGTAATTAACTCTTTTAAACACTTTTGAGTATTAGTTATTACCTTTTAACTCAATTGGCACGCTAAGGACCCTTGTAATCGTTTCTAATTAAATTGTGTTAAGTTTTGGTGTTTTTGATAGCTTTTTGATCACCAAAGCAATTTAAGATGAGAAAGAGCTTTATATACTCCATGGAAAAGCAAATGGAAGCTCATTTGCATGAAGAATCCAAGCTTTGGAGCTTCGTAGTTCTTTGCCAAAGCCAATCAAGAATGCAAGGAGGAAAAAAAGAGGAATCTAACATGAAGAATTCAAGAGGACAGAAACTGTTGGACACATTTTGAGTACTTTCTGGATTCCATTTCATGCATACTATATGTATTTTCGAAGCTCAGGAAGTCAGGAGTCCAATGCTCCAAATGGTACATGAATTGGAGTTGAAATGAAGAAGTTATGGCCATTTGAAGACAACCGCATCAAGCTATGCGAAAATTTCGCAGCAGCGAAATCCACTTGTGTAATCTCAGATATTTGCCACCAACTAAGTTAGATTTTTTTCTCAAGATGTTTTGTGTAAATTTTTATTTTCTCCTTTTAATAACCTAAAGATATTATTGGGATATTTCTTATAAAATATCTTCTATATATATCTCTGAACGAATGTAAAGAAAATCATCATGATAGATTCGACATATGTAATCCGACGAGAGGAGGATCATAGTAAGAAATATATTTTATAGAGCACTTGCTCTGCTTTTCCTTCATATTTTTGTTTTCTAGTTATTTTTATTTCTAGCAAATCAAACTCTGAGGATGTTTCCTCAGAGGATGAGTGGCTAGGCTTTTTGTCTCTTGGAGTGAAGAAAGCCGAGTAAGTTTCCAAATGCAAAAATTGGAAGTTTTGTTGTTTCAACTTTTAATGAAGAGAAAGTGTGACCCATTATTGGTTTCTATGTTTTTAGTTAACTTAAAACGCCTTTAAATCACCTAAGCCAACACTTGGTAAGGCAAGTGGTCTCCATTCATTGAGATACACTAGTTTATCTCTTGCGAGCCTTTGGGAGGTGGTTTAAAGGTAGGATTTTCTAGAATAGCCAACACTTGATAAGCTTTTGGACTCCAATGAGACATCCATTAGTTATCTCTTGCGATCTTTTGACGGGTAATCCAAGGTTAAAGATCGTCTTGAATGGCAAATGCTAGGTGAGAGGTATGAGCCATTGCAAGATACATCAGTGACAGTGATTTAGTGTTTGAACCCATTAAGGGGAAGCATCTGTACCACACCAGTTCGAGAAATAACTATATGTTAAATCCCCAATGCGAGGAAAAGATTCAAGTGACCGGAACTTTCTTTTTGTATAAAGAACCTGAGCCTAGTGATCTGAAACTCCAAGAAACACTTTTCTTTGTAATTAAAATCAGTTACTATTTTTAGTTAGCTTAAAACCAACCTTTTCAAACATCTTTATGTTTTCTTTTAAAGCTAACCTTGAAATGAAAAAGCACCAATTCAGCTTTGAATTAATATCAATTGTGGAGTGAAAACCCATCTCAGTGAACGATCCTAGAGCCACTATGCTATGCTAGCTGAGGCTATCCTAGTACATGGTGTAATAGGTTATAAATTTTGTTGATTACTCCCGTTTGAGGACCGAAATCAAGGTACACCAGATGGGCATGAATCAAATGGCGCCGTTGCCGGGGATGGTGCCACTTTACAGTGATATCATATTTCCAAAGTACTTGTGATCTTTATCACAAGTTTGGTGACTTTTCTTTTCCTTTTACTAACTCTTTTTATTTGTTTATTTTTCTTTGTTCATATTTTAGTATACCTTTTATTTAGTTTTTAGTTTACCTTAATTTTATTTTTTCTTAGAATTGTTTTTCTTTTGTATTCTCTGTTTTTAATTCACAAATTGCTAGTTGTGCATGCCATATTGAATATGAGATATTAGAGGAAGCCATGAACTTCATGAGTTATGTGGCTGAAGTTTTAAGAGGATTGGATGAACCAAATGCTCAAAATATGGGGAGAATGAAGTCTCAACCTAATGCTAAGGGTGAGATGTATATTTTGAATGACGACACAGACATGAAGGCAAAGATTGCAGCTATGGCAAGGAGATTGGAAGAGCTAGAAATGAAGAAAATGCAAGAAGTGCAAGCCATCTCTCAGACACCATTGCAACCTATGCCTTGTGCCATTTGTCTATCTTATGAGCACTTGGTGGAAGAGTGTCCTACCATTCCAGTGGTGAAAGAGATGTTAGGTGATTGCAACACCTACAACTCCAATTGGAGGAACCATCAAAATTTCTCTTGGAAACCACAGCCACCTAAGTATACACAACCTGCTCAAGCACTTCCGTAAGCCTCGAACCTTGAACAAGCAATAGTTAATCTTAGCAAGGTCGTGGGAGACTTTGTTGGAACTCAGAAATCCATCAATGCTCAGCTCAGTCAAAGAATTGACAGTGTAGATAGTTCATTGAATAAAATGATGGATGGAATACAAAATGATTTATCTCAGAAGATAAATAATCTCTAATATTCAATCTCAAGGTTTGCCAACCTCAACACAGTGCAAGAGAAAGGAAACTTTCCTTCTTAACCTTATCAGAATTCCAAGGGTATCCATGAAGTGGAGGCTCAAAAGAGAGAATCTTCAATAGTGAAGAAAGTTAAAGCGGTTATCACTTTGAGGAGTGGTAAAGAGGTTGATCTGCCCACATCCAAGCTAGAGCATAAGGTAGAGAGTGAACCAGAGAAAGAAAAGAGGGAGGAAATCAAAGGAAAGAAAAAGGAGAAAAACATAGAGAAAGATGACTATGATCTTAATATAGATGAAGAACCATAGAGGATAGTCATCAAGGAAGAAATGATGAAGAAACACATGCCTCCACCTTTCCCCCAAGCTTTGTATGGCAAAATCATACAGATCAAGTCTCAAGTGAGAGATGCAAACTTCATATGGGATCCGGGAAAGCTGAATCAGGATCAAATTTTTTGATGGACTTAGTCTTTCTAAAGACTAGCTAGTCCATATCTTTTTGTTTTATTTTATTACTTGTTTTAATTTTGATTTCAATGCTTTAATTTTAATTTGTTTTGATATAACTTAGACTTTTTAAATGATCAAATTTAGGAGGGAATGTAAAGGAGGTGAAGGAAGGTCTCAGGGAACCAAAGGAGCTCAAAATCAAGGAAATTCATTGGCCTGCAAAAATTTGGCAGCCAAAAGAGCCCCCTACGAAAAGAGGCTTCCCCTAAAAAATTATTTCACAGCCCAAGACCCCCCTCTGCAAAATCAAGGTTTCGCTGCGAAAAAGGCCATCCACTATGAAATCATTTCGCAGCCCAAGCCTTACCCCTTGCAAAACCATTTCACAGTTGCGAAACGCCCCTTTGGCACATGAGTGCCATTTCACAACCTCACACCACAATTTCACAACTGCGAAATGGCCTGGGAAAATGCCCCTTGGCTGCGAAAATGGCCTTTGGCTATGAAATCACCTTCAGGCTTCGAAATGGCTACGAAATCACCTCCAAGCTGCCAAATGAGCTGCAAAACCCCCTGCGAAATTCCCCTTTTGCTGCGAAATCACCTCCAAGTTTCCAAATGGCCTTCAAGCTGCGAAATTGACTTGCGAAATGGGAGAGGTTTACGAAAACACCTTGTGAAGCCAAGGGAAGTTGCGAAAATGCCAACAGAGCCACGCGACCATGCATATGAAGATGAAAGCCCCGCACACCCTGAGATCACACACATGAAGTCTCTCACTCCATTTCTGACCTCCTTAAACCATCACAGCTCATAGCTCTAGCTGAGAGCTCTAACTGAGGAGACTATTTCATCTAAGAAGACTACCAGAACAGAGGTCAAAGTCCTGATCCAACCTACTCAGGAGGCCACCACAGATGCATCAGCTCCACAAGACCCTACCATTACTTGATCATCTCTTTACTTTTTGTCTTTACATATTATATTAGCATAGATAATTCCATGTTTTGATGTTTTATATTCTGGGATTGGATGTATTACTGATGATACCTCATATATAGACATCATTTCTGTTTAAACTTGGCATTTTTCTATTTCCTCTACTCACTCACTCTTTTGTTTTTTTTTTTTTTTTTTTTAAACATGTGGTTTCTCCTATACGACTCAAACTCTATGTCACTCAGGAGGTACCACTTTCTCCCTATTTTTCAATCGTTTTTGTCACATTGAGGACAATGTTCAGCTTGGCTGGGAGGAGAGTTGAGGAAGGAAGTTTTGTTATTAATGCTAAGTTATTTTGGTAATTTAGTTGCTTTTTGCTTAATTTTAAAATTTTCTAAGTTTTTTATTCTACTCTCCCTGGTTATTAAGGAAAAATTTTCAAACTAAAAAGGGAAAAATTGAATTTTTGTCTTTTTACTTGACTTAGAGTTTGTATTATGCTTACTAAAGTTGATGATTTGTTGAAACTTCTATTGAATTCAACCTTAGTTCTTCCACTTTAAGCTATTCACACACTGTGCACACTAGGTTCCATTTATAAGATGAAAAACTATTTCCCTCTTGACTTAGGAAAATTTAGACTTGGTACCTTTGACCTCATTTAATAGTGTTGGGACACCTTATAAAAGGCCAATGAGCTTCTGAAAAAACAAAGAAAGAAAGAAAAATATTTCCTTGCCTTGAAACCCGAGTAAGGTCTGAGGGGTATATGGTGAAAATCTTTAAAACTTGGTGCCTTAAGCCTTCATTGGTTGGGAGTCACCGACCTCAATGCTCGTTACAAGGGTGAATAGGTGGAGTTTAACATACTGTAGGTGCTTGGGTATTAAAATTCATTCTCAAAAGTCTGAGGTAAAATCCGAGGAGTTAACGGTTGAAAGATTCTTAAAGCTTGATGCCCTAAACCTTAATTGGTTGGGAGTCATTGATGGACCCCCGTTACATGGACAATTTAGAAAAGAATACCTTTAAGCCTTGTACTCCTACAATGAAAAAAAATGTGAAATAAAAGAAGTGCATTCTTAGCCTATTGGAGGTTGATCAGTTTGCTAAGCTTTGAAAAAGAACTAGGTTGGGGGGAGAGATTAGTTTAGCATACTATATTCGGAAACTAATAAGTAACACTTAGATTTTTGTGGAAGAGTAAGGTTTGACCCTTTGGGAGTGGAAACTCTTTTAAAGCTTAAATTTGCATAATGCCTTCTCTTTATGAATTGTGATTAGACAAGTTATTTGATAACACTTGTTGAAGTTTGATTTTTATTTCTTTCATGTTCCATGTGAGACTTAGATCATCATGCCACTTGAAAGTTGTTTTTTGATCAGCATGATGTTGTAAATTATAGTACTTTTTATTTTTCTTTTTCTCTCATTCAGTGCTAAGGGACTAGCAATATGTCAGTTGGGGGAAGTCATTACTACTCAAAAATTGCTATTTTATAGCTTGTAATTAACTCTTTTAAACAATTTTGAGTAGTAGTTATTACCTTTTACCTCAATTGGCATGTTAAGGACCCATGCAATCGTTTCTAATCAAATTGTGTTAAGTTTTGGTGTTTTTGATAGCTTTTTGATCACCAAAGCAATTTAAGATGAGGAAGAGCTTTATATAATCCATGGAAAAGCAAATGAAAGCTCATTTACATGAAGAATCCAAGCTTTGTAGCTTCTTAGTTCTTTGCCAAACCCAATTAAGAATGCAAGGAGGAAAAATAGAGGAATCTAACATGAAGAATTCAAGAGGACAGCAACTTTTGGACACATTTTGAGTACTTTCTGGAGTCCATTTCATGCATACTATATTTATTTTCGAAGCTCGAGAAGTCAAGAGTCCAACACTTCAAATGGTGCGCAAATTAGATTTGAAACAAATAAGTTATGGCCGTTTGAAGACAACCACATCAAGCTGTGTGAAAATTTCGCAACTGCGAAATCAACCTTTCCTTGCGAAATCCACCTGTGTAATCTCAGATATTTGCCACCAACTAAGTTAGATTTTTTCCTCAATATATTTTGTGTAAATTTCTATTTTCTCCTTTTAATAAGCTCAAGATATTATTGGGATATTTCTTAGAAAATATCTTCTATATATATATATATATATCTCTGAACCAATGTAAAGAAAAATGAGGATCATAGTAAGAAATATATTTTACAGAGCACTTGCTCTGGCTTTCCTTCATATTTTTGTTTTCTCGTTATTTTTATTTCTAGCAAATCAAACTCTGAGGATGTTTCCTCAGAGGATGAGTGGCTAGGCTTTCTGTCTCTTGGAGTGAAGAAAGCCGGGTAAGTTTCCAAATGCAAAAATTGGAAGTTTTGTTGTTTCACGTTTTAATGAAGAGAAAGTGTGACCCGTTATTGGTTTCTATGTTTTTAGTTAACTTAAAACACCTTTAAATCACCTAAGCCAACACTTGGTAAGGCAAGTGGTCTCCATTCATTGAGATACACTAGTTTATCTCTTGCGAGCCTTTGGGAGGTGGTTTAAAGGTAGGATTTTCTAGAATAGCCAATGCTTGATAAGCTTTTGATCTCCAAGGAGACATCCATTAGTTATCTCTTGCGATCTTTTGACGTGTAATCCAAGGTTAAAGATCACCTTGAATGACAAATGCTAGGTGAGAGGTATGAGCCATTGCAAGATGCATCAGTGACAGGGATTTAGTGTTTGAACCCATTAAGGGGAAGCATCTGTACCACACCGATTCAGGAAATAACTATATGTTAAATTCCCAATGCGAGGAAAAGATTCAAGTGACCGGAACTTTCTTTTTGTATAAGGAACCTGAGCCTAGTGATCTGAAACTCCAAGAAACACTTTTCTTTGTAATTAAAATCGGTTACTATTTTTAGTTAGCTTAAAACCAACCTTTTCAAACATCTTTATGTTTTCTTTTAAAGCTAACCTTGAAATGAAAAAGCACCAATTCAGCTTTGAATTAATATCAATTGTGGAGTAAAAACCCATCCCAGTGAACGATCCTAAAGCCACTATGCTATGCTAGCTGAGGCTATCCTAGTACATGGTGTAATAGGTTATAAATTTTGTTGATTACTCCCGTCTGAGGACCGGAATCAAGGTACACCAACTGGGCACAAATCAAATGCATAACTCAAAGTTGTTCATTGTATCTAGAGTACTAAGCTCATGATCCAAAGTCATTCATGTCATCCACATCACTAAGTTATTCATAGCATTTAGTGACTTGAGCTTAAGACCGGGATTATCTCATGTTAACCACAACCCTGAGTTGTTCATAACATTTAAAGCCCTAAGCTCAAGACCCAGAGTCACTCATGTCAACCACAACCCTGAGTTGTTCATAACATCTAGAGCCTTGAACTCACGACTTGGAGTCATGATGTCATCTATAGCCCTGAGTTGTTCATAGCAATCAGAACCATGGGCTCATGACCAAGAATCATTTATTTTATCCACAACCCTGAGTTGTTCATATTATTTAGAGGCCTTAGCTCATGAATTCTCAAGTGGTTCATATCATACACAATCGTGACCTTTTTATAGCATCCAACGCCCTGAGCTCATAACCAAGAGTAGCTCATGTGATCCACAGCATGAGCTATTCATAGCATCTACAACCTTGAGCTCATGACCCAAAGTCGTTCATGTAATCCACAACTCTGATTTTTTCACAGCATCTAGAGCTCTGACCTCATGACACAAAGTCATTCATGTCAGCCATAATTTTGAGCTGCTCATAGCATCTAGAGCCCTAATCTCATGATTAGGAGTCATTCCTGTTATGCACACCCTTGAGTTATTCATAAAATTTAGAGTCATTGGCATATGACCAAGAATCATTCATATAATCCATAACCTTAAGATATTCATAGCATCTAGATGCCTTAGTTCACAACATCCCAAGTTATTCACATCATCCGCAACCTCAAACCATTCCTAGCAGCTACAACCCTGAGCCCACGACCTAAAGTAGCTCATGTCATCCACATAATCGAGTTGTTCATATCATCTAGAGCCTAGAGCTCACAACCAAGAGTATTTCATATCAACCTTAGCCTAGAGTTGTTCATAGCATCTAAAGCCTTGAGCTCATGACCTAGGGTCATTCATATCATCCACACCATGAGTTATTGATAGCATTTAGAGCCATGGGCTCACTACAAAGAATCGTTCAGGTCGTTCATAGCCTTGAGCCATTCATATCATCTAGAGTTCTAAGCTCACAGTTAGAGCCCTAAGCTAATGACTCAGATTCGTTCATGTCAATCACAACCCTGAGTTATTCATGGCATTTAGAACCCTGCGCTCACAATCTAGAGTCGTTCCTATCATGCACACCCTTGAGTTGTTCATTGAATTTAGAGTTATGGGCTTACAACCATGAATCATTCATATAATCCACAGCCTTGAGCTATTCATAACATCAAGATGCCTTAACTCATGGTATCTCGTGTCATTCAAATCATCCACAATCCTGAGCCGCTCATAGCTTTGAAAGTCCTAAGCTTGAAGTATCTCATGTCATCCACAACACTAAATTGTTCATCGAATCTAAAACCTATAGCTCATAACCCAGAGTCGTTCATGTTAACTACAACCTAGAGTTGTTCATAGCATCTAGAGGCCTGAACTCATGACTTGAAGTAGTTCATGCCATCCACAACACTAAGTTGTTCATAGTATCTAGAGCCCAGAGCTCTTGACCTAAAGTATTTCATCTCAACCACAACCTAGAGTTTTTCATAGCATGTAGAGCCTTGAGCTCACAACTTAAAGTTGTTCATATCATCCACACAATGGACTGTTCATAGCATTTAGAGCCATGGGCTCATGACTAAGAATTGTTCATGTCATTCATAGGCCTGAGTTGTTCATAGCATCCAGAGGCCGGAGCTCACGGCCGGAGCTTTAAGCTCATGACCTAGAGTCGTTCATGTCAACCACAACCCTAAGTTGTTCATAGTATCTAAAACCTTGAGCTCATGACCCAGAGTCGTTCATATCATCCACAACATTGAGTTGTTTATATTATCTAGAGCCCTATGGCCATAACCCAGAGTCGTTCATGTCATCCATAACCCCAAGCTATTTATAGCTTCCAGAGCCTAAAGCTCATGACCTAAAGTTGTTCATTTCAACCATAACCCTGTGCTATTCAAATCATTTAGAGATTTGAGCTCAAGGGATCCCTAGTCTTTCATACTATTAACAACCTTAAGCTTTTCATAGCATCCATAGCCCTAAGCTCATGACCTGAAGTTGTTCATGTCATCCACAACCCTGAGTTGTTCATAACATTTAGAGCCTTGAGCACATGACCATGGGTTGTTCATGTCAACCATGGCCCTGACTTGTTCATAACATCTAGAACCCTTAGCTCACAACTTGGAGTTGCCCATGTGAACCACAACCCCGAGTTGTTCATAGCATCTAATGCCCTAAGCTCATGACCCAAAGTCGACGATTTCATCTGTAGCTCTGAGTTGCTTATAGCAATCAGAGTCATGGGATTACGACCAACAATCATTCATATCATACACAACCCTGAGCTGTTCATAGCATTTAGAGGCCTTATCTCGTCGAATCTCAAGTGGTTCATATCATCCACAACCATGAGCTTTTCATAGCATCCAAAGCCCTGAGCTCATGATCGGGAATAACTCATGTCATCCATATCCCTAAGGTGTTCATAGCATCTACAACCCTTAGCTCATGCCTCGAAGTTGTTCATGTCATCCACAACCTTGAGTTGTTCTTATCCTCTAAATCCCTGAGCTAATGATCCAAAGTCGTTCATGTCAACCATAACTTTGAACTACACTTAGCACATAGTGCCTTGAGCTTACGACCTAGAGTCGTTCCTATCATTCACACCCTTAAGCTACTCATAGCATTTGGAGTCATGGGCTCAGGACAAAGAATTGTTCAAATAATACATAGTCTTGAGCTCATGACCTAGAGTAGCTCATGTTAGCCAGAGCATTGAATTATTCATAGCATATAGAGCTTAGAGCTCAGGAGTTGGAGCCGTTTATATCAACCATAGCCTAAAGTTCTTCAAAGCATCTAGAGCTATGAGCTCATGACTCATAGTTGTTCATATCATCTATACCATGAGTTGCTCATAACATTTAGAGCCATGGGCTCCTGACCAAGAATTGTTCATATCATTTATAACATATAGAGGCCTAACATCATGGCTAGAGCCTTAAGCTTAAGACCTAGAGTCTCTCATGTCAACCATAACCCTGAGTTGTTCATTGTATCTAAAGCCTTGAGCTCATAACTTGGAGTCGTTCATGTCATCCACAACCTTGAGTTATTCATAGTATTTAGAGTCTTATGCCCATGACATAGATTCATTCATGTCATCTATAGCCCTAAGCTATTTATAGCTTCTAAAGCCCAAAGGTCACAACCTAGAGTTGTTCATTTTAACTATAACTCTATGTTGTTCAAATCATTTAATGCTTTAAGCTCATGGGATCCTGAGTCGTTCATATCATCCACAACCCTGAGCTTTTCATAGCATCCATAGCCTTCAGCTCATCACCCGAAGTTGTTCACGTCATCCACAACCCTAAGTTGTTCATAGCATCTAGAGCCTTGATCACATGACCATGGGTTGCTCATAACATTTAGATCCCTTAGCTCACAACCCAGAGTAACTCATGTGAACCACAACCCTGAGTTGTTCATAGCATCTAAAGCCCTTAACTCATGGAATCGTGAGTAGTTCATATCATCCACAACCATTTGCTTTTCATAACATCCAAAGCCTTAAGCTCACGACTGAGAGTAGCTCATGTCATCCACAACACTGAGCTATTCATAGCATCAACAACCATGAGTTAACACCCCAGAGCCGTTCATGTCTTCCACAACCATGAGTTGCTCATAGCATCTAGAGCCCTGAGCTAAGGATCCAAAGTCGTTCATGTCAACTATAATTCTGAGCTGTTCATAGCATACAGAGCCCTGAGCTCACGACCTAAAGTCATTCCTATCATGCACACCCTTGAGTTGTTCATAGCATTTAGAGCCATGAGCAGGAGACATTCATGTCATCCACAACCTTGAGTTGTTCATAGCATCTAAAGCCTTGTGATAATGACCCAAAGCCATTCATGGCAACCATAACTCTGAGTTGTTCATAGAATATAGAGCCTTGAGCTCACGTCCCAAAGTTGTTCTTGTCATGCATACCTTTGAGTTGTTCCTAAAATTTAAACTCATGGGCTCATGACTAAGAATCATTGACATAATCCATAACCTTGAATTATTCATAGCATCTAGAGGCCTTAGCTCACAGTATCCCGAGTTGTTCATATCATTCTCAAACCTGGGTCGTTAATAGCACCTAGATCCCTAAGCTCACGACCCAAAGTAGCTCATATCATCCATAACACTAAGTTGCTCATAACATCTAAAGCCTAGAGCTCATGACTTGAAATTGTGCATGGAAACCACAACCCTGAGCTATTCATAACATCTAGAGCCTTAGGGACATACTCAAAGTTGTTCATATCATCCATACCACCAACTGTTCATAGCATTTAGAGCCATGGGCACACGACCAAGAATCATTCATGTTATTCATAGCCCTAAGTTGTTAATAAAATATATAAGCTTAAGCTCATGGCTAAAGGCCTGAGCTTATGGCTAGAGTCCTAAGCTCATGACCTAGAGTCAGCCATGCCAACCATAGGCTTGATTTGTTCATGGTATCTAGAGCCCCAAGCTCACGACCTAGATTCGTTCATGTCAAGCATAGCCCATACCTGTTCATATCATCTAGAGCCCTAAGCTCATGACCCAAAGTGGTTCATATCATCCACACCATGAGCTATTCATAACATTTAGAGCCATGGGCTCACTACTAAGAACCGTTCATGTCATTCATAGCCCTTGTTTGTTCATAGCATCTAGAGGCTTGAGCTCATGACTAGAGCCTTAAGCTTATGTACTAAAGTCGTTCATGTAAATCACAACCCTGAGTTGTTCATAGCATCTAGAGCCTTGCACTCATGACCTAAAGTTGTTCATGTCAACCATAACTTTTAGTTGTTCATAGCATCTAGAACCCTAACCTCATGGGCAGGAATCGTTCCTATCATGCACACCCTTGAGCTATTCGTAGAATTTAGAGTCATGGGCTTATGACCAAGAATCATTCATATAATCAAAATACTTGAGCTATTCATAGCATTTAGAGGCCTTAGCTCATGGTATCCCAAGTCATTCATGTCATCCACAACCTCGAGTTGTTCATAGCTCCTAGAGGCTTGACCCCACAACCTAAAGTAGCTCATGTCATCCACAACACTAAGTTCATAGCATCTAGAGCCTAGATCTCACGACGTAAAGTCGTTCATGTCAACCATAACCCAAAGCTATCCATAGCATCTAGAGCCCTAATCTCATGACTTGGAGTCATTCATATCATCCACACCATGAGTTGTTCATAGCATTTAGAGCCATGGGCTCATGACCAAGAATCGTTCATGTCATTCATAGCCCTGAGGTGTTCATAGCATCTTGAGGCTTAAGCTCACGACTAGAGCCCTCACCTCATGACACAGAGTCATTCATGTAAAGAACAACATTTGGTTGTTCATAGTATCTAGAGCTTTGAGCTCATGACCCAGAGTCATTCATGTCATCCACAGCCCTGAGCTGTTCATAGTATCTATAACCTTGTGCCCATAACCCGGAGTCATTCATGTCATAGAAAGGCCAAAGTTGTTTATAGCTTTTAGAGCTCAAAGCTCACAAGTTGGAGTTGTTCATTTCAACCACAACCTTGTGCTGTTCAAATCATTTAGTGTTTTTGAGTTCATGGGATCCCAATTCATTCATATCATCCATAACTCTGAGCTTTTCATAGCATCCATAACCCTGACCTCATGGCCCAAAGTTGTTCATGGCATCCATAACCCTGAGTTGTTCATAACATCTAGAGCCTTGAGCACATGACCATGGCTTGTTCATGCCAACCACATCCCTGAGTTGTTCATAACATCTAAATTCCTTAGCTCATGACTCGAAGTCACTCATGTGAACCACAACCCTGAGTTATTCGTAGCATCTAGAGCCTTTAGCTCACAACTCGAAGTCATTAATTTCATCCATAGCCTTCATAGCAATTCGAGTCATGGGATTAAGACCAAAAATCATTCATGTCACCCACAACCCTAATTTGTTCATAAAATCTACAACCTTGAGCTAATGACACAAAGTCATTTATGTCAACCATAACTCTAAGTTGTTCATAGCATCTGGAGCCTTGAGCTCATGACTTAAAGTCGTTCTTGTCATGCACACTCTTGAACCGCTCATAGCATTTAGAGTCATGGGCTCATGACACAGAATCATTTATATAAGCCATAGCCATGAGCTGTTCATAGTATCTAGAGGCCATAACTCATGGTATCCTGAGTTGTTCACATCATCAACAACCCCAAGCCATTCATAACTTATAAAGTCTTGAGCTCACGACCTAGAGTAGCTCATGTCATCCACAACACTGAGTTCTTCATAGCATCTAGAGCTTAGAGCTCACAACTTAGAGTTATTCATGTCAACCATAGCCCAAAGCTGCTCATAACATCTAGAGCCCTAATTTCACGACCTATAGTCATTCATATCATCCACACCATGAGATGTTTATAGCATTTTGAGCGATGGGCTCATGATGAAGAATCATTCATGTCATTCATAGACCTAAGTTGTTCGTAACATCTTGAGGCCTGAGCTCACAGCTAGAGCTCTAAGCTCACGATCCAAATTCCTTCATGTTAACTACAACCTTGAGTTGTTCATACTATCTAGAGCCTTGAGGTAATGACTTGGAGTCATTCATGTCATCCACAGCCATGACTTGTTCATAGTAATTAGAGACTTGTGCCCATGACCCAAAGTCATTCATGTGATCCAGAGCCCAAAGCTCACAAGCTTGGTTTATTTATTTCAACCATAACCTCATGTTATTCAAATCATGTGGAGTTTTGAGCTCATGGGATCCCAAGTCATTCATATCATCCATAACCCTAAGCTTTTCATAGCATCCATAGCCCTAAGCTATTGACCTAAAGTTGTTCATGTCATCCATAATCCTGAGCTATTCATAGCATTTAGAGCCTTGAACACAGGACCATGGGTTGTTCATGTCAATCATATCCATGAGATGTTCATAAAATCTAGAACTCTAAGTTCATGAACCAGATTTGTTCATATCATCCACACCATCAATTGTTCATAGCATTTACAGCCATGCGCACATGAACAAGAATCATTTATGTCATTCATAACCCAAAGCTCTGAATAGCATCTAGAGGCCTAATTTCACGGATAGAGGTCTGAGCTCAAGGATAAAGCCCTAAGCTCACAACCCAGACTCAATCATGTCAACCATAGCCTTGAGTTGTTCATAGCATTTATAGCCCCGAGCTCACAACTTAGAGTTGTTTATGTCAACCATAGCCCAAAGTTGTTCAAAGAACCATTCATGTCATTCACCGCCCTGACATGTTCATAACATTTAGAGGTCTGAGCTCACAGCTAGAGCCCTAAGCTCACTACCAAAATTCATTCATGTCAACTAGAACCCTGAGTTCTTTACAGCATCTAGAGCCTTTAGTTCACGACTCAAAGTCATCCATGTCAACCATAACTCTAAGTTGTTCATAGCATCTAAAGCCCTAAGCTCACGACTGGGAGTCATTCCTATTATGCACACCCTTGAGTTGCACATAGAATTTAAAATCATAGGCTTATGACCATGAATCGTTCATATAATCCACAACCTTGAGTTGTTCATAGAATCTAGAGACCTTAACTCATGCTATCTCGAGTAATTCACATCATCCACAACCCCAAGCCGTTCATAACTCTTAAGGCCCTAAGCTCACGACCTAGAGTAGCTCATGTCATCCACAACACTGAGTTATTCGTAGCAACTAGAGCCTAGAGCTCATGACTTAGAGACATTCATGTCAACCACAACCCAAAGTTGTTCATATCATCTAAAGACTTAAGCTCAAACTTGGAGTCATTCTTATCATCCACACCATGAGTTGTTCATAGCATTTGGAGCCATGGGCTCATGACTATGAATCGTTCATTTGATTCATAGCCCTCTGTTGTTCATAGAATCTTGAGGCTTGAGATCAAGACTAGAGCTTCAAGTTCACAACCTGGAGTTGTTCATGTCAACTAAGGCCCTGAGTTGTTCATAGTATCTAGAGTTGCTCATGTGAATCACAACCTTAAGTTGTTCATAACATCTAGAGCTATGAGCTCACAACCTGGAGTCGTTGATTTCATCCATAACCCTGAGTTATTCATAGTAATCAGAGTCATAGGATCACGATCAAGAATTGTTCATATCAACCACAACCCTGAGTTATTCATAGTATTTCATGGCCTTAGCTCATGGAATCCCGAGTGGTTCATATCAGCCACAACCATGAGCTTTTCATAGCATCCAAATCCTTGAGCTCACGACCAGGAGTTGCTCACAACCCTGAGCTATTGATACCATCTACAACCTTATGCTCACGTCCCAGAGTTGTTCATGTCATCCACAACCTTAAGTTTTTCATAGCATTTAGAGCCCAAAGCTAATGACCCAAAGTCATTCATATAATCCATAACTCTAAGTTGTTCATAGCATGTAGAGCCCTGAGCTCACTACATAGAGTTGTTATTGTCATTCAGACCCTTGAGCTGCTCATAACATTTAGACTCATGGTCTTATGACCAAGAATCATTTATATAAGCCATAGCGATGAGCTGTTCATAGCATTTAGAGGCTTTAGCTCACAGTATCCTAAGTTATTCATATCATTCTCAATGTTCGGCCATTCATAGCACCTAAAACCATGAGCTTACGACCCAAAGTGGCTCATATAATCCACAACACTGAGTTGTTCATGTCATCTAGAGCCTAAAGTTCATGACCTTGAGTCATTCGTGGAAACCACAACCCAGAGTTGTTCATAGCATCTATGGCCCCGAGCTCATGACCTAGAGTGGTTCATATCATCCACACCATCAATTGTTCATAGCATTTAAAGCCATGGGCACACAACTAAGAATCGTTCATGTCATTCATAGCCCTAAGTTGTTCATGGCATGTAGAGGCCTGAACTCATAGATAGAGGCCTAAGCTCATGGCTAGAGCCCTAAGCTCACAACCTAGTGTCAGTCATTTCAACCATAACCTTGAATTGTTCATAGTATCTAAAGCCCTCGACTCATGACCTAGAGTTGTTCATGTCATCCATAACCCTAAGGTGTTCATAGTATCTAGAGCTCTATGCCCATGACCCGGAGTCGTTCATGTCATCCACAACCTTGATTTGTTTATAGCTTCTAAAGCCATCAACTCATGACCTAGAGTCGTTCATGCCAACCACATCCCAGTGTTGTTCAAAGCATCTAGAGCTCTAAGCTCATGAGATCTTGAGTCATTCATATCATCCACGACCTTGAGCTTTTGATAGCATCCATAGCTATGAGCTCATGACACAAAGTCATTCATGTCATCCACAACCCTGAGCTTTTCATAGCATCTAAAGCCTTGAGCTCATGAGCCAGAGTTATGCATATCATTTACATCCATGATTTGTTCATATCATTTATAGCCATGGGCTCACGTCTAAGAATCACTGATATCATCCATAGCCCTAAGTTGTCTTTAGCATCTAGAGGCTTGATCTCACGGGATGTTGATTCGTTCCTAATTGGTGTATCAGCTGATTCATGTCCTCTCAATGGTCCTCGGCAACGGCGCCATTTGATCCGTGTCCAGCTGGTGTTCCTTGATTGTGGTCCTTAGACTAGAGTAATCAACAAAATTTATAACCTATTACACCATGTACTAGGATAACCTCAACTAGCATAGCATAGTGGCTCTAGGGTCATACACTGGGAAGGGTTTTCAACTTACAATTGATACCAATTCAAAGTTAAATTGGTGCTTTTTCATTTCAAGGTTAGCTTAAGAAGAAAACATAAACTTTGATTGAAAAAGGATTTGTTTTAAGCTAACTAAAAAGAAAGTAATGGGAATTACTTATGAAGAAAAGTGTTCCTTGGAGTCTTAGGTTCACAAGGGAGGTTCCTCATGCAAAAACAGAGCTCTGATCACTTGAATCTTTTCCTCGCATTAGAGAATTAACATATAGTTAATTATCCAACCGGTGTTGTACAGATGCTTCCCTTTAATGGATTTCAACACTAATTTCTTCTCACTGATGCAACTTACAATGGCTCGTGCCTCTCACTTAGCATTCGCCATTCAAGGTGATCATTAACCTTGGACTTCCCTTCTCAAGCTTGCAAGAGATAACTAATGGATGTCTCCTTAGAGTCCAAAAGCTTACCAAGTGTTGGCAATTCTAGAAAATCCTACCTTCAAGTCACCTACCAAAGGCTCACAAGAGATAAACTAGTTCATCATCATGGACGAAGATCACTTGCCTTACCAAGTGTTGGCTCAGGTGAATTGAAGGTGTTTTAAGTTAACTAAAAAAATAGAAATCATGAATGGGTCACACTTTCTCTTCATTAACAGCTGAAATAACAAAACTACTAATTCTTGCATTCAGGGTCTTACCCGGCTACCTTAGCTCCAAGGAACTAAAAGCCTAGCCACCCATTCTATGAGGAAACATCCTCAAAGCTTGTTTGGCTAGTAAGAAAAAAATAAATACAATACAATCAAATTGAGTAGGTAAGGTAGAGCAAAAGCCTTGTATTTTACTTCCTTCCAACACTATAGAAAAGATGTCTCCGAGAACAAGCTCCCCGACATATCACTGTAATGGAAATTACAAACAATATATATGAGGCTATTTACCCTTTGTTCTTGCTTAATAACTAAGGAATCCTATGATAGGTGGATTACAAGGAGAGAATGGGGATTTAGACATCAAATATCTAAAGCAAAAAATCTAAAAATGTCAGTCGCAAATATTGGGAAGCACTCAAGAGAATTTCGCATGCATGTAAGATGGCTGTGAAATTTCACAACTTGAAGGACACCATTTCGTGGCCAAAGACTGATTTCGTAGCCATCCTCGTGTGATTTCGCAGCCAAAGGCTGATTTCGCAGCCCGTGAAATTGGCCTTCAGCTTGGTGTGATCGGCTTCTAATGGCTCTAACTCCTTCATTTCAACTCCGAATCGCACACCGTTTGAAGCATTGGATTGCTGACTTCCCGAGCTTTGAAAGAAATATAGTATGCATACATTGAGCTCTAGAAAGTGCTCCAAAAGTGTCCAACAGTGGCTGTCCTCTTGAATACTTCATACTAGATTTCTCTCTTCGCTTTCCCTCCTTGCATTCATGATTTGCTTATGGCAAAGGACTATAAAGATTCAAAGCTTTGGTTCTTCTTGTTAATGAGCTTCCCATTGCTTTGTCATGGATTCCAAAGAACTCTCCTCAATGTCGGATTGCTTTGGTGATCAAATTACTATCAAAAGCACCAAAACTTACACAATTTGATAAGAAATGATTACAAAGGTCCTTAATATGTTAATTGAGTTAAAAGGTAATAACTACTACTCAAAATTGTTTAAAAGAGTTAATTACAATCTATCAAATAGCACTTTTTGAGTAGTAATCAGATGTTGAGGCATTCATATCATCCAGAACCCTGAGTTGTTCATAGCATCTAGAGCCCAAAGATCACGACTCTAAGTAGCTCATGTCATCTATAACTGTGAGATATTAATAGCATTAAGAGCTCTAAGCTCATGACTTGGAGTCATTCATGTCAACCACAGTCCTAAGTTGTTCATAGTATCTAGAGCTATGAGCCCACGACCTAGAGTAGTTTATTTCATCTAGAGCCTTGAGTTGTTCATAACTGTCAAGGCCCTCAGTTTACGACCTGGAGTTGTTCATGTCAACAATATCCCTGTGTTGTCCAAACCATCTAAAGCTCTAAGCTCATGGGATCCCAAGTCGTTCATATCATCAATAACCCTAAGCATTTCATACAATAATCAAGATTCCTAAGCTCACAACCTTTAATTATTCATGTCAACCACATCCCTGAGTTATTCATAACATCTAGAGTCCTGAGCTCACTACCCAGATTAGTTCATGTTAACCATAGCCATGACTAGAACCTTAAGCTCATGATCTAGAGCCATTCATGTCAACCATAATGTTGAGTTGTTCATAATATCTAGAGCCCTAAGCCCACGACCTTGAGTCATTCATGTAATCGACAACTCTGAGTTGTTCATAGCTTATAGAGCCCTAAGCTCACAACCTATAGTCATTCATGCCAACCACAACCTCGAGTTTTTTAAAGCATCTAGAGCTTTAAGCTCACGGTATCTCGATTCATTCATATCATCCACAACCCTAAGGTCTTCATAGCATCTAGAACCCTAAGCCCATGACTCAGAGTCATTCATGTAAACCACAACCTAGAGCTGTTCATAGCATCTAGAGCCCTGAGCTCACGACACAAATTTGTTCATGTCAACCACAACACTGAATTGTTCATAGCATCTAGAGCCCTGAGCTCATGACTTGGAGTCATTCATGTCATCCACAACCTTGAACTTTTCACACCATTTACAACCCTAAGCTCAGGATTTGGAGTCGCTCATTACAACCATAGCCTTAAGTTGTTTATAGTATCTAAAGCCTTGAGGTCATGACCTAGAGTCTTTCATGTCATCCACAACCTTGAGATATTCATAGTATTTAGAGCCCTGTGCCCCCAAACCAGAGTTGTGCATGTCATCCACAACCTTGAGTTATTTATAACTTTTAGAGCCTTGAGCGCATAAGATCTTGAGTCTTTTATATCATCCACAACCTTGAGTTATTCATAGCATCCATAGCCCTAAGCTCACAACCTGGAGTCGTCATATCATCAACACCATGAGTTGTTCATAGCATTTAGAGCCATGGGCTCACAACTAAGAATCGTTTAAGTCATTCATAGCCTTGAGCTGTTCATAGCATCTAGAGGCTTGAGCTCATGGGATACCAAGTTGTTCATATCATCCATAACCCCGAGCCGTTCATAGCGCCTAGAGCCCTGAGCTTATGACCTGGAGTAACTTATGTCATCCACAACCCAAATTCATTCATAACATCTAGAGCCTTAAGCTCACGACGCTTAGTCATTCATGTCATCCACAATCCTGAGTTGTTCCTAGGATTTAGCACATTGGGCTCATGAAATTAATCGTTCAGATAATCAATAGCCCTAAGTTGTTCAAATCATTTGGAGGTTTAAAGTCGAAGGATTTTGACTCATTCATGTCATCCACAACTCTGAGTTTTTCATGGCATCTAAAGCCTTGAACTCATGACACAGAGTAGCTCATGTCATCCACAGACCTAAGTTGTTCATAGCATCAAGAACCCTCAGCTCACGACTGGGAATGGTTCATGTCAACCACAACTGAATGTTCTTCATAGTATCTAGAGCCCTGAGCTCATGACCCATAGTTGTTAATGTCATCCATGACATTGAGCTATTCATAGCATCTAGAGCCCTAATCTCACTACCCGAAGTTGCTCATGTCAACCGCAACCTTGAGCTGTTCAAAAAATCTAGAGCCCTTCGCTCATGACCTGGAGTCACTTATGTGAACCATAACCATGAGTTGTTCATAGTATCTAGAGCTTTGAGCTCAATACCCGGATTTTTTGATTTCATCCTTAGCTATGAGTTATTCACAACAATCAGAGTCATGGGATCACAACTAAGAATTGTTCATATCATCCATAACCTTAATTTGTTCATAACATTTGGAGGCCTTAGCTCATGGAATCTTGAGTGGTTCATATTATCCATAACCATGAGCTTTTCATAGCATTTAAAGCTCTAAGCTCATGATTAGGTGTAGCTCATGACATCCATATCCCTAAGTTATTCATAACATCTACACCCTGAGCTCACGACCTAGAGTTGTTGATGTTATCCACATCTCTGAGTTGTTCATAGCTTCTAGAGCCCTGAGCTCATGACTTGCAGTCGTTCATGTTGTCCATAGCCTTGAGATTTTCATGGCATCTACGACCTTAAGCTCAGGATTTAAAGTCTTTCATTACACTTATAGACCTGAGTTGTTTATAGTATTTAGAGCCTCGAGGTCACGGCCCAGAGTTATTCATGTCATCCACAACCTTGAGTTGTTCATAGTATCTAGAGCCCCATGCCCCCGACCTGGAGTTGTTCATGTCATCCACAACCCTGAGTTGTTTATAGCTTCTAAAGCCCTGAGCTCACAAGATCCTGAGTCCTTCGTATTTTCCACAACATTAAGCTATTCATAGCATCCATACCTCACAACCTAGAGTCGTTCATATCATCAACACCATGCGTAGTTCATAGCATTTAAAGCCATGGGCTGACGACTAAGAATTGTTTAAGTCATCCATAGCCTTAAGTTGTTCATAGCATGCAGAAACTTGAGCTCATGGGATCTCAAGTCAGTCATATCATCCATAACCCTTAGTCGTTCATGTCATCCACAACCCTAAGTTGTTCATAGGATTTAACACCTTGCTCATGACAAGAATCATTCAAATCATCCACAACCCTAAGTTCTTCATATCATCTTGAGGCCTAAGCTCAAAGGAATCTCGAGTGGTTCATATCATCCACAACCATGAGTTTTTCATAGCATCTAAAGCTTTGAGCTCATGATCAAGTATAGCTCATGTCATCCACAGCCCTAAGCTCACGACCCATAGTTGTTCATGTGATCCACATCCCTGAGTTGTTCATAGCATCTAGAGCCCTAAGCTAATGACTCAAAGTTGTTCATGTCAACCATAACTTTAAGTTGTTCATATCATCTGGAGCATTGAGTTCATGACCTAGAGTTGTTCCTATCATGCACACCCTTAAGTTGTTCATAGCATTTAGAGTTATGGGCTCACGACCAAGAATCGTTCATATAATCCACAACCTTAAGCTATTCATAACATCTAAAGGCCTTCGCTCAAGGTATCCCAAGTCCTTCATATCAATCTTAACCTCAAACCATTGATAGCACCTAGAGCCTCGAGCTTATGAGCTAAAGTAACTCATATCATCTACAACACTTAATTGCTCATAGCATCAGAGCCTAGACCTCACGACCTGGAGTCGATCATGTCAACCACAGCCTAGAGCAGTTCATATCATCTAGAGCCCAGAGTTAGCAAACCGGATTGTTCATATCATCCACACCATAAGTTCTTCATAGCATTTCGAGCCACGGGTATACCACCAATAATCATTCATGTCATCCATAGCCCTATGTTGTTCATAGCATTTAGAGGCATGAGCTCATGGCTAGAGGCTTGAGCTCATGGCTAGAGCCCTAAGCTCACGACCTAGAGTTAGTCATGTCAACGATAATCTTGAGTTATTACCCGAAGTCTTTCATTTTGATTACCACCCTGAGCTCATGACCTAGAGTCATTCATATCTTCCATAATCTTGAGCAGTTCATAGCATCTAGTGGCTTGAGCTAATGGTACAAAATCATTCATCCACAACCTAAAGAGGTTCATAACATCTATAGACCTAAGCTCACATGATCCCAATTCATTCATAGTAATCACAACTCTGAGTTGTTCATACCTTCTAGATTCTTGAGCTTAAGACTTAGAGTCTTTCATGTTAACCACTACCTTGATTCGTTCATAATATCTAAAGCTCTGAGCTCATAACCCGGAGTTGGTCATGTCATCCATAGCCTTGAGTTTTTGGGAGCATCTAGTGCCTTGAGCTCACGACCCAGAGATGTTCATGTCAGCCACAACCTTGAGTTTTTCATAGCATTTAGAGTCCTAAGATCATGACTCTGATTCATTCATGTCTTCCATTGCTCTGAGAAGTTTATAGCATCTAGAGGCTTGATTTTAGGAAGTAGAATCGTTCATACCATCCACAGCCCTAAGTCATTCATAACATCTAAAGGATTGAGCTCATGGGATCCTAAGCCATTCATATCATCCAAAACTCTGAGTTGTTCATAGCATCAAAAGCCCTAAGGTCACGACCTAGAGTAGCTCATGTCATCCACACCCCTAAGTTATTCATAGCATCTAAAGCCCTGAGCTCACGACTTGGAATCATTCACGTCAACCATAATCCTGAGTTGTTCATAGTGTCTAGTGCCTTGAGCTTGCGACCTAGAGTTGTTCATGTCATGTATAATCCTGAGTTATTCATAGCATCTACATCTCTAAGCTCACGACACATAGTATTTCATGTCATTGACAACCTTAAGTTGTGCATAACATCAATAGCCCTATGCTCATGACTCGGAGTCGTTCATGTCAACCATAACCCTTAGTTGTTCAAAAAATCTGGAGGTCTGAGGTCATAACCTGAAGTTGTTCATGTTGTCCATAACATTGAGTTCCCAATAGCATCTCAAGCCCTGAGCACACAACCCGTAGTCGTTCATGTCATCCATAACACTGAGGAGTTCATAGAACCTAAACGCTTGAGCTCATGATGCAGAATCATTCAAATCATTTATAACCCTTAGCGGCTGATAACATCTAGAGGCTTGAGCTCACGGGATCCTGACTTGATCATACCATACACAACTCTCAGTTGTTCATAGTATCTAGAGCTTTGAGCTTAAAACCTAGAGTCATTCATGTCAACCATAGCCTCGAGTTGTTCATAGCATCTAGAGCCCTAAGCTCTCGACCTAGGGTCATTCTTGTCAATCTTAACTCTGAGTTATTCATAGTATCTATAGCACTGAGCTCATGACATGTAGTCTTTCAAGTCATTAACAACTCTAAGTTATTTATAACACTAAGAGCCCTAAGCTCATGGCCCAAAGTCATTTATCTCAACCATAACCCAAATCTGTTCATAGCATCTAAAGCCCTGAGCTCACGACCTAGAGTACCTCATGTCTTCCATAACCCTGAGCTATTAATGGCATCTAGAGCCTGGAGCTCACGACTCAGAGTCGTTCATGTCAGCCACAACCCAGAGTTGTTCATAGCATTTAGAGTCCTGAGCTCAAGAGTTAGAGTAGCTAATGTCATTTATAGCCCTAAGTTGTTCATAGCAACTACAACCATATCCTAGAGCTGTTCATTCCATCTAAGGCCTTGAGCTCATGACCCAGAGTTGTTCATGTCAGCCACAACTCTGAGTTGTTCATAGCATCGAGAGCCTTAAGCTTACAACATAGAGTTATTCATGTCAACCACAACCCAACATTGTTCATAGAAATTAGAGCCCTCAACTCACAACCAAGAGTATCTCATGTTATCCACAACCCTTAGTTATTCATGGTAACTAGAGCCTTGAGCTCATGATCAAGAGTCGTTCATGTCAACCATAACCTTGAGTTGTTCATAGTATCAACAACATTGAGGTCATGACCCGTAGTCTTTCATCTCATGCCAAGAACAACCTAGAGTTGTTCATTAAATCTAGGGCCCTGAGCTCACAAACCAGAGTTGTTCATGTTATCCACAACTTTGAGTTGTTCATAGCATCTAGAGCCCTGAGCTCACGACACAGAGTCATTCATATCAACCACAACCCAATGTTGTTCATAGCATTTAGAGTCTTGAGCTCACAACCAAGACTATCCCATGTTATCCATAACCCTTAGCTGTTTATAGCAACTAGAACCTTGAGCTCACAATTAAGAATCGTTCATTTCAACCATCACCCTGAGTTGTTCATGGTATCTACAGCACTAAGCTCATGACTCATAGTCTTTCATGTCATTGGCAAAACTCAGTTGAAGAACATTGAGCTCACAACTTGGAGTCGTTCATCTCAGCCATATCCTGAAGCTGTTCATATCACCTAGAGCCTTGAGATCACGAACTAGAGTACCTCATGTCTTCCACAACCCTAAGTTATTAATGGCATCTAGAGCTTGGGGCTCATGACTCAAAGTCATTCATGTCAAGCACAACCCAGAGTTGTTCATAGCATTTAGAGCCCTGAGCTCAAGACCTAGAGTGGCTAATGTCATCCATAGCCCTGAGTTGTTCATAGCAACTACAACCACAAGCTCACAACTCTGAGTATTTCATGCCAACCACAACCTAGAGTTGTTCATTGCATCTAGGGCCTTGAGCTCATGACCAAGAGTCTTCATGTCATCCAAACTCTTGAGTTGTTCAAAGCGTCGAGAGCCTTAAGCTCACAACACAGAGTCATTCATGTCAACCACAACCCAACATTATTCATAGCAGTTAGAGCCCTCACCTCACAACCAAGAGTATATCATGTTATCTAATGCCCTCAGTTGTTCCAAGCAACTAAAACCTTAAGATTATGATCAAGATTCGTTCATGTCAACCATAACCCTGAGTTATTCATAGTATTAACAATGTTGAGCTCATGACTCATAGTCTTTCATGTCATGGCAAGTACAACCTAGAGTTGTTCATTGCATCTAGGGCCCTGAGCTCACAACCCAGAGTTGTTCATGTCATCCCCAACTTTGAGTTGTTCATAGCATCTAGAGCCTTGAGCTCACAACACAAAGTCATTCATATCAACCACAACCCAACGTTGTTCATAGCATTTAGAGCCTTGAGTTCACAACCAAGAGTATCCCATGTTATCCATAACCCTTAGCTGTTTATAGCAACTAGAGCCTTGAGCTCATGATCGAGAGTTGTTAATGTCAACCATCACCCCGAGTTGTTCATGGTATCTACAATACTAAGCTCATGACTCATAGTCTTTCATGTCATTGTCAACACTAAGTTGTTCATAGATTCAAAAGCATTGAGGTCACGACCCAGAGTAGTTCATCTCAACCATATCCTAAAGTTGTTCATAGCACCTAGAGCCCTAAGATCACGACCTAGAGTACCTCATGTCTTCCATAACCCTGAGCTATTAATACCATCTAGAGCCTAGAGCTCATGACTCAGAGTCTTTCATGTCAAGCATAACCCAAAGTTGTTCATAGCTTTTAGAGCCCTGAGCTCAAGACCTAGAGTGGCTAATGTCATCCATAGCCTTGAGTTGTTCATAGCATCTACAAGCATGAGCTAACATCTCCCAGTATTTCATGCCAACCATAGCCTAGTGTTGTTCATTGCATGTAGGGCCCTGAGTTTATGACCCAGAGTTGTTCATGTCATCCACAACTCTGAGCTATTCATAGCATCTAGAGCCTTGAGCTCACGACATAGAGTCATTCATGTCAACCATAGCCTAACGTTGTTCATAGCAGTTAAATCCCTTAGCTCACAACTAAGAGTACCTCATGTTATCCATAACCCTTAGTTGTTCATAGCAATTAGAGCCTTAAGATCATGATCAAGATTCATTCATGTTAACCATAACCCTGAGTTATTCATAGTATCGATAGCATTGAGCTTATGACTCGTAGTTTTTCATGTCATGCCAAGCACAACCTAGAGTTGTTCATTGCATCTAGGGCCCTGAGCTCACGACCCAAAGTTGTTCATGTCATCCACAACTCTGAGTTGTTCATAGCATCTAGGGTTCTAAGCTCACGACACAGACTCATTCATATCAACCATAACCCAATGTTGTTCATAACATTTAGAACCCTTAACTCACAATCAAGAGTATCGCATGTTATCCACAATCCTTAGCTGTTTATAACAACTAGAGCCTTCAACTCATGATCGAGAGTCGTTCATGTCAACCATCACCCTGAGTTGTTCATGGTATCTATAGCACTAAGCTCATGACTCATAGTCTTTCATGTCATTGTCAACACTAAGTTGTTCATAGGTTCAAGAGCATTGAGCTCATGACCCAAAGTAGTTCATCTCAGCCATATCCTAAAGTTGTTCATAGCACCTAGAGCCCTAAGATCACGACCTATAGTACCTCATGTCTTCCACAACCCTGAGCTATTAATACCATCTAGAGCTTAGAGCTCATGACTCAAAGTCATTCATGTCAAGCATAACCCAAAGTTGTTCATAGCATTTAGAGCCCTGAGCTCAAGACCTAGAGTGGCTAATGTCATTTATAGCCCTGAGTTGTTCATAGCATCTACAAGCATGAGCTAACATCTCCCATTATTTCATGCCAACCACAACCTAGTGTTGTTCATTTCATGTAGGGGCCTGAGCCTATGACCCAGAGTTGTTCATGTCATCCACAACTCTGAGCTATTCATAACATCGAGAGCCTTGAGGTCATGACACAGAGTCATTCATGTCAACCATAGCCCAACGTTGTTCATAATAGTTAAATCCCTTAGCTCACAACTAAGAGTATCTCATGTTATCCACAACCCTTAGCTGTTCATAGCAATTAGAGCCTTAAGCTCATGATCGAGAGTCGTTCATGTTAACCATAATCTTGAGTTGTTTATAGTATCAATAGTGTCGAGCTCATGACCCGTAGTATTTCATGTCATGACAAGCACAACCTAGAGTTGTTCATTGCATCTAGGGCCCTAAGTTCATGACTCAAAGTTGTTCATGTCATCCACAACTTTGAGTTGTTCATAGCATCTAGGGCTTTAAGCTCACGACACAGAGTCATTCATATCAACCACAACCCAATGTTGTTCATAACATTTAGAGCCCTTAGCTCACAATCAAGAGTATCCCATGTTATCCACAACCCTTAGTTGTTCATAGCAACTAGAGCCTTGAGCTCATGATCAAAAGTCGTTCATATCAACCATCATCCCGAGTTGTTCATGGTATCTACAACGCTAAGCTCATGACTTGTAGTCTTTCATGTCATTGATAACACTAAGTTGTTTATAGATTCAAGAGCACTAAGCTCACGACCCAGAGTAGTTCATCTCAGCCATATCCTAAAGTTGTTCATAGCACCTAAAGCCCTAACATCATGACCTAGAGTACCTCATGTCTTCCACAATCCTAAGCTATTAATACAATCCAGAGCCTGGAGCTCACAACTCAGAGTCGTTCATGTTAATTAGAACCCAGAGTTGTTCATAGCATTTAAAGTCCTAAGCCCAAGACCTAGAGTGGCTAATGTCATCCATAGCCTTGAGTTGTTCATAGCATCTAGAGCGATGAGCTCACAATTCAGAGTCTTTCAATCCAAGCATAACTTAGAGAAGCTCATTACATCTAAGGCCCCGAGCTTACGACCTAGAGTTGTTCATGTCATCCACAACTCTAAACTGTTCATAGCATCTAAAGCCCTGAGATCACGACACAGAGTCATTCATGTCAACCATAGCCCAACGTTGTTCATAACATTTAGAGCCTTGAGCTCACAATGAAAAGTGTCCCATGTTATCCACAATCCTTAGCTATTCATAGCAACTAGAGCCTTGAGCTCACGATTGAGAGTTGTTCATGTAAACCATTACCCTGAGTTGTTCATATTATCTACAGCACTGCACTCCTGACTAGTAGTTTTTTATGTCATAAATTTAAGTTGTTCATAGCATCAAGAGCCCTAAGCTCACAACCCGAAGTCATTCATCTCAACCATGGCCTAATATTTTCATAGCATCTAGATCCCTGAGCTCACGACCTAGAATACCTCATGACTTTCACAACCCTGAGCTATTAATAGTATCTAGAGCCTGGAGCCCATGGCTCGAATTTGTTCATGTCAACCACCACTTGGATTTGTTCATAGAATTTAGAGCCTTAAGCTCAAGACCTAGAGTGCCTAATTCCATTCATAGCTCTGAGTTGTTCAACACATCTAGAGCCATGAGCTTACAACTTAGAGTCTTTCATGCTAACCATAGCCTCAAGTTGTTCATTGCATCTAAAGCCCTGAACTCATGACTTAAATTTGTTTATGTCATCCACATCTCTGAAATGTTCATAGAATCTTAAGCCCTGAGCTCATGACCCAAAGTCGTTAATGTTAACCATAACGTAAAGTTGTTCATAACATCTAAAGCCCTAAGCTCACGAGTCGGAGTTGTTCATGTCAATCATAACCCAGAGTTGTGCACAACATCTAAAGTCCTGAACTCACAACTAAGAGTGGCTCATGTTATCAATGACCTTGAGTTGATCATAGAGCATCGAAAGGCCTGAGCTAGCCACTTAGAGTCATTCATGTCAACCACAACTTAGAGTTGTTAATAGCATCTAAAGCCTTGAGCTTAAGAATTAGAGTGGCTCATGTCATCCACAACCCTGAGTTGTTCATAGCATCTAGAGCTAAGCTCATGACCTAGAGTCTTCCATGTCAAGCACAAAACAGAGTTGTTCATTGCATCTATGGTTTTAAGCTCATGATCGAGATTCATTTGTATCATCCACAACCTTAAGCTATTCATAGAATCTAAAGCCTTGAGCTCATGACCCGGAGTCTTTCATGTCATCAACAAGCTTGAGCTGTTCATAGAATCTTAAGCCTTGAGCTCACAAATTGGAGTCTTTCATGCTATTGATAACCTTGAGTTGTTCATAGCATCTAGAGCCTTGCTCTCATGACCCAAAGTCGTTTATGTCAACCATAGCCCAAATTTTTTCATAGCATTTAAAGCCCTAAGCTCACAACCTAAAATGCGTAATGTCATCGACACCCCTGAGCATTTCATAGCATCTAAAGCCCAAAGCTTATGACCCAGAGTCGTTAATTCTAGTCTCAGCCCAAAGCTATTCATAACATCTAGAGCCTTAAGCTTAAAACCAAGAGTGGCGCATGTCATCCATAGCCTTAAGTTGTTCATGGCATCTAGAACATCATGCTCACAACCTGAAGTCTTTCATACCAACCATAACCGAAAGCTGTACATTGCATCTAGGGCCTTAAGTTAATGAACTAGAGTTGTTCATGTCATCCATAGCCTTGAGATGTTCATAGCATCTAAAGCCTTGAGCACATAACCCAAAGTCATTCATGTCGACCACTGCCTAGAGATATTCATCACATCCAGAGGCCTGAGCTCACGACCCAAAGTAGCTCATGTCATTAATAACCTTGAGCTATTCATAGCCTCTATAGCCTTGAGCTAACGACCTAGAGTCGTTCTTGTCAACCATAACCTAGAGTGGTTCATAGAATCTAAAGCCCTAACCTCATGACTCAGAGGAGCTCATGTCATCCATAAACCTTAGTTGTTCATAGCCTTCAGAGACATGAGCTCACAATTTAGAGTAGCTCTTGTCATCTATGGCCCTGAGCTGTTCCTAGGATCAAGAGGCTTGAGCTCACGACCCATAGTCTTTCATATCATCGATAGCCCTAAGCTATTCATAGCATAAATAGAATTGAGCACACAACCCATAGTCGTTCATGTCAGCCACAACCTAGAGCTGTTATAGATCCTGAGCTCATGACCTAGAGTAGTTGATTTTATCCACAACCCTGAGTTGTTCACAGTATCCAGAGCCTTGAGCTTATAACTTAGAGTTGTCTAGGTTAACCACAACCTAAATCTATTCATAGCATCAAGAGCTCTAAGCTCATGACTCACAGTCTTTCATGTCATTGATAGGCCTAAGTTGTTCATAGCATCAAGAGCCTTGAGCACACGACTTGGAGTCACTAATCAGCCACAACCCAAAGCCCAAAGTTCTTCATAGCCTCTAGAGCTCTCAAGTCACGACATATTGTTGCTCATGTCATCAACAACCTGAGCTGTTAATAGCATCTAGAGGCTTGAATTGACAACCCATAGTAGATCATGTTAACCATAGCCTAGAGTAGCTCATATCATCTAGAGCTCTGAGCTCAAGACATAGAGTGGTTTATGTTATCCACAACACTGAGCTTTTCATAACATTTAAAGCCTGGAGCTCATGACCTAGAGTGTTTCATGTCAACCATTGCCTAGATCCATTCATTGCATCTAGGTACCTGAGCTCATAACTTAGAGTTTTTCATGTTATCCACATCTCTAAGTTGCTCATAAAATCTAGAGTCCTAAGCTCATAACCCAAAGTCTTTCATGTCATTGACAACCTTGACTTGTTCATAGCATTTAAAGCCCTGAGCTCATACCCAAGAGTGGCTCATGTCATCAACGACCCTAAGTTGTTCATAATAGCTAAAGGCATGAGCTAAGAACCCGAATTCCTTCATGTCAACCATAGGCCTGAGTTGTTCATAGCATCTACAGCCCTGAGCTCAAGACCTAGAGTGGCTTATGTATTCCACATCCTTGAGTAGTTCATAGCATCTACAACCTTGAGCTCACGACTTAGAATCTTTCATGTCAACCAGAACCCAGAGTTGTTCATTGCATCTAGGGCCCTAAGGTCACAATTTAGAGTCATTCATGTCATGCACAACCTTAAACTATTCAAATAATTTAGTGTGCTAAGCTCACAACCCAGATTCTTTCATGTCATCGATAACTCTAAGTTATTCATAGCATCTAGAGACTTGAGCTCATGACCCAGAGTCTTTCATGTCGACCAGAGCACTGAGTTGTTTCTAGCCTCTAAATGCTTGATCAGAAAACCTAGAGTGGCTCATGTCATCGACAACCCTGAGCTATTCATAGCATCTAAAGCCTTAAGCTCACGACCTTGAGTCTTTCATGTTGACCACAGCCCATAGTTGTTCATTGCATCTATGGCCCCGAGCTCTTGACCTAGAGTCATTCATGCTCATGCCATTGACATCCCTGAGCTCTTCATAGCATCTAAAGCCCTAAGCTTATGACTTAAAGTCGTTCATGTATCTAATATGTTCATAGTATCTACAACCTTGAGCTCATGACCCCAAGTCAGTCATGTCAACCACAACCTTAAGATGTCTATAGTATCTGTAGCCTTTAGCTTAGAACCCCAAGTCATTCATGTCATGCACAAACTTGAGGTGTTCGTAGCATTTAGAGCCCTAAGCTCATGACTTAGAGTCTTTTGTGTCATCAACAACCCTAATCTATTCATAGCATTTAAAGCCTAACTCTCACGACCAAAAGTTATTCAAGTCAACCACAACCTAGAGTTGTTTGTTGCATCTAGAGCCTTGGGCTCACAACTTAAAGTAGATCATGTAATCCACATCCCTGCGTTATTCATAACATCAAGAGCCTTGAGCTCATGACCAGTAGTCTTTCATGTCATTGACAACCCTAAGCTATTTATAGCATTAAGAGGCTTGAGCTCACTATCGAGATTCATTCACGTCAATCGAAGCTGATAGCTATTCATAGCATCTATAGCCCTGAGCTCACGACCTATAGTAGCTCATGTCATCTACAACCATAAGTTGTTAATAGCATCTAGAGCCTTAAGCTCATGACCCAAAGTTGTTCATGTCAGCCACAACCAAAGTTGTTCATAACATCAAGAGCCATTATATCATGACTTAGAGTAGCCCATGTTATCCACAACCCATAACGGTTCATAGCATCTAGTGCTCTGAGCTCATGACCCAAAGTTATTCATATCAACCATAGCTTAGATTTTTTCATAGCATCTAAAGCCCTTATATCACAACCTAGAGTAGTTGATGTCATCCATAGACCGAAGTTATTCATAGCATCTAGAGCCCTGAGCTAGTAACTTAGAGTAGCTTATGTTCATATCATCGAGAGCCCTGAGTTGAGGACACATAATCTTTTATGTCATCAACAACCCTGAGCTATTAATAACATCTAAACCTCTAAGCTCAAGACCTAGAGTTGTTCATGTCATTCACAGTCCTGAGCTCTTCATAGAATCATGAGCCCTGAGTGCATGACCCATAGTCTTTCATTTCATCGACAATCTAGAGTTCTTCATAGCATTTAAAGCCCTGATCTCAAGGCTTAGAGGTTCATGTCATCAGAAGCCTTGAGTTGTTCATAGCATTTAAACCATTAAGCTCACGACTTGATGTAGTTCATCTAAACCACAACCTAGAGTTGTTCATAGCATCTAGAGCCTTGAGCTCAAGACCTTGGGTTGTTCATATTTTCCATAGCCCTAAGATAATCATAGAATCTAGTGGCTTGAGCTCATGACCCAGAGCCATTCATGTCATCCACAACCTTAAGTTGTTCATAGCATCTAGAACCCCAAGCTCATGGCCCAGAGTTTTTCATGTTACCGACAACCCCAAGTTGTTCATAGCATCTAAAGCCCGAATCTCACAACCTAGAGTCATTCAAGTCAACCACAGCTAAGAGCTATTCATAGCATTTAGAGCCCAAAGCTCACAACACAAAGTATCTAATGTGATCCATAGCCCTAAGCTATTCATAGCATTTAGAGCAGTGAGCTCATCACCTAGAGTAGATCATGTCATCCACGACCTTGAGTTGTTCATAGCATTTAAACCATTGAGCTCACGACTTGATGTAGTTCATGTCAACCACAACCTAGAGTTGTTCATAGCATTTAGAGCCTTAATCTCAAGACCTAGGGTTCTTTATGTTTTCCATGACCTTAAGATAATCATACAATTTAATGGCTTGAGCTCATGACCTGGAGTCATTCATGTCATCCACAAACTTAAGTTGTTCATAACATCTAGAACCCCAAGCTCATGACCCAGAGTCTTTCATGTTACCGACAACCCTAAGTTGTTCATAGCATCTAAAGCCCGAAGCTCACAACTTGGAGTCATTCAAGTCAACCACAGCCCAGAGCTCTTCATAGCATTTAGAGCCTAGAGCTCACGACACAAAGTAGCTAATGTCATCCACAACCCTAAGCTATTCATAGCATCTAAAGCCTTGAGCTCATGACTTAGAGTAGATCATGTCATCCACGACCTTGAGTTGTTCATAGCTTCTAAACCATTAAGCTTACAACTTGATGTAGTTCATGTCAACCACAACCTAGAGTTGTTCATAACATCTAGAGCCTTGAGCTCAAGACCTAGGGTTCTTCATGTTTTCCACAACCCTGAAATAATCATAGAATCTAGTGGCTTGAGCTCATGACCCAGAGTCATTCATGTCATCCACAACCTTAAGTTGTTCATAACATCTAGAACCCCAAGCTCATGACCTAGAGTCTTTCATGTTACCGATAACCCTAAGTTGTTTATAGCATATAAAGCCCAAAGCTCACAACCTAAAGTCATTCAAGTCAACCACGACCTAGATCTGTTCATAGCATTTAGAGCTTAGAGCTCACGACACAAAGTAGCTAATGTGATCCACAACCCTAAGCTATTCATAGCATCTAGATCCTTAAGCTCATGAGTTAGAGTAGATCATGTCATCCACGACCTTGAGTTGTTCATAACATCAAGAGCTCTGAGCTAAAGCACTATAGTATTTCATGTCATTGACAATCCTGACTTGTTCAAATCATCAAGAGGCCTAAGCTCACAACGAAGAAAAGCTCATGTCATCCACAACTTCTAGTTGTTCATAACATCTAAAGGCCTGTGATCACGACCTCGAGTCGTTCATATCAACCACAGTGGAGAGTTGTTCATAGCATCTAGTACCTGGGCTCACGACCCAGTGTAGCTCAAGTCATCCACAACCTTAAGCTCTTGACCCGAAGTCATTCATGTCAACCATAGCTCTAAGCTATTCATAGTATCATGAGCCTTGAGCTCACTACACAGTCATTCATGTCGACCATAAGCCATAGTTGTTCATAGAATTTAGAGCCTTGAGCTCACAACCCATAGTAGCTCATGTCATCCATAGCCCTAATCTATCATAGTATCTTAAACCTTCAGCTCATGGGATCTTGATTCGTTCATATCATCTATAAGTCAGAGTTGCTCATAGCATTAACCAATTTCTAAACGCTGGAGTAGATCCTAAAGAGATCCCACTTCCTCATGAATTTATCTTGAATCGGGATCTTTTGGCTCAACTTTATGCCAGTTTTGCAGAGGGAGCAACCCCATTTTTCACCTTGAATTGGTCAAAATATGCAGAATTTCTTACTTTTCGTGGAGGATTAGATCCAATAACTAGGGGTCTATGGCTGACCGATATTACACACCATAATTTAGCTATTACAATTCTTTTCCTGATAGCGGGTCACATGTATAGGACCAACTGGGGCATTGGTCATGGGCTAAAAGATATTTTAGAGGCTCATAAAGGTCCATTTACAGGTTAGGGCCATAAAGGCCTACATAAAATTCTAACAATGTCATGGTATGCTCAATTATCTCTTAACCTAGCTATGTTAGGCTCTTTAACCATTGTTGTAGCTCACCATATGTATTCCATGCCCCCTTATCCATGTTTAGCTACTGACTATGGTACACAATTGTCATTGTTCACACATCACATGTGGATTGGTGGATTTCTCATAGTTGGTGTTGTTGTGCATGCAACCATTTTTATGGTAAGAGACTATGATCCAACTACTCGATACAACAATCTATTAGATTGTGTCCTTAGGCTTCGTGATGCAGTCATATCACATCTCAACTAGGCATGTATATTTATAGGCTTTCACAATTTTGGTTTGTATATTCATAATGATACCATGAGCGCTTTAGGGCATCCCCAAGATATGTTTTCAGATACTGCTATACAATTACAACCCGTCTTTGCTCAATGGATACAAAACACCCATGCCCTAGCACCTGGTGCAATGGCTCCTGGTGCAACAACAAGCACCAGTTTGCTTGGGGGTGGTGATTTAGTAGCAGTGGGTGGCAAAGTAGCTTTGTTGCCTATTCCGTTAGGAACCGCATATTTTTTGGTACATCACATTCATGCATTTATGATTCATGTGACGATATTGATACTCCTGAAAGATGTTCTATTTGCTCGTAGCTCTCGTTTGATACCAGATAAAGCAAACCTTAGTTTTCGTTTCCCATGTGATGGACCTGGAAGAGGGGGGTACATGTCAAGTATCAGCTTGGGATCATGTCTTCTTAGGGCTATTCTAGATGTATAATTCAATTTCAGTATTAATATTCCATTTCAGTTCGAAAATGCAGTAAGATGTTTGGGGGAGTATAAGTGATCAAGGGGTGTTAACTCATATCACGGGAGGAAACTTTGCACAAAGTTCCATTACTATTAATGGGTGGCATCGCGATTTCTTATGGGCACAAGCATCCTAGGTAATTCAGTCTTATGGTTCTTCATTATCCGCATATGGTATTTTTTTCCTAGGTGCTCATTTTGTATGGGCTTTTAGTTTAATGTTTCTATTTAGCGGGCATGGTTACTGGAAATAACTTATTGAATCCATCATTTGGGCTCATAATAAATTAAAAGTTGCTTCTACTACCCAGCCTAGAGCCTTGAGCATTGTACAAGGACGTGCTGTAGGAGTAACCCATTACCTTCTGGGTGGAATTGCCATAACATGGGTGTTCTTCTTAGCAAGAATTATTGCAGTAGGCTAATGGCTAGGAGGATTTGAAAGGCACTATGGCATTAAGATTTCCAAGGTTTAGCCAAGGCTTAGCTCAAGACCTCACTACTCGTCGTATTTGGTTTAGTATTGCTACCGCACATGACTTCAAAAGTCATGATGATATTACTGAGAAACGTCTTTATCAAAATATTTTTGCTTCTTATTTTGGGCAATTAGCAATCATTTTTCTGTGGACTTCTGGAAATCTGTTTCATGTAGCTTGGCAAGGAAATTTTGAATCATGGGTACAAGACCCTTTACATGTAAGACCTATTGCTCATGCAATTTGGGATCCTCATTTCGGTCAACCAACTGTGGAAGCTTTTACTCGAGGGGGTGCTCCTGGACCAGTGAATGTCGCTTATTCTGGTGTTTATTAGTGGTGGTATACAATCAATTTACGCACTAATAAAGATCTTTATACTGGAGCTCTTTTTCTATTATTTCTTTCTACTATATCTTTAATAGCGGGTTAGTTACACCTACAACCGAAATGGAAATCAAGCATTTCGTGGTTCAAAAATGTCGAATCTTGTCTCAATCATCATTTGTCAGGACTCTTCGGAGTAAGTTCATTGTCTTGGATCGGACATTTAGTCCATGTCGCAATTCCTGGATCCAGGGGGAGTACGTTCGATGGAATAATTTATTAGATGTATTACCGCACCCTCAAGGGTTAGGCCCACTTTTTACAGGTTAGTGGAATCTTTATGCTCAAAACCCTGATTCAAGTAGTCATTTATTTTGTACCTCTTAAGGAGCGGGAACTGCCATTCTAACCCTTCTCGGGGGATTCCATCCACAAACGCAAAGTTTATGGCTGACTGATATTGCTTATCATCATTTAGCTATTGCATTTATTTTTCTCGTTGCTTGTCATATGTATAGAACTAACTTCGGGATTGGGCACAGTATGAAAGATCTTTTAGAAGCGTATATTCCCCTGGGAGGATGATTGGGGCATGGACATAAGGGTCTTTATGACACAATCAATAATTCGATTCATTTTCAATTAGGCCTTGCTCTAGCCTCTTTAGGGGTTATTACTTCCTTAGTAGCTCAACACATGTATTATTTATCGTCTTATGCGTTCATAGCACAAGACTTTACTACTCAAGCTGCGTTATATACTCATCACTAATACATCGCAGGATTCATCATGATAGGAGCTTTTGCTCATGGAACTATATTTTTCATTAGAGCCCTAAGCTCATGACCCAAACTCATTCCTGTCAATCACAACCTTGAGGTGCTCATAGTATCTTGAGTCATGAGCTAACAACCGAGAGTCATTCATGTTATCCACAACCCTGAGCTTATGACACAAAGTCATTCATATCATCCATAGCCCAGAGCTTCTCATAGCATTTAGAGGCTTGAGCTCATGGGATCCCTAGATGTTCATATCATCCACAATGTTGAATTTCTCAATGCATCCATACCCTTGAGCTCACGACCTAGAGTGGCACATATCATCCATAGGCTTGAGCTGCTCATAGCATCTAAAGCCCTAAGCACATGACTCAGAGTTGTTCATGTCATCAACAACCCTGAGCTATTCATAGAATTTGGACCCCTAAGCCCATGACCTGAAGTCGTTCATGTCATCATAAGCCTTACGCTATTCATAGCAACTAAAGTTTTGCGCTCATAACCTAGAATCATTATATTATCCATAGCCCTGAGCTATTTAGAAATTAGAGCCATAAGCTCATGACCAAGAATCATTCATATTATCCATAGCTCTAAGTTGTTATAGTATCTTATAGTCTGAGCTCACGGATCCTAATTCATTCATATCATCCATAACTCTGAGCTACTCATAACATCTAAAGCCTTTAGCTCATGACCCGAATTTGTTCATGTCAACCATAGCCTTGAGTTGTTCATAGTATCTTGAGTCATGAGCTCATAACTCAGAGTCATTCATGTCATCCACCACCCCTAGCTCATGACACAAAATCATTCATATCCCAAGTTGCTCATAGCATCTACAGCCCTTAGCTCATGCGATATCAAGTCATTCATATCATTCACAATGCTTAGTTGTTCAAAGCATCCATAGCCTTGAGCTCATGACTCAGAGTGGCACATATCATCCATAGCCTTGAGCCTATTCATAGAATCTAGAGCCCTAAGTATACCGCCCAGAGTCATTCATGTCATCAACAACCCTAAGTTGTTCATAGCATTTAGACTCTTAAGCGGAAAACTCAGAATCTCTCATGTCATCTATTGCCCTAAGTTTTTCATAAAATCTAGAGCCCTGAGATCATGACCCGGAGTAATTCATGTCCACCACAACCCTGAGTTGTTATATCATCTATAACCCAGAGCACACCACTCAAAGTTGTTCATGCCATCCATTGCCCTGAGTTATTCATAGCATCTAGAATCCTAAACTCCCAACCTGAAGTAGTTCATATCATCCACTACCCTGAGTTGTTCATAGCATATAATGCCCTAAGCTCACAACTTGAAGTCATTTATGTAATCTACAACCGTAAGTTGTTCATAGCATTTAGAGCCTTGAGCTCATGACCCAAAGTCGTTGATGTCCACCATAGCCTTGATCTGTTCATAACATTTAGATTCCTGAGCAAATGACCTTGAGTCATTCATGTCATCAACAGGCCTTAGCTACTGATAGCATCTCGAGCCCTAACCCAACAATTGAAAGTTGTTCATGTCATACATAGCCCCGAGCTGTTCATATCATCTTGAGCCTTGAGCTCACGACCTGGAGTCGTTCATGTCATCCATAGCTCTGAGCTATTTATAGAAATTAGAGTCATAGGCTCACATCCAAGAATCAATAATATGATCCTCAACCATAAGTTGTTCATAGCATCTTGAGGCTTGAGCTCACAACATCCTGAGTTGTTCATATCATCCACAATTTTGAGCTGCTCATAGCATCTAAAGCCTTGAGCTCACAACACTGAGTCGCTCATCTCAACCACAACCTTGAGTTGTTCATAATATCTAGAACCATGGGCTCACAACCTAGAGTTACTCATGTCATCCACAACCCTCAACTCATGATGCAGAATCATTCATATCATCCATGACCCTAAGTTGCTCATAGCATCTAGAGGCTTGAGCTCACGGGATCCTAAGTCGTTCATATCATCCATAATATGGAGTTGTTCAAAGAATCCACACCCTCGAGCTTACGACTGAGAGTAGCACATATCATCCAAAGCCTTAAGTTGTTCATAGCATCTAGAGCCCTAAACTCACAACCTAGAGTTCTTCATGTCAACCACAGACCTTAGCTATTCATACTATCTAGAGTTGTGAGCTCATGACGAAAAGCCATTCATGTCATCCACAACTTTGTTCTATCCATAGCATCTAGATCCTTGAGCTCACGACACAAAGTCATTCATATCATCCAAAGTCGTGAGCTATTCATAACATCTCAAGCCTTAAGCTCATAACCTGGAGACATTCATGTCTGCCACAACCCTGAGTTGTTCACAGTATCTAGATTCCTATGCACATGACCAAGAGTTGTTCATGTCATCCACAACCATGAGTTTTTCATAGCATCTCAAGCCCTAAGCTCACGACCTAAAGTCATTCATGTCATCGTCAACCCTGAGCTATTCATAGCATCTAAAGCCTTGAGCTCGCGATCCAGAGTTGTTCATGTCAATGATAGGGTTGTGTTGTTCATAGCATTTTAGAGCCATGGTCTCATGACCAAGAATCGATCATATCATCCACACCCTTGAGTTATTCATACCATCTAGAGGCCTGAGCTCACAGGATCCTGAGTCAGCCATATCATCCATAACCTTGAGTTGTTCATAGCATCCAGAGCCTTGAGCTAATGACCCAGAGTAGCTCATGTCATCCAACACCTTAAGCTGTGCATAGCATCTAGAGTGCTGAGGTCATGACCCGTAGTCACTCATGTGAACGACAACCCTGAGCTACTCATTACATCTAAAGCCTTGAGCTCACGACTTGAAGTCGTTCATGTTATCCACATACCGAGCTATTCATAGGATTTAGAGCCATAAGCTCACGACTAAGAATCATTCGTATCATCCACAACCCTGAGTTATTTATAGCAACTAAAGGCCTGAGCTCACAGGATTCCATGTTGTTCATATTATCCACAAAGTTGAGTTGTTTATAGCATCCATAGCTTGAGCTCATAATCTAGAGTGGCTCATATAGTCCACAACCTTGAGTTGTTCACAACATCTAGAGCCTGGAGCTCACAAACCGGAGTCGTTCATGTCAACCATAACTCTGAGTTGTGCGTTGCATCCATAACCTTGAGCTCTCAACCCAAAGTTGTTCAAGTCATCCACAACCCTGAGCTATTAATAGCATTTAGAGTCTTGCGCTCATGACTAAGAGTTGTTCATGTTAACTATAGCCTTAAGTTGTTCATATCATCCTTAAACCTAAGGTGTTCATAGCATCTTGAGGCCTGAACTCATGGGATCTCGAGTCATTCATATCATCCACTACTGTGATATTTTCATAGCATCTAGAGTCCCAAGCTCACGACTCAAAGTGGTTCATGTCAACCATAACCTTGAGTTGTTCATTGTATCTGGAGTCGTGAGCTCACGACTTGGAGTCATTCATATCATGCACAACCTTGAGCTCATGACGTAGAATCATTAATATCATCTACATCTCTGAGTTGCTCATATCATCTAAAGGCCTCAGCTCATGGGATCCTAAGTCATTCATATAACCCACAATGTTGACCTATTCAAAGCATCCACAATCTTGAACTCACGACCCAGAGTAGCACATATCATGCATAAACTTGAGTTGTTCACAACATCTAAAGCCTTGAGATCATAACCTAGAGTCGTTCATGTTAACCATAACCCTGAGATGTTCATAGCATTAGAGCCCTGAGCTCACAACCTTGAGTTGTTTATAACATTTAAAGTCTTGGGCTCACGACTAAGAATCATTCATATAATCCACACCCCTGAGTTGTTCATGTCATATGGAGGCTTGAGTTTATAGGATCCCAAGTCCTTCATATCATCTACAACCGTAAGTTGTTCATAACATCTAAAGCCTTTAGTTAATTGATGGGAAAAACCAAGATCTCTCTATTTCCCAAGTCTGGATCAGGTTAGGAATATGCATAACTATCCTAGGCTTTTTCTAAATTTTATGCACAGTGAAAAAATAACATTTTTATACTTTAAAAGGATTTAGAAAGTGCTAACAAAAACCATTCATCGAATTCAGACGTTCCCGAATCAAATCCACTTGGTGAAGATGAAGATCGAAATCGTAGAAGTCTCGAAAACCCGAAGTCTTCCACTTGATGACTCGAATCTTCATCTTCGCACACTTTTGGTGATGAGGAAAAAATGGTGGAGGCTATGGCTCTATAGCTCTCTAGATAGTGGAAGACAAAAGCTATGGAAAGCCTAATCCTTAGGGGGTATTTATAGGGTTCTTAAGTGGGCTTAAGTGACTTGAGCCCATATGGGCTTGGGTCACTTAGTCTAAGCTAAAAAGGGTTATAATTGATTAATTAACCCAAGAGGGCTACTAATTAATCACTTACTCCAATCTAGACACCTTGTTCACTTACCCCTATGCAACCTTACGTAATTAGCAAAACACCCTTATGCATAAAATTGAACTTAGAGCCAATTCGACCCTCATAACCTATGCCAATAAGGTATATGAGCTCAGAGTGGGGACAATTGGGACTTATAGGAATACAGGCTCCCTTAGAATCCAATTCTAAAGTTGATTCAACTGGACTCTAGTATCCTATGTAAATAACAACAAGACACCAAGTGCTCAGGTCCGTGACTTGGTATCCATTATGTTTAGTATCCCCATGAACTAGTATATGTAGTCTAACAAGGTGAAAGCTATCAATCCTTCAAGACTACCTCTACCATCCTTGAGTTATAGATCCTCCTATTATGTGTTCAATTGACATATCTTAGCTCTTGAAGAGCCTATGTCAAGTTCTACTTAAGGAACTACTATGGCCATAGTTTCCATGAATACACCTCCCTAGGATCACTTAATGGGACACTCAATCTCAATCCCAAGAGATATCATGGTGCCTTTATTGAGAATACCTATTGCTATCAGCTTTCATTAACAGTGACCCAATCCATAGGGAATATATGATCAACTTACAATCTCACCCATAGGTCAAAGCCACCACTAAATTCAGCACAAGCTCAGTATTCTCTCAAGATTGAGAAACAACACAATGAAGCAACTTGGTGGAAATGCATCTAAGTCATGTACAATGCATTAAGGTTGAGGTAAGAATGCTCATAAAGTATAATGCATGGAATAAGGATGGATAATAGTGAAATTAGATCATCATTAAATAAATAATGCCTTCTAAATTTATAACATCATGGAATAAGGATGCCATTTAAGGTGATTCTTAACCTTGGATTATCCGTCAAAAGCTCGCAAGAGATAACTAATGAATGTCTCTTTGGAGTCCAAAAGCTTACCAAGTGTTGGCTATTCTAGAAAATCCTACCTTTAAACCACCTCCTAAAGGCTCGCAAGAGATAAACTAGTGTATCTCAATGGACGGAGACCACTTGCCTTACCAAGTGTTGGCCCAAGTGATTTTAAGGCGCTTTGAGTTAACTAAAAACATAGAAACATTTAACAGGTCACACTTTCTCTTCATTCAAAGCTGAAACAAAAAAACTTCCAATTTTTGCATTCGGAACCTTACCTAGCTTCCTTCACTCCAAGAAGCAAAAAGCCTAGCCACTCATCCTCTAAGGAAACATTCTCAAAGTTTGTTTGGCTAGTGAGAAAAATACAATAAAAATGAGTAGGTAAGGTAAAGCAAAGCTCTATGTATTACTTTCTTCCAAACTATACAAAAAGTTGGTCTCTGAGAACAAACTCCCGAGATATCCTTTAAGAAAAATTACAATTGATATATATATAGGTTATTCACCCTTCCTTATTACTTTCTAACTAAGAAATCCTATGATTGGTGGATTACAAGGAGAAAATAGGGATTTAAACAACAAATATTTGAAGAAAAAATCTAAAAGAGTCAATCGTAAATATCTGGGAGCACACAGATGGATTTCGCAAGTTGGAAAATGACTTACGAAAATTTCGCAAGCTGAAAGTGCCCATTTCGCAAGTTGAATTTTGTGATTTCCCAGCTTGCAAAATTGTCTTCAAGCTTGGTGCGGTTGTCTTCCAATGGCCATAACTTCTTCATTTCAGCTCTAATTTGCACACCATTTGAAGTGTTGGACTCCTGACTTTCTAAGCTTCGAAACGACATATGGTATGCATAAAATGGACTCCAGGAAGTGATCAAAATGTGCCCTACAGTTGCTATTCTCTTGGATTTCTTCATGTTAGATTCCTCTCTCTATTTTTCCTCCTTGCATTCTTGATTTGCTTTTGGCAAAGGACTACAAAGCTCCAAAGCTTGGATTCTTCATGTAAATGAGCTTCCATTTGATTTTCCATGGATTATACAGAACTCTCCCTCATCTTAGATTGATTTGGTGATAAAAAAGCTATCAAAAACACCAAAACTTAACACATTTTGATTAGAAACGATTGTAAAGGTCCTTAACATGCCAATTGAGTTAAAAGGTCATAACTACTGCTCAAAAGTGTTTAAAAGAATTAATTACAAGTTGTAAAATAGCACTTTTTGAGTAGTAATCAATGTTCGTAGTATATATATAGCCTTTAGTTCACGACCCCAAGTCATTCATGTCATCCACAATCCTGACATGTTCATAGGTTTTAGAGACTTCAACTCGTGACCAAGAGAAGCTCATGTCATCCACATGCTCGGGCTGTTCATAGAATTTAGAGCTTTGAGTTTGCAACCTAGAGTAGCTCATGTCATCCATAGCCTTAAGTTGTTCACAGCACCAAGAGCCCAGAGCTCATTATATCATCGAAAACCCTGAGTTATTCATAGCATCAAGAACCCTCAGCTCATGACCAAAAGTTGTTCATGTCAACCACAAATAAGAGTTGTCGATATCATATAGTGTCTTGAGCTCACAAACAAGAGTAGCTCATATCATCCATAGCTCTGAGCTTTTAATAGCATCGAGAGTCATAAGATCACGACCTTGAGTCATATATATCAACCATAACCTAGTGTTATTCATAGCTTCTAGAGCCCTAAGTTGAAGACCCGGAGTGGATCTTGTCATTCACAGCCTTGAGCTTTTCATAGCATCTGAAGCCCTGAATGCATGACGTGAAGTCGTTCATGACAACCAAAACCTTAAGATGTTATAGTATTTGTAGCCCTTAGCTCAAAACCTTGAGTCATTCATGTCATGCATAACCCTAAGCTCATGATTCAAAGTTTTTCATGTCATTAACAATCCTGAGTTGTTCATAACATCTAAAGTACACAACTCTTGACCCGAACTCATTCATGTTAAACATTGCCCAGAACTGCTAATAGCATATAGAGCCTTGACCAGACGACTTAAAGTCATTCATGTAAACCACCGCCCGAAGTTGTTCATAGCATCTAGGGCCCTAAACTCATGAAACAGAGTTCTTCATGTCACCCACAACCCAACATTGTTCATAGCATATAGAGCCCTAAGCTCCCAACCCAGATCTGTTCATGTCATGCACAACCCTCTATTGCTACTAGAATCTAGAGCCTTGAGCTCACGACCTAGAGTCCTTCATGTCATCTAGAACCTTGTGTTGTTCATAGCACCTAGAACCCTGAACTCACCCCTTGGAGTCGTTCATGTAAACCATATTGATTACTACTCAAAACATGTTATTTTGTGGCTTTTAATTAGCTCTTGTAAAAACCTTTGAGTAGTAATTATTACTTTTTAACTCAATTGGCATGTTAAGGACCCTTGCAATCGTTTCTAATCAAATTATGTTAAGTTTTGGTGTTTTTGATAGCTTTTTGCTCACCAAAGCAATTTAAGATTGAGGGAGAGCTGTATATAGTTCATGGCAAAGCTTTTGGAAGCTAAAATTCATGAAGAAACCAAGCTTTGGAGCCTCATATTCCTTTGCCTTAGTCGTTTAATGTATGCAAGGAAAAATCAATGGAGAGAGGAAAACAGAGTGAAGAAAATAAAGGACAGCATCTGCAGTCTTCCTTCGCACTTTTGGAGCACTTTCTGAAGTTCATTTTCTACATGCTATATACAATTTTAAAGCTCAAGAAGTCAAGAATCCAACGCTTCAAACCGTGTACGATTTGGAGCTGAAATGAGGGAGTTACAGCCGTTGGAAGCTGAATACCGCAAGTTGAAAGCCAACTTTGCAGTGCTGCGAAATCAGCCTTTTGCTGCGAAGTGATTTCGCAGCCCTTTTAGTGCATCTGCGAAATCTCACAGACCTCATTTTCACCTGCGAAATGGTCCTTAGTGCTTCCCAATATTTGCATCTGACACTTTGAGATATTTTTCTTCAGATTTTTTGTGTCTAAATTTCCATTCTCTCCTTGTATGCAGCCACTCATGTAATTCCTTAGCTAGGAAGTTTCCAAGGAAGGGTAAATTACCTTCCTATATAAACTCTCTTGTAAACACTAAAAAGTGACTCTCGGGGAGCTTTCTCCAGGAGACCAACTTATGTATATTTTGCATTTAGTGAAATACAGAGATCTCTTTTGCTTTCTTTTTCCTTCTACTATTTTCTTTTTCTTGGAAGCCAAACACCCTCTGAGGATGTTTTTCCAGAGGATGAGAGGCTAAACTTTTGGTCTCTTGGAGTGAAGGAAGCTAGGTGAAAAGTCCAGATGCTAAAGTGGAAAACTCTCGTGCATTAAATACAGGTAGTTGGAGTTCATAAATGGCTTTTAAATCTAAAGTTTTGCTTTAAATCCCTTTGAATCACTTTGAATGGCCAATACATGGTAAGCTTCAAGTCTCTGTGGATGCTTATTGCTAGATCCATATCAGCCTAGTAGTTATCATGTACGAGCCATTGGAAAGTGGTTCAAGGTGAAGACCCATAGTGTCTAAAGCCATTAATGGAACTTGACTACCACTTCTATTGACTTTTTATGGATTAAATCTTCATTGTTAAACCTATACCGGTTCGGGATATAACTATAGGTTAAATCCCCAATGCGAGGAGAAAAATCCGGAGTTTCCCACTTTGCATTCTAAACTTGATCCTAGCAACCTCTAGCTCCAGGAGACTTTCTTTCTTCCATTTATACTTAGTTCTATATTAGTTTAGTTTCAAGCACCTCTTTAAAAAAAAATCTTACTTTCTTTTAAACTTTAAGTTTTTGACAAAGGAAATCATCAGACTCAACTTCTAATCTATAGTCTATCACTGGTAGAGTGAAAACCCATCCCTGAGTTCAACCCTAGAGCTGCTATACTATAGTAGCTTTGCTACGCCAGTATAAGGTCATAGGATTTATAAATAATTTTGATTAAAATACTCAACTGGGCATGAATCACATATCCTAAAAAAGTTCATAGCAACTAATGCATAGAGCTCACAACTAATGTGGCACAAGTCATCGACAACCATGAGTTGTTCATAACATCTAAAGCCCTAAGCTCATAACCCGGAGTCGTTAATGTCAACCACAACCCTAAGATGTTCACAATATATATATAGCCTTTAGTTCACGACCCCAAGTTATTCATGTCATCAACAATCCTAACTTGTTAAATAGCATTTAGAGACCTCAACTCATGACCAAGAGGAGCTCATGTCATCCATAGGCTTGAGCAGTTCATAGCATTTAGAGTCTTGAGTTCACGACCTAGAGTAGCTCATGTCATCCATAGACCTAAGTTGCTCATAGCACCAAGAGCCCTGAGCTCATGACCTGTAGGCTTTTACTTCATCAACAACCCTGAGCTATTCATAACATTAAGAGCCCTCAGCTCATGACCCAGAATCATTCATGTCAGCCATAACCAACATCTATATATATCATCCAGTGCCTTGAGCTCACCAACAAGTGTAGCTCATGTAATCCATAGCCTTGAGCTTTTAGTAGCATCCAAAGTCATGAGCTCATAACTTGGAGTCGTTTATATCAACCACAACCTAGTGTTATTCATAGCATCTAGAGCCTTAAGCTAAATACCCAGAGTGGCTCATGTCATTGACAGGGTTGAGTTGTTCATAACATCTAAAGCCTTGAACGCACGACCTATAGTTGTTCATGTCGACCACAACCTTAAGATGTTATAGAATCTGTAGCCCATAGCTTAAAATCCTGAGTCATTGATGTCATCAACAACCCTAAGCTCATGATTTGGAGTCTTTCAAATCATTAACAACCTTGAGCTATTCATAACATCTAAAGTCAAGAGCTCATGACCTAAACTCATTCATGTCAACCATTGCCCAAAGCTGTAAATAGCATATAGATCTCTGATTTGGTGACTTAGAGTCATTCATGTAAACCACTGCCTAGAGTTGTTCATAGCATCTAGGGCCTTGAACTCATAAAACAAAGTCATTCATGTCAACCACAACCCAACGTTGTTCATAATATCTAGAGCCATGAGCTCACAACCTAGAGTAGCCCATGTTATTAATTACTACTCAAAGAGTGCTCTTTAATAGCTTGTTATAAACTTTTTTGAACACTTTTCAGTAGTATTTGTTACCTTTTAACTCAATTGGCACATTAAGGATGCTTGCAAGTGTTACTAATCAGTTTTTGGCAAGTTTTGGTGCTTTTGGTAGCTTTTTGATCATTAAAACAAGCCAAGAATGAGGGAGAACTTGGTATAGTCCATGGCAAAGCAAGATTGAAGCTAAATTACATGAAGAATCCAAGTTTTGGAGAGCTTCAAAGCCTTTTCCAAATCAATCAAGTATGCAAGGAAAAGAATCAGAGAAGGAATCTAACATTCAAGAATTTCACAACCCTTTGTGAAATATTCGCAAGCTTGCGAATTGCCCAAGAGGGAATTTCTCAAGCCTTGCGAAACTGATGAATTTCGTAACCCCTTGCGAAACTGATGAATTTCGCAACCCCTTGCGAAATTTTCGCAACCTTTTGCGAAATTTTCGCAACCTTTTGCGAAATTTTCGCAACCTTGTGAAATCTTCCTATAATCTTCAAATATTTTTGCACCGACTCCGTTAGATTTTTATCTCAAGATATTTTATGTAATTGCCTATTCTATCCTGGTAATCAGCTAAAGATATTTTTAGATATTTAGGATATCTAATTGAGGGGTAAGCTTTTCGGACTCCATCTGATTACTACTCAAAAAGTGCTATTTTGTAGCTTGTAATTAACTCTTTTAAACACTCTTGAGTATTAATTATTACCTTTTAACTCAATTGGCATGTTAGGGACCCTTGTAATCGTTTATAATCAAATTGTGTTAAGTTTTGGTGTTTTTGATAGCTTTTTGCTCACCAAAGCAATTTAAGAATGAGGGAGAGCTGTATATAGTTCATGGCAAAGCTTTTGGAAGCTCAAATTCATGAAGAACCAAGCTTTGGAGCTCCATAGCCCTTTGCCAAAGTCGTTCAAAGTATGCAAGGAAAAAGCAATGGAGAGAGGAAAACAGAGGACAGCAGCTGCAGTCTTCCTTCATACTTTTGGAGCACTTTCCGAAGTCCATTTTCTACATGCTATATACCATTTCAAAGATCAGGAAGTAAAAAATCTAACACTTCAAACGGTGTACAATTTAGAGCTGAAATGAGGAAGAGATGGCCTTTGGAAGACAACTACATCAAGCTGAGGGACAATTTCGCACCTTGCGAAATTGGAACTCCAATGTGTGAAATTTAAAGTGGATGGCAGTTGTGCATTTGCGGTGAAGTCCAACATGCGAAAGTGATTTTGCAACTTGCAAACTTGGAGCTCAACGTGTGAAAATGGATTCCAAGTTGCGAAATCAACTTGCGAGATTTTCGCAAGTCACCATGCAACGTGCGAAATCTACATGCGAACTGGGATATTTGTGCACCGACTCTTTTAGATCTTTTCTTCAGATATTTTTGTATAAATTTCCATTTTCTCCTTGTATTCAGCCACTCATGTAATTCCTTAGCTAGAAAGTATCCAAGGAAGGGTAAATTACCTTCCTATATAAACTCTCTTGTAAACACTAAAAAATGGACTCTCATGGAGTTTTAACCAGGAGATCCATAGATATAGAAGTATGTAATATAGATATATAAATATATAGAATATACAGAGCCTTGCACTATTTTTCCTTCTCTTTCATTTTCATTTTCTTGCTGGCCAAACATTCTCTGAGATGTTTTCTCAGAGGAAGAGTGGCTAGGCTTTTTGTTTCTTGGGTGAAGGAAGCTAGGTGAAAAGTCCAGATGCAAAAGTGGAAAACTCTCGTGCATTAAATACAAGTAGTTGGAGTTCATAAATGGCTTTTAAATCTAAAGTTTTTCTTTAAATCCTTTAGAATCAATTTGAATGGCCAATACATGGTAAGCTTTTAGGTCTCTGTGGATACTTATTGCTAGATCCACATCAGATCATTAGTTATCATGTACGAGCCATTGGAAAGTGGTTCAAGGTGAAGACCCATAGTGTCTAAAGCCATTAATGGAACTTGACTACCATTTCTATTGAATTTTTATGGATTAAATCTTCATTGTTAAACCTATACCGGTTCGAGAAATAACTATATGTTAAATCCCCAATGCGAGGAGAAAAATCCGGAATTTCCCACTTTACAGTTGGCACCTGATCCTAGTAACCTGAAATCCCAAGAAACATCTTTCTTTCTAATTTCTTTCTAGTTAATTTTAGTTACTTTATGTTAGGTTAGTTTAAAACCAAACCTTTTCCAACTCATCTTTATGTTTTCTTTTAAAGCTAACCTTGAAATGAAAAGGCACCAATTCAACTTTGAATTAATAACATTTGTGAAGTAAAAACCCATCCCAATGAATGATCCTAGAGCCACTATGCTATAGTAGCTTTGTCTATGCTACCCTAGTACATGGTGTAATAGGTTATAAATTTTGTTGATTACTCCCTCAATCAAGGAGCACCAGTTGGACATGAATCAGCTGATACACCAATTAGGCATGAATCACCATCCATAGAGATCCATTAGTTATCTCTTGCGAGCTTTTGAAGGGTAATCTAAGGTTCAAGATCACCTTGAATGGCCAATAATAGGTGAGAGGTATGAACCATTGCAAGATACATCAGTGAGAGGACTTTAGTGTTTGAAACCATTAATGGGAAGTAGTGTAACACACTGGTTCGGGAGATAACTATAGGTTAAATCCCCAATGCGAGGAAAAGATCCAAAATCTCCCTTTTTGTATAAGGAACCTGAACCTAGTAACATGAAACTCCAAGAAACCTTTTCTTTGTAATTAAACTCAGTTACTATTTTTGGTTAGCTTAAAACCAACCACTCTTTTTCAACCAAAGATTATGTTTTCTTTTAAAGCTAACTCGTAAAACAAAAAGCACCAATTCAGTTATGTAACTAATATCATGTGTGATATGAAAACCCATCTCTGTGGACGATTCTAAAACCACTATGCTATGCTAGCTATGCTACCCTAGTATATGGTGAATTAGGTTTATAAATTTTGTTGATAACTCCCATCTAAGTACTGAATCAAGAGTACACCAATTGGGGATGAATCAAATGGCGTCGTTGCTGGGGATGGTGCCACTTCACAATGATAGAACCTTTCCAGAACACTTGTGATCTTCATCACAAGATTGGTGATTTTTCTTTTTTCTTTTACTAACTCTTTTTATTTGTTTCTATTTTTAGTTTATCTTTTATTTAGCTTTTAGTTAACCTTAATTTTTTCTTTATAGAATTATTTTTTCTTTTGTTTTTCTATTGCTTTTCTTGTTTTTTTTTTTTTTTTTTTTTTTCAATTACTTCCAGTTGTGCATGCCATATTGGATACAAGACAATGAGGGAAGACTTGTGAAAATAAAAAATCCTCACAAAACAGAGTTCGAATTGTGTGTGAAAGTCATGGAAGCTATACCTAAAGATCAGCATAGTCAACATGCTCAGGAGGAGAATATCAACGCATACCGATCCATGAGGGATCACATGCATCCACCTCATATGAGTGCACCATCATGTATAGTGTCATCTACAGAGCAGCTAATGATCCGACCACATATTGTGCCACTTTTGCCTACTTTCCATGGGATGGAAAGTGAGAATCCCTATGTGCATATCAAGGAATTTGAGGAGGTTTGTAATACATTCCGAGAAGGAGGAGCTTCAATCGACTTGATGAGGCTCAAGCTATTTCCTTTCGCTTTAGAGGACAAGGCCAAGGTTTGGCATAATTCTTTAAGGCCAAGGAGTATCAGAACTTTGATTGATTTGCAAGCTGAATTTCTAAGAATTTTTTCTTGACTCGTAGGACCAACGACTTGAAAAGGCAAATTTCAAACTTCTCAACTAAAAAGAATGAGAAATTCTATGAGTGTTGGGAAATATACATGGAAGCTATCAATGCTTGTCCTCACCATGGCTTTGATACATGGCTATTGGTGAGCTATTTTTACGACGGTATGTCTTCCTCAATGAAGCAACTCTTAGAAACGATGTGTGAAGGAGACTTTATGAGTAAGAATCCGGAGGAAGCCATGGATTTATTGAGTTATGTAACTGAAGTTTCAAGAGGATGAGATGAGCTGAATGCCAAAGAAGTGGGAAGAATGAAATCTCAACCTAATGCTTCTAATGCTAAGGCTGGGATGTATACTTTGAATGAAGACACCGATATGAAAGCAAAATTCACAGCTATGGCAAGAAGATTGGAGGAGCTAGAAGTGAAGAAGATACAAGAAGTGCATGCCATTTCTGAAACACCAGTGCAAACTATGTTGTGTTCCATTTGTTAATCTTTTGAGCACCTGGTGGGAGAGTGTCCTACCATTCCAGCTGTGAGAGAAATGTTTGGGGATCAAGCGAATTTTATTGGATAATTTAAGCCCAATAACAATGCTTCATATGGCAACACCTACAATTCAAATTTGAGGAACCATCCAAATTTCTCTTGGAAGCCAAGGGCACCTCAGTACACGTAACCTGGCCAAGCACCTTCGTAAGCCTCAAATCTTGAACAAGCCATTGTAAATCTTAGCAAGGTGGTGGGAGACTTTGTTGGAGACCCGAAATCCATCAATGCTCAGCTCAATCAAAGAATTGACAGTGTAAAGAGTACATTGAACAAAATGATGGATGGAATGCAAAATGATCTATCTCATAAGATAGATAATATCCAATACTCGATCTCAAGGCTCACCAATCTCAACACAGTGCATGAGAAAGGAAAATTTCCTTCTCAACCTCACCAGAATCCCAAGGATATCCATGAGCTGGAGGCTCAGGAGGGAGAATCTTCATAAGTGAGAGAAGTCAAAGCAGTGATCAATCTAAGGAGTGGTAAAGAGGTTGATCTGCCTACATCCAAGCCAGAACATGAACCAAAGAGTGAAGCAGAGAAAGAGAAGAGGGAGGAAATCAAAGGAAAGAGGAAAGAAAATAGTACAAAGAAGGAGAACCTTGAATCTACTGTGAATGAAGAACCAGAGAGGACCATCAACCAGGAAGATCTAATGAAGAAATACACGCCTCAACCATTCCCACAAGCTTTACATGGCAAAAAAGGAATCTATAATGCATCATAAATTCTTGAAGTGTTGAGGCAAGTGAAAGTTAATATCCCTTTGCTAGACATGATCAAACAAGTTTCGACTTATGCAAAATTCCTGAAGGACTTATGCACTATAAAAAAAGGGTTAAATGTGAGTAAGAAGGCCTTCTTAACTGAGCAAGTAAGTTCCATTATACAGTCCAAGTCTCCAATGAAATACAAAGATCCAGGTTGTCCTACCATCTCAATGATGATTGGAGAGATGTGTGTGGAGAAAGCTTTGTTGGACTTGGGAGCAAGTGTGAATTTGCTACCCTACTCTGTCTACAAGCAATTGAGACTTGGAGAGTTGAAGCCAACATCAATCACTCTATCTCTAGCAGATGGATTTGTGAAAATTCCAAGAGGTATGATTAAAGATGTCTTAGTTCAAGTTGACAAATTCTATTACCAATGGATTTTGTTGTTCTTTATATGGACCCAATTGCCAAAGAAACTAACTGTATTCCTATCATACTTGGAAGACCATTCCTAGCTACATCAAATGTTGTCATCAATTGTAGGAATGGAGTCATGCAACTTACATTTGGCAACATGACGTTAGAGCTCAACATCTTCTATATGTGCCAGAAACAATTCCATCCGGAAGAAGAAGAAGGACCAGAGGAGGTGTGCATGATAGACAACCTAATGGAGGAGCATTATGATCAGAAAATACTAGAAGATTTGAATGATAGTCTTGGGAATCTAGATGAAGGGTTATCTAAACCCTCGGATTTGCTTGCTACTCTGCCCCATTTGAAGATGAGGAAAGAAATTCTCCTTTTATTCAATGAGGAGGAGACACAATAAGTTATTAAGGAGGAGCCCCCAAAGCTTATTCTGAAGCCACTACCCACGGAGTTGAAGTATGCATACCTGGAAGAGAACAAGCAGAGCCTTGTTGTTATTTCTTCATCTCTTACCACTACTCAGGAGGATTGTCTACTTGAAATCCTCAAAAGATGCAAGAAGGCGATAGGGTGGAAAATTTCTAATTTGAAAGGGATCAACCCTTTAGTCTGTACTCATCATATATACATAGAAGAAGAAGCTAAGCCAGTTCGTCAACCCCAGAGAAGGTTGAACCCTCACATGCAAGAGGTGGTACAAGCTGAAGTGCTTAAGCTACTTCAGGCCGATATAATCTACCCTATATCATAAAGCCCATGGGTGAGTCCTACGCAAGTCATGCCAAAGAAATCATGGATCACAATGGTGCAAAATGATAAGGGAGAAGAAGTTTCTACACACTTCACTTTAGGTTAGAAGGTGTGTATTAATTACAGAAAGTTGAATGTTGTAACAAGGAAGGACCACTTCCCGTTGCCATTTGTTGATCAAGTGCTTGAGAGGGTCTCAGGCCATCCATTCTACTATTTATTAGATGGCTACTCCGGGTATTTTCGAATAGAAATTGCTATTGAAGACCAGGAGAAGACCACTTTCACATGTCCATTCGGAACCTACGCATATAAAAGAATGCCTTTCGGCTTATGCAATGCACCCGCAACATTCCAAAGATGCATGTTAAGCATTTTCAGTGATATGGTGGAGCGTATTATGGAAGTCTTTATGGATGATATCACCGTATATGGGAGTGAGTTTGATGAATGCTTAGTCAACTTGGAAGCTGTGTTGAACCAATGCATTGAGAAAGACTTGGTCCTTAACTAGGAGAAATGCCATTTCATGGTATCCCAAGGGATTGTCCTTGGGCATACTATCTCAAAGAAAGGCATTGAAGTGGATAAAGCAAAGGTTGAACTTATTATCAAGTTGCCATCGCCAACAACTATCAAAGGAGTAAGGCAATTCCTTGGCCATGCTGGGTTCTATAGGAGGTATATTAAAGATTTCTCTAAACTTGCAAGACCTCTTTGTGAACTATTGGTAAAGGATGCTAAATTTGTATGAGATGATCGATGTCAACGGAGTTTTGAAAAATTGAAGCTATTACTGACAACCATTCCAATAGTGAGAGCTCCCAACTGGCAATTGCCCTTTGAAGTGATGTGCGATGCCAGTGACTTTGCTATAGGAGTTGTTCTTAGGCAAAGAGAAGATGGTAAGCCCTATGTGATCTACTATGTAAGCAAAATGTTGAATGAAGTGCAAAGAAACTACACAGCCACAGAGAAAGAATTGTTGGCTGTAGTTTTTGCCTTAGACAAATTATGCACTTACTTGGTGGGGTATTTCATTATGGTTTTCACTGACCACTCGGCCTTGACATATATGTTGACTAAACAGGATGCAAAAGCAAGGCTGATTAGATGGATTCTCTTGCTTCAAGAGTTCAATCTTTAGATCAAAGACAAGAAAGGAGTGGAGAATGTGGTAGCCGACCATCTGTCAAGGCTAGCCATCGCACGTAATTCCCATAGTTTTCCTATGAATGATGATTTTCCAAAGGAGTCACTCATGTTGATAGAAGCCGCTCCTTGGTATGCTCATATTGCTAACTATCTAGTTACCGGAGAAGTTCCAAGTGAGTGGAAAGCATAAGATAAAAAACACTTCTTTGCAAAAATTCATGTCTACTATTGGGAAGAGACATTTGTATTCAAATATTGTGCGGATCAAATAATACAGGAGTGCGTCCCTAAGCAAGAGCAACAGGGGATCCTTAGTCATTGCCATGAAAGAGCATGTGGAGGCCACTTTGCTTCTCAGAAGACAACTATGAAGGTATTACAATCAGGTTTTTGCTGGCCATCACTTTTCAAAGATGCCCACACCATGTACAAGAGCTATGACAAATGCAGAGGCTTGGAAAATTAACACATAAGAACATGATGCCTTTGAACCCCATTTTAATAATTGATATTTTTGATGTCTAGGGCATTGACTTCATAAGACCTTTTCCTATGTCCTTTGGCTATTCCTACATCTTGGTGGGAGTGGATTATGTTTTTAAATGGGTTGAAGCGATCCCATGCAAATGTAATGATCACAGAGTTGTTCTCAAATTTTTCAAAAAGAACATTTCTTTAGATTTGGAGTACCCAAGGTCATAATCAATAATGGGGGTACTTATTTTTATAACAAGCCATTCAAAACTCTCTTAGCCAACTACGGGGTGAAGCATAAGGTAGCTACACCTTACCACCCTTAGACTTTTGGGCAAGTTGAGTTAGCAAATCGAGAGATAAAAAACATATTGATGAAGGTGGTGAATACAAGCAGAAGAGATTGGTTTGTTAAGCTTCATGATTCACTATGGGCTTACAAGACCATTCTTGGAACGTCCCTTATCGCCTAGTCTACGACAAAGCGTGCCATCTCCCTGTTGAAGTGCAATACAAAGCTTGGTGGGCAATCAAGATGCTCAACATGGACTTGAACAGAGTCGGCATGAAGAGATTTTTAGACCTTAATGAGATGGAAATACTGAGAAATGACGCCTACAATAATTCAAACATTACAAAACAAAGATTGAAAATGTGGCATGATCAGTTAGTCTCCCACAAAGAATTCCAGAAGGGACAAAGAGTCTTGCTATATGACTCTAAGCTTCACATCTTCCCAGGAAAGTTGAAGTCAAGGTGGATAGGTTCGTTTACTATCCAACAAGTGTATTCAAATGGAGTAGTAGAGCTACTCAATTCCAACAGCACCGAGAGTTTCAAAGTAAATGGCCAACGTCTCAAGCCATTCCTGGAACCATTTTCTCGAGACAAGGAGGAAATCAACCTCCTTGAGCCACATCAAGTTTAAATAGACAAATGGTGTATTCCAAAACAGATGGAAAAACTTTTCAAATTTTTTTTGAAGGATGAAAAACAGAGCAATTCACAAGGCATGTGAAAATTTTGCAGCCCCAAATTCACTTTATGAAAATTTAGCAACCCCAAATCTGCCTTGCGAAAATTTCGCAAGGGCTAAGAAAATTTCGCAAACCAGCTTTGCCTTGCGAAATTTGAAAAACCTATGCAAACTCATTTCGTAAACCAACTTTGCCTTGCGAAAACATTGCGAAATTTGAAAGAGGTTGCAAACTCAGTTTGCAACTTAAAAACCCATTTTTCAACCTTATGAATTCCAACGGTCTCTGTGCGAAATACCAATGATCAGTGGGAAAGCCAAAGGTCACTTAAAAAGCTTATTTAAAGACCTCCAAAGCCTGTTATTTTGCACACTCCATTGATTACTACTCAAAAAGTGTTATTTCATAGCTTGTAATTAACTCTTTTAAACACTTTTGAGTATTAGTTATTACCTTTTAACTCAATTGGCATGTTAAGGACCCTTGCAATCGTTTCTAATCAAATTGTGTTAAGTTTTAGTGTTTTTGATAGCTTTTTTATCACCAAAGCAATCCAAGAATGAGGGAGAGCTTTATATAATCCATGGCAAAGCAAATGGAATCTCATTTACATGAAGAATTCAAGCTTTAGAGCTTCATAGTTCTTTGCCAAAGCCAATCAAGAATGCAAGGAGGAAAAAGAGAGAAATCTAACATGAAGAATTCATGAGGACAGCAACAGTTGGACACATTTCGAGTACTTCTTGGAGTCCATTTCATGCATACTATATGTTGTTTTGAAGCTCAAGAAGTCAGGAGTCCAATGCTTTAAACAGTGTGTGAATCAAAGTTGAAACAAAGAAGTTATGGCCGTTTGAAGACAACCATGCAAAGCTATGCGAAATTTCGCAACTACGAAATGAGTTGCGAAAATTTCGCAGCCCAAAGCCCATTTCGCAGCTGCGAAATGAGCTGCAAAATGAAATCCACTTGCGAAATTTTGCAAGGTGTTTCATAGCTGTGAAACCACCTCTAAGCACACGTGTGCCACTTCGTAAGTTGAAACTTCATCTTCGCAGCTGCGAACCACGTTGTAAAATCATCTCCAAGCTGCGAAACAAGTTGCAGAATCACCTCCAAGTTGTAAAATTGCAAATTCAACTTGCAAAATGGACAATTCAACATGCGAAATCCACTTGTGCAATCTCAGATATTTGCAACCGACTCAATTAGATTTTTTCTCAAGATATTTTGTGTAAATTTCTATTTTCTCCTTGTAATCAGTCAAAGATATTATTGGGATATTTCTTAGAAAATATCTTCTCTATATATATCTTTCAACCAATGTAAAGAAACAACGAATAGATCATATATCAGATATGTAATCGATGATAGTAAGAAATATATTTTACAGAGCACTTGCTCTGCTTTTCATTCATATTTTTGTTTTCTCGTTTTTTTTATTTCTAGCAAATCAAACTCTGAGGATGTTTCCTCAGAAGATGAGTGGCTAGGCTTTTTGTCTCTCGGAGTGAAGAAAGTCGGGTAAGTTTTCGCATGCAAAAATTGGAAGTTTTGTTGTTTCAGTGTTTAATGAAGAGAAAGTGTGACCCGTTAATGGTTTTTATCTTTTTAGTTAACTTAAAACGCCTTAAAATCACCTGGGCCAACATTTGGTAATGCAAGTGGTCTCCATCCATTGAGATACACTAGTTTATCTCTTACGAGCCTTTGGGAGGTGGTTTAAAGGTAGGATTTTCTAGAATAGCCAACACTTGGTAAGTTTTTAGACTCTAAGGAGACATCCATTAGTTATCTCTTGCGAGCTTTTGAAGGATAATCCAAGGTTAAGGATCACCTTGAATGGCAAATGATAGGTGAGAGGCACGAGCCATTGCAAGATTAATCAGTGAGAAGGATTTAGTGTTTGAACCCATTAAGGGGAAGCATCTGTACCACACCGGTTTGGGAAATAACTATATGTTAAATCCCCAATGCGAGGAAAAGAAACAAGTGACCGGAACTCCCTTTTTGTATAAGGAACCTGAGCCTAGTAATCTAAAACTCCAAGAAACACTTTTCTTTGTAACCAAACTTTTCACTTTAAAACCAACCTTTTCAAACATCTTTATGTTTTCTTTTAGAGCTAACCTTGAAATGAAAAAGCACCAATTCAGCTTTGAATTAATATCAATTGTGGAGTGAAAGCCCATCCTAGTGAACGATCCTAGAGCCACTATGCTATGCTAGCTGAGGCTATCCTAGTACATGGTGTAATAGGTTATAAATTTTGTTGATTACTCCCGTCTAAGGACCACAATCAAGGAACACTAGCTGGGCACGAATCAAATGGCACCGTTGTCGGGGACCATTGAGAGGACATGAATCAGCTGATACACCAATTGGGAATGAATCATCCATTTCCCATTGCGAAAACCCTTCACCACCTTGCGAATCAACTTTCTCTCCAATGGACGTCCTGCGACAAACCATTTGAAGAGGCGACCTACACCTCTCGCTCCATTTCGGCCATGGCGTGCATCAGAGGAGGCCATACCGACCCTTTAGTATCTCGCGAGGCCAAGCCAAGAGCCTCTTTTCCTCAGGATTCATCTTAGGCCCTTCAGGCCCCAACCGTTCCGTCTTCTAAGGGAGGGGTGCCATCTAGCCCTTCTCAGCGCCGATATGCAACACAGAGACTACCAACTTCTCCACCACCTGAGCCATCAGTACCCCACATTCCACCTAAGAGAGTTAGGACCTTAGGCCCTGGGAGACGTCTAGGCATGCACAACTTGATTCTCAGGCCCCAGCCGATTCTCAGCGACCTTCCGGAATTGGCCCGGAAGTCATCATCAAGAGGCCTATGGTTACTACGTCTCCCATTGAGGGAAATTTAGATTGTAGAGCCAGGCCATTTCATTCCGAGCTTTATTTCGACATTGAGGCCATGAGACAGCAGCCAAAGCTTCGGGATTCATTTGGACTACTCTAGAGGTACCATTTCGATCGCCTTATGACTCCTAGGGAGTTTGTCTACCCTAGAGTGGCAATGGACTTCTATCAGTCCATGACTACTCAGGGCGCCCAGAGTCCTACCGGCATTCATTTCAGCATTGACGGGCGCCAGGGTATCCTAGAGGCTAGGTACATTGCTAAGGCTATCCATATTCCATATGAGCCAGAGGATCCAACATATTTCCGAAAGTGGTCTCCTATATTTCAGCGGGACATGTTCCACATCCTATCTAAGAGCACTTCTGGAGATTCATTCCTTCTACGTAAGGAGCTTCCATCTGGGATGCTCCTAGTAGATGTGTTGCTACGGTCTAACATTTTCCCTTTTCAGCATTTAGTGTAGATGCGAGGAGTCATCCTGGACGCGTTATTCAGGATACTGAAGGCTTCTATTTTGGGCCATATCACCTGATTATGGCTGCTCTCCTCTTGAGGAGAAAGTTCACAAAAAAAGCTACAGAGAGCCTACACTATTCCATTGTTGTTTCCGAGGTTGCTCTGTCATATATTGGAGCACATGGGTTATCCTACTGAGCCTCACCTTAAGCACCGCCACCATCGTCGAGAGCGTTTCACTCTCAACAAATAGACACGGTTGGCAGGTTATTCAGCACCTGTAGCAACACCACCCAGGCCAGCATCTCCAGTGCCAGCATAGGCTGAGCAGGCACAGTAGGACAAGCTTCCTGTAGAGTCTGTACCACCTGCCCCTGCTGCACCATCTATGCATGAGGCCACCTCTACTGATCCTCCTGCTACATCTCGTGTTCCATCAGCTGCACCTCCTACATTTGAGGCCTCTAGTACCATATCTACCACAGAGCTTCGTGCCATGGTACATTTGTTCAAGACACTAACCACTATGCACAATACTCTATTCCGATAGATGGCAAACATACGTGCTCAGTAGGACCAGCATACTGTTATCCTTTGTCAGATTTAGCAGCATCTAGGACTCCTTCCACCACCTTAGACTGACATTCTGTGACCATCAGAGCCTATAGCTCCAGCTGAGGAGACCATCAAAGCTGATGTCCCGCCCCAGGCCACTCATGAGGCAGCCAAGAGCCATCATCTCCATCAGAGAGCTTGCTACTTGATTATTTCTTTATTTTATTTTGTATTTACTTAGTATATTAGTAGACATTATTACTTATTTTAATATTTTATATTCTACGATTGGATGTATTACATGATCATATCTCGCATTGTACCTTCTCAAAGTAATATATACACATCATTTTTGTTTATACTTGGCATTTTTTCTATCTCCTTTACTCATTAATCTTTTGTTTTTTTTTTTGTAATCACGTGGTTTCTCCTATACGACTTAGACTTGATGTCACTCATGAGGTACCACTTCCTCCCTTTATTTATAATCACAATGTTGATCTTGGTTAATAATGCTAAGTTATGTTGTTAATTTAGTACTTTTTGCTTAATTTTAAAATTTTTTTCTTAATATTAAAAGTTTTTACTCTACTCTCCATGATTATTAAGGAAAAATTCTCAAAATGAATTGGTAGAAATCGGATTCTTACCTTTTTGCTTGAATATTAGAGTCATAGTATGCTTATGGAAGTTGATGAATTATTGAAACTCCTATTGATTTCAACTTTATTTCTTCCACTTTAATCTTACCACACATTGTGCACATTAGGTTCTGATTATAAGATTAAAAACTATCTCACCCCCTGAACTTAGGAAAATTTAGACTTGGTACCTTCGACCTCGTTTTAATAGTGTTGGGACACCTTTTAAAAGGCCAATGAGCCTTTGAAAAAAAAAAAAAACAAAGTGTTACACTTGCCTTGAAACCCAATCAAAGTTCGAGGCGTAAATGGTGAAAATCTTTAAAACTCGATGCCCTAAGCCTTAATTGGTTGGGAGTCACCGACCTCAATGCTCGTTACAAGGGTGAATAGGTGGTGTTTAACATATTATAGGTACTTGGGTATTAAATTTCAATCTCAACAGTCCGGGGTAAAATCCAAGGAGTTAGAGGTCGAAAGATCCTTAAAGCTTGATGCCCTAAACCTTGATTGGTTGGGAGTCATCGATGGATCCCTGTTACATGGACACTTTAGAAAACAATACCTTTAACATTACACTCCTACAATGAAAAAAAAATTATGAAATAAAAGAGGTGCGTTCTTAACCTATTGGAGGTAGGTCAGTTTGCTTAAGTTTGAGTAAGAACTAGGTTGGGGGGAAAGATTAGTTCAGCATACTATATTCGGAAACTAATAAGCTCAACACATAGATTTTTGTGGAAGAGTAGAGATTGAGCCTATGAGAGTGGAAATCCCTTTAATACTTAAATTTACATAATGCCCACTCTTTATGAATTATGATCAGGTAAGATATTTGATATACTCTTGTTAATGATTGGGTTTTGCTTCTTTAATGTTCCATGTGAGAGTATGCTTTACATCATGCCACTTATGATTTTTTGGAGTGATCAGCATGATTTTGTAAATTATTTTATTGTATTTTTTGTTCTCTCCTTCACTGCTAAGGGACTAGCAATATGTCAATTGGGGGAAGTGATTACTACTCAAAAAGTGTTTTTTTATAGCTTGTTATAAACTCTTTTAAACACTTTGCCTTTTAACTCAATTGGCACGTTAAGGACCCTTGCAAGTGTTACTAATCAGTTTTTAGCAAGTTTTGGCACTTTTGGTAGCTTTTTTATCATTACAACAAGCCAAGAATGAGGGAGAACTTGGTATAGTCCATGGAAAAGCAAGATTGAAGCTAAATTACATGAAGAGTCCAAGTTTTGGAGAGTTTCGAAGCCTTTGCCAATTCAATCAAGTATGCAAGGAAGAGAATCAGAGAATGAAACTAACATTCAAGAATTTCGCAACACTTTGCAAAATATTCGCAAGCTTGCGAATTGCCCAAGAAGGAATTTTGTAAGCCTTGTGAAGCTGATGAATTTCACAACCCCTTGGGAAATTTTCACAACCTTGCAAAATCTTCTTGTAATCTTCATATATTTTTGCACCGACTCTGTTAGATTTTTATCTCAAGATATTTTGTGTAATTACCTATTCTCTCCTTGTAATCAACTAAAGATCTTTTTAGATGTTTAGGATATCTAATTGAGGGGTTAAAAATATCTCTCTATATATGTTTTAAGATATCTCTTTTTGTAATATCTCATAATCTCGAAAGAAATTCTTGGGGATCACTTGTACATTTTTAGTAAGAAATTTACAGAGCTTTGCTCTGCCTTACCTACTCATTTTGATTTTATTTTCTTTCTAGCCAAACAACCTTTGAGGATGTTTTCTTAGAGGATGAGTGGCTAGGCTCTTTTGTTTCTTAGACTAAAGGAAGCTAGGTAAGGGATCCGAATACAAAAGTGGGAGTTTTCCTTCTTTCAATTTTAAATGAAGAGAAGTTGTGACCCGTTAATGGTTTTTATTTTTATAGTTAACTTAAAATCCCTTAAAATCACTTAGGCCAACACTTGGTAAGCTTTTTGGACTCCATCCATAGAGATCCATTAGTTATCTCTTACGAGCCTCTGGGAAGTGGTTTAAGGTAGGATTACCTAGAATAGCCAACACTTGGTAAGCTTTTCGGACTCCCTGGAGACATACATTAGTTATCTCTTGCGAGCTTTTGAAGGGTAATCTAAGCTTAAGGATCACCTTGAATGGCCAATACTAGGTGAGAGGTATGAACCATTGCAAGATGCATTAGTGAGAGAACTTTAATGTTTGAAACCATTAATGGAAAGTAGTGTAACACACCGGTTCGGGAGATAACTATAGGTTAAATCCCCAATGCAAGGAAAAGATCTGGAATCTCCCTTTTTGTATAAGGAACCTGAACCTAGTAACCTGAAACTCCAATAAACCTTTTCTTTGTAATTAAACTCAGTTACTATTTTTAGTTAGCTTAAAACCAACCACTCTTTTTCAACCAAAGATTATGTTTTCTTTTATAGCTAACTCGTAAAAGAAAAAACACCAATTCAGTTATGTAACTAATATCATGTGTGATATGAAAACCCATCCTTGTGGACTATCCTAGAACCACTATGCTATGCTAGCTATGCTACCCTAGTATATGGTGAATTAGGTTTATAAATTTTGTTGATAACTCCCATCTAAGGACTGAATCAAGAGTACACCAATTGGGGATGAATCAGTTATGCACAACCCTGAGCTATTCATAGCATCTAGAGCCTTGAGCTCACAACCCAGAGTCGTTCATGTCAAATATAACCCTTAGCTATTCATAATAGCTAGAGCCCTAAACTCACAACCCATATTCTTTTATGTTATTGACATCCCTGAGCTTTTAATTGCATTTAAAGCCCTAAGCTCACAACCTAAAGTCACTTATGTCAACCCCAGCCAAGAGTTATTCATAACATTTTGAGTCTTGAGCTCATGACCCAGAGTAGTTGATGTTATCCACATTCCTAATCCATTCTTTGCATCTAGAATCCTAATCTCATGACCTGGAGTAGCTCATGTCAACCATAACCCAGAGCTGCTCATAGCATATAGAGCCCTAACCTCACGACCTAAATTCTTTCGTGTCATCAATAGTCCTGAGTTGTTCATAGCATTTAGAGCCCTAAGCTCATGACACAGAGTCATTTATGTCAACCACAACCCAACACTATTCATTGCGTCTAGAGCCCTAAGCTCATGACCTAGAGTAGCCTGTGTTATCCATAGCCCTTAATTGTGTATAGAAACTAGTCCCTTAAGCTCATGACCTAGAGTGATTCATGTCAACCACAACTCTGAGTTATTTACTGTATCTAGAGCCCTAAGCTCATGAGCCATAGTCTTTCATGTCATTGACAACCCTGAGCTCATGACTTGCAGTAGTTCATGTCAACCACAACCTAGAGCTATTCATAGCATATTGTGCCCTAAGCTCACAAGCAAGAGAAGCTCATTTCATCCACAACCTTAAGCTATTAATAACATCTAACACCCAAAGCTTATGACCCAGAGTCATTCATGTCAACCACAACCTAGAGTCATTCATAACATCTAGAGCCTTGAGCACAAGACCCCGAATGACTAATGTCATCAATAGCTCTAAGTGTTCATAGCATCTACAGCCCTGAGCTCACGACCTAGAGTCTTTCATCTCAACCATAACCCAAGTCTATTCATATAATCTAAAGCCTTGACCTCACAACCTAAAGTACCTCATGTCTTCCATAACTCCGAGCTATTAATAACATCTAGAGCCTAGCGCTTAAAACTTGGAGTCATTCATGTCAACCATAACCGAGAGTTGTTCATAGCATTTAAAGCTCTGAGCTCAAGACCTACAGTGGGTAATGTCATCCATAGCCCTAAGTTGTTCATAGCATCTAGAGCCATGAGCTCACAACTTGGAGTCTTTCATGTCAACCACAACCTAGAGCTGTACATTGAATATAAGGCCCTAAGCTCATAACCTAGAGTCGTTCATGTCATCCATAAATTTGAACTGTTCATCGCATCTAAAGCTTTGAGCTCATAACACAGAGTCATTCATATCAACCACAACCCAACGTTATTCATAGCATTTAGAGCCTTGAGCTTACAACCAAGAGTATCCCATGTTATCCATAACCCTTAGCTATTCATAGCAACTAGAGCCTTGAGCTCATGATCGAGAGTCGTTCATGTCAACCATAACGTTGAGTTGGTCATAGTATCTACAATGCTGAGCTCATGACCCATAGTCTTTCATGTCAATAACAACTCTATGTTTTTCATAGCATCAAGAGCCCTGAGCTCATGACCTAGAGTACCTCATATATTCTATAACCTTGAGCTATTAATAACATCTAAACCCTGGAGCTCATGACTAAGAGTCATTCATGTAAACCATAACCTAGAGTTGTTCATATCCTTTAGAGCCTTGAGTTAAAGACCTAGAGTGGCTAATATCATCCATAGCCCTGAGTTATTCATAGCATGTAAAGCCATGAGCTCACAACTTGGAGTCTTTCATGCCAACCATAGCCTAGAGCTATTCATTGCATCTAGGGCCCTAAGCTAAAGACCTAAAGTCGTTCATGTCATCCACAACTCTGAGTTGTTCATAATATCTAGAGCCTTGAGCTCATGACCCATAGTATTTCATGTCATCGACAACCCTGAGTTGTTCATAACATCTCAAGCTCTAAGCTTACAAGCAAGAGAAGCTCATTTCATCCATAGCCCTAAGATCACAACCTAGAGTCATTCATCTCAACCATAACCCAGAGTCATTCATAGCATCTAATGCCTTAAGCACAAGACCCAGAACGACTGATGTCATCAATAGCCCTGAGTGTTCATAACATCTAGAGCTTTGAGCTCACAACCTATAGTATTTCATGTCATCGACAGCCTTGAGTTGTTCACAACATCTAGAGCTATGAGCTCACGACCTAGAGTCATTCATGTCAACCACAACCTAAAGTTGTTAATAGCATTTAAAGCCTTGAGCGCATGACCCAAATTAGGTCATGTCATCGAAAACCCTGAGTTGTTCATAGCATTTGAAGCCTTGAGCTCAGGATGAGGAGTAGTTTATATCAACCACAACCCAAATCTATTCATATAATCTAATGCCTTAGGCTCACGAACTAGAGTAGCTCATGTCATCCACATCCTTAAGTTGTTAATAGCATTTAAAGCCCTAAGCTCACAATCTGGATTCGTTCATTTCATCCACAACCCAACGTTGTTCATGGCATATATAGCCCTGGGCTCATAACTCGTAGTCATTCATTTCAACCACAATGTAGAGTTGTTCATAGAATCTAGAGCCTTGACCTCACAACTTAGAGTCGTTCATGTTATCCATAACCCTAACTTGTTCATAGCATTTAGAGTCATGAGCTCACGAGACAGAGTAATTCATGTCAACCATAGCCCAATGTTGTTCATAGCATTTAGAGCCCTGAGCTCACAACCCAGAGTATCCCATGTTATCCACAACCCTTAGCTATTCATAGAAACTAGAGCCTTCGGCTCATGATTGAGAGTCCTTCATGTATCTATATGCCTGAGTTGTTCATATTATCTATAACACTGAACTCATGACCCGTAATCTTTCATGTCATTGACAACTCTAAGTTGTTCATAGCACAAAGAGCCCTGAGCTCATGACCCAGAGTCATTCATCTCAACCATAGCCCAAATTTGTTGATAGCTTCTAGAGCCTTGAGTTCACAACCTAAAGTACCTCATGTCTTCTACAACCCTAAGCTATTAAGAGCATCTAGAGCCTAGAGCTCAGGACTTAGAGTCATTCATGAAAACCATAACCTAGAGTTTTTCATAGCATTTAAAGCCCTAAGCTCAAGACCTAGAGTAGCTAATGTCATCCATAGCCCTGAGTTGTTCATAGCATCTAGAGGCATGAACTCACAACTCTAAGTCTTTCATGCCAACCATAGCCTAGAGTTTTTCCTTATACCTAGGGCCCTAAGCTCATGACATAGAGTTGTTCATGTCATCGACAACTCTGAGCTATTCATAGAATCCTGAGCTCAAAGCTCACAACCCAGATGTGGACCCCGCATTTCGGCTCAATGCATTTCCCACTCGATGGCGAGCTCGATTTTGTTATTTGAAAATTTGATTTTTATTTGATTAAGAAAACTGACTTGGAGTCGCCACTTATTTTTGTTTTATTTTTAAAAGGGTAAACAAAATAAGAAAGAAAAACCCTAAATGTGACTCCTTATTCTGAAAAAGGCGGTCTGTGAAAAACCGGATTGGGTTCGGGGGTCAGGTTACTTATCGGGAAGGTACAATAAAGACCGTAGCACCCCTCTAAATCCCTAAAGTCGGGTCTCTACTAATAAAGTGAAGCAATCATGACAATTGATGAATAAATCAATGAATACACAGAATGATCATGCACATGTGAGAATCAAAACAAACATAAGGAGTGACCATGATGTGAGAAAATACATACCTGTGTGGCGAACCAATATGCGCTATCAAGAGGAGGGTTAGTAAACAATTAAGGAATAATTTCGAGCATGTCATAGAGCAAAATAAAATCAATCATACATGGCAATTAAATCAATCAATTATAAAGTCACTTATGTGGGGCCTCCACCAAAGCCCGTTTATTTTTGCATGAATTAATTCCATAAACTCCATTATTCGGAATTACAAAATTTAATTCATACTTATTTCAAAACATTTTAAAGATAGAGAAGATATGAAAATTGTTTGCCAGAAATAAAGATGGCAGTAAAATTTTATTGAAACGAGACTTTTGGGACCTAAGAAAAATGTTAAGGATGGAAAAATTTTGGAGATCTAAAATTAATTAAAAACCAGAATTGAAGAATTTATTTACAAAATAGGGTTTAAGAAAATTGTTTTCAAAAATAAAAATAAATAAAAAAAATGATAGAATGAGAGATGGCACGTGGCATAAGGATGGTCATGCTAAAGGTGGCCATGCAAGATCCTCATCAATGAGGATTTGACTAAGTGTTCCAAGGGTTGAATTGTAATCAGAACATAAGATTGATTACCTGATATGACCTTACTAGTCTTCCTGATGGGCTTCAAGATTCTTCAATTTCGATTCTAATTCATCCCCTTCACCTTCACCCTCTCTAGATTCGTCATCATCTCCTCCTTTAGGGTCATTCTCATCCAAGGATCCAAGAACATTAGGAAATTCATTAAATATATTCTTCACCTCATCAATGCCTTCATCAAAGATGAAATTTCCATTAATGTTAAGCAATTTGGACCCAAGCTTATGCACCACAGCGCAAGCCGAGCACCTAGCCCCAGCCCTTCTTTCAATGGCAGCTTGCAAGCATTGAATCACACGTTGCCTCTCAGCCTCTGAACTAATCGGGGATCCTTTAGTGCGTCTGAGATAGAACTCCAAATATGCTTTACCTCCCGCGGTGTTAATGGTTGCATGAAAAACCACATACTGCATGTCTGTCAATATATAAGCAACATCAAACAGAAGCTTCCTTTGACCCTTGCACTGAACATTCACAACAGAGTAACCCCTTTCCACCCAATTCTGGACAGTGACAGCAAGTGATTCAGAAGCAGACCTTATTATAGGCTCTCATTCATAATCGTGGTCTGCAAACATCATTTGATGCAGTCTTCTCTCAATGTGAGTGACAGCAAGGGAATCCGAAGTTTTTATGCTTCGAATATCATTATCTCCCTTCAGAATATTCCTTAACCGTCCTTCAATTCTATCAATCTTTTGAGAGTCCTTGATCGGGTTCCCTGAATCGCAGTCCTTCACATAAATGAGAGAGACAATTCTTCCATTGTGAGTCCATATTTTAGAATCTACCACCTTACATTCCAGGTCTGCCCGTACTGCAAACACCTCTGATAAAAGACCAAGGCGATCAGTCCCTGTTAGCTTCAATGCCGTCAGACCATTAAAACTGTTGAATCTTACATGATGAATGCAACCAAGAGACTGTTCAATGTAGTTGATAACACTCTCATCCGTCAGTTTGTTTCCATTTAGATCAGTTACATGGAAAACGTCCATGAACCATCTTCCATCAGAGGAGATGTAAGCTTTCTCTATGGAGAGGTTGAGATTCGTGAGATCCTGTACGGCTTCCAAAAGTATTCCGTGTTTTCTAACACTGTCCACCTTGACAATCGATCTTTAACTCGAACCTGAAGAAAGGATCGCACCCAATGTTGCTTGCGAGTGTTTGGCTGCCGGAATGGCCGATAACCAGGAACTGACATAATGGGTTTGAGTCATAGACTGATTGCGGCTTTTTCGCTCTCTCTCTTCATCCTCATTGTCGTCGTCCTCATCTTGGGATTTGAGCACAGATTCACTAACGGACCATAATATGAGTTGCATAGCTCATCCTGCACAAATCAATCCCTACAGGCGAAATGGAATGAAAATGGCAAGCCAGGTGACTTCGGCATCTAGAGCTCAGTTCAAAAGTGTTTGGTCAGACAGAATGCATCCACTCTTTCCATAAGTGGAGGACGTGAATAGTGGTAAGCTAAGTACCATGGAGGCCCAAAACAGGTGGGCTTGAACCTAGTGAAAACTCCTGTAGTTCGATCCTTTCAATGAGCCTTGATTTTCGGTGCTTTAAACGTTTCTTGACAATAGATGAGAACCTTAATGAAAGCTTTGGGTTCAAGTATTTGAGCCAAATTTCCATCAATAGTTTGTTCTCATTTTGGTAGGCACAAGCACAAGGTGGATAAGGAGTGATGATATCGCTGTAGAAATACGAGAAGGAGACACAGCATCTTGGTTTTGCAGTGGCCACCAGCTGTGAGTAGGTGCATCAGTAAGTTTCCCGCCGGCCATCAAATGAGAGGGAAAGTGAAGGAGCTTCAATGGTAGCTTGGCGTCCCAGTGATGGCGGAGGCGTTTCGCCGCCGGCGGCTTTGAGGACAGCTTTGCTTGCTTTATTAGGTGCAAATTCCCTCTGGAAGATCTGGGTGAACAAATCTTTTCCTTTTCCTTCAAGCTGCCTACAACTCGCTCTTTTCCAGTCTTGCTACCTTGCTTCCTCCCTCAAGCCAACGAATCTCCTCACCTCTCTCTCTGCTATCCCCCAAAAATCATATTTCCTCCCCTGAAGAGCTCCATTGTCCAACCTCTCCTCTAGCTTGCTCTGTTTTTCTTTAGCTTGCCTCACTCACCCCCCTCCAGCTGCCAGACCTTCTCTAGCTAATTTCTCTCCAAGCTCTCCCTCTGTAACCCGCCTGGAGACCCCCCAGAAAAAAAAACCTCCTCTGCAGCTTACTCTCCCAGCTGAAAGATTTCTTCTCCAAGCCAAAAATCCCCACAATATCTCCAGGCCTCCCCGGAAAGTAACACCGTCCCACTTCTTTGTTCTCTCCCCCTCCAATATATCTCCTGGCAGCACGTCCCAAAAGCAACCTGACTCCTATAGCTGGCCTGCTACAGGTAACCGAATCCACTCCTCCTGCAGAATATGCTCCCCATACGTGTCTCTCCCTCATTCACTCTTCAATTCCACTACTTGATTCTTCAGCAACCAGCCAGGAAATGACACGTAGCCTTATGAGATTGTGACACTTGGCAAACATAGGCTGCCAAAAACCGAACCCCATATGGGGGTCTACACCAGAGTTGTTCATGTCAACCACAATATAAAGTTGTTCATAACATCTAAAGCCCTGAGCTTACGAGTTAGAGTTATTCATGTCAACCACTGCCCAATGCTATTCATAGCATTTAGAGCCTTGAGCTCACAACCCAGAGTCACCTATGTTATCCACAACCCTCAACTATTTATAGCAACTAGTGCCATGAGGTCACGACCAAGAGTCATTCATGTCAACCACAACTCTGAGTTGTTCATAGTATCAAGAGCCCTTAGCTCATGACCCATATGCAAAATGACAATTAATGACTGAGTCGAGATAGTGACGACTAACAAGGCTAACCTAAACATCAATGGAATGAAAATTGAATGAGCTTACCCTTTTTTTTAAAAAAAAAAAAATTTATTTATTTATTTTTATGAAGCCACAAACCAAGTAAGCTGAAAACTGCACTAGCATAATCTAACAAGTGACTCTTAAACCCCAAACCCAAATGTTTCCCCCAAACTAAGACTTTTGGATCAAAACTTAGGGGTGGAATGAAGGGTGTGACATACTGGATTTGAAATACTGGGATGAGAGTGCATCATCATTACACAAGGAAAAACAAAAGAAGGACGAGACGACATGATTAAAACAAAACTCAAAGACAGAAAGAGCAATGATGCCAAATGGAGGAAAGAAAAACCATGAATGACCTACAAAAGGAACAAACGAACAATGACACAATGTGCTCACAATACTCACCAATCAAGAAAATAACTGCAAAGTGCACAATAAGAGGCCCAAAACCCAAGCGAGAAAATGTATGCAAGGCTAAGTGAACAAAAGGGTCGTAATATACCATGTGAGCCTCAATGGGATAGCAACTGGATATATCAATGTATAGATACGCAAAAGGCATATGGCTACTCGAAAAGATGGCCACCCATCCTTCGACCATGATCTCATGCATAAAACTTCTTCAGCTGATCCACATTGACTGGCTTCAAAAAGCTGATTTCTGTCCAAATTGGTTAACTAGGTGGCTCCTTATCGAGCCAACTCTTGGATAACATAAGGCCCACTCCAACTTGGTCTAAACTTACCCCTAAGGTCACTGATCAATCCCCTAAGGACCCTCAAGACTAGGTCACTTTTCTGAAATTTCCTAGGCTTAATTCTCTTCCTGAATGCACGGACCATTTTCCTCTAATAAACATGCATGTGATTTGTGGCCCTCAATCTCTTTTCATTAAGTAAATTCAATTGGTTGTATCAGGCTCGTAACCAATCCATCTTAACAATCTGATGCTCCAAAGCTATTCTCAATGAACCCACCTCTATCTCAACAGATAGGACAACTTCCATGCCCTACACCAACGAAAAGGGAGTTGCCCTTGTGGATGTGCGAAATGATGTGCTATATGCCCATAATGCAAAAGAAAGCTTCTCTGTCCAATTTCGAGATGTCTCGACCATCTTTCGTAGAATCCACATGATATTCTTGTTAGTGGCCTCAACTGCCCCATTAGTCTGCAGCCTATATGCAGATGACTGATGGTGCTGAATACCATATTCCTGAACTAGTGTATCCACATAACCTCTGAAATGTACCTTATTTTTTAGATCAACTCATGAGGAATCTCGTATCGACAAATAATATGTGATATGATGAACTTGGAAACCTTAGCCACTGTCAACCTGGCATAAGAAGCAGCCTCTATTCATTTGGTGAAATAATCAATAGCTATTAGGATGTACTCATGACCATTGGAGGATTTCGGAGAGACCTTTTCGATCACATCAACACCCCACACTGAAAATGGCCAAGACGATGTAAGTGCATGTAGCTTAGATGGAGGTACGTGTATCAAGTCTCCATGCATCTGACATTCTGGAGATCTCTGTACAAACTAGCAACAATCTATCTCCATAGTAAGCCAAAAGTAGCCAGTCCTCATGATTTTATGTGCTTGCATGTGGCTTTCTATGTGTGGTCCGCAGACTCCTACATGGACCTCTCTCATCACCTTATCTACTATGGCTTGGTCTATACATAACAACAACATGCCATCTGATGACCTCCTATAAAGGGCATCCCCACAAATAACAAATCTGGTGGCCAACTGTCTCAATGTTCTCCTATTCTTGGCCATGGCAGACTTAGGGTAAACACCATATGCCAGAAACTGATGAATATCATGATACCATGGTAGCTCAACCTGATCCTCAATATTTCCAATCAAACAATAGTAAGCTGGTATGGATCTGATCTCAGTCAATAATGGTCGCATAGTCATCCCTATAAGAATCTCAATAACAGAAGCCAAGGTGGCTAACACATCAGTGAACTGATTCTCTGCCCTAAGCAGATGTATATACCTCAACTCATCAAATCTATCAATCCACAAGTCCAAGTAAGTATGGTAGTTTTTCATCTTCTCATTCCTGGTCCTCCAAATACCCTGAGTATGTTGTATAACCAACTTGGAATCCCCGTGGATTTCCAACTATTTGACCCCAAGATCAAATGTAGTCTTTAGACCTGTGATGCATGCCTCATACTCCACAACATTGTTCGTCAACCAGTGACGATCATAAAATGCTAATCAAATAGACCTGGAGATATGATCACCCTGGGGTGATATTAACAAGATGCCAATGCCAATTCCGGATTGATTGGCGGCACCATCAAAGTATAAGCGCCATCCTACAATACTAGCAACTGCAACAAACTACTCATCAAGGAAATCATCATCAATCGGTCTGTCATCGAATACCGATAATGAAGCTAAGTGATTTGCAACAATGTTACCCTTCATTGATTTCTGCAAGACATACTAAATATCAAACTTTATCAACAGTACCAACCATTTCATGAGCTTACCAGTCAGAATAGGCCTATCGAACATATATCTCAACAGATCCAATCGTGAGACCAAGCGTATGAAGTACTCTGTCACGTAGTGCCTCAGTCTCCTAGTGGCCCAAACTAGTGCCAAGTAGAGATGCTCAATCATAATGTATTTGCACTCATACCCAAGCATTCTCTTACTTAGGTAGCAAATGGCTCACTCCTTCCCTAAATCATCGAGCTAAGCTAACATGCACCCTAAGGCCATGTCTAAAACTGACAAATATAGAAGCAGAGGGCATTCCAGTGTGGGAGGCAATAATACTGGAGGAAAAATGAGACACTCCTTAATCTTCTCAAAAGCATGCTGACAATCATCATTCCAAATTGTAGGCTAGTTCTTCCTCAAAAGACGGAAGATAAGCTCACATATGTTTGTCAATCTATCAATGAAACAACTAATATACTGAAATCTTCCTAGAAAGCCTCTTATCTCTCTCTCAGTCCTCAGAGCAAGCATGTCAAGTATGGCTTTGATCTTCTTCGGATCAATCACTATACCATGTTTGTCGATGATATGCCCCAACGACTTCCCAGAAGTTACCCCAAATGTGCATTTTTTTAGGATTTAATCGCAATCTGAACTATCTAGTCCTTTGAAAGAATCTTTATAAGACTGCTAGGTGATCTGCCCTGTCTCAGGATTTCACTATCATGTCTTCCACATATACCTTAACATCTTTGTGCATCATGTCATGGAACAAAGTAGTAGCAGCTCTCTGATAAGTGGCTTATGCATTCTTCAACCCAAATGGCATGACCCTGTAGCAATAAGTACCCCACTCAATGATGAAAGATGTCTTCTCCATATCCTCTGGAGCCATCAAAATCTAATTATACCCAGAAAACCCATTCATAAATGATAGCATAGAATGCCCTATAGTGCTATCAACTAACATATCGATGTGTGGAAGAGGAAAATCATCCTTAAGATTGGCCTTGTTAAGATTCTTAAAATCAACATAAACCCTAACCTTGTTGTCATTCATAGGAATAAGAACAACATTAGCCAGCCACTTAGGATACTCAACCACATATAAGAAACCAACACTAAGTTGTTTCTAAATCTCCTCCTGAACCTATAAACTCCATCGAGGGCGCAACCTTCTTAATTTATGCTTAATTGGTCTAGCATGTGGCAGAATGGGTAGGTGATGCTGAACTATGGAGGGGTTAAGGCTTGGCATGTCCTTATATGACCATGCGAATACATCTCAAGTATAACCTAAGCAGGTTAATCAGTCTACTTCTCTCGTCAAGAGATAAGGAAGTGCCAATCTTAAGCTCCTTGAGCTTATCAGAGGTCCTGAAATCCACTGACTCGGTGCTACCAGAAATGAGTGTAACTTTTCTTTCTTCTAAGTCTAAATCACAATATGATTGACCACTCAGTGGGCCATCTAAGTCTCCTACATCATCAATATCATGTATCTGTGTTGTGGATGCCTGAGGTGTGATCAAAGGAAAATGTTGTGACAAAGGTAAGTGCTTGAAAATGCTCATGTCATTATAATTTCCATCAAACATAACATCATAGCAAGTAACAAACTCGGACATTGAGTCAAAAGAAAGAGGTGGATCCATAGGATCGGACGTTCCCTCAACAGAGGTAAAATAAGGGGTAACAACATCAGAAATAGAGTCATTTCCATCCATTTCAAGCATAGAATCTCCAAATATATCAAAATTAGAATGAGGCCCATGTGAAGCTGTGTCAAGAATACGGCCTATGCCTATCATGTCCATCTCGTTAGTGTAGGCATCATCAAGGGTCACTCCATCAGTTCCACCTCCAAAATCCATGAGCAATCCACAATAAAAGACCTTATCTGAGAAATACATAGAGAACATGCTAACTCGGCCTAGCGACGAGGGTTTAACTATCATAGCATTAGATGCCTTGGTAATCCCAGAACTCAAATGCATCTGACCTAGTGCCCGATGGATATCCTGAATCTTCACTGTCTCTGAAATATGGTTAATCCCCTCCATGCGGGGTACATGCCCTGAACCATTAATAAAGTAGTCAGCCAAGCGAAAAGTATACGACAGAAGGAGATAATCAAATGGAATGCCAGATAAACGAGCCCTTACCCTGTCCATGCGCGGTCATGCCATGTGACGTGCATCTTCCTCTATAGGAGTGTAACCCAAATCGTAGGATGTGTCATGATTAATTGTGAATGCAAACTCATGTGGCCCTTATTGGCGATGACCCAATCCCAAGCCTAGTAAGTAAGACATTCCTCTCATCATGCTAAGTACTAAGGTGATGTTGTACTAATCAAATGACATAGATACCATGTATCTACTTTCATCCTCTAAATTGACTACCTGAACCTCATCAAATGTGAACCCAATCAAATACAAGTCATCATCGCTGGGGCTAATTTGCAACACAAGCTCAAAGAAAGTGATGACATCTCTGTCAAATTGTATCGAGGTGACTCGTCCCTCATGTATGAACTTTACCTTCTGGTGAAAGGAATATGGTATGGAACCTGCCTTATAAATCCAAGGGCATGCGAGAAGCAGGTTGACAGATGGTTGGATCCTTAAAACCTGAAATAGCATAGAGTATCTGATTGACCCAATCATAATGTGTGCAGTAAGTGTACCCATAACAGTCCTCTCAGTCCCATCATAAGCTCTAATAGTCTATGTAGAAAGTCCAAAATTAGATGGAGAAAATCCAAGAACAATGGTTGTAGCCAAAGGACAAACATTCAAGGCAGAGTCGTTGTCCAAAAAAACTGATGACACTCAATGGCCTGAACATGCAACACTGATATACAAGGGACGAACATGATCTAATCCCTCTACAGGCAAGTCGTCATCAGAGAACACAATACATGTGGCTCTATCAGTTGTCAAAATGTGTATGATCCCCTCTGGGTAGTAGAGGTGTCAATCCTGATTTGACTGATGGCTACGTCTAATGCATCTCTCTACGTACTAGATAAGGCTGAAAGACTCAAAATGGATATGCGAGTCTGCATAGTGTGCAGCTGGCACAAAATCTCATCATTCTCTCTCCAAAGCTCCTTTTTGGTGGTCGTACCAGCGAATGGCATGTCAATAGGTAGAGGTTGGGTTACTCTCCCACTCTGTGTAACTATTTGAACATCTCTGTGAGTGGCCCCGTACCCCTCAAGGAATAGAATGAAAAGTGTCATGGGTGGCACATGGTGCAAATACATTGGTGATACTGAAGGCTTTTCGGGAATCTCGTATAGGGTCAATCTAAATAGCTTGGGGATCTGTTGTTCAGAGGTATATCCAATGAATTCTGAATCCACATACAAACTAATCAGTTGAGAAGCCTCTCCATTCCATCCCATCATAAATATCTCATCCCTATGGACTCCATCAAATGTACTCCTTCTAGGGGTGGAGGTACGACTCTAGTATCATGAGTGAGGAGCTAGTCTGTTGTCACACCGGGTCATCCCAAGTCAACTAGGCCCTAATCAATCAGATCCTGAATAGCATGTCTCAAAGCTGCACAACTGTCTATGTCATAACCTACCCTCTGGTGGTAGGCACAATGAAGATCTGCTTGATATCCCAGTGGGGCCGATTGCGGCGGTGGTTTGGGCGATAATGGAGCAATTAGTCCCCCTTCAACTAACCTTTAAAAGGCTCGGCTCAGGAGCATCCCAAGTTGTGAGAATTGTTTAACAAACCTCGGTGGAGGCGGTGCTCTATACTAATGATGGAATTGCATAAGTGGCCTCTGAGCAGCCTGAGAGGTGTATACTGGCTGTAGTGGCAGGTGTAGATAAGCAGGCCCTGTTGGCCTAGTGGAGACAACTGGTCTGTACTAATCTTGTTGTACTATTACATAAGAAGTATCTAAAAACTATTTCTAAGTCTGAGGGCATCATGAAGACCTATGGCCCATCATGCCAATAGTACCAAAATCTGATGGTCTGGGGCTTGACTCGGGTTTCTTTCTCTTTGAGTCTAAAGGGGAAGAGTCTGCCCATAATCCATTGGCTATACTATCCTCGATGCCATAGAGGGCCTGCAATTAGCTAAAATCAAATTGAGGAAAACCCATGAGATGTCAGGCAAACCAGGGTTAAAGACTGCACGTAATCATACTGATGTGATCTCACTCTGAAAGTCTATCAATAATCTGCAATATCTTCTCCCACCAACAGGATATGAATGAGGTAACTAACTCATTTGGCCTCTGTCTAAGGGCCTCCAACTCTCCTCATGATACATCCATTACTATGTTAAGGGAGTATTATATGAGGAACTCTTGTGCTAAATCACTCTAGGTCTTGTGCCGTGAGGGGTCTAGTGAAGCAAACCAGCGTTGCACGACACCACTCAGTGATAGGGGAAACAACATAATCATCCATGCCTCATCTAGTATGTGCCCATGCATAACAACGTTGTACAACTACAAGTAGATACGAGGGCACCCAATCCCCATGTATCTCTTAATGTTCGGCATGTGAAATGGTTAGTCCCCAACTATTTGATTTAGTCCTCAAATGGGAGTTATCAACAAAATTTAAAAACCTAATTCACCATACACTAGGGTAGCATAGCTAGCATATATAGTGGTTCTAGGATCGTCAACAGGGATGGGTTTTCATATTACAAGTGATATTAGTTAAAGTATTGAAATTGTACTTTTTCTTTTATGAATTAGCTTTAAAAGAAAACATAATTTTGGTTGAAAAATGGTTGGTTTTAAATTAGCCAAAAATAGTAATTGAGATTAATTACAAAGAAAAGGTTTCTTGGAGTTTTAGGTCACTAGGTTCAGGTTCCTTAGACAAAACGGGGAGATTCCGGATCTTTTCCTCACATTGGGGATAATAACATAGAGAATGGTTATCTCCCGAATCGATGTGTATTTAGCAACCAAGATTTGATCCCATCGGTCCATGAAAAACTGCAATTGCTTCCCATTAATGGTTTCAAACACTAAAGACCTCTCACTGCGAATCATCTTTCAATGGCTCATACATGATAACTAATAAACATCCATGGATTCCATGGAGCCCGAAAAGCTTACCAAGTATTGGCCATTCAATGTGATCCTAACCTTGGATTACCCTTCAAAGGCTCGTAAGAGATAACTAATGGATCTCTAGGGAGTCCGAAAAGCTTACCAAGTATTGGCCCAAGTGATTTTAAGTTAAACCTTAAAATAAAAATCGTTAACGGGTAACAACTCTCCTCATTTAAAGCAAGGAAAACTCCCACCTTTGTATCCGGATCCCTTACCTAGCTTCCTTCAGTCTAAGAAACGAAAAACCTAGCCACTCGTCCTCTAAGAAAACATCCTCAGAGGTTGTTTGGCTAGAAAGAAAAATAAAAACAAAATGAGCAGGTAAGGTAGAGCAAAGCTCTATGTATTTCTTACTAAAAGAATTTACAAGTGTTCTTTGGAATTTCTTCTGAGATATTACAAAAGAGATATTTTAAGATATATATGGAGAGATATTTTTTAACCCCTCATGTAGATATCTTAAATATCTAAATATATCTTTAGCTGATTACAAGGAGAAAATAGGTAATTACACAAAATATCTTGAGATAAAAATCTAACGAAGTCGGTGCAAAAATATTTGAAAATTACACAGGAGGATTTTTGCAAGGCTTGCAAAATTTCGCACAGGGTACGAAATTCATTTTCTTTAGTCTTTGGTTTCACAGTCTTGCTCTCTGTCCTGCAGCTTGTACTCCTTTAGGCATTTCGCATAGCCATGCAAAATTGCTGGATGTTAGATTTCTTCTCTGATTCTCTTCCTTACATACTTGATTGATTTGGCAAAGGCTACGAAGCTCTCCAAAACTTGGATTCTTCATGTGTTTGAGCTTTAACTTGCTTTGCCATGGACTATACAAAATTCTCCCTCATTCTTGGCTCTTTTTAATGATAAAAAAGCTATCAAAAACACAAAAACTTGCCAAAAACTGATTAGAAACATTTGCAAGGGTCTTTAATGTGCCAATTGAGTTAAAAGGTAATAGATACTACTCAAAAGTGTTTAAAAGAGTTTATAACAAGCTATAAAAGAGCACTTTTTGAGTAGTAATAATGAAACTCAATAGGCAACGTTGCAATTGGCAAATCATCATACCTATCCTAACTCGTAACTCCATCTAAAACATGCAACAACCTCATCCTCTACTCAATCCTATCAATGCAGGCTTGAGTATCATCTGTAACTTGTGTAGGTGCCATAACATAATGTGGCATAGTCTTAGTTTGCCCATATACAACAAATGCCCTAGCTTGTGGAGCTAACTAAACTGGTGATGGTAAAGGCGGAGGAACCGTGTCGTCCTATTGTATGGTATGGCCAAATGGTGGTAGTGGTGGTATAGTAGAGTCATGTGGGGTGCTCCCCTGAATCGGCATTGGCTGGGCCTAGTACCCACCAATCCTTTGTCCCAATCCTAAGATAATGTCTTTAAGCGATGTCATAGTGTTTGTGATCTCGGCTAGCTAGTCAACAATAGGATAGTGGGGGTCCATATCTCTATGAATTGATGGTTCACCTATCTGGCTATATTGATTTGATCCTCTCACAAGTCTACCACCGACCTTGATCCAAGCTCTAGAACCCAGGTCATATTCTCAATTAACAATCTTGCAATGAAAGGGAAGGTATCAACCCCCGTGACTGTCAAACTTGAAATCAAATCAGTAATGTAATCCCACAACTACATCCTCTGAGGGAATGAACTGTCATGTGATGCCAACAACTAAACTAATACATGGCCCCATGTGCGGGGACGAAACTCTGAAAAGTAGCTTTATAATCGATGATAGATGAAAACATGACTTAAAGACTAGACGGTCGCACCCACAGGGGATACACGACCTAAGATCATAACCAAAAAACAAAGTGACACACTAGCCATACATGTATCCATGAAATCCAGCTCAAGGCTATACAAGTCTTCATTACTAGGATATCCGTCATCTTCATAGTGCTCCCAAACATCGATATAGCCCCTACGCTAAACCCTGCTCCAAGCCCCTATCTTTGTCGAAGGCAAACAATTAGGAATGATTCTCGGATGTAAGGGGATACGTGTGCGTCCTAAAAAAGGCAAGTAGCAATCAGTCATGTAAGAGATAGTGAGTTATGGAGCAAACAGTCATGCACAAAGAGCTAACCTACCATAAAATCTACACGCAAACTAATCATTTATGCTTATCATGAATCATAAGACCAAACAGTACCAACAATGAGTGAACATGCTACAACCAATTAGCTGAATACACATGCAACAACAAATCACAAGTGTAAACCAAATTCCAACCAAGTAAGTGATCATGTTACTCGATTTTTGGGTCTGGGGATCAAGTTACCTGTTAGGAAGGTACCTCATGTGAGGTAGCACACCTCTAAGCCTAGAGTTCGGTTTTTACTAGTGAATTGGGTACATTGGAGCATTTGGGTCAAAGATCAGTCAATCCCCCAGGCTACATGGATGACAAGACTCACATAATCCTAGTTGGTATTCGGCACACATAGGAAGTTGACAATCAGAACAAGGATGCATGGTTGAGGTCCCTAGCCATGTGCTAAGGAAAATGGTGAGTCAATAAGCACAAGCACACAACATATGCAACTACCAAATCTACTAAAATTTAGTCGTATTTTTACTTGAATTAAGAGAATATTTAGCCATGAACCAACCTTATATATGTAACCTCTAATCTCCACCAAACGGCCACCAAAGTGCAGCCATGAAACTTCATTATGTGGCTAAAACTTAGCTATTCCAATTCCATTGATTTTCAGGTGGGAATTAACATCTCTTTCACTTGAATTTCATTTTCTAAGAGCCATAAATTTCATGACTCTCCATAAAAAATTCAGCTACCAAAGATCAATTATATGGTGGCCTTAAAGGTGGTCATGGGTGCATGGTGGTGGTGAGGAGGCCATAGGTGAGCCACTATGAGATAAGGTTTGCATGGGGTGGCTTTGGATGACCTGTGGAGGCCGTGGGTGAGTTTTGAGGTGTGTGGGCTTCATGTGGGTGAGTGCGTGATGGTGAGGTATGCATGGGTGAACCGTGGGCTGCATGGGTGAGCTATGCGGGCTGTGTGAGTGAGTTGAGATGAGGTGTGGCTGCATGGGTGAGCTGTGTGGGATTTGTAAGTGCATGAGAAGGAGGTACAACTGCATGGGTGAGTTGTGTGGCCTTTTTGAATGGTCGTAGCTGCATGGTGGAGGTGAAATTGTATGGGTCAGCATGTGGTTGGAAGTGGCTGCATGGTAGTGAGGGATAATAGTTGTGGGTGAGCTGAAGGTGGATAATGGTGCCCATGGTGGGCATGGGATGCATGTGGAATGCATATGGGTTATGTGTGGTGACTATGGAAGTCGTGTGTGAGTTGTGAGGGACATGCGGGCTGATCACTTTTAGTCTCAATATCAAGCGGAGGGTTGTACATAGAGTTATCCCCTTCACCTTCCAAACCCATTTAAGAAAAATTCAATTTGTACATCCAGGATAGAAGTAGGAAATTGAGTGCCTTCCAAAATAGTTCTAAATTTTCTATTAACCGCCCATTTTGAGAGTACCCAAAGAGTCATCACTATCCTATACTAGAAACTTGAGAAACTAATGATGTCGGGCATAGAGTTGGGGATAAACTAGACATGATGGTGTAGTGGTGAGTTTGGTGAATGGGTTGAAGGAGGTGGGTATGGTGGGCTAGGATGATGAGATCACCATAATATGATCTATGGAAGCAAGGACAATAACAAGATGTCTGTATGACACAATAAAGCTGAAATAGAGCCATGATGCTCTCAAACAAAACTCACAAGAAAAAAAAATGAACCAACAAAAAATCATCTCATAAGCAATCAGAAAATTAACATAGACAAATCCATATCTTCTAATATCCATACCCAACCAAATAATCCATAGATATAACAAGAGAAAAAGAAAAACATATGACAATGAAGAAGAACAGGGGATTCATGACAATCATACCTGAGAGTGCTCCTGTTTAACAAGATCAGCCCGACTTAGGTGACTATCTTCCTCTCTCTTCCTTCTCAATCTTTGTTGCTAAAAATCTCTTATTCTCTCCTCAAAATGTCTCTTTCTTCTTCTTTATGCTCTCTTGCTCCCTTTTCTCTCTGGATATAGAGCCCTCAAAGAGGCTAAGAATCCCCCTCCCCCCCCACACTTTCAGCCATCCCCCAATAGAGTATCCCCATCCAAAATTTCAAAAACCTTCCTCATTCTCTCTTTAAAATGCCTTTTATACCAAGAACCCCTCCTCAGTATCTGCACCACCTCCTTTTTCTTCCTCTTCAACTTTGGAATCCCCCACCATCAGCCTCGAAACTCCAACATATTCAACTCCTCCTTCTAATCATGAGGTAGGCAGCTGCCTTTCATAAATCCCCCATTGCTTACCCATCAAGAATCCACATGTATTTAGGGTGGGTAGCAATCAACCTAAAAACCGATTGATCCGATTAAGAAAAATTCTCAAATTTTGTAAGAATGTTCTTTGAAGAGTAAGAAATCCAAAAAAAAAAATTGGTGCACATTTCTAAGCTCGGATGAGGGATAAATGACTAAAATAGTCCATAGTGCTCCAATTTGGATGGGCTTCAGCGACCTGCCCCGATGAACCGGTTGAGCCAATTGCAAATTGGTCGAGCCGACTGATTGTGTGCCTAGCTGGTGTACCTTGCGTTTGGTCCTCAGACAGGAGTAATCAACAAAATTTATAACCTATATCACCATGCACTAGGATAGTCTTAGCTAATATAGCATAGTGGCTTTAGGATCGTTCACTGGGAAGGGTTTTCAACTTACATCTGATACCAATTCAAAGTTGAATTGGTGCTTTTTCATTTCAAGGTTAGCTTCAAAAGAAAACATAAACTTTAGTTGAAAAAGGATTTCTTTTAAACTAACTAAAAAGAAAGTAATGGGAATTACTTATGAAGAAAAGCGTTCCTTAGAGTTTTAGGTTCATTGGGGTCAGGCTCCTCATGCAAGAACAGAGTTCCAATCACTTGAATCTTTTCCTCACATTAGAGACTTAACATATAGTTAATTCTCTAACTGGTGTTGTACAAATGTTTCTCTTTTATGGATTCAAACACTAAATCCCTCTCACTGATGCAACTTGTAATGGCTCGTGCCTCTCACCTAGCATTTTCCATTCAAGGTGATCATTAACCTTGGACTTCTCTTCTCAAGCTCGCAAGAGATAACTAATGGATGTCTCCTTAGAGTCCAAAAGCTTACCAAGTGTTGGCAATTCTAGAAAATCCTATCTTCAAGTCACCTCCCAAAGGCTCGCAAGAAGTAAACTAGTGCATCTCAATGGACGGAGATCACTTGCCTTACCAAGTGTTGGCCCAGGTGAATTGAAGGCATTTTAAGTTAACTAAAAACATAGAAAGCATAAACGGGTCACACTTTCTCTTCATTAACAGCTGAAACAACAAAACCACCAATTCTTGCACATGGGACCTTACCCAGCTACCTTAGCTCCAAGAAACAAAAAGCCTAGCCACTCATTCTTTGAGGAATTGGCTAGTAAGAAAAATACAATCAAGGTGAGTAGGTAAGGCAGAGCAAAGCTCTGTATTTTACTTTCTTCAAAACTATACAAAAAGTTGTCTCTGAGAACAAGCTCCTGAGATATCTCTGTAATGGAAATTAAAAATAATATATATGAGGCTATTCACCCTTTGTTCTTACTTAATAACCAAGGAATCCTATAATTGGTGGATTACAAGGAGAGAATGGGGATTTAGACATCAAATATCTGAAGCAAAAAATCTAAAAATGTCGGTCGCAAATATTTGGAAGCACTCAGGAGTATTTCACAGGCGTGCAAGATGGTTGCGAAATTTTGCAAGTTGAAAGACACCATTTCGCAGCCAAAGGCTGATTTTGCAGCCATCACCTTGTGATTTCACAGCCAAAGGCTGATTTCGCAACCTGTGAAATTGGTCTTCAGCTTGGTGTGATCGGCTTCCAATGGCTCTAACTTCTTCATTTCAACTCCGAATCGCACACCGTTTGAAGCGTTGGATTACTGACTTCCGAGGCTTTGAAACAACATATAGTATGCATAAATTGAGCTTAGGAAGTGCTCCAAAAGTGTCCAACAGTTGCTGTCCTCTTGAATTCTTCATGTTAGATTTCTCTCTTTGCTTTCCCTCCTTGCATTCATGATTTGCTTATGGAAAAGGACTATCAAGCTTCAAAGCTTTGGTTCTTCATGTTAATTAGCTTCCAATTGCTTTGCCAGGGATTCCATAAAACTCTCATCGATCTTGGATTGCTTTGGTGATCAAATTACTATCAAAAGCACCAAAACTTACACAATTTGATTAGAATTGATTGCAAAGGTACTTAATATGCTAATTGAGTTAAAATGTAATAACTACTACTCAAAAGTGTTTAAAAGAGTTAATTACAAGCTATCAAATAACACTTTTTGAGTAGTAATCACTCCCCCCAACCGACATATTGCTAGTCCCTTAGCAATAAAGGAGAGAAAAAGAAAAATAAATAGTACTATAATTTACAACATCATGCTGATCAAAAAATAATTTTCAAGTGGCATGATGATCTAACTCTCACATGGAACATTAAATAAATAAAACTCAAACTTCAACAAGAGTTATCAAATAACTTGTCTAATCACAATTCTTAAAGAGAAGGCATTATGCAAATTGAAGCTTTAAAAGAGTTTCCACTCCCAAAGGGTCAATCCTTACTCTTTCACAAAAATCTAAGTGTTATTTATTAGCTTCCGAATATAGTATGTTGAACGAATCTCTCTCCCCAACCTAGTTTTTTTTCAAAGCTTAGCAAACTGATCAACCTCCAATAGGCTAAGAACGCACCTTTTTTTTTTTCACAATTTTTTTTTCATTGTAGGAGTATGAAGCTTAAAGGTATTCTTTTCTAAATTGTCCATGTAACAGGGGTCCATCGATGACTCCCAACCAATGAAGGCTTAGGGCATCAAGCTTTAAGGATATTTCAACCACTAACTTCTCGGATTTTACCCCGGACTTTTGAGAATGAATTTTTAATACCCAAGCACCTACAGTATGTTAAACTTGGATTCTTTCTTTTTCAAAGGCTCATTGGCCTTTTATAAGGTGTCCCAACACTATTAAATGAGGTCAAAGGTACCAAGTCTAAAATTTTCCTAAGTCAAAGGGGTAAAATAGTTTTTCATCTTATAATCGGAACCTAGTGTGCACAGTGTGTGAATAGCTTAAAGTGGAAGAACTAAGGTTGAATTCAATAGAAGTTTCAACAATTCATCAACTTTAGTAAGCATAATACAAACTCTAAGTCAAGTAAAAAGACAAAAATTCAATTTCTCCCTTTTCATTTTTGAGAATTTTTCCTTAATAGCCATGGAGAGTAGAATAAAAACTTTAAAAAATTTTAAATTAAGCAAAAAGCAACTACATTATCAAAATAACTTAGCATTAATAACAAAACTTCCTTCCTCAACTCTCCCCCAACCAAGTTGAACATTGTCCTCAATCTGGCATGAGTGATTGAAAAACAGGGAAGAAGTGGTACCTCCTAAGTGATATGAAGTTCGAGTAGTGATTGGAGAAACCACATGTTTCAAAAACAATAAAAGATGAGTAGAGGGATTAAAATAAAATAATGCTAAGAGTGCTAAAAATTGATAGATTTGTATTACTTCATGAAAGTACAATATAAAGGAGAACAAGTAATACAACTAATCCCAATATATAAAATATCAAAAGCAGGGGATTACAAGTGCTACTATAGTAAGGAAATACATAAAATAAATACATAAAGGAAATTATGCAAATGATTAGATAGTGGCTGGAGGATGATGTGAAGATGATGGCTCAGCTACAGAGGTCGGAATGCTTGGGGTGGATGCCTTTGCCTCTCCTGTAGTCGGCTTCTTAAAGGGCAAAGTTTGCTTTACGAGATGAGGGGCCTACGATGGCTCTATGGGCTCTGATGAGATGGGAATGGGGTGCTCAAGAGTCGATAGAATACCCAAATGGTGCTGAATCTGCCTCAAGATGGCAGTATGTTGGGTCTGAGTGGCGATAATCTGCTCCTGATGAGAACAAAGAGCTATCATCTGCTGAATGAGGATGCTTTGAGAAGTGGTCAATGCCTGCAAAATGTGACATAAGCCTCTATAGTCGGAAATGGATATAGAAATCTTGGGCTCAGATGAAGGAGGGGGCTCTGATATAGATGGAATAACAGGGGGAGTCCATGGTGTGGCAGAAGGAGCAGAGGGTGCAACCTTAGGTATAGGCTCTGTAGAGGGCACTGCAAGGGTAGGTACTCTCATGTCAGCTGGTATCTCAACCGACTATGGCTCCTCTGACTGCTCTAGATGTGAAATCTCTGGATGCTCTGGTCCAGCTGGGGCTCCCTGGTCTGCACCATATGCTGTCATACTCGTCGATTTGTCGAGAGAATATCTCTCAACAAATGCATTTGCGCTTAAGCTGAGGCTCTGTTGGGTATCCCAAGTGCTCCAAAATCTGACATAGCAATATGGGGAAGAGAAGTGGAATAGCATCCGCTCTGAGCAGCTTCTTCATATGGACCTTCTCTTCAAAGTACAGAAGAGCAGCCAAAATGAGATGATGAGGGCCAAAGAAGAATCCCTCACATATCCTGAACAATGCCTCCAACAAAACTCCTCTCATCTGTACCCAATGCTGAAATGGAAAGATGTTATGGTGCAGGAGTGCATTAATAAATAACATGCTGGGAAGGAACTCCTTTCTCAACAGATATTGGCTTGAGGATGTCCCTCTAGACAGAATGTGGACTATGTCATTCTGTGAAGGATGAGTCCAGACTCAACAATCCTTTGGACGTGCTGGCTCGTAAGGAATACGGAGTGCCTCTGCTATGTGTCTGGCTCCCAGAATACCATGGCGTCTGTCTATGGTAAAGTGGATGATAATAGGATCCCGAACCTGGTGTGTGGTCATAGATTGATAAAAGTCCAATGCTACACGGGGATAGAAAAAATCCCTGGGAGTCATCAAGTGCTCCATATGGTACCTCTGTAGTAGATGGAAGGAATCCCTGAGCTCTGGCTGAAGTTTGAAAGTAGTTGTGTCAAAGCAGAGCTCGAAGTGGAATGGCCTTGCCTTGCAATCCAAATTACCCTCTATGGGTGGCTGAGTAACCATGGGACGCTTGATAACCACCTCAGGAGTCATGCCTGAGGGAATCTGAGACTTTATGGTTGGTGGCTGAGATGGCTGAGGCTCTGATGGAGTCTCCGAATACGGCTCTAATAAGTCAATTGGAGCTGATACCCTGGCTTTCTTCTTTGGGGAACAGCTACCTGAATTTTGGCTCGAGAAGAACTTGCCCCAGGTGTGGTGGGTGGCCTTCTCGTCTCATAGCACCTCGAAGGAGGACTCAAGGGTAAGTCCTCATCTGGAGGTGGAATGACCAGTGGCTATGGAGGCTCGGATATGGCACCTTGGACAAGGATCTCTCTTGGGACTCTCAGGCGGCTTAAAGGAAATGAGGACTTAACTCCTCGGGTTTTGGCCATGGCTATCTCAGATAAGGTAGCCGAAGGTGCACAAGTGGCTTGGGCTCAGATGTGGGTCAAACGGAAGGATGCTTTGGTTTGTCTCGTCTTTGGCACCTATTTGAAGTTCAAATGACCGGTTTAAAATGAAATGTGGAATTTATAACGTTTAAAAATGGATGCCAAGGAACAGTTTTAATTTTCGCAGCAGATGGGCAATTTCTCAACAAGGGGTCGATTTCATAGCGGAGGGGCATTTTCGCAACCCATTTCGCAGTTGCAAAATGAGGGGGGGAGGGACTGCGAAATGGCACTCATATGCCAAGGAGTGGTTTCGCAGCTGTGAAACCAGCTGCGAAATGGGGTTATGGCTGTGAAATTTGAATTTTTAAGGCTTTGAGGTTTTTGCAGAGCATTTCGCAACTGTCAAATGGGACTAGGGGCTGCGAAATGGCACTCGTGTGCCAAGGGGGTGTTTCGCAGCTGCAAAAATTTTCACTGAGGGGTGCATGCGCCTGTAAAATCATTTCGCAGCCAAGGCCTGATTTCGCAGCGGGCTTCTTGAGGTTGTGAAATAATTTTGCAGCTAAGGGCCATTTTCGCAGGGGCCCCTTTTGGGCTGCGAAATTTCGCAGACCATGGATTTTTCCTTGCTTTTGAGCTCCTCTTGATTCTCAGAGACCTTCCTTCAATTTCTTTGCAATTCCTCCTAAACTAGATCATTGAAAAAGATTAAGTTACATATCAATAACACAACTTAAGACCAAAATTAAAATCAAAGCAATTAATAAAGCTTTTAATTAACAAAATTAAACAAAAATATGGACTTTGGTGAAACCAAGTCCATCTAACCCTTTTCTGATTAGGCTTTCTGTGGCTCAAGGAGGTTGATTTCCTTATTTTCTTGCTTGAATGGCTCAATGAATGGCTTGAGTCGATGACCATTGACTTTAAAAGTGTCTGTGCTATTGGAATTCAGTAATTCCACCACTCCATTGAGATGCACTTGGTGAATAATGAAAGGACCTATCCACCTTGACTTGAGCTTCCTAGGAAAAATATGGAGCCTTGAATCATAGAGTAACACTTTTTGTCCTTTCTGGAATTCTTTGTTGGAGATCAATTGATCATGCCACCTCTTCATCCTTTGTTTTGTAACTTTGGAATTGATGTAAGCATCATTTCTTAATTCTTCCATCTCATTAAGGTCTAAGCACCTCTTTGCCCGACTCTGATCAAGTCCATGTTTAACCTCTTGATTGCCCACCAAGCCTTATATTCAACTTCCACAGGGAGATGGCATGCTTTGCCATAGACTAGGCGATAGGGAGACATGCCAAGAATAGTCTTGTAAGTTGTTCTATATGCCCATAGTGAATCATGAAGCTTAATAGACCAATCTCTTCTGCTCGTGATCACCACCTTCATCAATATGTTCTTGATTTCCCTGTTTGCTAGTTCAACTTGCCCGGAAGTCTAAGGGTGATAAGGTGTGGCTACCTTATGCTTTACTCCATACTTGGCTAATAGGGTTTCAAAATGTATGTTGCAAAAATGAGTACCTCCATCACTGATTATGGCCTTGGGCACCTCAAATCTTGAGAAGATGTTCTCCTTGAGAAACTTGAGAACCACCCTGTGATCATTGCGTTTATAGGGGATTGCCTCAACCCATTTAGAAACATAGTCCACCCCCACCAAGATATAAGAGTAACCAAAAGACATTGGGAAAGGTCCCATGAAGTCAATGCCCCAAACATCAAAGAGATCAACTATTAGAATGGGGTTCATAGGCATTTGATTTCTTCTTGTAAGCTTCCCGAGCCTTTGGCATCTATAACAGCTCTTACACATGGTGTAGGCATCTTTGAAAAGTGATGGCCAACAAAACCCTGATTGCAACACCATCATGGCTGTTTTCTAAGAGGCAAAGTGGTCTCCACATGCATTCTCATGGCAATGGCTAAGGATTCCTTGTTGGTCTTCTTCAGGGACACACTTCCTTATTATCTGATCTACACAATACTTGAAAAGAAAAGGCTCTTCCTAATAATAAGCATGAATCTTTGCAAAGAAGTGCTTCCTGTCTTGTGCTTTCCACTCACTTGGAACTTCACCAGTAACTAGATAGTTAGCAATATGACCATACCAAGGAGTTTTCTCTAGCAACATAAGTGATTCCTCAAGAAATTCATCATTAATAGGTAAGACATGGGAATTGTGTACTATAGCCAACCTTGAAAGGTGGTAAGCTACCACATTCTCCACTCCTTTCTTGTCTCTGATTTGGAGATCGAACTCTTGTAGTAAAAGAATCCATCTAATCAACCTTGCTTTTGCATCTTGCTTTGTTAGTAAATACTTCAAGGTTGAATGGTCAGTGAAAACAATGATGAAAGACCCTAGTAGATAAGCACGAAACTTGTCTAAGCCAAACACCACATCTAACAATTCTTTCTCTATAGTTGTGTAGTTCCTTTGAGCTTCGTTCAATGTCTTGCTTGCATAATAGATCACATAGGGCTTTCCATATTCTCTTTAGCCAAGTACAGCTCCTATAGCAAAGTCACTGGCATCACACATTACTTTAAAGGGTAGTTGCCAGTTGGGAGCCCTCACTATTGGAGCAGTTGTCAAAAATTGCTTCAATTGATCAAAACTTCTTTGACATCTTTCATCCCATATAAACTTAGCATCCTTAGCCAAGAGTTCACAAAGAGGCTTTGAAAGCTTAGAGAAGTCTTTTATAAACCTCCTATAGAACCCTGCATGGTCAAGGAATTGCCTTACTCCTTTACAGTTGTTGGGGATGGCAATTTCACAATAAGTTCCGCCTTTGCTTTATCAACTTCAATGTCTTTCTCGGAGATGATATGGCCAAGGACAATTCCTTGATGTACCATAAAATGGCATTTCTCCCAATTGAGCACCAAGTCATTTTCCATGCATCTGTTAAGAATCGCTTCCAAGTTGACTAAGCATTCTTCAAATGTACCTCCATATATGGTGATGTCGTCCATGAAAACCTCCATAATTCGCTCCACCATATCACTGAAGATACTTAGGATACATCTTTGGAATGTTACAGGTGCATTGCATAAACTAAAAGGCATTCTTCTGTAGGCGCATATTCCAAATGGACATGTGAAAGTGCTCTTCTCCTGATCTTCAACATCAATTTCAATTTGAAAAATACTTGGAGTACCCATCCAATAAACAATAGAAAGGATGGCCAGAGACTCTCTCCAACACTTGATCAATAAATGGAGTGGAAAATGATCTTTCCTTGTCACAGCATTCAATTTTCTATAATCAATACACACTTTCCAACCTGAAGTGAGGCGTGTAACAATTTCTTCTCCCTTTTCATTTTGAACCACAGTAATCCCTGACTTCTTTGATACCACTTGAGTAGGACTCACCCAAGGGCTGTTAGATATGGGGTAAATAATACCTGCTTGAAGTAGCTTCAGCACCTCAGCTCACACCACCTTTTGCAAACGAGGATTCAATCTTCTTTAAGGTTGACGAATTGGTTTAGCTTCTTCCTCCATATATATATATGATGTGTACAAACCAAAGGACTGATGCCTTTCAAGTCAGATATTTGCCATCCTATTGCTTTCTTACACCTCTTGAGAACTTCAAGTAGAGAAATCTCCTGACGAGTAGTAAGAGATGAAGATATAACAACAGGGCATTGTTTATTTTCTTCCAGGTATGTGTATTTCAACTCCATGGGTAGAGGCTTCAAATTGAGCTTTGGGGTCTCTTTCTTAGCAGCTTCTTGTGCCTCCTCTTTATTGAACAAAGGTAGAATCTCTTCTCTCCTCCTCCAACCTTGTAGAGTAGCAAGCATATCAGAGGGTTCAGGCAACCCTTCTTCAAGATCCCCAAGACTTTCATTCAACTTGTCTTGCATTTTCTGATTACAGTGCTCCTCCACTAGAGTGTCAATAATGCATACATCTTCTGGACCTTCTTCTTCTTCCAGAGTGATTAGCTTTTTGGACATATAAAAGATATTGAGCTCAAGTGTCATGTTGCCAAAAGTGAGTTGCATGAGACCATTCCTACAATTGATGATTGCATTTGAGGTAGCAAGAAATGACCTTCCAAGGATGATAGGAACATAATTAGCTTCCTTGACAATTGGGTCCGTATCAAGAACAACAAAATCTACAGGATAGTAGAAATTATCAACTTGAACTAAGACATCTTCTATTATCCCCCTTGGAATTTTCACTGATCTATCAGCTAGAGATAGAGTGATTGATATTGGCTTCAATTCACCAAGTCCCAATTGCTTGTAGACAGAGTATGGTAGCAAATTCACACTTGCTCCCAAGTCTAAGAAAGCTTTCTCCACTACCTTTCCCCCAATCATGACTGAAATGGTAGGACATCTTGAATCTTTGTACTTCAAAGGAGACTTGCATTGTATGATAGCACTTACTTGCTCAGTCAAGAAGGCTTTTTTATTCACATTCAACCCTCTTTTGATAATACACAAGTCCTTTAGGAATTTTGCATATTTTGGAACTTGTTTAATCATATCTAGCAATGGAATATTGACTTTCACTTGTCTCAATACTTCAAGAATTTCTGATGCATTTCTAATCCCCTTTTTCCCATGCAAAGCTTGAGGAAAAGGTGGAGGTGTGTGTCTTCAACATTTCTTCTTTAATAAGCTCTTTCTCCGGATTTGCATTCATTGTTGAATCATGGTCCTCTTTCCCTTCACTGATATCTTTCTTATTTCCTTTGATTTCCTCCCTCTTCTCTGTCTTTTCTTCTTCTTCCTCTTCAACATGTGGCTTGGGTGTTGGCAACTCAACCTTTTTACCACTCCTTAGAGTGATCAAGGCTTTGACATCTCTCACCTGTGAAGATTCTTCCTCATGAGTTTCCACTTCATGGATACCCTTAGGGTTTTGGTGAGGTTGAGAAGGAAATCTATCCTTCTTTTGCACTGTGTTCAAGTTAGTGAGCCTTGAGATTGAGTATTGGAGATTATCTATCTTATGAGATAAGTCATTTTGCATCCCATCCATCATTTTATTCAATATATTCTCTACACTGTCAATACTTTGACTAAGTTGAGCATTGATGGATTTTTGGTCTCCAACAAAATCTCCCACAACCTTGCTAAGATTCACTATTGCTTGTTCAAGGCTTGAAGCTTGTTGAGATGGTTGAGCTGGCTGTTGGTACTGAGGTGCTCTTGGCTTCCAAGAAAAATTTGGATGGTTCCTCCAACTTGAGCTGTAAGTATTTCCATACGAAGCATTGTTGTTGGGCTTGAATTGTCCAATGACATTTGCTTGATCTCCAAACATCTCTCTAGCAGTTGGAATTATAGGGCACTCCTCCACTAAGTGTTCATAAGATTGACAAATAGGACATGGCTTTACTTGCACTGGTGTTTCAGCAACAGCTTTCACTTCATGTATCTTTTTCAATTCTAGCACCTCCAATCTTCTTGTCATAGCTGCAAACTTTGCTTTCATATCAATATCTTCATTCAAGGTGTACATCCCAGCCTTAGCATTGAAAGCATTCGGTTGAGACTTCAGCTTCCCCACTTCTCCTTTATTTGGTTCATCCCATCCCCTTGAAACTTCAGCTACATAGCTCAAGAAATCCATAGCTTCCTCCGGATTCTTACTCATGAAATCTCCTCCAGACATTGTCTCGAGGAGTTGCTTCATTGAGGAAGACATCCCATCATAGAAATAACTCACCAATAGCCATGTATCAAAACCATGGTGAGGACAAGCATTGATGGCTTCCATGTATCTTTCCCAACACTCATAGAATTTCTCATTCTCTTTATCTGAGAAGTTTGAAATTTGCCTTTTCAAGCCATTTGTTCTATGAGTAGGAAAAAACTTCTTGAGGAATTCAGCTTGTAAATCAGTCCAAGTACGAATACTCCTTGGCCTTAAAGAATTAAGCCAAATATTTGCCTTATCCTTTAAAGTAAAAGGAAATAGCTTAAGCCTCATTAAGTCGATTGAAACTCCTCCTTCTTGGAATGTATTACAAACATCTTCAAATTCCTTGATATGTGCATAGGGATTCTCACTTTCCATCCCATGGAAAGTTGGTAGAAGTGGAACAATATGTGGTCTGATCACTAGCTGCTCTGTAGGGGGTACTATACATGATGGTGCACTCATATGAGGTGGATGCATGCGGTCCCTCATTGATTTGAATGCATTGGGATTGTCCTGATGACCATGGTGACTATGCTGATCTTTAGGTGTAGCTTCCATGATATTCAAGCTCAATTCCAATTCCTTGTTATGAGGTGTTTCACATTTCACAAGCCTTCCTCCACTGTCCCATATCTAATTTGGCATACACAACTAGTATCAACTGTAACAAAAACAAAAACAAAAGAAACTAAAAAAAAACAAGACTACAAAAAGACTTAAATTAACTAAAACTAAATTAAAAGATATGTTAGAGTATAAACAAGTAAAAGAAACGATTAAAAAAGTTAGTAAAATGAAAGAAAAATCACCCAACTTGTGATGAAAATCACAGGCACTCTAGAATAATGTCACTGTGAAGTTGGCACCTTTCCCGGTAATGGCGCCATTTGATTCATTCCCAATTGGTGTATTAGCTGATTCATGTTCTCTCAATGGTCCCCGACAATAGCGCCATTTGATTGCATGCCTAGCTAGTGTACCTTGCATTTGGTCCTTAGACAAGAGTAATCAACAAAATTTATAACCTATATGACCATGCACTAGGATAGTCTTAGCTAATATAGCATAGTGGCTCTAGGATCGTTCACTGGGAAGGGTTTTCAACTTACATCTGATACCAATTCAAAGTTGAATTAGTGCTTTTTCATTTCAAGGTTAGCTTCAAAAGAAAACATGAACTTTAGTTGAAAAATGATTTGTTTTAAGCTAACTAAAAAGAAAGTAATGGGAATTACTTATGAAGAAAAGCGTTCCTTAGAGTTTTAGGTTCACTAGGGTCAAGCCCCTCATGCAAGAACAGAGTTCCGGTCACTTGAATCTTTTCCTCGCATTAGAGACTTAACATATAGTTAATTCTCTAACCGGTGTTGTACAGATGCTTCCCTTTTATGGATTCAAACACTAAATCCCTCTCACTGATGCAACTTGCAATGGCTCGTGCCTCTCACCTAGCATTTTCCATTCAAGGTGATCATTAACCTTGGACTTCCCTTTTCAAGCTTGCAAGAGATAACTAATGGATGTCTCCTTAGAGTCTAAAAGCTTACCAAGTGTTGGCAATTCTAGAAAATCCTACCTTCAAGTCACCTTCCAAAGGCTCGCAAGAGTTAAACTAGTGCATCTCAATGGACGGAGATCACTTGCCTTACCAAGTGTTGGCCCAGGTGAATTGAAGGCCTTTTAAGTTAACTAAAAACATAGAAACCATAAACGGGTCACACTTTCTCTTCATTAACAGCTGAAACAACAAAACGACCAATTCTTGCAACGGGACCTTACCCAGCTGCCTTAGCTCCAAGAAACAAAAAGCCTAGCTACTCATTATCTGAGGAAACATCTTCAGAGCTTGTTTAGCTAGTAAGAAAAATACAATCAAAGTGAGTAGGTAAGGCAAAGCAAAGCTCTGTATTTTACTTCCTTCAAAACTATACAAAAAGTTGTCTCTGAGAACAAGCTCCCGATATATCTCTGTAATGGAAATTACAAACAATTTATATGAGGCTATTCACCCTTTGTTCTTACTTAATAACTAAGGAATCCTATAACTGGTGGATTACAAGGAGAGAATGGGGATTTAGACATCAAATATCTGAAGTAAAAAATCTAAAAATGTCGATCGCAAATATCTAGAAGCACTCAGGAGAATTTCGTAGGCGTGCAAGATGGTTGTGAAATTTCGCAAGCTGAAGGACACCATTTCGTAGCAAAGGGCTGATTTCGTAGCCATCACCTTGTGATTTCGTAGCCAAAGGCTGATTTCACAGCTTGTGAAATTGGCCTTCAGCTTGGTGTGATCGACTTCTAATGGCTCTAACTTCTTCATTTCAACTTCGAATCATGCACCGTTTTGAAGTGTTGGATTAATGACTTCCCGAGATTCAAAACGACATATAGTATGCATAAATTGAGCTCCAAGAAGTGCTCCAAAAGTGTCCAACAGTTGCTGTCTTCTTGAATTCTTCATGTTAGATTTCTCTCTTTGCTTTCCCTCCTTGCATTCATGATTTGCTTATGGCAAAGGACTATAAAGCTTCAAAGCTTTGGTTCTTCATGTTAATGAGCTTCCAATTTCTTTGCCATGGATTCCATAGAACTCTTCTCAATCTTGGATTGCTTTGGTGATCAAATTACTATCAAAAGCACCAAAACTTACACAATTTGATTAGAATTGATTGCAAAGGTACTTAATATGCTAATTGAGTTAAAAGGTAATAACTACTACTCAAAAGTGTTTAAAAGAGTTAATTACAAGCTATCAAATAGCAATTTTTGAGTAGTAATCACCGACTAAGAAAAATTCTCAAATTTTGATAAAATAATCCTTGAATAGTGAGGAATCCAACAAAAAATGGTGCGTAATTCTGAGCTTGGATGGAGGATAAATGACTAAAACAACCTAGAGTACTCCAATTAGGATGGGCTTTAGCGAGCTGCCCCGATAAACTAATTGAGCTAGTTCCAAACCAGTAGAGCTGGTTGAGAAACTTTCCCAAAATTTGGCAGAATATTCCTTAAAGAATAAGTCATAAAAAAAATGGTGCGCAATTCTGAGCTCGGATGAGGCAGAAATGACTAAAACATGCCAAAGTGATCCAATTTAGATGGGCTTCAATGAGCTCTAGTTGAACTGAAGTTTTTTGTGGAGACCTTAACCTCTACCTTGTAGCATGATATGAACCAAGGAATTGACCATGATGGCATTTCATAATAGACCAAACTCTCGCACTAAATCGAACCTTAGGTAAACTCACGAGAGGTCTGAAAACCAATTAAGCCCAACAAGGACTCCATGGTCGTGACATACAAAAATTGGGTACGGGCGACACCCCCAAGATGCATGCAAGTGTCAAGAGAAAAAAATTGAGGGCCTACAAATAGAATTGACCATGATGGCATTTCATAATGGACCAAATGCTCGCACTAAATTGAACCATATGTGAACTCACCTGAGGTCCGAAAATCGATTAAGCCCAACAAGGGCTCTATGGCCGTGACATACAAAAATTGGGTGCATGAGACACCCTCAAAATACATGCAAGTGTCAAGGGACAAAATTAAGGTCAACAAATAGAATTGGCCATGACGACATTTCATAATGGACCAAATTCTCACACTAAATTGAACCGCAGGTAAACTCACGTGAGGTCCAAAAATCGATTAATCCCAACAAGGGCTCCATGGCCATGACATACAAAAATTGGGTACGGGTGATGCCTCCAAGATACATGCAAGTGTCAAAGGATAAAATTGACACAACCACAACCCTGAGCTTGGGCTCATGACCCAGAGTCATTCACGTCAGCCATAACTTTGAGCTATTCATAGCATTTAGTATCATTGGCATAAAACCAAGAATCATTAATGTCATCCTCAACCCTCAGTTGTTCATAACATCTAGAGGTGTGAGGTCATGGGATCCTGAGTCATTGATACCATCCACAATGTTGAGTTGTTCATAACATCCATAGCCCTAAGCTCATGACCTGGAGTAGCTCATATTATCCACAGCCCTAAGCTCACGACTCAAAGTCATTGTCGTCAATCACAACCTTGAAGTGCTCATAGTATCCAAATCCCTAAGCTCACAACGTAGAGTCGTTCCTGTCATCCACAACCCTAAGTTCATGACATAGAATCGGTCATATCATCCATAGTCCTGAAATGTTCTTAACATCTAGCGGTTTGAGCTCATGGGATCCCAAGTCATTCATATCATCGACAACAATGAGTTTTTTGTAACATCAATAGCCTTAAGCTCACAACTTGGAGTAGTTCATGTCATCCAAAATCCTGAGCTGTTAATAGCATCTAGAGCCTTGAGCTCACAACTCAGAGTCATTCATGTCAACCATAACCTTGAGTTGTTCATAGTATCTAAAGACCTAAGCTCATGACCTAGAGTCATTCATGTCATCCATAACCCTTAGTTGTCTATATCATCTAGAACCCTAAGCTCATGACTTAGATTTGTTCACATCAACAATAGCCCTGAGTTGTTCACAACATTTAGAGCCTTGTGCTCACGACCTAGATTCATTGATGTCATCCACAACCTTGAGTTGTTCATAGAATTTAAAGCCATAGGCACATGACCAAGAATAGTTCATATCATCCACACCCTGAGCATTTCATAGCATCGAGAGGCTGAACTCACGGGATTCATAGTCATTCATATTATCCATAAGCATGAGTTCTTCATAGCATCCAGAGTCTTAAGCTCATGATTAAGAGTCCTTCATTTCATGCATAATCCTAAGCTATTCATAGCATTTAGAGTCATTGGCTCACAACCAAGAATCATTCATGTCATCCTCAACCTGGAGTTGTTCATAGCATCTAAAGGCCTTAGATAACGGGATCTTAAGTCATTCATATCATCTAGAACTTTGAGTTAGTCATAACATCTAGAGCCCTGAGCACATGACTCAGAGTCCTTCATGTCAACCATAACCTTGAGTTGTTCATAGCATCTAGAGCATTGAGCTCACGACCCGGAGTCATTCATATCAATCACAACCTTGAGTTGTTCATTGCATTTAGGATCATAGGCTCACGACCAAGAATCATTCATGTCATCCTTAGCCATATGTTGTTCATAGCATCTAGAGGCCTCAACTCATAGGATCCCAAGTTGTTCATGTCATCCATAACTTCGAGTTGTTCATAGCATTAACAACCCTGAAGTCGTTCAAGTCAACCATAGCCTTGAGATGTCATAGTATCTAGAGCCCTAAGCTCATAACCCAAAGTCATTCATGTTAACCACTGCCTTGAGCTGTTTATAGCGTATAGAGCCTTAAGCTCACAACCCGAAGCCATTCATATCATCCACAACCATGAGCTATTCATGGCATTTGGAGCCATGGCCACATGACTAAGAATCATTCATATAATCAACACCCTTGAGCTTTTCATAGCATCTAAAGGCCTAAGCTCACAAGAACAATAGTTGTTCATATCATCCACAACCTTGGGTTGCTCATGCATCTAGAGTCTTAAGCACTCATGATTGAGATTCGTTCATGTCATGCACAACCCTAAGTTATTCTTAGCATTTAAAGTCATAGGCTCACAACCAAGAATCATTCATATCATCCTCAAACTTGAGTTGTTCATAACATCTAGAGGTCTAAGATCACGAGATCCTGAGTTGTTCATATTATCCACAACTTTGAGTTGTTCATAGCATCTAAAGGCTGGAGCACATAACTCGAAGTCCTTTATGTCAACTACAGCCCCGATTTGTTCATAGCATCTAGAGCCTTAACCTCATGACCTAGAGTCATTTATATCATCCACAACCCTAAGTTGTTCATAACATTTAAATTCATAGGCTCATGACCAAGAATCATTCATATCATCCTTATCTTTAAGTTGTTCATAGCATCTAGAGGCCTTAGCTCACAAGATCCCAAGTTGTTCATGTCATCCATAACTCTAAGTTGTTCATAACATCTAGAACCCTAAGCTCATGACCTGGAGTCATTCATGTCAACCATACCCTGAGTTGTTCATAGTATCTGGAGACTTGAGCTCACGACATAAAGTTATGCATGTCAACCACTACCCTTAGGTATTTATAACATCTACAGTCCTAAGCTCATGACTTTAAGTCATTTATGTCCACCACAACCTAGAGCTTTTCATAGCATCCAAATAACTTAGCTCATAACTCGAAGTTGCTCATGTCAACCACAACCCTGAGCTGTTCATAATATCTAGAGCTCTAAGCTCATGACCCGGAGTCATTCATGTCATCCATAGTCTTGAGCTCATGACATAGAATCATTCATATCATTCACAACCCTGAGTTATTCATAGTATCTAGAGGCCTGAGCTCACAAATCCCGATTCATTCATATCACCCACAATGTTAACTTGCACATAGCATCTAGAGCTCTTAGCTCACAACCCACAGTCGTTCAAGTCAACCATAGCTCTCAACTGCTCATAGTATCTAAAGCCCTGAGCTCATGACCCGTAGTTGTTCATGTCATACATAACCCAAAGTTGTTCATAGCATTTAGAGCCCTAAGCTCACGATCAAGAGTCATTCATGTAAACCACAACCCTGAGTTGTTCATAGCATCTAGAACCCTGAGCTCATAACCCAGAATCATTCATGTCATTCACAACCTTGAGCTATTCATTTCATCTAGAGTCCTGAACTCACAACTTGAAGTTGTTCATGCTAGCCATAGCTCTGAGCTACTCATAGCATCTAAAGCCTTGAGCTCATGACCTAGAGTTGTTCATGTCATCCATAATCCTGAGCTATTCATAGCATTTAGAGCCCCAAGTTCACAACCGAGAGTTGTTTATGTAAAATATAACCTTGAGCAATTTATGCCATCTAGAGCCCTAAGCTCACGACCCGGAATCATTCATGTCATCCAAAACCTTGAGCTATTCATTGCATTTAGAGTCCTGAGCTCACAACTCAGAGTTGTTCATGTCAACCATTACCCTGAGCTATTCATAGAATCTAGAGCCCGGTGCTTAGGACTTAGAGTTGTTCATGTCATCCATAACCCTGAGTTGTTCATAACATTTAGACTTAGAGGCTCACAACCAAGAATTGTTTGTATAATCCTTAACCCTAAGTTGTTCATAGCATCTAGAAGACTTAGCTTGTTGAATCCTGAGTCATTCATATCATCTACAACTCTGAGTTATTCATAGCATATAGAGCTCTAAGCTCATGACGTGTAGTCATTCAAGTAAACCTTAACCCTGAGTTGTTCATAGCATCTAGAGCCCTAAACTCAGGATCTAAAGTTGTTCATGTCAACCACTAGCTTGAACTATTCATAGCATCAAATCCCTGAGCTTATGATCAGGAGTCATTAATGTCCACTATAACTTAGAGCTTTTCATAGTATCTAAAGCCATGTGCATATGACCCGAAGTCGTTGATGTCGACAACAACCGTGAGTTGTTCATGACACTTAGAGCCTTAATCTCGCAACCTAGAGTCATTCATGTTATCCATAACTCTGAGCTTTTCATGGCATCTAGAGCCCTAAGCTAATGATCTGCAGTAATTCATGTCAAATAGAGCCCTGAGTTGTTGATAGCATTTAGACTCATAGGCTCATGCCCAAGAATTTTTCATATCAATCTTAGCCCTTAGTTGTTCATAGCATCTAAAGGCTCATAAGATCTCGAGTCATTAATATCATCCATAACTCTCAATTGTTCATAACATCTAAAGCCTTGAGCTTATGACCCAGAGTCATTCATGTCAATAACAACCATGAGCTTTTCATAGTATCTGGAACCCTAAGCTTACGACCCAAAGTTCTTCATGTCAACCACAACCTTGAGTTGTTCATACCATCTAGAGCCATGAGCTCATGAGCCAAAGTCATTCATGTCCTCCACACTTGGGAGCTTTTCATAGGATCTAGAGTCCTAAGCTCATGACTCAGAATCATTCATGTCAACGACAACCCTAAGCTATACATAACATATAGTGGCCTAAGCTAATGATTTGAAGTTGTTCATGTGATCCACAACCCTAAGCCATTCATAGCATTTAGAATCATAGGTTCATGACCATGAATTATTTGTATCATCCTCAGCCTTGAGTTGTTCATTGCATCTAAAGGCCTATGCACATTGTTCATATCATCCTTAACTTTGATTTGTTCATAACATCTTGATTACTACTCAAAAAGTGCTATTTTATAGCTTGTAATTAACTCTTTTAAACACTTTTGAGTAATAGTTATTACCTTTTAACTCAATTGGCATGTTAAGGACCCTTGCAATCATTTCTAATCAAATTGTGTTAAGTTTTGGCGTTTTGATAGCTTTTTGATCACCAAAGCAATCTAAGATTGAGGGAGAGCTCTGTATAATCCATGAAAAAGCAAATGGAAGCTCATTTACAAGAAGAATATAAGCTTTAGAGCTTTGTAGTCCTTTGCCAAAAGCAAATCAAGAATTCAAGGAGGAAAAACAGAGAGAGGAATCTAACATGAAGAAATCCAAGAGGATAGAACTGTAGGACACATTTTGAGAACTTCCTAGAGTCCATTTTATGCATACTATATGTTGTTTCGAAGCTCGGGAAGTCAGGAGTCCAACGCTTCAAATGATACACAAATCAGAGCTAAATGAAGAAGTTATGGCCATTGGAAGACAATCGCACCAAGCTAAAAGGCAATTTCGCAAGTTGCGAAATCACAAAGTGCAAGCTGCAAAACCAACCTTTTCTTGCGAAATGGACATTTCAGGTTGCGAAATTTTCGCAGGTCATGTTGCAAGCTATGAAATCCACTTGTGTGCTCCCAGATATTTGCGACCGACTCTTTTAGATTTTTTCTTCAGATATTTGTTGTTTAAATCCCCATTTTCTCCTTGTAATCCACCAATCCTAGGATTCCTTAATTAGGAAGTAAGAAGAAAGGGCGAATAACCTCCTATATATCATTTGCAATTTTCTTGTTACATATATATCTCGGGAGTTTGTTCTTAGAGACCAACTTTTGTATAGTTTTGAAGAAAGTAATACACAGAGCTTTGCTCTGCCTTACCTATTCATTTTGATTGTATTTTTCTCACTAGCCAAACAAGCTCTGAGGATGTTTCCTCAGAGAATGAGTGGCTAGGCTTTTTGTCTCTTGGAGTTAAGGAAGTTGGGTAAGGTGCTAAATGCAAAAATTGGAAGTTTTGTTGTTTCAGCTCTTAATGAAGAGAAAGTGTGACCCATTAATGGCTTCTATGTTTTTAGTTAACTTAAAATGCCTTAAAATCACATGGGCCAACACTTGGTAAGGCAAGTGGTCTTCCTCCATTGGGATACACTACTTTATCTCTTGCAAGCCTTTAGGAGGTGGTTTAAAGGTAGGATTTTCTAGAATAGACAACACTTGGTAAGCTTTTGGATTCCAAGGAGACATCCATTAGTTATCTCTTGTGAGCTTTCGATTGGTAATCCAAGGTTAAGAATCACCTTGAATGGCTAATACTAGGTGAGAGGCATGAACCATTGCAAGATGATTTAGTGATAGGGAATTAGTGTTTGAATCCATAAAAGGGAAACATTTGTACCACATCGGTTCGAGAAATAACTATATGTTAAATCCCCAATGCGAAAAAAATATTCAAGTGACCGAAACTTTATTTTTGTAATAGGAACCTAAGCCCAGTGATCTAAAAACTCTAAGAAACACTTTTCTTTGTAAGTAATTTCCATTACTTTATTGGTTTCACTTTAAAACCAACCTTTTCAAACATCTTTATGTTTTCTTTTAAAGCTAACCTTGAATTGAAAAAGCACCAATTCAGCTTTGAATTAATATCAATTGTAATTTGAAAACCCATCACAATGAATGATCCTAGAGCCACTATGCTATGCTAGCTGAGACTATCCTAGTACAAGATGAAATAGGTTTATAAATTTTGTTGATTCCTCTTGTCTGAGGACTGAAATCAAGGTACACCAGTTAATTGAACACCAATCAACAGGACAGACACCAGTTGGGCATGAAATCAAATGGCGCCGTTACCGGGGATGGTGCCAACTTTATAGTGATATCACCTTTTCAGAGTACTTGTGATCTTCATAGCAAGTTTGGTGAATTTTATTTTCCTTTTACTAACTCTTTTTATTTATTTCTTTTTCTTTGTTCATATTTTAGTATACCTTTTATTTAGTATTTAGTTTACCTTAATTTTTTTTCTTAGAATTGTTTTTCTTTTGTTTCTTTGTTTTTGTTACAGTTGATACTAGTTGTGTATGCTAAATTAGATACGAAACAGTGGATTAAGACTTCTGAAACTTGAAACACCTCATAAAACGGAGTTGGAATTGTGCTTAAACATCATGGAAGCTACACCTGAAGATCAGCATAGTCACCATGGTCATCATGACAATCCCAATGCATTCAGATCAATGAGGGACCGCATGCATCCATCTCGTATGAGTGCACCATCATGTATAGTGCCTCCTACAGAGTAGCTAGTAATTAGACTGCATATTGTTCCACTTCTACCTACTTTCCATGGGATGAATGTGAGAATCCCTATGCACATATCAAGGAATTTGAAGATGTTTGTAATACATTCCAAGAGGGGGGAGCTTCAATCAACTTGATGAGGCTAAAGCTATTTCCTTTTACTTTAAATGATAAGGCCAAGATTTGGCTTAATTCTTTAAGGCCAAGGAGTATCCGAACTTGGACTGATTTGCAAGCTAAATTCCTCAAGAAATTTTTCCCTACTAATAGGACAAATGGCTTGAAAAGGCAAATTTCAAACTTCTCAACTAAAGAGAATGAGAAATTCTATGAGTGTTGGGAGAGATACATGGAAGCCGTCAATGCTTGTCCTCACCATGGTTTTGATACATGGATGATGGTGAGCTACTTTTATGGCGGAATGTCTTCCTCAATGAAGCAACTCCTCGAGACTATGTGTGGAGGGAGATTTCATGGGTAAGAATCCCGAGGAAGTCATGGACTTCTTGAGTTATGTGGCTGAAGTTTCAAGGGGATGGGATGAACTGAACAAAGGACAAGTGGGAAAGACGAAGTCTCAACCAAATGCCTTTAATGCTAAGGTTGGGATGTATACCTTGAATGAAGATATTGACATAAAAGCAAAAGTTGCAACTACGACAAGAAGATTGGAGGAGCTAGAACTAAAAAAGATACATGAAGTGCAAGTCGTTGCTGAGACACCAGTGCAAGTCATGCCATGTCCTATTTGCCAATCTTATGAGCACTTGGTGGAGGAGTGTCCTACAATTCCAACTACTAGGGAAATGTTTGAAGATCAAGCAAATGTCATTGGACAATTCAAGCCCAACAACAATGCCTCATATAGTAATATCTACAACTCAAATTGGAGGAACCATCCAAATTTCTCCTAGAAGACAAAAACACCTCGGTATACACAGCCAGCTCAAGCATCTCAACAAGCTTCAAATCTTAAGCAAGCAATAATGAATCTAAGCAAGGTCGTGGGAGATTTTGTTGGAGATCAGAAATCCATCAATGCTCAACTCAGTCAAAGAATTGACAGTGTAAAGAATACATTGAATAAAATGATGGATAGAATGCAAAATGACTTATCTCAAAAGATAGATAATCTCCAATACTCAATCTCAAGGCTCACTAACCTTAACACAGTGCAAAATAAGGGGAGATTTCCTTCTCAACCTCACCAAAACCCCAAGGGTATCCATGAAGTGGAAACTCATGAAGGAGAGTCTTCACAGGTGAGAGACGTCAAAGCCTTGATCACTCTAAGGAGTGGTAAAAAGGTTGAGCTGCTAACACCCAAGCCACTTGTTGAGAAAAAAGAAGAAGAAGAGACAGAGAAGAGGGAGGAAATCAAAGGAAAGAAGAAAGATAGCAGTGAAAGGAAAGAGGACCATGATTCAACAGTGAATGCAAATCCAGAGAAAGTAGCTATCAAGGGAGATGTGATGAAGAAACACACACCTCCACATTTTCCTCAAGCTTTGCATGGGAAAAAGAGAATCAGAAATGCATCAGAAATTCTTGAAGTATTGAGACAGGTGAAGGTCAACATCCCATTGCTAGATATGATTAAATAAGTGCCAACTTATGCAAAATTCCTAAAGGACTTGTGTACTATCACAAGAGGGTTGAATGTGAATAAGAAATCCTTCTTGACTGAGCAAGTAAGTACTATCATACAGTGCAAGTCTCCATTGAAGTACAAAGATCCGAGTTGCCCTACCATCTCAGTCATGATTGGAGGAACTGTAGTGGAGAAAGCTTTGTTAAACTTGGGAGCGAGTGTGAATTTGCTACCATACTCTGTTTACAAGCAATTGAGACTTGGTGAATTGAAGCCAACATCAAACTCTATCTCTAGCAGATAGATCAGTGAAAATTCCAAGAGGGATAATTGAAGATGTCTTAGTTCAAGTTGATAATTTCTACTATCCAGTAGACTTTGTTGTTCTTGACATAGACCCAATTGTCAAGGAAACTAATTATGTTCCTATCATACTTGGAAGGCCATTCCTAGCTACATCAAATGCAATCATAAATTGTAGGAATGGACTCATGCAACTCACGTTTGGCAACATGATATTGGAGCTTAATATCTTCTATATGTCCAAAAAGTCAATCACTCCGGAAAAAAAAGAAGGTCTAGAAGAGGTGTGCATCATTGACACTCTAGTGGAGGAGCATTATAATCAGAAAATGCAAGAGAAGTTGAATGAAAGTCTTGGGGATCTTGAAGAAGGGTTGCCTAACCCCTCAAATTTGCTTGCTACTCTACAAGGTTGGAGGAGGATAAAAGAAATTCTACCTTTATTCAATAAAGAGGAGGCATAAGAAGCTGCTAAAGAGGAGACCCCAAAGCTCAATCTGAAGCCCCTGCCCACAGAGTTGAAATATACATACCTAGAAGAGAATAAAAAGTGCCCTATTGTTATATCTTCATCTCTTACTCCTCCTCAGGAGGTTTATCTACTTGAAGTTCTCAAGAGGTGTAAGAAAGCAATAGGATGGCAAATATCTGACTTGAAAGGCATCGGTCCTTTGGTTTGTACACATCATATATACATGGAAGAATAAGCTAAACCAATTTTTCAACCTCAAAGAAGATTGAATCCTCATATGCAAGAGGTGGTGCGAGTTGAGGTTCTTAAGCTACTTCAAGTAGGTATTATCTACCCCATATCAAATAGCCCATGGGTGAGTCCTACTCAAGTGATACCAAAGAAGTCAGGGATCATGGTGGTACAAAATGAAAAGGGAGAAGAAGTTGCTACACGCCTCACTACAGGTTGGAAGGTGTGTATTGATTATAGAAAATTGAATGATGTGACAAGGAATGATCATTTTCCATTGCCATTTATTGATCAAGTCATGGAAAGAGTCTCAGGCCATCATTTCTATTGTTTCTTGGACGGCTACTCCGGGTCTTTTCAAATAGAAATCGATGTTGAAGATCAGGAGAAGACCACTTTCACATGTCCATTTGGAACATATGCCTATAGAATAATGCCTTTTGGTTTATTAATTGCACCTACAACACTCCAATGATGTATGTTAAGTATCTTTAGTGATATGGTGAAGCGAATTATGGAGGTTTTCATAGATGACATCACCATATATGCAAGTACATTTGAGGAATGCTTAGTTAACTTGGAAGTGGTTCTAAACAGATGCATTGAAAAGGACTTGGTGCTTAACTAGGAGAAATTCCATTTTATGGTACAACAAAGTCTCCTATGACCTTGCTAAGATTCACCATAGCTTGTTCAAGGTTCGAGGCTTGCGGAAGTACTTGAACATATTGCTTGTACTGAGGCGGCTGTGGTTTCCTAGAGAAATTTGGATGGTCCCTCCAATTGGAATTGTAGGTGTTGCAATCACCAAATATTTCTCTCACCGTTGGAATGGTAGGACACTCATCCACCAAGTGCTCATAAGATAGACAAATGGCACAAGGCATAGCTTGCAATGGTGTCTAAGAGATAGCTTGCACTTCTTGCATCTTCTTCATTTTTAGCTCTTCCAATCTCCTTGCCATAGCTACAATCTTTGCCTTCATGTCTATGTCGTCATTCAAAATGTACATCTCACCCTTAGCATTAGGTTGAGACGTCATTCTTCCCATATCTCTAGCATTTGGTTCATCCCATCCTCTTGAAACTTCAGCCACATGACTCATGAAGGTCATGGCTTCCTCTGCTATCTCGTATTCAATATAGCATGCACAACTAGCAATTTGTGAATTAAGAACAGAGAAAACAAAAGAAAACAAAAGAAAAACAATTCTAAGAAAAAATAAATTAAGGCAAACTAAAAACTAAATAAAAGGTATACTAAAATATGAACAAAGAAAGAGAAACAAATAAAAAGAGTTACTAAAAAGAAAAGAAAAGTCACCAAACTTGTGATGAAGATCACAAGTACTCTAAAAAGGTGATATCCCTATAAAGTGGCACCATCCCCGGCAGCGGCGCCATTTGATTCGTGATTCCCAATTGGTGTCTCAGCTGATTCATGTCCTCTCAATGGTCCCCAACAATGGTGCCATTTGATACGTGTCCAGCTGGTGTCCCTTGATTTTGGTCCTCAAGGAGTAATCAATAAAATTTATAACCTATTACACCATGTACTAGGATAGCCTCAGCTAGCATAGCATAGTGGCTCTAGGGTCGTTCACTGGGATGGGTTTTCACTTCACAATTGATATTAATCCAAAGCTAAATTGGTGTCTTTTCATTTCAAGGTTAGCTTTAAAAGAAAACATAATATTTGGTGGAAAAAGGATTGGTTTTAAGCTAACCAAAAATAATAGTAACTGATTTTAATTACAAAGAAAAGTGTTTCTTGGAGCTTCAGATCACTAGGCTCATATTCCTCATACAAAAAGGAGAGTTTCGATCACTTGTTTCTTTTCCTCGCATTAGAGAATTAAGATATAATTAATTCTCTAACCGGTGTGGTACAGATGCTTCCCCTTAATGGGTTCAAACACTAAATTCCTCTCACTGATGCACCTTGCAATGGCTCATGCCTTTCACCTAGCATTTTCCATTCAAGGTGATCTTTAACCTTGGATTACCCGTCAAAAGCTCGCAAGAGATAAGTAATGGATGTCTCCTTGGAGTCCAAAAGTTTACCAAGTGTTGGCTATTCTAGAAAATCCTACCTCTAAACCACCTCCCAAAGACTCGCAAGAGATAAACAAGTGCATCTCAATGCATGGAGATCACTTGCCTTACCAAGTGTTGGCCCAGGTGATTTAAAGGTGTTTTCTTCACTCCAACAAAACTAAAACAACAAAACTTCCAATTTATGCATGAGGAAACTTACCCGGATTTCTTCACTCCAAGAGACGAAGAGCCTAGCCTCTCATCCTCTGAGGAAAAATCCTCAGAGTTTGATTGGCTAGAAATAAAAATAACGAGAAAACAAAAATATGAAGGAAAAATAGAGCAAGTGCTCTGTAAAATATATTTCTTCCTTCCATTGAATTACATATTGATTGTTATATGAAGAAAATTACAAAACTATATATAAGGGGTTATTCACCCTTTGTTCTTACTTAAAGACTAAGGAATCCTATGATAGGTGGGTTACAAGGAGAGTTTGGGGATTTAGACATCAAATATCTAAAGAAAAATATCTCAAAATGTCAGTCGGGAAGCTTCAGGAGAACACCACGGCACTGTGCAAAATGGCTGCGAAATTTTCGCAGCAAAAGGACAACATTTTCGTAGCCAAAGGCTCATTTCGCAGTCGTGCAACATTCTGCCTTCAGCTTGGAGTCATCTGCTTGCAATGGCTATAACTCCTTCATTTCAACTTTGAATCATGCACTATTTGAAGCATTGGATTGTTGACTTCCTGAGCTTCCAAAGGACATATAGCATGTATAAATTGGACTTCATAAAGTGCTCCAAAAGTGGCTGAAATGACTGTCATCAAGAATACTTCATGTCATATTTCTCTTTGCTTCCCCTCCTTGCATTCCGGATTTGCTTATGGCAAAGGACTTCAAAGCTTTGGTTCTTCATGTTTCTGAGCTTTCCATTGCTTTGCCATGGATTCCAAAGAACTCTCCTCAATCTCAGATTGCTTTGGTGATTAATTTACTAACAAAAACACCAAAACTTACACAAAGTGATTAGAATGATTGCAAAGGTCCTTAATATGTTAATTGGGTTAAAAGGTGATAACTACTACTCAAAAGTGTTTAAAAGAGTTAATTACAAGCTATCAAATAGCACTTTTTGAGTAGTAATCACTCCCCCCAACCGACATATTGCTAGTCCCTTAGTAATGAAGGAGAGAAAAATAAAAATAAAAAGTAATATAATTTACAACATCATGCTTATCAAAAAACAATTTTCAAGTGGCATGATGATCTAACTCTCACATGGAACATTAAAGAAATAAAACTCAAACTTCAAGAAGAGTTATCAAATAAATTGTCTAATCACAATTCTTAAAGAGAAGACATTATGCAAATTTAAGCTTTAAAAGAGTTTCCACTCCCAAAGGGTCAAACCTTACTCTTCCAAAAAAGTATAAGTGTTATTTATTAGTTTCTGAATATAGTATGTTGAACTAATCTCTCCCCCCAACCTAGTTCTTTTTTAAAGCTTAGCAAACTGATCAACCTCCAATAGGCTAAGAACGCACCTCTTTTTTCACAATTTTTTTTTTCTTTGTAGGAGTACAAGGCTAAAGGTATTCTTTTCTAAATTGTCCATGTAACGGGGGTCCATCGATGACTCCCAACCAATTAAGGTTTAGGGCATCAAGCTTTAAGGATCTTTCAACCACTAACTCCTCGGATTTTGTCCCGGACTTTTGAGAATGAATTTTAATACCCAAGCACCTACAGTATGTTAAACTCCACCTATTCACCCTTGTAACAAGCATTGAGGTCGGTGACTCCCAACCAATGAAGGCTTAGGGCACCAGGTTTTAAAGATTTTCACCATATACCCCTCAGACCTTGCTCGGGTTTCAAGGCAAGCAAACATTTTTCTTTTTTTTTTCTTTTTTTTTTTTCAAAGACTCATTGACCTTTTACAAGGTGTCCCAACACTATTAAATAAGGTCAAAGGTACCAAGTCTAAATTTTCCTAAGTCAAGAGGGAAATAGTTTTTCATCTTATAGTCGGAACCTATTGTGCACAGTGTGTGAATAGCTTAAAGTGGAAGAACTAAGGTTGAATTCACTAGAAGTTTCAACAATTCATCAACTTTAGTAAGCATAATAAAAACTCTAAGTCAAGTAAAAAGACAAAAACTCAATTTCTCCCTTTTCATTTTGAAAATTTTTCCTTAATAACCATGGAGAGTAGAATAAAAACTTTAAAAAATTTTAAAATTAAGCAAAAAGCAACTAAATTACCTAAATTAGTTAGCATTATTAACAATACTTACTTCCTCAACTCTCCCCCCAACCAAGCTGAACATTGTCCTCAATGTGACAAAAGCGATTGAAAAATAGGGAGGAAGTGGTACCTCTTGAGTGACATGGAGTCTTGATCGTATAGGTGAAACCACATGTTTCAAAAAAAACAAAAGAGTTAGTGAGTAGAGGAAATAGAAAAATGCCAAGTTTAAACAAAAATGATGTCTATATATGATGTATCATCAGTAATACATCCAATCCTAGAATATAAAACATCAAAACATGGAATTATTTATATAATATGTAAAGACAAAAAGTAAAGAGATGATCAAGTAATGGTAGAGTCCTATGGAGCTGATACATCTGTGGTGGCCTCTTGAGTAGGTTGGATCAGAACTTTGACCTTTGTTCTGGTAGTCTCCTTAGATGGCATAGTCTCCTCAATTGGAGCTTTCAGTTGGAGCTATGGGCTTTGATGGTTTTAAGGAGGTCAGAAATGGAGTGAGAGGCTTTGTGTGTGATCTTAGTGAGAGGGATCTCCTCTTTAGAAGCATGGTTGTGAGGCTTTGTTGGCATTTTTGCAACTTCCCTTGGCTTTGTAAGGTGTTTTCGCAAATCATTTCATAGCTTGCAGGTCATTTCACAGCCATTTGGAAGACAAAGGAAAAAAAAATATATATATATTTCCGCAACCCATTTTTCAGCCAAAGGAAAAAAAAGAAAAACATTTTTGCAGCCCATTTCGATGTTTGAAAATCATTTGAAAACCATTTTGAAGTTTAGAAAATCATTTCGCAATCGAAAGGCCATTTTCACAGCAAATGGAGGATTTCACAGGGGGTAGCTATGGGGCTGCGAAATCATTTCGCAGCCAAAGTGGAATTTTGCAGCCCACTTTGAAGCCTGGAGCATTTTCGTAGCCATTTTGAATTTTAGAAATCATTTGGTAGCCATTTGGAAGCTTGGAGATCATTTTGCAGCCATTTGGAAGCTTGGAGGCCATTTTTGCAACGGGGGGAGGATTTTGTAGAGGAGGGGGATGTTCATAGCAGGGGGTGGATTTCACGGAGGAGAGGAATTTTTGCAGCCCATTTCGCGCTGCGAAGTGGCACTCATGTGCCAAAGGGTGGTTTCGCAGCTGCGAAACACCCTTTGAAATGGGGATGCGGCTACGAAATCAAAAAATTTCCGTTTTGGCTGTGCACGGTTCATCTTCAAATGGCCATAACTTCTTCGTTTCAAATCCAAATTGCACACCATTTGAAGCACTGGACTCCTGACTTCCCAAGCTTCGAAACGACATATGGTATGCATAATTTGAGCTCCAAAAATGTGTCCCACAGTCGTCTTCAAATGGCCATAACTTCTTTGTTTCACCTCCAAATCACATACCATTTGAGGCGTTGACTCCTGACTTCCCAATATTTGAAATGAGATATATTATGTATAATTTGAGCTCCAGGAAGGGCTTCAAAAATGTGTCCAATAGTAGCAAAATGGGGTGCGGATGCGACATTCCAGCTCATTGTTTGCACAGTCTTCAAATGACCATAACTTCTTTGTTTCAACTCCAAATCGAGCACCGTTTGAAGCTATGGACTTCTGACTTCCCAAGCTTTGAAATGACATATGGTATGCATGAAATGGACTACAGGAAGTGATTGAAATGTGTCCAACAGTTTCCAAAATGGGGGTACGACTTCATGGTGTGCGCGCTGAAGGATTTTAAGGCGTGGAGGATTTCGCAACCATTTCGCAGCTGCGAAATGCATGTACGGGGCTTTGAAATGGCACTCATGTGCCAAAGTGTGGTTTCACAACTATGAAATACCCTTCGAAATGGCTCCTCGGCTGCGAAACGGTGGATCTCCAGGCGTGAAAAATTCGCAGCCATTTTGCAGTTGCAAAACGGGTGTACGGGCTTGCGAAATGCCACTCATGTGCCAAGGGACCTCTTCGCAGCTGCGAAAATTTTCGCAGAGGAGGATGGGCGACTGCAAAACCATTTCGCAGCGGGTAGTGAAATTTCACAACAACTCACTTTTGCTACGAAATTTTGCAGGCCATGCTCTCTCCTTGCTTTTTTAGCTCCTCTTGATTCCCAACTTCCTTCTTTCACCTCTTTTGACATTCCTCTTGATTTTGATCATCCTAAAACCTATATTACATCAAAACAAATTAAAATTAAAGCATTGAAATCAAAATTAAAACAAGTAATAAGTAAAACAAAAAGATATGGACTAGCTAGTCTTTAGAAAGACTAAGTCCATCAATAAATTTGATCCTGATTTAACTTGCCCGGATCCCATATGAAGTTTGCATCCCTCACTTGAGATTTTCTCTGTATGATTTTGTCATACAAAGCTTGGGGGAAAGATGGAGGCATGTGTTTCTTCACCATTTCTTCCTTGATGACTATCTTCTGTGGTTCTTCATCTATATAGTCACCTTTCTCTATGTTTTTCCCTTTTTTCTTTCCTTTGATTTCCTCCCTCTTTTCTTTCTCTGTTTCACTCTCTACCTTTTGCTCTAGCTTGGATGTGGTCAGATCAACCTCTTTACCAGTCCTTAGAGTGATCACTTCTTTGACTTCCCTCTTCTGTGAATATTCTCCTTCCCTAGCCTCACTTTCATGGATACCCTTTTGCTTTTGATGAGGTTGAGAAGGAAAGTTTCCTTTTTCTTGCACTATGTTGAGGTTGGCAAACCTTGAGATTGAATATTGGAGATTATCTATCTTCTGAGATAGATCACTTTGCATTCCATCCATCATTTTGTTCAATGAACTCTCTACATGGTCAATTCTTTGACTGAGCTAAGCATTGATGGATTTTTTAGCTCCAACAAAGTCTCCTATGACCTTGCTAAGATTCACCATAGCTTGTTCAAAGTTTGAGGCTTACGGAAGTACTTGAACCTGTTGCTTGTACTGAGGCGGCTGTGGTTTTCAAGAGAAATTTGGATGGTCCCTCCAATTGGAATTGTAGGTGTTGCAATCACCAAACATTTCTCTCACCGTTGGAATGGTAGGACACTCATCCACCAAGTGCTCATAAGATAGAAAAATGGCACAAGGCATAGCTTGCAATGGTGTCTAAGAGATGGCTTGCACTTTTTGCATCTTCTTCATTTCTAGCTCTTCCAATCTCCTTGCCATAGCTGCAATCTTTGCCTTCATGTCTATGCCGTCATTCAAAATGTACATCTCATCCTTAGCATTAGGTTGAGACGTCATTCTTCCCATATCTCTAGCATTTGGTTCATCCCATCCTCTTGAAACTTCAGCCACATAACTCATGAAGTTCATGGCTTCCTCTGCTATCTCGCATTCAATATAGCATGCACAACTAGCAATTTGTGAATTAAGAATAGAGAAAACAAAAGAAAACAAAAGAAAAACAATTCTAGGAAAAAATAAATTAAGGTAAACTAAAAACTAAATAAAAGGTATACTAAAATATGAACAAAGAAAGAGAAACAAATAAAAAGAGTTAGTAAAAAGAAAAGAAAAGTCACCAAACTTGTGATGAAGATCACAAGTACTCTGAAAAGGTGATATCACTGTAAAGTGGCACCATCCGCGGCAGCGGTGCCATTTGATTCATGATTCCCAATTGGTGTCTCAGCTGATTCATGTCCTCTCAATGGTCCCCAACAATGGTGCCATTTGATACGTGTCCAGCTGGTGTCCCTTGATTTTGGTCCTCAGGGAGTAATCAACAAAATTTATAACCTATTACACCATGTACTAGGATAGCCTCAGCTAGCATAGCATAGTGGCTCTAGGGTCGTTCACTGGGATGGGTTTTCAATTCACAATTGATATTAATCCAAAGCTAAATTGGTGCCTTTTCATTTCAAGGTTAGCTTTAAAAGAAAACATAATCTTTGGTGGAAAAAGAATTGGTTTTAAGCTAACCAAAAATAATAGTAACTGATTTTAATTACAAAGAAAAATGTTTCTTGGAGTTTCAGATCACTAGACTCAGATTCCTCATACAAAAAGGAGAGTTTCGGTCACTTGTTTCTTTTCCTTGCATTAGAGAATTAACATATAGTTAATTCTCTAACCGGTGTGGTACAAATGCTTCCCCTTAATGGGTTCAAACACTAAATTCTTCTCACTAATGCACCTTGCAATGGCTCATGCCTCTCACCTAGCATTTTCCATTCAAGGTGATCTTTAACCTTGGATTACCCGTCAAAAGCTCGCAAGAGATAACTAATGGATGTCTCCTTGGAGTCTAAAAGCTTACCAAGTGTTGGCTATTCTAGAAAATCCTACCTCTAAACCTCCTCCTAAAGGCTCGCAAGAGATAAACAAGTGCATCTCAATGGATGGAGATCACTTGCCTTACCAAGTGTTGGCCTAGGTGATTTAAAGGCATTTTAAGTTAACTAAAAAGATAAAAACCATCAACGGGTCACACTTTCTCTTCATTAAAAACTAAAACAACAAAACTTCCAATTTATGCATTAGGAAACTTACCCGGATTTCTTCACTCCAAGAGACGAAGAGCCTAGCCTCTCATCCTCTGAGGAAAAATCCTCAGAGTTTGATTGGCTAGAAATAAAAATAACGAGAAAACAAAAATATGAAGGAAAAACAGAGCAAGTGCTCTGTAAAATATATTTCTTCCTTCCGTCGGATTACATATTGATTGTTATATGAAGAAAATTACAAAACTATATATAAGGGGTTATTCACCCTTTGTTCTTACTTAAAGACTAAGGAATCCTATGATAGGTGGGTTACAAGGAGAGTTTGGGGATTTAAACATCAAATATCTAAAGAAAAATATCTCAAAATGTTGGTCGGAAAGCTTCAGGAGAACACCACGGCACTGTGCAAAATGGCTGCGAAATTTTCGCAGCAAAAGGACAACATTTTCGCAACCAAAGGCTGATTTCGCAGCCGTGCAACATTCTGCCTTCAGCTTGGAGTCATCTGCTTGCAATGGCTGTAACTCCTTAATCTCAACTCCGAATCGTGCATTGTTTGAAGCATTGGATTGTTGACTTCCTGAGCTTCGAAACGACATATAGCATGTATAAATTGGACTTCATCAAGTGCTCCAAAAGTGGCTGAAATGACTATCATCAAGAATTCTTCATGGCAGATTTCTCTTTGCTTTCCCTCCTTGCATTCCGGATTTGCTTATGGCAGAGGACTTCAAAGCTTCGGTTCTTCATGTTTCTGAGCTTTCCATTGATTTGCCATGGATTCCAAAAAACTCTCCTCAATCTAAGATTGCTTTGGTGATCAATTTACTAACAAAAACACCAAAACTTACACAAAGTGATTAGAAATGATTGCAAAGGTCCTTAATATGTTAATTGGGTGAAAAGGTGATAACTACTACTCAAAAGTGTTTAAAAGAGTTAATTACAAGCTATCAAATAGCACTTTTTGAGTAGTAATCAAAGCCTTTTGAAACCCTTTTAGCCAAGTATGGGGTGAAGCATAAGGTAGCTACACCTTATCACCCCAAAACTTTCGGGCAAGTTGAGTTAGTAAACAGGGAAATCAAGAATATATTGATGAAGGTGGTGACCATGAGCAGAAGAGATTGGTCTGTTAAGCTCCATGATTCACTGTGGGCATGTAAAACAGCTTATAATACTATTCTTGGCATGTCTCCTTATCACCTAGTCTATGGCAAAGCATGTCATCTCCTTGTGGAAGTTGAATATAAGGCTTGGTGGGCAATTAAGAAGGTAAACATGGACTTGACCAGAGCTGGGATAAAGAGGTGCTTAGACCTTAATGAGATGGAAGAATTAAGACATGATGCCTATATCAATTCTAAAGTTGCAAAATAGAGGATGAAAATGTGGCATGATCAGTTAATCTCCAACAAAGAATTTCAAAAGGGACAAAGAGTCTTACTCTATGACTCTAGGCTCCATATCTTTCCTGGAAAGCTAAAGTCAAGGTGGATAGGCCCTTTCATTATTCAGCAAGTGCATCTCAATGGAGTGGTGGGACTACTAAATTCCAACAGCACAGACACTTTCAAAGTCAATGGCCACTGTCTCAACCCATTCATGGAGCCATTCAATCAAGACAAGGATGAAGTCAACCTCCTTGAGCCACAGAAATCCTGACCAAAAAGGAGTTAGACGGACTTGGTCTTTTTCAAGACTAACGAAAGTCCACGTTTTTTTTGTTTTAATTTTGTTAATTTAAAAGCTTTATTAATTGTTTTAATTTTGATCTTAGCTTTGATTTATTTTATTTTGATATAACTTAGACTTTTTGAATGATCAAAATCAGGAGGAATTTCAAAAGAAGTGGAGGGAAGCCACAGAGAACCAAAGAAAGACAAAAACAAAGGAATTTATTTTGCTTATGACAGTTTTGCAAGGTAAAAAATCATCCTACGAAACTAGGGTCCTCTTGTGAAAAAAATTTCGCAAGCTAAAAAGCCATCCTACAAAAACGAGCTTATCCTGCGAAAATAGGGTCCTCTTGCGAAAAAATTTCGCAACCAGAAGGCTCCCAACTACAAAAATTTTTGCAACTGCGAAACCACCTCCAGGCACACGTGTGCCATTTCGCATTTGCGAAATGAGCTGCGAAATCCCCAAGGCATAGCTTCGCAAGCAAAAGGCCTTATCCTGTGAAAATTTTTGCAGCTACGAAGCCACCTCTAAGCACACATGTGCCATTTCGCAGCCTCCAAAGACAATTTTGCAGCTGTGAAATGAGCTACGAAACCACCTGCGAAATCCCCATCATGTTGCAAAATGGCCCTCCGACTGCAAAAATGCAAACCGTCATTTGAATATCTATTTAAGCCTCTGATTTCCTAATTTTTCATTTCACACATCTATTTTAACCTACGAAAAGTATCTTTAAGTTGCGAAACTCAGGAATATTAGAGGATCTTCTCCAAGGGAAGTCCAGAGGATGTGCGTCTAAAGAAGAACACCCCACGCACCTTCGCCTACCCTCTGGAACCTCTTCACTTTAGCCATGGTGAAAACAAGAGGAGCCAAGACCCCATCTCCATTAGCTCGTAGCAGTAGACCAAGAGCCTCACCTGTGCGAGACTCTATGACTGAGCCTCCATAGCCACCCGCCATGCCACCTTCCAAACATGGAGCACCACCTAGTCCTCCCCAGTGAAGATATCAGACCAGGAGACCACCCACTACACTAGGGGCAAGCTCTTCACGTCCCAAGAAGTCAGTTAGTCGCCCTCCTACAAAGAAAGCCAGAGTCTCAAGTCCAGTAGAGCCATTAGAGCCTCCACAGCCTTAGCCAGCTACTACAGAGTCTCAGATTCCTTCTGGGATGACTTTAGAAGTGATTATCAGGCGACCTATGGTTACTCAGACACCCATAGAGGGAAATTTGGTTTGTCAGGTTAGACCATTCCACTCTAAGCTATGTTTTGATAGAGAGACTTTTATACACCAGCCAGAGCTCAGAGATTCATTCCACCTACTGCAGAGGTACCATTTGGAGCACCTGATGACTCCAAGGGATTTGTTCTATCCCCGAGTAACGTTAGACTTTTATCAGTTTATGACTACGCATCGCGTCTGGGATCCTACTGTCATCCACTTCACTATTGATGGATGTCATGGTATCTTAGGAGTCAGACACATTGCAGAGGCTCTGCACATTCCATATGAGCCAGTGCGTCTAACATATTATAGAGAGTGGGCTCATCCTTCTTAGAGCGATATGGTCCGTATATTGTCCAGGGGGACATCCACACGCTCATTTCTTTTGAGGAAGGAGCTTCCACCCAGCATGTTTCTTCTGGATGCACTCCTACGCCACAACATATTTCCACTTCAACATATGGTACAGAGGAGGGGAGCTATACTGGAGGCCTTGTTTAGGATATTAGAGGGTTTTTACTTTGGGCATCATCATTTGATCATGACCGTTCTTCTTTACTTTGAAGAGAAGGTCCATAGGAAGAAGCTACAGAGAGCAGATGCCATTCCACTGTTTTTTCTTAGGTTGCTCTGTTAGATATTAGAGCATTTGGGCTATCCTTCTGAGCCTCAGCTTGAGCGTAAACGCATTTGCCGAGAGATATTCACTCTCGACAAATGGACTAGTATGACGGCTTATGTTGCACATCCAGGAGCCCCAGCTGGACCAGAGCATCCAGAAATACCACAAGACGAGCAGCCACAACAGCCAAAGTTGTCACAGTAGGTACAGCAGGCTGAGATACCTACAGAGATCATAGCACCTGCCCCTACAGTGCCTTCTACAGTACTCACGCTTGAGGCCACATCTTTTGCTCCTCCTACCACTCTTGGGACTCCGCCAATTGTACCAGCTACATCTGCGCCTCATCCATCTAAGTCTAGTATCGCCATATCTATTTTAGAGTTCAGAGGCCTATGTCATACTTTTCAGACATTGACCGCTACTTAGAGCATTCCTGCCCAGAAGATGGCAGCCGTACGTGCACATCAGGATTAGCTTATCGCCACCCAGACCTAGCATACAACCATCCTTAGGCAGATACAATAGCATTTGGGTATTTTATCGCCACTTGAGCATGATATGCCTAGCCCATCAGAGCCTACAGATCCATCCCAAGACGCTCCTCTAGCAGAGCAGACTGTGCCCCATGAGGAGACTACTATAGGAGAGATTGAGACATCGATCCCGAGCACTCGGACTTCCACAACTGAGCCATCGTCTCTACATGATCCTCCCACCACCACCTAATCATCTATCTACTTTTTTGTATTTACTTATTATAGTATAACTCGTAATCCCATGTTTTTGATGTTTTATATACTGGGATTAGATGTATTACTTGTTCTTAGTTCATAGTGTACTTTCTTAAAGTAATACATATCCATCATTTTTTAGTATACTTGGCATAATATCATTTTATTTCCTCTACTCATAACTTTTTTATTGTTTTTGAATCATGTGGTTTCTCCTAGACGACACAGACTCTATGTCAATCAGGAGGTACCACTTCCTCCCTGTATTTTTAATCGCCCTTGCCACATTGAGGAAAATGTTCAGCTTGGTTGGGGAGAAGAGAAATGAGGAAGGAAGTTTTTCTTTTATTGCTAAGTATTTTGGTAATTTAGTCACTTTTTGCTTAATTTTTTTAAATTTTTTAAGTTTTTATTCTACTCTCCATGGTAATTAAGGAAAAATTTTCAAAATGAAAAGGGAGAAATTGAATTTTTGTCTTTTTACTTGACTTAGAATTTGTATTATGCTTACTAAAGTTGAGGAATTGTTGAAACTTCTATTGAATTCAACCTTATGTCTTCCACTTTAAGCTATTCACACATTGTGCACACTAGGTTCTGATTATAAGATGAAAAACTATTTCACCCCCTGAACTTAGGAAATTTAGACTTGGTACTTTTGACCTCATTTAATAGTGTTGGGACACCTTATAAAAGGCTAATGAGCCTTTGGAAAAAAAAAAAGAGAAAGAAAGAAAAAATGTTTTGCTTGCCTTGAAACCTGAGCAAGGTCTGAGGGGTATATGGTGAAAATCTTTAAAACCTGGTGCCCTAAGCTTTCATTGGTTGGGAGTCACTGACCTCAATGCTCATTACAAGGGTGAATAGGTGGAGTTTAACATACTGTAGGTGCTTGGGTATTAAATTCCAATTTCAAAAGTCCAAGGTAAAATCCGAGAAGTTAGTGGTTGAAAGATCCTTAAAGATTGATGCCCTAAACCTTAATTGGTTGGGAGTCATCGATGGACCCCCGTTACATGGACAATTTAGAAAAGAATACCTTTAAGCCTTGTACTCCTACAATGAAAAGAAATTGTGAACTAAGAGGTGCGTTCTTAGCTTATTGGAGGTTGTTAGTTTGCTAAGTGTTGAAAAAGAACTAGATTGGGGGGAAAGATTAGTTCAACATACTATATTTGAAAACTAATAAGTAACACATAGATTTTTGTGGAAGAGTTAGGATTGGACCTTTGGGAGTGGAAATTCTTTTAAAGCTTAAATTTGCATAATGCCTTCTCTTTATGAATTGTGATCAGGCAAGGTATTTAATAACTCTTGTTGAAGTTTGGGTTTTATATCTTTAATGTTCCATGTGAGAGTTTGATCATCATGCCACTTGAAATTTTTTAAAGTGATCAACATGATTTTGCAAATTATATTACTATTTATTTTTTTTTTTCTTTCCTTCATTGCTAATGGACTAGAAATATGTCGATTGGGGAGAGTGATTACTACTCAAAAAGTGCTATTTTATAGCTTGTAATTAACTCTTTTAAACACTTTTGAGTAGTAGTTATTACCTTTTAACTCAATTGGCATGTTAAGGACCCTTACAATCATTTCTAATCAAATTGTGTTAAGTTTTGGTGTTTTGATAGCTTTTTGATCACCAAAGCAATCTAAGATTGAGGGAGAGCTCTGTATCATCCATGGAAAAGCAAATGGAAGCTCATTTACAAGAAGAATACAAGCTTTGGAGCTTTGTAGTCCTTTTCCAAAAGCAAATCAAGAATTCAAGGAGGAAAAACAGAGAGAGGAATCTAACATGAAGAAATCCAAGAGGATAGCAACTGTAGGACACATTTCAAGAACTTCCTGGAGTCCATTTTATGCATACTATATGTTGTTTCGAAGCTCAGGAATTCAGGAGTCTAATGCTTTAAATGGTACACAAATCAGAGGTGAAATGAAAAAGTTATGGTCATTGGAAGGCAATCGCACTAAGTTGAAAAACAATTTCGTAAGTTGCGAAATCACAAAGTGCAAGCTGCGAAAACAACCTTTTCTTATGAAATGGACACTTTCAGGTTGCGAAATTTTCGCAGGTCATGTTGCAAGCTAAAAAATCCACTTGTGTGCTCCCAGATATTTGCGACCGACTCTTTTAGATTTTTTCTCCAGATATTTGTTGTTTAAATCCCCATTTTCTCCTTGTAATCCACCAATCCTAGGATTCCTTAGTTAGGAAGTAAGAAGAAAGGGTGAATAACCTCTTATATATCATTTGCAATTTTCTTGTTACATATATATCTCGGGAGTTTGTTCTTAGAGACCAACTTTTGTATAGTTTTGAAGAAAGTAATACATAGAGATTTGCTTTGCCTTACCTACTCATTTTGATTGTATTTTTCTCACTAGCCAAACAAGCTCTGAGGATTTTTCCTTAGAGAATAAGTGGCTAGGATTTTTGTCTCTTGGATTTGAGGAGGTTGGGTAAGGTGCCGAATGCAAAAATTGGAAGTTTTGTTGTTTAAGCTCTTAATGAAGAGAAAGTGTGACCCGTTAATGGTTTCTATGTTTTTAGTTAACTTAAAACGCCTGAAAATCACCCGGGCCAACACTTGTTAAGGCAAGTGGTCTCCTTCCATTGAGATACACTAGTTTATCTCTTGTGAGCCTTTGGAAGGTGGTTTAAAGGTAGGATTTTCTAGAATAGCCAACACTTGGTCAGCTTTTGGACTCCAAGGAGACATCCATTAGTTATCTCTTGCGAGCTTTTGACGGGTAATCCAAGGTTAAGAATCACCTTGAATGCCCAATACTAGGTGAGAGGTATGAACCATTGCAAGATGATTTAGTGACAGGGAATTAGTGTTTGAATCCATAAAAGGGAAACACCTGTACCACACCGATTCGGGAAATAACTATATGTTAAATCCCCAATGCGAGGAAAAAATTCAAGTGACTGGAACTCTATTTTTGTAATAGGAACCTGAGCCCAGTGATCCAAAAACTCCAAGAAACACTTTTCTTTGTAAGTAATTTTCGTTACTTTATTGGTTTCGCTTTAAAACCAACCTTTTCAAACATCTTTATGTTTTCTTTTAAAGCTAACCTTGAAATGAAAAGCACCAATTCAACTTTGAATTAATATCAGTTGTAATTTGAAAACCCATCCCAGTGAACGATCTTAGAGCCACTATGCTATGCTAGCTAAGGCTATCCTAGTACATGGTGAAATAGGTTTATAAATTGTGCTGATTACTCCCATCTGAGGACCGAAATCAAGATACACCAATTGATTGAACACCAATCAATAGGACATGCACCAGCCGGGCTCAAAATCACATCTAGAGCCTTAAGCTTACAACCCAAATTCGTTTTTGTCAACTACAACTTTGAGTTGTGCATAATAGCAGGAGCCCTGACCTTATAACCTGCAGTCATTCATATTAACCATAGCCTTAAGCTAGTCATAGTATCTAAATCCTTGAGCTCACAACCAGGAGTCATTTATGTCCTTCATAGCCTAGAGCTTTTCATTACATCTAGAGCCTTAAGCTCATGACCCAGAGTTGTTCATGTCAACCACAACCCTGTGATGTTCATAGCATCTAAAGCTTCGAGTCCATAACCCAGAGTCATTCATGTCATCCATAACCCTTAGCTCGTGATGCAGAATCGTTCATCTAATCTACAACCTTGAGCTATGCATAACATCTAAAGACTTTAGCTAAAGGGATCTCAAGTTGTTCATATCATCCATAATGTTGAGTTATTGACAAAATCCATAACCCTGAACTCACGAGTTGGAGTAGAACATATCTGCCATAACCCTATGCTATTCATAGCATCGAGAGCCTTGAGCTCATGACTTAGAGTCATTCATGTCAACCACAGCTCTGAGTTGTCCATAGCATTTAAAGCCCTTAGCCCGCGACTCTGAGTCATTCATGTCATCCATAAATCTAAGCTTTTAATAGCATCTAGATCCTTGACCTCATGACTTGCAGTCTTTAATTTCATCCACAACCCTGAGTAGTTCATAGAATTTGGACTCATAGACTCAAGACCAAGAATCATTGATATGATCCTCAACCCTGAACTATTCATAGCATATGGGAGGCCTGAGATGACGAGATACTGAGTCGTTCATATCACCCACAACTGTGAGTTGTTCATAGCATCTAGAGCCTTGAGCTCATGACCCAAAGTTGTTAATGTTAGCCACAACCCTGAGCTCATGACCTAGAGTCCTTCATCTCATCCATTGCCATGAGCTTTTCATAGCATCTAGTGTCTTAAGCTCAAAACATGGAGTCATTTGTGTCCAACATAGCCTTGAGTTGTTCATATCTTCTAAAGCCCTCAGCACATGACTCACAGTCGTTCATTTCATCCATGATCCTCAACTATTCATTGCATCTAAAGCCCTAATCTCATGAGCTGAAGTCATTCATGTCATCCATAGCCCTGTGTTGTTCATAGCATCTAGACCCTTGAGCTCATGACCTAGAGTCAATCATGTCCACCATGCCCTGAGTTGTTCATAGAATTTAAAGCCCTAAGCCTACGACTTAGAGGTGTTCATGTCATCCACGACTTGGAGTCGTTCATGTAATCCACAGTCCTTAACTGTTCATAGCATTTAGAGCCACATGCTCACGACCACAAATTGTTCTTATCATCCACACCCCTTAGTTGTTCATAGAATTTAAAGGCCTAAGTTGACGAGATCTTGAGTCGTTATAATCATCCAAAACCTTAGGCTTTTCATAGCATCTGGAGCCTTATGCTAATGATGAGAGTAGCTCATGTCATCCAGAGTCGTGGGCTATTCATAGCATATAGAGCCCTAAGATGATGACCCCAAGTCTTTCATGTCAACCATAACCTTGAGCTATTCATAACATCTAGAGCCCTGAGCTCATGACCCCAAGTTGATCATATCATACACAGCCTTGAGCTGTTCATAGCATCTCAAACCCTAATCTCACGACCTAGTATCGTTCATGTCAACCATAACTATGAGCTATTCATAGCTTCTAGAGTCCTCATATCACAACTTAGAGTTGTTCATGTCATCCACATCCCTGAGATGTTCCTAGCATCTAGAGCCTTGAGCTCATGACTTAGAGTCTTGAGCTCATGACTTAGAGTCATTGATGTAAAGGAGAACCCTAAATTGTTCATCGCATCTAGAGTCCTGAGCTAATGGGATCTTAAGTCATTCATATCATCCATAGTTTTGAGTTATTAAAATCATCTTGAGCTCACTACTTAGAGTAGCTCATGTCATCCATAGCCTTAAGTTACTCATAGCATCTACAACCTTGAGCTTACATGCAGGAGTCGTTCATGTCAACCATAGTCGTGAGTTATTCACAGTACCTAGGGCCCTTAGTTTACCACCCGAAGTTGATCATGTCATGAACACCCCTAAGTTGTTCATAGAATCTCAAACCCTCATCTCACGACCTGGAGTCATTCTTGTCAACCACAACCATGAGTTGTTCATGGCATCTAGAGTGCTTAGTTCATGACCCGGAGTCATGCATATCAACCACTACCGTGCGTTGTTCATAACATCTAGGCCTTGAGCTCATGACCTATAGTTGTTCATGTCATCCACAACCTTAAGCTTTTCATGCCATCTAGAGCCCTAAGCTCACGACCCAAATTTGTCCATGTCATCTATAGCCTTAAGCTTTTCATTGTATCTAGAGCCCTAAGCTCACAACCCAAATTCATTTGTCACATCAACAACCATTAGCTATTGATAGTATCTAAAGCACTGAGTTCAAGACCTAGAGTCATTCATGTCATCCACAATCCTATGTTGTTCAGAACATCTAGAGCACTTATCTTATGGCTCGAAGTCGTTCATGTCATCTATAGCCCTGAGCTTTTCATAGTATCTAGAGTTGTAAGTTGATTACCCGAAGTCATTCATGTCAACTACTACCTTAAGTTGTTCATTGTGTTAAAAGCCTTAAGCTCGTGACCCAGAGTCATTCATGTCATCCACGACCCTGAGCTTTTAATAGCATCTAGAGCCCTAAAGCTCATGACCTTGACTTGATCATGTCAACTACACTCCTGATCTATTCATATCATTTAAAACCTTGAGTTTATGACTTAGAGTCATTCATGTCATCAACATCCTTATCATTTTCACCTCATTTAAAGCCCTAAGATCACGACTCGGAGACATTCATGTCAACCTTAGCATTAAGTTGTTCATAGCATCTATAGCCTTGAGCTTAGGACCTAAAGTCGTTCATGTCAACCACAACCTTGAGTTGTTCATAGCATCTAGAGCCTTGAGGTGTTCATATCATTTAGAGCCTTGAGCTCACAACCTAAATTTGTCAATGTCATCCACAGCCCTGAGCTGTTCATTGTATTTTAAGCCATGGGATCACGACTAAGAATTATTCATACCAACTACTCCCTTGATCTGTTCACAACATCTAGAGGCCTAAGCACATGGGATCCTGAGTCGTTTAGATAATCCACAACCTTGAGCTATTTGGAACATCCATAGCAATGAGCTAACGATCAAGAGTAGCTCATGTCATTTGAAGTCTTGAGTTGCTCCTACCATTTAGAGACCTGAGCTCACAATCAACAAAACCCCTAGGCTATTTGTAGCATCTAGATCTCTAAGCTCACAACTCATAGTCATTTAGGTCAATCTCACAACCTAGATATGTTAATAGCATATAGAGCCTTAAGCTCATGACTCATAGTCATTCATCTCATCCATAGTCATGAGTTGTTCATAGCATTTAGAGTCCTCAGCTCATGACCTAGAGTCGTTCATGTCAACCACAACCCTAAGCTGTTCATAGCACCTAAATTCCTCAGTTGATGACCTAGAGTCATTCATGTCATCCACAACCTTGAGCTTTTCATAGGATTTAGAGCCCTATGGTCATCACCCAGAGTTGTTCATGTCATACACAACCCTGAGCTATTCTTAGGTTTTAGAGCCATGAGCTCATGACTGAGAGTCATTTATGTCAACCATAGCCCTAAGCTCATGACCAAGAGTCATTCATGTCATCCACAACCTTGAGTTGTTCAACGTATCTAGAGGCTTAAGCTCATGACATGAAGTCATTCATGTCATCCACAACCCTTATGCGTGGATAACATTAGAAGCCATGAGTTCATAGGATTTAGAGTCGTTCATTCATCCACAACGTTGAGTTGTTGATAACACCCATCGCTCTGAGCTTACGACCTAGAGTAGCTCATATCATGCACAACCCTAAGTTGTTCATAGCATCTAGGGCCTTTGAGCCCATGACCTAGAGTCATTCATGTCAACCATAACCTTGAATTGTTCATAAATTCTAAAACCATGAGCTTACGACCTGGAGTCATTCATGTCATCCATAACCCTAAGCTTTTAATAGCATCTAAAGCTCTAAGATCATGACCTCAAGTCAATCATGTAAGCCACACCCCTAGGCTCACGACTTAGAGTCATTCATGTCATCTATAAGCCTACTATTTTCATAACATATAAAGCCTTAAGCTTATGACCCGAAGACATTCATGTCAACCATAGCACTAAGTTGTTCATAGCATCTATAGTCATGAACTCATCACCCAAAGTCATTCATGTCAACCATAACCTAGAGCATAGCATCTAGAGCTTTGAGCTCACAACCCGAAGTTGTTAATGTCATCTACAACCCTGATCTATTCACCACATTCAGAGCCATGGGATCATGACTAAGAATTCTTCATACCAACTACGCCCCTGACTTGTTCATAGCATCTAGAATCCTAAGCACACGGCAACCTGAGTCGTTCAAATCATCCATAATCCTGACCTATTTACAACATCCAGAGTGTTGAGCTAACGATCAAGAGTACCTCATGTCATTCGTAGCCCCGAGTTGTTCAAAGCATCAAGAGCCCTAAGCTCATGACCTATAATCATTCCTTTCAACCACACCCTTAGGTTGTTCATAGCATATAGATCCCACTGCACACAAACCATAGTCATTCATGTTAACTACAACCTAGATGTTTATAGCATCTAAAGCCCTAAGCTCACAATTCAAAGTCATTCATCTCATCCACATCCTTGAGTTGTTCATAGCATTTAGAGCCCTTAGCTCATGACACAGAGTCATCCATGTCAACCACAAACCTAAGTTGTTCATAGCATATAGAGCTCTGAATTCATGACCTAGAGTCTTTCATGTCATCCACAACCTTGAGTTTTTCATAGCATTTAGAGCCATAAGGTCATGACCCAGAGTCATTCATGTCATCAATAGCCTTGAGCTATTCTTAGATTCTAGAGCCTTGAGTTCATGACCAAGAGTTGTTTGTGTCAACAACAGCCCTGAGTTGTACGTAGGATCTAGAGCCTTGAGCTCACGACCTGGAGTCATTGCTGTCATCCAAAGTCCTGAGCATTTCATAACATCTAGAGCCTTGAGCTCACGAACTAGAGTTTGTGATGTCAATCACAACCCAAGCTATTCATATGATCTAAAACCTTGAGCTCATGACTTAGAGTCATTCATGTCATCCACAACCTTTTTTTTTCGTTCATAGAATCTAGCATCTTAAGCTCATAACTCAGAGTCATTCATGTCATCTAAAACTCTTGGTTATTCATATCATCTAGAGAGCTAAAGTCATTGATTTCATCCACAACCTTGAGCTATTTATAGTATCTAAAACCCTGAGCTCATGACCTAAAATTGTTCATGTAAATAACAACCTTGAGCTATTCATAGTAACTAGAGCCTTGAGTTCTATAGAGGATCCAGAGCCCTGAGCTATTCATAGCATTTAGAGCTATGGGCCTAAGACCAAGAATCATTCATATCATCCACACCCCTAAGTTGTTCATAACATCCAAAGCCCTAAGCTAACGATGAAGTGTAGCTCATGTCATCCACAACCAAGAGTTGTTCCTCTTAGCCATAACTCTAAGCTGTTCATAACATTGAGAGCCCTTAGCTCAAAACCTAGAATCGTTCATTTGAACCATAACCCTAAATTGCTTATAGCATTGAAGGACCTAAGCTCACGATCTAGAGTTGTTCATGTCATCAACAACCCTAATCATTTCATAGCATCTAGAACTCATAGCTCATGACCCGAAATAGTTCATGTCAACCATAGTCTTGAGTTGTGCACAACATCTAGAGCCTTACCTCATGACCTAGAGTCGCTCATATCATCCACAATCTTGAGCTTTTCATAGCATCTAGAACATTGAGCTCACGACTCAAAGTCGTTCATGTCCTCTACAATTTAGAGTTGTTCAAAGCAACTAGAGCCCTCAACACATAACCCAAAGTTATTCGTGTCATATAGAGCCTTGAGCTATTCATAACATCTAGAACCCTAAGCTCACTACCTGAAGTCGTTCTTATAATCCATAGCCTTGAGTTGTTTATAACATCTAGATCCCTGAGTTCACATCCTAGAGTCATTCATTTCAACTACAACCCTGAGCTGTACATAGTATCGAAAGCTTTAAGCTTGTGAGTCTGAGTTGTTCATGTCATCCATAACCCCGATTTGTTCACAATATCTAGAGGTTGGAGCTCATAACCTAGAGTCATTTACGTCAACCACAACCTTAAGTTGTTGATAGCATCTAGAGCCTTGACCACACGGGTTCCCGACTCATTCATATCATAAAAAACCCTCAACTATTCATAGCTTTTAGAGCCTCAAGCTCACGACCTTGAGTCGTTCATGTCAACCACAACCCTGACCTATTCATAGTATCCAAAACCTTGATCTCATGACCCAGATTTGTTCAGGTCATCCACATTCTCGAGCTCATCATGCCGAATCATTCATACCATCCAAATGCCTTAGCTTACAGGATCCCGAGTCATTCATATCATCTAGAACATTGATCTACTCATAGCATCAAGAGTCTAGAGCTTATGACCTAAAGTCATTCATATCAACCACAACCTTGAGTTGTTGATAGCATCTAGAGGCTTGAGTTCACGACTTAGAGTAATTCATGTCAACCATAACCTTCAGTTGTTCATAGCATTTAAGGCAATGGGCTCACAACCAATAATTGTTCATAACATCCACAACCCTGATCTGTTCATAGCATCTAGATTACTAAGCTCATGGGATCCCAAGTCATTCGTATCATCTACAACCTTGGGTCGTTCATTACATCCACATCGTGGAGCTCATGACCTGGTGTAGCTCTTGTCATCCATAAACTTGAGCTATTCATAGCATTTAAAGCCTTGAGCTCATGACCTAGAGTCGCTCATGTCATCTATAGCCTTAAGTTATTCATTGCATCTAGAGCCCTGAGCTCACAACACGGATTCATTCTTGTCAACCACAACCTTGAGATGTTCATAGCATTTATAGTCCTAAGCTCATGACTCAATGTTGTTCATGTCATTTACAACCCTTAGCAATTCATAGCATTTAGACCATAGGTTCACGTCCTAGAATCGTTCATATCATTCTCAGCCTAAAGTTGTTCATAACATCTAAAGGCTTAAGCTCACGACTTAGAGTCATTCATTTTAGCCATGTCTTGAGATATTCATAAGATCTAAAGTCCTGAGCTCATGACCCAGAGTCGTTCATGTCAGCTATAGCCCTAAGCTTTTCATAGCACATAGAGCCATAGGTTCATGACTAAGAATCACTCATATCATCCTCAACCCAAAGTTGTTCATGCCATTTAAATGCCTTTACTCATGACCTAGAGTCGTTCATATCAACCATAGTTCTGAGTTGATCATAGCATCTAGAACCCTAAGTTCATGACCTAAAGTCGCTCATGTCAACCACAACCCTGAGCTGTTCATAGCCTTTTTAGCTAGAGGCTCACAACCAAGAATAGTTCATATCATCCTTATCCCTGAGTTGTTCATAGCATTTAGAGCTTTGAGCTCAAGACCTAGAGTCATTCATGTCAACTACAACCCTAAGTTATTCATAGCATCTATAGTACTGTGCTCACGACCCAGAGTCGATCATGTCGAGCTATTCATAGCATTTAAATACATAGACTCATGACTAAGAATCGTTGATATCATCCTCAACCCTGAGTTGTTCAGAGCATTTAGAGGCCTGATCTAATGAGATCTCAAGCCATTCTTATTATCCATAACCCTGATTTGGTCAAAGAATCCATAGTCTTGAGTTGACAACTCAAACTCGTTCATGTCATCCACAACTTTAAGTTGTTCATAACATCTAGAACCTTAAGCTCACGGCTTGGAGTTGTTCATGTCAACCACAACCCTAATTTATTCATAGCATCTAGAGCTTTAAGCTCATGACCTAGAGTCATTCATGTCATTCACAGCCCTGAGCTATTCATAGCCTTTAGGGCCATGGTCTCACGACCAAGAATCATTCATATCATCCACAATCGAGAGCTAGTCATAGCATCTAGAGGCCTGAGCTCATAGGATCCCAAGTCATTCTTATCATCCACAACCTTCAACCGATCATAGTATCCAAAGCCTTGAGCCCAAAATAAGGAATAAATCATGTCATCAATAACCCAAAGCTATTTATAGCATCCAGAACCCTCAGCTCACAACTCGTAGTCATTTATGTCAACTATAGCCCTGAGCTATTGATAGCATCTTTAGCCCTAAGCTCATGATCCAATGTCATTCATGTCATCCATAACCCTGATTTGTTCATAGGATTTATAGCCTTGAGCACACAACTGAGAGTCGTTCTTGTTATCCACAACCTTGAGTTGTTCATACCATCTTGAGTCCCGAGCTCACGACCTAAAGTTGTTCATTTCATCAACAGCCCTGAACTATTCATAGCATATAGAGCCTTGAGTTCACGACCTAGAATCGTTCATATCATCCTCAGCCTTGAGCTGTTCATAGAATCTAGAGACCTGGGCTCACGAGATCTCAATTTGTTCTTATGATCCACAACCCTATGTTGTTCAAAGCATCTAGAGCCTTGAGCGGACAACCCAAAGTCATTCATGCCATCCACAACCCTGAGTTGTTCATAACATTTGAAGCCCTAAGCTCACGACCTAGAGTCATTCATGTCAACCATAACCTTTAGCTATTCATAACACCTAGAGTTTTGAGCTCACAACCTAAAGTCATTCATGTCATCCATAACCCTAAGATATTCATAGCATTTAGGGTCATGGGCTCACAACCAAGAATCATTCATATCATCCACAACCTTGAGCTGGTCATAACATCTAGAAGCCTGAGCTCATTGGATCCTAAGTCATTCATATCATCGACAACCCTAAGCTGATCATAGAATCTAGAGCCTTAAGCTCATGACATAGAGTAGCTCATGTCATCCACAACCTTAAGTTGTTCATAGTATCTAAAGCCCTGAGCTCACGACTTAGAGTCATTCATGTCATTCATAGCCCTATGTTGTTCATAACGTCTAGAGCCCTCAGCTCATGACCCATAGTCATTCATGTCAACCATAGCCTTGAATTGTTGATAGCATCTCAAGCCCCTAGCTCATGACCTGATGTCATTCATGTCATCTACATCTCTAAGCTTTTCATAGGATTTATAGCCCTAAGCTCAAGACCTGGAGTCATTCATGTTATCCATAATCCTTAGTTATTCATACCATCTCGATTCCTTAGCTCACGACCCATAGTCATTCATTTCATCCACAACCCAGAACTATTCATAATATCTAGAGCTTTGATTTCTCGACCCAAAATTGTTCATATCATCCACAACCCTAAGTTGTTTATATTATCTATATCCTTGAGCTCACGCTTAGAATCGTGCATATCATCCACCGCCGATGTTATACATAGTATCTGGAGACCTGAGCTCATGACCTAGCGAAGTTCATGTCATCAACAACCTTAAATTGTTCATAAAATCTACAACCTCGAGCTCACAACCCAAAGATGTTCATGTGAACCACAACCCTAAGTTATTCATAGTATTTAGAGCCCTGTGCTCATGACCCAAAGTCGTTCATATCATCCGCAACCCTTAGTTATTCACTAAATCTAGAGCCCTAAACTCATGGCCCATAGTCATTAATGTCAACCACAAGCCTGAGTTGTTCACAACATCTAGAGCCTTGAGCTCACGACATTGAGTCATTCATGTTAGCTCCAATCCTGGGCTATTCATAACATTTCAAGCTTTGGGAGTAGGACCAAGAATTGTTCATATGATTCATAGCCTTGAGCAATTCGTATGACCTAAAGGTCTAAACTCATATGATCCTGATTCATTCATATCATCCATAACCTTGAGTTGTTCATAGCATCTAAAGCCATGAACTAACGACCCAAAGTAGCTTATGTCATCCAATGGCCTCAACTGTTCATAACCTCTAGAATCCTAAGCTCACGACCCATAGTCAGTCATGTCAACCACAGACCAAAGCTCTTCAGAGTATCTAAAGTCCTCTACTTATGACCCAAAGTCTTTCATGTTATGCATAACTCTGAGCTATTCATAGAATCTAGAGGTTTGAGCACATGACATAGAATTATTCATATCATCTAATGCCCTAAGTTATTTATAACATCTAGATGTTTGATATCACCACCTAAAACTGTTCATGTCATCCACAATTATGAGCCACTCATAACATCTAAAGCCTTGAGTTCATAACCCAAAATAGTTCATATCATCTACAACCCTAAGTTGTTCAAAACATCTAGAGCTTTGAGCTCACGACATAGAATCATGCATATCATCCACAACCCTTACTTGTTCATAGCATCTTGAGACCAGTGCTCATGATGTAAAGCGGTTCATCTCATTCTCAATGCTATGTTGTTCATAGTATGTAGAGGTTTGAGCTTACGAGATCTTAAGTCGTTCATATCATCTGCAACTTCAAACTATTCATAACATTTAGAGCTCTAAGTTCATAACCCGAATTTGTTCATTTCATCTATAGTCTTGAGCAGTTCATAGCATCTAAAGCCTTGAGTTCATGACCCGGTGTAGCTCATATCACCCACAGTCTTGAGGTGTTCATAACATTTAGAGTTATGAGCTCACGACCTAGAGTCGTTCATGTCATCCACAACCCTAAGTAGTTCATAGCATCTAGAGCCTTGAGTTCACAACCCAGAGTAGCTCATATAATCTACAACCTTGAGTTGTTCATAGCATCTAAAGTAGTGAGTTCACGATCTCGAGTCATTCATGTCAACCAACCCTAAGTTGTTCAAAGTATCTAGAGCCCTAAGCTCACAACCCAAAGTCGTTCATGTCATCCACACCCTTGAGCTAATCATAGCATCCAGAATACCGAGCTCACAATCTGGAGTTGTTCATGTCAACCATAACCCTAAGTTATTCATAACATCTAGAGCCCTGAGCTCACTCCCCGGAGTCATTAATGTCATCTATAGGCCTATGTTGTTCATAGAATTTTGAGTCATGGCTCATGAGCAAGAATTGTTCATATCATCTTGATTCGCCCCCAGTTGGTGTACTATTTGATTCAATCCTCAGACGGAAGTTATCAACAAAATTTATAAACCTAATTCACCATACACTAAGGTAGCATAGCTAGCATAGTATAGTGGTTCTAGGATCGTCCATAGGGATGGGTTTTCATATTACAAGTGATATTAGTTAAAGTATTGAAATGGTGTTTTTTCTTTTATAAGTTAACTTTAAAAGAAAACATAATTTTTGGTTGAAAGGGGTTGGTTTTAAGTTAACCAAAAATAGTAACTACGATTAATTACAAAGAAAAGATTGAGTCGTGAACTCATGACCTAGAGTCGTTCATGTTATCCACAACCCTGAGCTCATGACACAGAGTCATTCATATCATCCATAACCTTGAGCTGCTCATAGTATCTAGAGGATTGAGCTCACCAAATCCCTAGTCACTCATATCATCAACAATGTTGGGTTATTCAAAGCATTCATACCCTTGAGCTCACAACATTGAGTGGCACATATCATCCACAGGCTTGATTTGTTCATAGCATTTGAAGCCTTAAGCACATGACTCAGTGTTGTTCATGTCATGAACAAACTTGAGCTATTCATAGAATTTAAACCCCAAGCCCATGACCCAAAGTTGTTCATGTCATCATAAGCCTTGGGCTATTCATAGCATTTAGAGTTGTGAGCTGACGACTTGGAATCGTTATGTTATCCACAACCCTGAGTTATTCATAGAAATTAGAGCCATAAGTTCACGATCAAGAATCGTTTATATTATCCATAGCTCTAAGTTGTTCATAGTCTTTTGTAGCCTGAGCTCACGGGATCCTGAGTCGTTCATATCATCTACAACTCTGAGCTGCTCATAGCATCCACAGACATGAGCTCACGACCCGAAGTTGTTCATGTCAACCACAACCTTGATCTATTCATAGTATCTTGATTCATAAGCTCACAACTTATAGTGATTCATATCCACAACCCTTAGCTCATGGCACAGAATCATTCATATCATCCATAGCCCTAAGCTACTCCTAGCATCCAGAGGCCTTAGCTCATGGGATATCTAGTCTTTCATATCATTCATAACGCTTAGTTGTTCAAAGCATCCATAGCCTTGAGCTCATGACCCAGAGTGGCACATATCATCCAAAGCCTTGAGATATTCATAGCATCTAGAGCCCCAAACACATGACCTGGAGTCGTTCATGTCATCAACAACCCTAAGTTGTTCATAGCATTTAAACCCCTAAACCCACAACCCAAAATTTTTCATGTCATTTATAGCCCTAAGCTTTTCATAAAATCTAGAGGCCTATGATCATGACTTGAAGTTGTTCATGTCATCCCTAACCCTGATTTTTCATAGCATTTAAAGCCTTGAGCTCATGACCCAGAGTCATTCATGTTGATTCGTCCCCAATTGGTGTACCAATTTGATTCAGTCCTCATACGAGAGTTATCAACAAAATTTATAAGCCTAATTCACCATACACTAGAGTAGCATAGCTAGCATAGTATCGTGGTTCTAGGATTGTCCACAGGGATGGGTTTTCATATCACACGTGATATTAGTTAAAGTACTGAAATGATGGTTTTTCTTTATAATTTTTGGTTGAAAATGGGTTAGTTTTAAGTTAACCAAAAATAGTAACTGAGATTGATTACAAAGAAAAGGTTTCTTGAAGTTTTAGGACACTAGGTCCAGGTTCCTTAGACAAAAGGGGGAGATTTCGGATCTTTTCCTCGCGTTGGGGACAATAAAATAAAGAATGGTTATCTCTCGAACCGGTGTGTATTTAGCAATCAAGATTTGATCCTACTGGTCCATGAAATACTGTAGTTGCTTCCCATTAATGGTTTCAAACACTAAAGACTTCTCACTGTGAATCATCTTTCAATGGCTTGTAAGAGATAACTAATAGACATCCATGGATTCCATGGAGCCTGAAAAGCTTACCGAGTATTGGCCATTCAAGGTGATCTTAACCTTGGATTACCCTTCAAAGGCTCGTAAGAGATAACTAATGGATTTCCTGGGAGTCTGAAAAGTTCACCAAGTATTGGCCATTCTAGGTAATCCTACCGTTAAACCACCTCCCAAAGGCTCGCAAGAGATAACTAATGGATCTCCAGAGAGTAAAAATCTTAGCAAGTGTTGGCCCAAGTGATTTTAAGTTAAACCTTAAAAATAAAAACCATTAACGGGTAATAACTCTTCTCATTTAAATCAAGGAAAACTCCCCATTTTTATTCGGATCCCTTACCTAGCTTCCTTTAGCCCAAGAAATGAAAAACCTAGCCACTCATCCTCTGAGAAAACATCCTCAGAGGTTGTTCGGCTAGAAAGAAAATAAAAACAAAATTAATAGGTAAGGCAGAGCAACACTCTGTGTATTTCTTACTTAAAGAATTTACAAGTGTTCTCAGGAATTTCTTCTGAGATAAATCAAGTGTCCTCAAGAAGTCCTTCCGAGATATATACAGAAGATATTTTCTAAGACATATCTAGAGAGATATTTTTAACCTCCTTTTAGATATCCCAAATATTTAGAAAATATCTTTAGTTGATTACAAATAGAAAATAGGTAATTACATAAAATATCTCGAGATAAAAATCTAACGGAGTCGGTGCAAAAATATCTGAAAATTACAAAGGAGGATTTTTGCAAGTCTTGTGAAATTTTGCACGGGGTGTGAAATTCATTTTCCTTAGTCTTAGTCTTACTCTTTGTCCTGCAGTTGTACTCCTTTTGGCATTTCGCATGCTATACAAAAATTTCACATAGCCGTGTGAAATTGCTGGATGTTAGATTTCTTCTCTGATTCTCTTCCTTGCATACTTGATTGGCTTGGCAAAGGGCTATGTAGCTCCAAAGCTTGGATTCTTCATGTAATTGAGCTTCAACTTGCTTTTCCATGGACTACACAAAGTTCTCCCTCATTCTTGGCTTGTTTTAATGATAAAAAAGTTACCAAAAATACCAAAACTTGCCAAAAATTGATTAGTAACACTTGTAAGGGTCCTTAATGTGCCAATTGAGTTAAAATGTATTAACTACTACTCAAAAGTGGTTAAAACAGTTAATTTCAAGCTATAAAAGAGCACTTTTTGAGTAGTAATCACTCCCCCTAACCGATATATTGCTAGTCCCTCAGCAATGAAGGAGATATAAAGAAAAATAAACAGTAAAATAATTTACAAAATCATGCTGATCATTCCAAAAAATTTTCAAGTGGCATGATACGGATCATACTCTCTCATGGAACATTAAGGAGGCAAAACCCAACCTTCAACAAGAGTCATCAAATATACTGCCTAATCACAATTTATAAAGAGTAGACATTTTGCAAATTTAAGCATCAAATGAATTTCCACTCCCAAAGGGCCAAACCTTACTCTTCCACAAAAATCTAAGTGTTATTTATTAGTTTCCGAAGATAGCATGTCGAACTATTCTCTTCCCCCAACCTAGTTCTTTCTCAAATCTTAGCAAACTGATCAAACTCCAATAGGCTAAGGTCGCACCTCTTTTATTTCACAATTTTTTTCATTGTAGGAGTGCAATGCTATAGGTATTGTTTTCTGAAGTGTCCATGTAACGGGGATCCATCGATGACTCCCAACCAATCAAGGTTTAAGGCATCAGGCTTTAAGGATCATTTGACCACTAACTCCTCGGATTTTACCTCGGACTTTTGAGATTGGAATTTATTACCCAAGCACCTACAATATGTTAAACTCCACCTATTCACCTTTGTAATGAGCATTGAGGTCAATGACTCCCAACCAATCAAGGCTTAGGGCACCGGGTTTAAAAGACTTTCGCCATATACCCCTCGAACCTTGTTCGGGTTTCAAGGCAAGCGTAACACTTTGTTCTTTCTTATATATTTTTTCAAAGGTTCATTGGCTTTTATAAGGTGTCCCAACACTATTAAAACGAGGTCGAAGGTACCAAGTCTAAATTTTCCTAAGTTCAGGGGGTGAGATATTTTTCATCTTATAAACGGAACCTAAAGTGCACAGTATGTGGTAAGATTAAAGTGGAAGAAATAAGGTTGAATTCAATAGGAGTTTCAATAATTCATCAACCTCAATAAGCATAATATGACTCTAATATTCAAGTAAAAAGACAAGAACTCAATTTCTCCTATTTCATTTTGAGAATTTTTCCTTAATAACCATCGAGAGTAGAGTAAAAACTTTTTTTTAAAAAAAATTAAATTAAAATTAAGTAAAAAGTAACTAAATCAACAAAATAACTTAACATTATTAACAATACTTACTTCCTCAACTCTCCCCTAAACCAAGATCAACATTGTCCTCAATGTGTCAAGATCAATTGAAAATATAGGAAGGAAGTGGTACCTCCTGAGTGACATGGAGTCTGAGTCGTATATGAGAAACCACATGAGTTAACAAAAACCAAAACAGTCATGAGAAGAGGAAATAAAAAAAATGCTAAGTATAACAAAAAATGATGTCTATATATTTTTATGAGAAAGTACAATATGAAATATGATCAGGTAATACATCCAATCCTAGAATATAAAACATCAAAACAAGGAACAATCTCTACTAATATAATATGTAAATACAATAGGATAAAGAGATATCTTATGATCAAGTAGCGGGGGCCTCTGGTGGAGATGATGCATCATCAGGTAGGGCGTCGCAAGGTGGTAGAGGGATTCGCACGACATTTTGGTTTTTGCACAATACCTTTTGGGTGTACGAAATGGTTTTGGAGACCCCTTATAATTTTGCACACTTAATTCGCACAACAAATTTGTTAAGCAATTTCGTAAGGCAATTTCACACCTGCGAATTTTATTATTATTATTTTTTTTTTTTGTGCGAAAATTTCGGAGAGTGTGCGAAAATTTGTGTTCATAGGGTGTGTGAAAGTTTCGCACCACATGCTAAATGAACCATGAATTTTGCATGCCCTGTGAAAAATTCGTAAGGTGTGCAAACTGTCTTGTTTTCTCCTCTGTTTGAAATCCCCTTGCAATCGATCATCAAAAAAATCTAAGTTAAATCAAACCAAAGTAAAATTAAAGTGAGAAATCAAAATCGAAACAAGTTTAAAAATAAAACAAAAGGATATGGACTTGATAGTCTTTAAAAAAACCAAGTCCATCAAAAAACTGGTCTTGTCAAGCTTGTTGTGGATCAAGGAGGTTGAATTCCTCCTTTTACATTTGTTGGGGATGGCAACTTGACAATACAACCTTTGCTTTGTCTTCTTCCTGGTATGCATGTTTCATCTCTAGAGGTAGCTAGTTAAGAATAAGCTTTGGGGGCTCCTTCTTAGCATGTCACTGTATCTTCACCTCATTAAGTAAGGGTTGCATTCTTTTCTCCTCATCCAAGGGGACAGAGTAGCAAGCAAATCTAAGGGTTCAAGTAACCCTTCATCGTGCTTTGGCTTGAATGTGGGCTGATCAACCATAACTGCTTTGACTTCCCTCACCATTAAAGTTTCTCCCTTTTAAGCCTCCACTTTATGGATACCCTTGGGATTTTGATAAGGTTGAGAAGGAAAGTTTCCTTTTTCTTGCACCATGTTGAGGTTGGTAAGCCTTAAGGTTGAGTATTGGGGATTGTCTATCTTCTAAGACATATCATATTGTATCCCATCCATCTTTTTGTTCAATGTGTTCTCCATACTGTCAATTCTTTTATTCAATTGAGCATTGATGGCCTTCTGATCTGCTACAAAGTTTCCCACAACCTTGCTAAGGTTCACAATAGATTGTTCAAGATTCGAGCCTTGCTGCGGTGCTTGAGCAGGTTGTGTGTACTAAGGTGGTTGTGGTTTCCAGGAGAAATTTGGATGGTTCCTCCAATTTGAATTATAGGTGTTACGATCACCAAACATCTCTCTCGCCGCTAGAATGGTAGGACACTCCTTAACCAGTCTTCCCTCACTATCTCGTATCCTACAGGGCATACACAACTAGTAATCAATGAAATAAACACAAAGAAAACAAAAAGAAAAACAATTCTAAAAAAAAATCAAAATGAAGGTTAACTCAAACTAGATAAAAGATAAACTAAAAACAGAAACAAATAAAAAGAGTTAGTAAAAGAAAAGAAAAATCACCAAACTTGTGATGAAGATCACAAGTGTTCTGAAAAGATCATATCACTGTAAGGTGGCACCATCCTCGGCAGTGGCGCCATTTGATTCTTCCCCAATTGGTGTACCTATTTGATTTAGTCCTCATATGGGAGTTATCAACAAAATTTATAAGCCTAATTCACCATACACTAGGGTAGCATAGCTAGCATAGTATAGTGGTTTTAGGATCGTCCACAGGGATGGGTTTTCATATCACACATGATATTAGTTAAAGTACTGAAATGGTGGTTTTTCTTTTATGAGTTAGCTTTAAAAGAAAACATAATTTTTGGTTGAAAAGGGGTTGGTTTTAAGTTAACCAAAAATAGTAACTGAGATTAATTACGAAGAAAAGGTTTCTTGGAGTTTTAGGTCACTAGGTCTAGGTTCCTTAGACAAAAAGGGGAGATTTTGAATCTTTTCCTCGTGTTGGGGACAATAACTTAAAGAATGGTTATCTCCCGAACTAGTGTGTATTTAGCAATCAAGATTTGATCCCACTAACCCATGAAAAATTATAGTTGCTTCCCATTAATGGTTTCAAACACTAAAGACCTCTCACTGTGAATCATCTTTCAATGGCCCATAAGAGATAACTAATAGACATCCATGGATTCCATGGAGCCCAAAAACCTTACCAAGTATTGGCCATTCAAGGTGATCCTAACCTTGGATTACCCTTCAAAGGCTCGTAAGAGATAACTAATGGATGTTCTGGGAGTCCAAAAAGCTTACCAAGTATTGGCCATTCTAGGTAATCCAACCTTTAAACCACCTCCTAGAGGCTCGCAAGAGATAACTAATGGATCTCTAGGGAGTCCGAAAAGCTTAGCAAGTGTTGGCCCAGGTGATTTTAAGGGATTTTAAGCGAAACCTTAAAAATAAAAACCATTAATGGGTAACAACTCTCCTCGTTTAAATCAAGGAAAACTCCCACTTTTGTATTTGAATCCCTTACCTAGCTTCCTTTAGTCCATGAAACGAAAAACCTAGCCACTCATCCTCTGAGAAAACATCCTTAGAGGTTGTTTGGCTAGAAAGAAAATAAAAAAAAAGTAATAGGTAAGGCAGAGCAACGCTCTGTGTATTTCTTACTGAAAGAATTTACAAGTGTTCTCAGGAATTTCTTCCGAGATAAATTTACAAGTGTCCTTAAGAAGTCTTTCCGAGATATATACAGAAGATATTTTCTACGACATATCTAAAGAGATATTTTTAACCTCCTTTTAGATATCCTAAATATCTAGAAAATATCTTTAGCTGATTACAAGGAGAAAATAGGTAATTACACAAAATATCTTGGGATAAAAATCTAACGGAGTCGGTGCAAAAATATCTGAAAGTTACATAGGAGGATTTTCGCAAGGCTTGCAAAATTTTGCATAGGGTGCGAAATTCATTTTCCTCAGTCTTGCTCTCTGTCCTGTAGCTTGTACTGCTTTTGGCATTTCGCATAGCCATGTGAAATTGTTGGATGTTAGATTTCTTCTCTAATTCTCTTCCTTGTATACTTGATTGGCTTGAGAAAGGGCTATGAAGCTCCAAAGCTTGGATTCTTCATGTAATTAAGCTTCAACTTGCTTTGTCATGGACTATACAAAGTTCTCCCTCATTCTTAGCTTGTTTTAATGATAAAAAGCTACCAAAAATACCAAAACTTGCCAAAAACTGATTAGTAACAGTTGCAAGGGTCCTTAATGTGCCAGTTGAGTTAAAAGGTATTAACTACTACTCAAAAGTGTTTAAAATAGTTAATTTCAAGCTATAAAAGAGCACTTTATGAGTAGTAATCACATGTCCACCACAACCTTGAGTTGTTATAGCATCTAGAGCCCAAAGCACACCACTCAAAGTTGTTCATGTCATCCATAGCCCTGAGCTATTCATAGCATCTAGAGCCCTAAACTCCTAACCTGAAGTACTTCATGTCATCCACAACCCTGAGTTGTTCATAGCATCTAGTGCCTTAAGCTCACAACTCGAAGTAGTTCATGTAATCCACAACCTTGACTTGTTCATATCATCTAGAGCCCTGAGCAGACGACCTTGAGTCATTCATGTCATCAATAGGCTTGAGTTCTTCATAGCATCTAGTGCCATAAGCCCACGACCCAAAGTTGTTCATGTCATACATAGCCTTGAGTTGTTCATATCATCTTGAACCTTGAGCTCATGACCTGGAGGAATTCATGTCATCCATAGCTCTAAGCTATTTATAGCAATTATATTCATAGGCTCACAACCAAGAATCATTAATATCATCCTCAGCCATGAGTTGTTCATAACATCTTGAGGCTTGAGCTCACAACATCCTGAGTTGTTCATATCATCCCTAGCATTGAGCTGCTCATAGCATATAGAGCCTTGAGCTCACAACCTTGAGTCGTTCATGTCTACCATAGCCTTGAGCTGTCCATAGTATTTGAAACCTTGAGCTCATGACCCAGAGTCGTTCATGTCATCCATAACCCTCAACTCATGATGTAGAATCATTCATATCATCCATAACCCCAAGTTTCTTGTAGCATCTAAAGGCCTGAGCTCACAGGATCCCAAGTCGTTCATATCATCCATAATGTTGAGTTGTTCAAAGCATCCATAACCATGAGCTCACGACTCAGAGTAGCACATATCATCCATAGCCTTGACTTGTTCATAGCATCTAGAGCCCCAAGCTCATGACATAGAGTCATTCATGTCAACCAAAACCCTTAGCTATTCATAGTATCTAGAGCCTTGAGCTGATGATGAAGAGCCATTCATGTCATCCGCAGCCTTCGTTCTATTCATAGCACCTAGATCCTTGAGCTCATGACATAGAGTCATTCATGTCATCCAAAGCCATGAGCTACTCATAGCATCTCGAGCCCTAAGCTCACAACTCGAAGACATTCATGCCCACCATAACCCTGAGTTGTCCATAGTATCTAGATTCCTAAGCACACGGCCTGAAGTTGTTCATGTCATCCATAACCATGAGTCGTTCATAGCATCTCGAGCCTTAAGCTCACGACCTGAAGTCATTGATGTCATCCACAACCCTAAGTTGTTCATAGCATCTAGAGCCTTGAACTCATGACCGGGAGTCGTTCATATCAACGATAAGTCTATTATGCTCTTAGCATTTTAGAGCCATGGTCTCACAACTATGAATCATTCATATCATCCACACCCCTGAGTTATTTGTACCATCTAAAGGCCTAAGCTCATAGGATCCTGAGTCATTCATTCATCCACAACCTTAAGTTGTTAATAGAATCCAGAGACTTGAGCTAATGACCCAGAGTAGCTTATGTCATCCACAACCTTTAGTTGTTCATAGCATCTAAAGTGTTGAGGTCACGACCCGAAGTCGTTCATGTCAATGATAGCCTTAAGTTGTTCATTGCATCTAAAGCCCATAGCTCAGGACTTGAAGTCGTTCATGCTATCCACATACCTAAGCTATTCATAGCATTTAGAGCCATAGGCTCATGACCAAGAATCATTCATATAATCCACAACCCTGAGTTGTTTATAGCATCTAGAGGATTGAGCTCACAGGATTCCAAGTCGTTCATATCATCCACAAAGCTGAGTTGTTCATAGCATCCATAGCCTGAACTCACAATCTAGAGTAGCTCATATGATCCACAACCTTGAGTTTTTCATAGCATCTAGAGCCTGGAGCTCACGAACTAGAGTCATTCATGTCAACCAAAGGCCTAAGTTGTACATAGTATCTATAGCCCTAAGTTCATGACATAAAGTAGTTCATGTCATCCACAGCCCTAAGTTGTTAATAACATCTAGAGTCCTGAGTTGTTCATAACATTTAAAGCCTTGACCTCATGACCTAGAGTCGTTCATGTTCACCATAGCTTTGAGTTGTTCATATCATCCTTAACCCTGAGGTATTCATAACATCTTAGGGCTCTCATAGGATCTTGAGCCATTCATATCGTCCACAACTCTGAGATTTTCGTATCATCTAAAGCCCTAAGCTCATGGCTTGAAGTGGTCCATGTCAACCACAACCTTGAGTTGTTTACAGTATCTAGATTCGTGAGCTCACGACTTGGAGTCGTTCATGTCATACACAACCTTAAGGTCATAACACAGAATCATTCATATCATCTACACATCCCTAAGTAGTTCATATCATCTAGAGGCCCATAATGTTGAGCTATTCAAAGCATCCACAACCTAGAGTAGCACATATCATCCATAACCTTGAGTTGTTCATAACATCTAAAGCCTCGAGATCATAAACTAGAGTCATTCATGTCAACCACAACCTTGAGCTATTCATATCATTTAAAGCCCTGAGTTCATGACATTGAGTTGTTCATGTAATCCATAACCCTGAGTTTTTTATAACATTTAAAGCCTTGGGCTCACGACCAAGAATCGTTCATATCATCCACACCCTTGAGCTATTCATGTCATCTAGAGGCTTGATCATACAGGATCCCAAGTCATTCATAACATCCACAACCCCAAGTTATTCATAACATCTAGAGCGCTGAGTTAATTGATGAGAAAAAACCAGATCTCTCTATTTCCCAAGTCTAGATCAGGTTAGGAATATGCAAAACTATCCTAGGCTTTTCCTAAATTCTATGCATAGTGAAAAAGTAACATTTTTATACTTTAAAAGGATTCAAAAAGTGCTAACAAAAAAATTCCTCGAATTCAGATGTTTCTGAATCAAATCCACATGGTGAAGATGAATATCGAAATCGTAGAAGTCTCGTAAACCCAAAGTCTTCCACTCGATCACTCGAACCTTGATATTGGTACACTTTCAGTGGGAAGGAAAAGAGGGTGGAGGCTATGGTTCTCTACCTCTCTAGATGGTGGAAGACAAAAGCTATGGAAACTCTAATCTTTAGGATGTATTTATAGGGTTCCTAAGTGAGCTGAAGTGACTTGAGCCCACATGGGCTTGGGTTACTTAATCTAAACCAAAATGGGTTATAATTGATTAATTAACCTAATAGGTCCTACTAATTAATCACTTAACCCAATCCAGATACCTTGTTCACTTATCCTTATGCAACTTTACGCAATTACCAAAACGCCTTTATGCATAAAAGTGAACTTAGATCCAATTTGACCCTCATAACCCATGTAAACAAGGAATATGAGATCAAAGCAGGGACCACTGGGACCTATAGGAATATTGGCTCCCTTAAAATCCAATTCTAAAGTTGATTCAATATCCTACTACAAATAATCAATTGAACTCTAGTATCCTATATAAATAACAACAAGACACCAAGTGCTCGAGTTCGTGACTTGGTATCCATTGTGTTCAGTCTCCCCTTGAACTACTGTCTATAGTCTGACAAGGTGAAAGTTATCAGTCTTTCAAGACTAATTCTACCAACCTTGAGTTACATATCCTCCTATTATGTGTTCAATTGATATATCTTAGCTCTTAAAGAGCCAATGTCAAGTTCCACTTAAGGAACTACTATGGCCATAGTTTCTATGAATACACCTCCTTAGGATCACTGAATGAGACACTCTATCTAAATCTTAAGAGATATCGTGGTGGCTTTATTGAGAATATCTATTGCTACTAGCTTCCATTAATTGTGACCCAATTCATAGGGAATATATGATCTGCTTACGATCTCACCCATAGGTCAAAGACATTACTAACTTAAACATAAGCTCAATCTTCTCTCAAGGTTGAGAGATAATACAATGAAGCAGCTTAGTGGAAATGCACATAAGTCATGTACAATACAAATGGTTGAGGCAAGAATGCTCATAGAGTATAATACATGGAATAAAGATGGATAATAGTGAAACTGGAACATCATTATATAAATAATGAATTCCAAATTTAACATCATGTCATGCTTTTAAGGGCTCTATCATAACATTAGAGCCCTTAGCTCATGACCTAGAGTAGTTCATGTCAACCACAAACCTGAGTTGTTCATATCATCTAGAGCCTTGATCTCACAACCATGAGTCATTCGTGTAATCCATAGCCTTGAGGTGTTCATAACGTTTAGAGCCTAGTGCTCACAATGAAGAATCGTTCGTATATTATAGAGCCTTGAGCATTTCATAACATCTAAAGGCATGAGCTCATGGGATCATGAGTTGTTCATATCATCCACAACTTTGAGCTTTTCATAGCATCTAGAGCCTTGATCTCGTGACATAGAGTCCTTCATGTCATGCACATCCCAAAACTGTTCATAGCATCTAGAGTCCTTAGCTCATAACCCAAAGTAGTTCATGTCAACCATAACCCAGAGTTGTTCATAGCATCTAAAGCCTTGAGATCACGACCCAGAGTTGTTCATATCATCAATAACCCTAAACTGTTTCTAATGTCTAGAGCTCTAAGCTTACGACCTTGAGTTGTTCATGTCACCCGCGTCCAAGAGTAGTTCATAGCATCTAGAGCCCTGACCTCATGACATGGAGTCATTCATGTCATCACAACTCTCAGCAATTAATAGTATTTAGAGGCCTAAGCTCATGCAATCCTGAGTCGTTCATATCATCCAAAACTCTAAGTTGTTCATAGAATCTAGAGCCCTGAGCTATTCACAGCATTAAGAGTCCTAAGCTCATGACCTTTTGTCATTCATGTCATCCAAAGCTCTGAGTTTCTCATGACCAAAAATTGTTCATATCATCCATTACCTTAAGCGATTGATAGCACCTAAAGGTTTGAACTCACAAGATGTTGAGTAATTCATATCATTCACAACCTTATGCAGTTCATAGCATCCAAAGCCATGAGCTCACGACGTGGAGCAATTCATGTCATCCATAGGCCTACGTTGTTCATAGCATTTAGAGCCCTAAGCTCACAACCCAGAGTCATTTATGTCAACCATATACCCGATCTACTTATATCATTTAGAGCCATGAGATCACAACCTTGAGTAGTTCATGTCCTTTACAACCCTGATTTGTTCATAACATTTAGTGGCTTATGTTTAATACCAAGAATCGTTCATATCATCCAAAGCCCTGAGTTGTTCATAATATCTAGAGGCCTGAGCTCATGGGATCCTAAGTTGTTCATATCATCCACAACTTTAACTTGTTCATAACATCTAGAGCCCTGAGCTCACAACACGACTTCGTTTATGTCATCCATATCCTGGAACTGTTCATAGCATTTAGAGCCTTGAACTTATGATGTGGATTCGTTCAGGTCATCCACAACCTTGAGTTATTCCTAACATCTAGAGCCCTGAGCTCACAAGCTTGAGACGTTCATGTCATCCATGGTCAAGAGCTATTCATAGCATCTAGAGCCCAAACCTCACAACCTTGAGTCGTTCATGTCATCCACAACCCTCAGTTTTTCCTAACATTTGGAGGCTTCTCCTCATTCTCCTTATGATCAAGAATTGTTCGTATCACTTGAATCCCTAAGTTATTCATTGCATCTAAAGGCATGAGCTCATAGGATCCCGAGTCATTCATATCATCCACAACTCTAAGCTGTTCATAGCATCTAGAGCTCTAATCTCAGCACACGGAGTCATTCATGTCATCCATATCCCTGAACTGTTCATAGCATCTATAACCCTTAACTCATGACCCAAAGTCGTTCATGTCAACCATAACCCTGAGCTATTCATATCATTTAGAACATTGAGCTCATGACCCAAAGTTGTTCATGTCATCTAGAGCCCTAAGTTGTTCTTAACATCCGGAGCCCAAAGCTCACGATCTTGAGTTGTTCATGTCATCCACAACCATAAGTTGTTCATAGAGCTCACAAATTGGAGTCATTCATGTTTCCACAATCCTGAGCTATTCATAGCATTGAAAGGCCTAAGCTTATAGGATCTTGAGTCATTCATATCATCCATAACTGTAAGCTATTCATAGAATCTAGAGCCCTAAGTTGTTCATAACATTCAGAGCCCTAAGCTCACGACCTTCAGTCGTTCATGTCATCCATAGCCCTTAGTTATTCATAACATTTAGCGCCTTAGGCTCATGACCAAGAATCATTTATATCATCCACAATCATGAGCTATTCATAGCACCTGAAGGCTTGAGATTGCAGGATCTCAAGTCATTCATATCATCCACAACCCTGAGCAGTTCATAGCATCCAAAACCATGAGCTCACGACATGCATATTAACCATAACCTTGAGCTGTTCATAGCCTCTAAGACCCTAAGCTCATGACCTGGAGTATTTCCTATCATCCATAGGCTTGAGTTGTTCATAACATCTAGAGCTATGATCTCACATCCATGATTCATTCATGTCATCCACAACCTCGAGTTATTCATAACATTTAATGTCATAGGCTCACGACAAAAAATTGTTCATATCATCCTCAGCCTTGAGCTGTTCAAAGCATCTAAAGATCGTAGCTCATAGGATCCCAAGTCATTCATATCATCCATAACTCTAAGTTGTTGCTAGCATCTAGAGCCCTGAGCTAATAAAATAGATTCATTCATGTTAATCACAACCCTAAGTTGCTCATAGCATGAAGAGCCCTGAGCTGTTGACCTTGAGTCATTCATGTCATTCATAACCCTCAGCAGTTCATAGCATATAGTGTCTTGGGCTCATGGTAAAGAATCATTCATTTCATTCACAACCCTAAGCTATTCATAGCTCCTATAGGCTTGAGCTCATAAGATTCTAAGTCGTTCATATTATCCACAACCTTAAGCTATTCATAGATTTTAAAGCCATGAGCTCAAGATGCAGACCAACTCATATCATCCATAAGTTTGAGATGTTGATAGCATCTAGAGCCCTGAGCTCAAGATTTGAAGTCATTCATATTGACCATAAACATGAGCTATTCATAGCATTTTGTGCCCTGAGCTCACGACCTTGAGACATTCATGTCATCTACAGTCTTGAGTTGTTCATAAGATTTAGAGCCTTGGGCTCATAACCAAGAATCATTCATATCATCCATAACCCTGACTTGTTCATAGCATCCAAAGCCCTTAGTTCATGACCTAGAGTAGCTCATGTCATCCACAAGCCTGAGTTGTTTATAGCATCCGGAGCTATGAGCTCACGACCTAGAGTTGTCCATGTCATTCACAATCCTAAGTTGTTCATAGCATCTAAAGCACTAAGCTCATAACCCTGATTCATTCATGTCAACCACTTCCCTAAGTTGTTCATAGCATTTAGAGGCCTAAGCTCACGACTCGAAGTTGTTCATTTCATCCACAATATTAAACTATTCATAACATCTAGAGCATTGGGCTCACGATCAAGAATCGTTCATATCATCCACAATTCTGAGTTGTTCATACAACTTAGATCCTAGAACTCAAGACTTGGAGTCGTTCATGTCAACCACAACCCTTAGCTGTTCATAGCATCTAAAGCCCTCAGCTCACAGGATCCCAAGTTGTTCATATCATACACAAAGCTGAGTTGTTCATAGCATGCAATGCCTTAAGCTCATGACTCGAAGTAGCTAATCTAATCCAGTGCCTTGATTTATTCATAGCATGTTGAGCCCTGAGATCACAACCATGAGTCATTCATGTCAACCACAACTCTGAGTTGTTCATAGTATCCAGAACATTGAGCTCATGAACCAAAGTCATTGATGTCATCCATAGCTCTGAGCTCATGATGCAAAATCATGCATATCATTTACAACCTTGAGGTTTTCATAACATGTAGAGGCTTGAGATTATGACCTAGAGTTGTTTATGCCAACCACAACCTTCAGTTGTTCATAGTATATAGAGCCTTGGGCTCACGACCTAGAGTCATTCATGTCATCTAAACCCTGAGCTGTATATAGTATCTAGAACCCTAAGCTCACGACTCATAGTCATTTATGTTAACCAAAGCCTAAGCTGCTCATAGCATCTAAAGCCTGGAGCTCATAACCAAGAGTCATTCATGTCAACTACAGCCTTGAGTTGTTCATAACATTTAAAGTCATGAGTACACGACCAAGAATCTTTCATATCATCCACACCACTGAACTATTAATAGAATCGAGAGGCCTATGCTCACATGATCCATAATCTTTCATATCATCCATGACCCTGAGCTATTTCAAGCAACCAAGGCCCTGAGCTAACGACTTAGAGTAGCTCATGTCATCTATAGTCCTGAGCTTTTCATAGCAGCTAGACCCTTAGGTTCACAACCAAAATTCTTCATGTCAACCACGACCCTGAGCTTGAACACATGACCCGGAGTCGTTCATGTTAGCCATAGCTCTAACTTGTTCATAACATGTAAAGTAATTGGATTAGGACCAAAAATCATTAATGTCAACCTCAACCCCGAGTTGTTCATAGCATCTAAAGGTGTGAGCCTATGAGATCCCGAGTCATTGATACCATCCACATCATTGAGTTGTTCATAGCATCCATAGCCCTGAGCTCATGACCTAGAGTAGCTCATATCATCCACAACCCTGAGTTATTCATAACATCTAGAGCCTTAAGCTCATGACTCAAAGTCATTGATGTCAATCACAACCTTGAGTTGTTCATAGTATCCAAAGCCTTAAGCTCACGATGTAGCGTCATTCATGTCATCCATAACCCTAAGCTCATGACATAGAACTGATCATATCATCCCTAGTCCTTATATGTTCTTAGCATCTAGAGGTTTAAGCTCATGGATGATGAGTCATTCATATCATCAACAACACTGAGGTATTCGTAGCATCAATAACCTCAAGCTCACAACCTGGAGTAACTTATGCCATCCATAGTCCTGAGCTATTCATAACATTTACAACCTTGAGCTCACGACCCGAAGTCATTCATGTCAACCATAACCTTGAGTTGTTCATAATATCTAAAGACCTAAGCTCATGACCTAGATTCGTTCATGTCATCCATAACCTTGAGTTGTCCATAGCATCTAGAACCCTAAGCTCACGATCTGGAGTGGTTCACATCAACAATAGCCCTAAGGTGTTCATAGCATTCAAAGCCTTAAGCTCATGACCCAGATTCATTCATGTCATCCACAACCCTAAGAGCTATTCATAGCATTTAAAACCATGGGCACATGACAAAAAATTGTTCATATCATCCACACCCTTGAGCTTTTCGTAGCATCGAGAGGCCGAAAATAATGAGATTCATAATTATTCATATCATCCACAACCCTGAGTTTTTCATAGCATCCAAAGTCCTAAGCTTATGATCGAGAGTCATTCATTTCATGCAGAACCCTGAGCTATTCATAGCATTTAGAGTCATTGGCTCATAACCAAGAATCGTTTATGTCATCCTCAGCCTTGAGTTGTTTATAGCATCAAGAGGCCTTAGATCATGGAATCTTGAGTCGTTTGTATCATCTAGAACTCTGAGATGTTCATAACATCTAGAGCCCTGAGCACATGACTCAAAGTCCTTCACGTCAACCATAACCTTGAGCTGTTAATAGCATCAAGAGACTTGAGCTCATGACCCAAAGTCATTCAAGTTATCCACAACCCTGAGTTGTTTATTGCGTTTGAGATCATAGGCTCACGACCAAGAATCATTCGTATCATCCTTAACCCTATGTTGTTCATAGCATCTAGAGGCCTTAACTCATAGGTTCCCGAGTTATTCATATCATCCATGATTACTACTCAAAAAGTGTTATTTTATAGCTTGTAATTAACACTTTCAAACACTTTTGAGTAGTAGTTATTACCTTTTAACTCAATTGGCATGTTAAGGACCCTTGCAATCATTTCTAATCAAATTGTGTTAAGTTTTGGTGTTTTTGATAGCTCTTTGATCACCAAAGCAATCAAAGAATGAGGGAAATCTTTGTATAGTTCATGGAAAAGCAAGTTAAAGCTTAAATTCATGAAGAAACTAAGCTTTGGAGCTTCATAACCCTTTGCCAAAGCCGAACGAGGATGCAAGGAGGAAAAGCATAGAAGAAATCAACCATGCAACAAATTCGCAAGTTGTGGAATCCAATTTGCGAGATTTTCGCAACTTGAGAAATAGAAAAGGTAAAGGAATTGTTGCAGGACAGAGAGTTGATGAGTTACAGGAGATTTTGTAACTTGCGAAATGGATAATTTCAACTTGCCAAATTTTCACAAGTTGCATTTGAACTTGTGAAATCCACCTGTAATTTGAGATATCTATGCACCGACTCCATTTGATATTTATCTTTAGATATTTGTGTATAAATCCCTATTTTCTCTTTGTAACCCACCAATGACAAGTTTTCTTAGTTCAGAAGTAAGAAGGAGGGGTGAATAGGCTCTCTATATAATCTATTGTAATTTTCTTTTAAAGGATCTCTCAGGAGTTTTTCTTAGAGATGACACTTTGTATAGTTTTTCAAGAAAGTAATACACACAGCTTTGCTCTGCCTTACCAACTCATTTTCTTTTCTCTTCTATTTTTATTTCTAGCAAATCAAACTCTGAGGATGTTTTCCTAAAGGATGAGTGGCTAGGCTTTTTGTTTCTTGGAGTGAAGGAAGTTGGGTAAGGTTTAGAATGCAAAATTGGAAGTTTTGTTGTTTCAATTTTTAATGAAGAGAAAGTGTGATCCGTTAATGGTTTTTATCTTTTTAGTTAACTTAAAATCCCTTAAAATCACCTAGGCCAATACTTGGTAAGGTAAGTGGTCTCTGTCCATTGAGATACACTAGTTTATCTCTTGCGAGCCTCTAGGAGGTGGTTTAAAGGTAGGATTATCTAAAATAGCCAACACTTGGTAAGTTTTTGGACTCCCAAGAGACATCCATTAGTTATCGCTTGCGAGCTTTTGACGAGTAATCCAAGGTTAAGTATCACCTTGAATGGCTAATACTAGGTGAGAGGTATGAACCATTGAAAGATGATTTAATGATAGGGATTTAGTGTTTTAACCCATTAAGGGGAAGCATCTATACCACACCGGTTCGGGAAATAACTATATTTTAAATCCCCAATGTGAGGAAAAGATTCAAGTGATCGGAACTCCCTTTTTGTATGATGAATCTGAGCCTAGTGATCTAAAACTCTAAGAAACACTTTTCTTTGTAAGTAATTCCCGTTACTTTATTATTGGTTTCACTTAAAACTAACCTTTTCAACCATCTTTATGTTTCATTTTAAAGCTAACCTTGAAAAGAAAAAGCACCAATTCAGTTTTTGAACTAATATCAGTTGTAATTTGAAAACCCATCCCTGTGGAGGATCCTAGAGCCACTATGCTATGCTAGCTAATGCTACCCTAGTATATGGTGAAATAGGTTTATAAATTTTGTTGATTATTCCTGTCTGAGGACTGAAATCAGAGTACACCCGTTGATTGAACCCCAATCAACCGGACATATACCAGTTAGGCATGAATCAAATGGCGCCACTGTTGAGGATTGATTCGTGCCTAGGTGGTGTACTAGTTGATTCATTTGTTCAGCTGTTGTCTTCTAATTCAGTCCTCAGATGGGAGTAATCAACAAAATTTATAACTTATTTCACCATGTACTAAGATAGCCTCAGCTAGCATAGCATAGTGGCTCTAGGATCGTTCACTGGGATGGGTTTTCATTTCACACCTGATATTAGTTTAAAGAACTGATTTGGTGCTTTTTCTTTTCTAAGTTAGCTTTAAAAGAAAACATAAACTTTGATTTGGAAAAGGTTGGTTTTAAACTAACCAAAAATAGTAACTGAGTTTAATTACAAAGAAAATGGTCTCTTGGATTTTCAGGTCACTAAGCTCAAGCCCCTTATACAAAAATGGAGATTTTCGGATCTTTCCTCGCACTGGGGATTTAACCTATAGTTATCCTCCCAACCGATGTGTTGAGTTGCTTCCCATTAATGATTTCAATGATAATTCCCTCTCACTGATGCATCTTGCAATGGCTCGTGCCTCTCACCTAGCATTTGCCATTCAAGGTGATCCTTAACCTTGGATTTCCCTTCACAAGCTCACAAGAGATAACTAATGGATGTCTCCTTAGAGTCCAAAAGCTTACCAAGTGTTGGCTATTCTAGAAAATCCTACCTTTAAACCACCTACCAAAGGCTTGCAAGAGATAAACTAGTGTAACTCAATGGATGGAGTCCACTTGCTGATTCGTTCCCAATTGGTGTCTCAGCTGATTCATGCTCTCTCAATGGTCCCTGACAGTGGTGCCATTTGATACGTATCCAGCTGGTGTCCCTTGATTGTGGTCCTTAGAAGGGAGTAATCAAAAAATTTATAACCTATTACACCATGTACTAGGATAGCCTTAGCTAGCATAGCATAGTGGCTCTAGGGTCGTTCACTGAGATGGGTTTTCACTTCACAATTGATATTAATTCAAAGCTGAATTGGTGTTTTTTCATTTCAAGGTTAGCTTTAAAAGAAAACATAAAGATGTTTGAGTGGAAAAGGTTTAGTTTTAAACTAACCAAAAATAGTAACTGATTTTACTTATAAAGAAAAGTGTTTCTTGGAGTTTAGATCACTAGGCTCAGGTTCCTCATACAAAAAGGAGAGTTTCGGTCACTTGTTTCTTTTTCTCGCATTAGAGAATTAACATATAGTTAATTCTCTACCCGGTGTGGTATAGATGCTTCCCCTTAATGGGTTCAAACACTAATTCCCTCTCACTGATGCACCTTGCAATGGCTCATGCCTCTCACCTAGCATTTGCCATTCAAGGTGATCTTTAACCTTGGATTTCCCTTCATAAGCTCGCAAGAGATAACTAATGGATGTCTCCTTAGAGTCCAAAAGCTTACCAAGTGTTGGCTATTCTAGAAAATCCTACCTTCAAACCACCTCTCAAAGGCTCGCAAGAGATAAACAAGTGCATCTCAATGGATGGAGATCACTTACCTTACCAAGTGTTGGCCCAAGTGATTTTAAGGTGTTTTAAGTTAACTAAAAAAATAAAAACCATTAACGGGTCACACTTTCTCTTCATTAAAAACTAAAACAACAAAACTTCCAATTTATGCATGAGGAAACTTACTCGGCTTTCTTCACTCCAAGAGACGAAGAGCCTAGCCTCTCATCCTCTGAGGAAAAATCCTCAGAGTTTAATTGGCTAGAAAGAAAACTAACGAGAAAACAAAAATATATATGAAAAGCAGAGCAAGTGCTCTGTATTTTACTTCCTTCCAAAACTGTACAAAGGATGCATCTCTAAGAACAAGCTCCCGAGATTCTTTTTATGTAAAAAAAATTACAAACTATATATAAGAGGTTATTCCCCCTTTGTTCTTACTTATAGACTAAGGAATACTATGATAGGTGGGTTACAAGGATAGTTTGAGGATTTAGACATCAAATATCTAAAGCAAAATATCTCAAAATGTCGGTCGCAAATATCAGGAAGCTTTGGGAGAAATTCCGTTGCAACTGTGCAAAATGGCTGCGAAATTTTGCAGCAAAAGGACAACATTTTCGCAGCCCAAGGCAGATTTCGCAACAGTGTAATTTCTACCTTCAGCTTGGAGTGATCTGCTTGCAATGGCTGTAACTCCTTCATTTCAACTCCGAATCGTGCACCATTTGAAGAATTAGATTTTTGACTTCCTGAGCTTCGAAACGACATATAGCATGCATAAATTGAGCTCCAAGAAGTGCTCCAAAAGTGGCTGACATGACTGTCATCAAGAATGTTTCATGGTAGATTTCTCTTTGCTTCCCCTCCTTGCATTCCGGATTTGCTTATGGCAAAGGACTTTAAAGCTTTGGTTCTTCATGTTTCTGAGCTCTACATTTGCTTTGCCATGGATTCCAAAGAACTCTCCTCAATCTCGGATTGCTTTGGTGATAAAAAAGCTATCAAAACACCAAAACTTAACACAATTTGATTAGAATTGATTGCAAAGGTCCTTAATATGACTCGAGTTGTTCATAGCATATAGGGCCTTGAGCTCATGGGACCTCAAATCATTCACATCAACTACAACCTTGAGCTATTCATAGCATCTAGAGCCATGAGCTCATGACCCGGAGTCATTCATGTCACCCATAACCTTAAGTTGTTCATAGCTTTTAGAGCTTTGAGCTCACGACCTAGAATCTTTCATATCATCCACAACTCTGAGCTGTCCATAGGATTTAGAGCCCTAAATTCATGGGACCCCAATTCATTCATATCATCTGCAACCCTCAGTTGTTCATCACATCTAAAGCCCCGACCACACAACTTGAAGTCATTCATGTCATCCATAACCCTTAGTTGTTCATAGCATCTAGCGGCCTAAGCACACTTTCCCTTGTCAATCATATGATTAATAACCTGAGTTGTCTATAACATCTACAAACTTGAGTTCATGGGACCTGAAGTGGTTTATATCATCCACAACCCCAACTGTTCATAAAATCTAGAGACTTGAGCTCACGACCTAGAATCGTTCATGTCATCCACAACCTTGAGTTGTTCATGATTACTACTCAAAAAGTGTTATTTTGTAGTTTATAATTAACTCTTTTAAAAAATTTTGAGTAGTAGTTATTACCTTTTAACTCAATTAGCATATTAAGTACCTTTGCAATCATTTATAATCAAATTGTGTTAAGTTTTGGTGTTTTTGATAGTATTTTGATCACCAAAGCAATCCAAGATTGAGAAGAGTTCTATGGAATCCATGGCAAAGTGATTACTACTCAAAAAGTGCTATTTCATAGCTTGTAATTAACTCTTTTAAACACTTTTGAGTAGTAGTTATTACCTTTTAACCCAATTGGCATGTTAAGGAACCTTGCAATCAATTCTAATCAAATTGTGTAAGTTTTGGTGTTTTTGTTAGTAATTTGACCACCAAAGCAATCCAAGATTGAGGAGAGTTAATTGGAATCCTTGGAAAAACAATGGAAAGCTCAGAAGCATGAAGAACCAAAGCTTTGAAGTCCTTTGCCATAAGCAAATCCGGAATGCAAGGAGAGAAGCAAAGAGGAGAAAAACAAAGAGGAAAACAGAGGACAACAACTGCAGTCTTCCTTTGCACTTTTGGAGTACTTCCTGAAGTCCATTTTCTACATTCTATATACCATTTCAAATCTTAGGAAGTCAAGAATCCAATGCTTCAAATTGTGTAAGATTTGGAGCTGAAATGAGGAAGTTACAGCCTTTGGAAGACAACTGCTCCAAGCTGAAGGAAGGATTCAGCAAAGTGCTGCGAAATCATCCTTTTGTTGCGAAATGATTTCGCAGCCTTTTTGCATAGTGCTATGGATTTCCCCTGAAGTTTCACGACGCGATGGAAGCCAAACACCATAAGATGAAATCCAATTTCGCAGCGGTGCGAAATCAGCTGGTTGCTGCGAAGTAATTTCGCAGCCCTTTTTGTGCATCTGCGAAATTTCGCAGACCACGTTTTCACCTGCGAAATGGTCCTTAGTGCTTCTCGATATTTGTAACCGACACTTGGAGATATTTTTCTTCAGATTTTTGTTGTCTAAATCCCTAAATTCTCCTTGTGACCCACCTATCATAGGATTCCTTAGTTATTAAGTTTGGAAAAGGGGTGAATAACCTCAGATATTTTTTTTTGTAATTTTCTTTATATATAACTCTCGGGAGCTTGTTCTCGGATGCATCCTTTGTACAAATTTGCAAGGAAGTAAAATACAGAGCACTTGCTCTGCTTTTTCATATATATTTTTGTTTTCTCGTTCTTTTTCTTTCTAGCCAACCAAACTCTGAGGATTTTTCCTCAGAGGATGAGAGGCTAGGCTCTTCGTCTCTTGGAGTGAGGAAAGCCGGGTAAGTTTCCTCATGCATAAATTGGAAGTTTTGTTGTTTCAGCTATTAATGAAGAGAAAGTGTGACCCGTTATTGGTTTCTATGTTTTTAGTTAACTTAAAACACCTTTAAATCACCTGGGCCAACACTTGGTAAGGCAAGTGATCTCTATCCATGGAGATTCACTAGTTTACCTCTTGCGAGCCTTTGGGAGGTGACTTGAAGGTAGGATTTTCTAGAATTGCCAACACTTGGTAAGCTTTTGGACTCTAAGGAGACATCCATTAGTTATCTCTTGCGAGCTTGTAAAGGGAAATCCAAGGTTAAAGATCACCTTGAATGGCAAGTGCTAGGTGAGAGGCACGAGCCATTGCAAGGTGCATCAGTGAGAGGGATTTAGTGTTTGAACCCATTAAAGGGAAGCATCTGTACAACACCGGTTGAAGAAGGAACTATATGTTAATTCTCTAATGCGAGGAAAAGAAACAAGTGACCGAAACTCTCCTTTTTGTACAAGGAATTTGAGCCTAGTGATCTGAAACTCCAAGAAACACTTTTCTTTGTAAGTAAAATCAGTTACTATTTTTGGTTAGTTTAAAACCAAACCTTTTTCATTTAAACATCTTTATGTTTTCTTTTAAAGCTAACCTTGAAATGAAAAGGCACCAATTCAGCTTTGAATTAATATCATTTGCAAAGTGAAAACCCATCCCAGTGAACGATCCTAGAGCCACTATGCTATAGTAGCTTTGTCTTTGCTACCCTAGTATATGGTGTAATAGGTTATAAATTTTGTTGATTAATCCCTCAATCAAGGAGCACCAGCTAGACACGAATCAGCTGAGACACCAATTAGGCATGAATCACAAAGCAATTAGAAGCTCATTTATATGAAGAACCTAAGCTTTGAAGATTTATAAGTCCTTTGCCATAATCAAATCATGAATGCAAGGAGGGAAAGCAAAGAGAGAAATCTAACATGAAGAATTCAAGAGGATAGCAACTGTTGGACACTTTTGGAGCACTTCCTGAAGTCCATTTCATGCATACTATATGTTGTTCCAAATCTCGGGAAGTTAGAAATCCAACGCTTCAAACGACACACAAATCGGAGTTGAAATGAAGAAGTTATAGCCATTGGCAGCCAATCACACCAAGCTGAAGGTCAATTTCGTAGCTGCGAAATCAGCCTTTGGTTGCGAAAACACAAGGTGATGGCTGCGAAATCAGCCTTTGGCTGCGTAATGGAGACCTTTAGCTTGCGAAATTTCGCAGCCATCTTGCATGCCCATGAAATCCTCCTGAGTGCTTCCAGATATTTGCGACCGACACTTTTAGATTTTTTCTTCAGATATTTGTTGTTTAAATCCCCATTTTCTCCTTGTAATCCACCAATCATAGGATTCCTTAGTTAATAAGTAAGAACAAAGGGTGAATAACCTTATATATATTGTTTTTAATTTTCATTATATAGATATCTCGGGAGCTTGTTCTTAAAGACAACTTTTTGTATAGTTTGAAGGAAGTAATATATAGAGCTTTGTTTTGCCTTACTCTCTTTGATTGTATTTTTCTTACTAGCCAAACAAGCTCTGAAGATGTTTCCTCATAGAATGAGTGGCTAGGCTTTTTTTTCTCTTGGAGCTAAGGTAGTTGCGTAGGGTGCCGAGTGCAAGAATTGAGAGTTTTGTTGTTTCAGCTATTAATGAAGAGAAAGTGTGACCCATTATTGGTTTCTATGTTTTTAGTTAACTTAAAACACCTTTAAATCACCTGGACCAACACTTGGTAAGGCAAGTGATCTCCGTCCATTGAGATTCACTAGTTTATCTCTTACAAGCCTTTGGGAGGTGATTTGAAGATAGGATTTTCTAGAATTGCCAACACTTGGTAAGCTTTTGGACTCTAAGGAGACATCTATTAGTTATCGCTTGCGAGCTTGAGAAGGGAAATCCAAGGTTAATGATCACCTTGAATGGCAATTGCTAGGTGAGAGGCACGAGCCATTGCAAAATGAATCAGTGAGAGGGATTTAATGTTGGAATCCATAAAAGGGAAGCATCTGTACCACACCGGTTAGAGAAATAACTATATGTTAATTCTCTAATATGAGGAAAAGATTTAAGTGACCGGAACTCTGTTTTTGTATGAGGAGCCTGACCCCAATGATCCTAAAACTCCAAGAAACACTTTTCTTAATAAGTAATTCCAATACTTTCTTTTTAGTTAGCTTAAAACCAATCCTTTTTAAACCAAAGTTTATGTTTTCTTTTAAAGCTAACCTTGAAATGAAAAAGCATCAATTCAACTTTGAATTATTATCAGTTGTAAGTTGAAAACCCTTCCCAGTGAACGATCCTAGAGCCACTATGCTATGCTTGCTAAGGCTATCCTAGTACATGGTGATATAGGTTATAAATTTTGTTGATTACTCCTGTCTGAGGACCAAAATCAAGGTACACCGGCTAGGCACGAATCAAAATGGCGCCGTTTCCGAGGAAGGTGCCAACTTCATAGTGATATTATTTCAGAGTACTTGTGATCTTCATCACAAGTTTGGTGATTTTTCTTTCATATTATTAACTCTTTTAATCATTTTTTTTACTTGTTCATATTCTAACATATCTTTTAATTTAGTTTTAGTTAATCTTAGTCTTTTTGTAGTCTTGTTTTCTTTTGTATTCTTTTGTTTTTTTTTTTTTTTGTTGCAGTTGATACTAGTTGTGTATGCCAAATTGGATACGAGATAGTGGAAGAAGGCTTGTGAAGCATGAAACACCTCATCACAAGGAATTGGAATTGAGCTTGAACATCATGGAAGCTACACCTGAATATCAGCATAGTCACCATGGTCATCAGGACAATCCCAATGCTTTCAGATCAATGAGGGACCGCATGCATCCACCTCGTATGAGTGCACCATCATGTATAGTGCCCCCTACAGAGCAGCTAGTGATTAGACCACATATTGTTCCACTTCTAGCAACTTTCCATGGGATGGAAAGTGAGAATCCCTATGCACATATCAAGGAATTTGAAGATGTTTTTAATACATTCCAAGAAGAAGAAGCTTCAATCGACTTGATGAGGCTTAAGTTATTTCCTTTTACTTTAAAGGATAAGGCCAAGATTTGGCTTAATTCTTTAAGGCCAAGGAGTATCCGGACTTGGACTGATTTACAAGCTGAATTCCTCAAGAAATTTTTTCGTACTCATAAAACAAATGGCTTGAAAAGGCAAATTTCAAACTTCTCAGCTAAAGAGAATGAGAAATTCTATGAGTGTTGGGAAAGATACATGGAAGCCATTAATGCTTGTCCTCACCATGGTTTAAGGGCTATTAGTGAGTTACTTTTATGATGGGATGTCTTCCTCAATGAAGCAACTCCTTGAGACAATGTGTGGAGGAGATTTCATAAGTAAGAATCCGGAGGAAGCTATGGATTTCTCGAGTTATGTGGCTGAAGTTTCAAGGGGATGGGATGAACCGAACAAAGGAGAAGTGGGGAAGATGAAGTCTCAACCGAATGCCTTTAATGCTAAGGCTGGGATGTACACCTTGAATGAAGATGTTGATATGAAGGCAAAGTTTGTAGCTATGACAAGAAGATTGGAGGAGCTAGAACTAAAAAAGATACATGAAGTGCAAGTTGTTGCTGAAACACCAGTGCAAGTCAAGCCATGTCCTATTTGTCAATCTTATGAACACTTGGTGGAGGAGTGCCCTATAATTCCAGCCGCTAGGGAAAGAGGACCAAGATTCAACAGTGAATGCAAATCCGGAGAAAGTACTTATTAAGGGAAATGGGATGAAGAAACACACACCTCCACCTTTTCCTTAAGCTTTGCATGGGAAAAAGGGGATCAGAAATGCATCAGAAATTCTTGAAGTATTGAGACAAGTGAAAGTCAATATCCCATTGCTGGATATGATTAAACAAGTTCCAACATATGCAAAATTCCTAAAGGACTTGTGTACTATCAAAAGAGGGTTGAATGTGAATAAGAAACCTTCTTGACTGAGCAAGTAAGTACTATCATACAATGCAAGTCTCCTTTAAAGTACAAAGATCTGGGATGTCCTACCATTTCAGTCATGATTGGAGGAAAAGTAGTGGAAAAAGCTTTGTTAGACTTGGGAGCAAGTGTGAATTTGCTACCATACTCTGTCTACAAGCAATTGGGACTTGGTGAATTGAAGCCACCACCAATCACTCTATCTCTAGCAGATAGATCAGTGAAAATTTCAAAGGGGATAATTGAAGATGTCCTAGTTCAAGTTGATAATTTCTACTATCCAGTAGACTTTGTTGCTCTTGACATAGACCAAATTACCAAGGAAGCTAATTATGTTCCTATCATCATTGGAAGGCCATTCCTTGCTACATCAAATGCAATTATAAATAGTAGGAATGGACTCATGCAACTCACATTTGGCAACATGACACTAGAGCTTAATATCTTCTATATGTCCAAAAAGTTGATCACTCCGGAAGAAGAAGAAGGTCCAGAAGAGGTGTGCATTATTGACACTCTAGTGGAGGAGCATTGTAATCAGAAGATGCAAGACAAGTTGAATGAAAGTCTTGGGGATCTTGAAGAAGGGTTGTCTGAACCCTCTGATGTGCTTGCTACTATATAAGATTGGAGGAGGAGAGAAGAGATTCTACCTTTGTTCAATAAAGAGGAGGCACAAGAAGCTGCTAAAGAAGAGACCCCAAAGCTCAAGCTGAAGCCTCTGCCCATGGAGTTGAAGTATACATACCTAGAAGAGAATAAATAATGCCCTGTTGTTATATCTTCATCTCTTACTGGTCCTTAGGAGATATGTCTACTTGAAGTTCTCGAGAGGTGTAAGAAAGCAATAGGATGGCAAATATCTGACTTGAAAGGCATCAGTCCTTTGGTCTATACACATCATATATATATGGAGGAAGAAGCTAAACCAATTTGCCAACCTCAAAGAAGATTGAATCCTCATTTGCAAGAGGTGATGCGAGCTGAGGTGCTGAAGCTACTTCAAGCAGGTATTATCTACCCCATATCTGATAGCCCTTGAGTGAGTCCTACTCAAGTGGTACCAAAGAAGTCAGGGATTACAGTGGTTCAAAATGAAAAGGGAGAAGAAGTTGCTACACGCCTCACTTCAGGATGGAGGGTGTGTATTGATTATAGAAAATTGAATGTTGTGACAAGGAAGGATCATTTTCCATTGCCATTTATTAATCAAGTGTTGGAGAGAGTCTCTGGCCATCCTTTCTATTGTTTCTTGGACAGCTACTCCGGGTATTTTCAAATTGAAATCAATGTTGAAGATCAGGAGAAGACCACTTTCACATGTCCATTTGGAACATATGCCTACAAAAGAATGCCTTTTTGTTTATGTAATGCACCTGCAACATTCCAACAATGTATGCTAAGTATCTTCAGTGATATGGTGGAGCGAATTATGGAGGTTTTCATGGATGACATCACCGTATATGGAAGTACATTTGAAGAATGCTTAGTCAACTTGGAAGCGGTTTTGAATAGATGCATTGAAAAGGACTTGGCGCTCAACTGGGAGAAATGCCATTTTATGGTACAACAAGGAATTGTCCTTAGCCATATCATCTCCGAGAAAGGGATTGAAGTTGATAAATCAAAGGTGGAACTTATTGTCAAATTGCCATCCCCAACAACTGTAAAAGGAGTAAGGCAATTCCTTAGCCATGTAGGGTTCTATAGGAGGTTTATAAAAGATTTTTCTAAGCTTTCAAAGCCTCTTTGTGAACTTTTGGCTAAGGATGCCAAGTTTGTATGGGATGAGAGATGTCAAAAGAGTTTTGATCAATTGAAGCAATTCTTGACAACTGCTCCAATAGTGAGGGCTCCCAACTGGCAACTACCCTTTGAAGTGATGTGTGATGCCAGTGACTTTGCTATAGGAGCTGTGCTTGGCCAAAGAAAAGATGGAAAGCCCTATGTGATCTACTATGCAAGCAAGACATTGAACGAAGCTCAAAGGAACTACACAACTACAGAGAAAGAATTGTTAGCTTTAGTGTTTGCCTTAGACAAGTTTCGTGCTTATCTAGTAGGGTCTTTCATCATTGTTTTCAGTGACCATTCAGCCTTGAAGTATTTATTGACAAAGTAAGATGCAAAAGTAAGGTTGATTAGATGGATTCTCTTACTACAAGAGTTCAATCTCTGAATTAGAGATAAGAAATGAGTGGAGAATGTGGTAGCTGACCACCTTTCAAGGTTGGCTATAGCACACAATTCCCATGTCTTACCTATTAATGATGACTTTCCTGAGGAATCACTTATGTTGCTAGAAAAAACTCCTTGGTATGCTCATATTGCTAACTATTTAGTTATTGATAAAGTTCCAAGTTAGTGGAAAGCACAAGACAGGAAGCACTTCTTTGCAAAGATTCATGCTTATTATTGGGAAGAACCTTTCCTTTTCAAGTATTGTGCAGATCAAATAATAAGGAAGTGTGTCCCTGAAGAAGAGCAACAAGGAATCCTCAGCCATTGCCATGAGAGTGCATGTGGAGGCCACTTTGCCTCTCAGAAAACAGCCATGAAGGTGTTGCAATCAGGGTTTAGTTGGCCATCACTTTTCAAAGATGCCCACACCATGTGTAGGAGCTGTGATAGATGCCAAAGGCTCGGGAAGCTAACAAGAAGAAATCAAATGCCTATGAACCCCATTCTAATAGTTGATCTCTTTGATGTTTTGGGCATTGACTTCATGGGACCTTTTCCAATGCCTTTTGGTAACTCTTATATCTTGGTGGGGGTGGACTATGTTTCTAAATGGGTTGAGACAATCCCCTGTAAACACAATGATCACAGGGTGGTTCTCAAGTTTCTCAAAGAGAACATCTTCTCAAGATTTTGGGTGCCTAAGGCCATAATCAGTGATGGAGGTACTCATTTTTGCAACAAACCTTTTGAAACGCTATTAGCCAAGTATGGAGTGAAGCATAAGGTAGCTACACCTTATCACCCTCAGACTTCCGGGCAAGTTGAGCTAGCAAACAGGGAAATCAATAACATATTGATGAAGGTGGTGAACACGAGCAGAAGAGATTGGTCTAGTAAGCTCCATGATTCACTATGGGCATATAGAACAGCTTAGAAGACTATCCTTGGCATGTCTCCCTATCGCCTAGTCTATGGCAAAGCATGCCATCTCCTTGTGGAAGTTGAATATAAGGCTTGGTGGGCAATCAAAAAGTTAAACATGGACTTAATCAAAGCCGAGGCAAAGATGTGCTTAGACCTTAATGAGATGGAGGAATTAAGAAATGATGCCTACATCAATTCCAAAGTTGCAAAATAGAGGATGAAGAGGTGGCATGATCAATTGATCTCCAACAAAGAATTTCGGAAAGGACAAAGACTCTTACTCTATGATTCAAGGCTCCATATCTTTCCTGGGAAGCTGAAGTCAAGGTGGATAGGCCCTTTCATTATTCACCAAGTGCATCTCAATGGAGTGGTGGAATTATTGAATTCTAACAGCACTGACACCTTTAAAGTCAATGGCCATCATCTCAAACCATTCATCGAGCCATTCAAGTGATATAAGGAGGAAATCAACCTTCTTGATCCATAGAAAGCCTAATCAGAAAGGGGTTAGATGGACTTGGTTTCACCAAAGTCCATATTTTTTTGTTTAATTTTGTTAAATTAAGAGCTTTTTTAATTGTTTTGATTTTAATTTTGGTTTTAATTTGTGTTATTTATATGTAACTTAGACTTTTTGAATGATCTAATTTAGGAGGAATTGCAAAAGAAGTGAAGAAAGGTCTCAGGGAGCAAAAATGAGCTCAGGAGCAAGAAAAATTCAGAGGTCTGCAAGATTTCGCAGCCCAAGAAAGGCCCCTGCGAAATTGGGCATCTGTTGTGAAATGATTTTGTAGCCACAAGGTGCCCACTACGAAATCAAAGGTTGGCTGTGAAAATGGCCTTCCGCTACGAAATGATTTCGCAGCCCTATAGCTACCCCCTGTGAAAATTTTCGCAGCTACGAAACTACCCCTTGGCACACGAGTGCCATTTTGCAGCCCATACCCCCATTTCGCAGCTGCGAAATCACCCAAGCTTTAAAATTTTCAATTTCGCAGCGCAAGCCCCATTTCGCAGCTGCGAAACCACCCCTTGGCACACGAGTGCCATTTCACAGCCCCACCCCCTCATTTCGCAGCTGCGAAATGGGCTGCGAAAACAACCCTCGGCTGCGAAAACGCCATTCCGCTGCAAAAAGTTTAACTGTCACTTGGCCTCCATTTTAAATGTTATAAATTCAAAATTTTCATTTTAAACCGGTCAAATGAACTTCCCTTTGGTGCGAAAGAGGAGCCAAGCTAGAACACCCTTCCAGAGGACCCCCATCTAAGCCCAAGTCGTGTGCGCACCTCCAGCCACTAGTCGTCCCACCAAGTAGAGGACGCGCCTCTGACTTCTCCTATGAGGCGATATGAGACGAGGAGACCACCCACCACACCCAGGGCAAGCTCCTCTCGTGCCAAAAAAGTTAGGTAGTCGTCCCCCTAAGAAGAAAGCAAGGGTATCAGCACTACTTGAGCCATCAGAGCCTCCATCAGAGCCCCCATCAGAGCCTCAGTTGTCTCGACCACCTACCACAGAGTCTCAAATTCTCTCAGGGATGACTCCTAAGGTGGTTATCAGGCGTCCCATGGTCACTCAGCCACCCATTGAGGGTAATTTGGATTGTCGGGCTAAGCCATTCCACCCCAAGCTTTGCTTTGATAGAGCTACCTTCAGGCTTCAGCCACATCTCAGAGATTCCTTCCATCTGCTGCAGAGGTACCATATGGAGCATCTGATGACTCCTAGGGATTTATTTTATCCCCGTGTAGCATTAGACTTTTATCAATCTATGATTATACATCACGTCCGGGATCCTACTGTCATCCACTTCACCATTAACGGACGCCATGGTATCCTAGGATCCAGACATATAGTAGACGCCCTACGCATTCCCTACGAGCCAGCACGTCCCGAGGATTATCGAGTCTGGGCTCATCCTTCCTAAAGTGACATGGTTCATATACTCTCCAGAGCGGCATCCACACGCCCCTATCTGTTGAGGAAGGAGCTCCCGCCCAACACGTTCTTTATAGATGCACTCCTGCGCCATAACATCTATCCACTTCAGCATATGGTGCAGATGAGAAGCACTTTGCTAGAGGCATTGTTTAGGATATCTGAGGGATTCTTCTTTGGTCCTCATCATCTCATTATGGCCACTCTTCTGTACTTTGAAGAGAAGATCCATAGGAAGAAGCTACTAAGAGTGGATGCCATTCCACTTCTATTCCCGAGGTTGCTATGTTAGATTTTGGAGCACTTGGGATATCCATCTGAGCCTCAGCTTGAGCGTAGATGCATTTGCCAAAAGATATTCACTCTCGACAAATGGACGAGTATGACAGCCTATGATGCAGAGCCAAGAGCCCCAGCTGGACCAGAGCATCCAGAGCATCCAGAGGAGCCACAGCTAGTTAAGATACCAGCTAACATGAGAGCACCTGCCCCTACAGTGCCCTCTATAGGACCCATGCCTGAGGTTGCACCTTCTACTCCTCCTGCCACACCAGGGACTCTGCCAGTTATACCATCTACATCAGAGCCCTCTCCTCCATCTGAGTCTAGGATTGCCATATCCATTTTCAAGTTTAGAGGCCTATGTCACACTTTGCAGACATTGACCACTTCTCAGAGCATCCTCACTCAGCAGATGATAGCTCTTCGTGCCCATCAGGAGCAGATTATAGCCACCCAGACCCATCATACTGCCATCCTTAGGCAAATACAACACCACCTGGGTATTATATCGACTCCTGAGCATGCCATTCCTATCCCATCAGAGCCCATAGATCCATCACAAGCCCCTCTTCTCATAGAGCAGACTATGCCCCCTGAGGAGTCGTCTACATGAGAGATTGAGGCATCCATCCCAAGCATTCTGACCTCGACAGCCGAGCCATCATCTTCACATGATCCTCCCACCACTATCTGATCATTTACATAGTTTTCTTTCTATATTTCTTTACTGTAGTAGAACTTATAATCCCATGTTTTTTATGTTTTATATATTGGGATTGGTTGTATTACTTGTTTTCATCTATAGTATACTTTCTTGAAGTAATACAAATCTATCATATTTTTTAGTATTCTTGGCATAATTTTATTCTAATTCCTCTACTCATATCTTTTATTGTTTTTAAAACATGTGGTTTCTCCTATTCTACTCGAACTTCATATCACTCAGGAGGTACCACTTCCTCCCTATATTTTCAATCGCTCTTGCCACATTGAGGACAATGTTCAGCTTGGTTGGGGGGAGAGTTGAGAAAGGAAGTTTTGTTATTAATGCTAAGTTATTTTGGTAATTTAGCTACTTTTTGCTTAATTTTAAAATTTTTTTAAAGTTTTTATTTTACTCTCCATGGTTATTAAGGAAAATTTTTCAAAATGAAAAGGGAAAAATTGAATTTTTGTTTTTTTATTTGACTTAGAGTTTGTATTATGCTTATTAAAGTTGATGAATTGTTGAAACTTCTATTGAATTCAACCTTAGTTCTTCCACTTTAAGCTATTCACACACTGTGCACAATAGGTTCCGAGTATAAGATGAAAAACTATTTCCCTCTTGACTTAGGAAAATTTTAGACTTGGTACCTTTGACCTCATTTAATAGTGTTGGGGCACCTTATAAAAAGTCAATGAGCCTTTGAAAAAAAAAAAAGAAAGAAAAATATTTGCTTACCTTGAAACCCGAGCAAGGTCTGAGGGGTATATGGTGAAAATCTTTAAAACCTGGTGCCCTAAACCTTCATTGGTTGGGAGTCACCGACCTCAATGCTTGTTACAAGGGTGGATAGATGGATTTAAACATAATGTAGGTGCTTGGGTATTAAAATTCATTCTCAAAAGTCCGGTGTAAAATCCAAGGAGTTAGTGGTTGAAATATCCTTAAAGCTTGATGCCCTAAACCATAAGTGGTTGGGAGTCATCGATGGACCCCCATTACATGGACAATTTAGAAAAGAATACCTTTAAGCCTTGTACTCCTACAATGAAAAAATAAAAAATAAAAATTGTGAAACAAAAGGGTGCGTTCTTAGCCTATTGAATTTTGTCAGTTTGCTAAGTGTTGAAAAAGAACTAGGTTGGGGGGAGAGATTAGTTCAACATACTATATTCAGAAGCTATCAAGTAACATTTAGATTTTTGTGGAAGAGTAAGGTTTAGCCCTTTGGAAGTGGAAATGATTTTAAAGCTTCAATTTGCATAATGCCTTCTCTTTATGAATTGTGATTAGGCAAGGTATTTGGTAATTCTTGTTGAATTTTGAGTTTTATTTCTTTAATGTTCCATGTGAGAGTTTGATCATCATGCCACTTCAAATTTTTTGAAGTGATCAACATGATTTTGTAAAGTATATTACTGTTTATTTTACTTTCTCTCCTTCATTGCTAAGGGACTAGCAATATGTCGGTTGGGGGGAGTGATTACTACTCAAAAAGTGTTATTTTGTAGCTTGTAATTAACTCTTTTAAACACTTTTGAGTAGTAGTTATTACCTTTTAACTCAATTAGCATATTAAGTACCTTTACAATCGTTTCTAATCAAATTGTGTTAAGTTTTGGTGTTTTTGATAGTATTTTGATCACCAAAGCAATCCAAGATTGAGGAGAGTTCTATGGAATCCATGGCAAAGCAACTGGAAGCTCATTTATATGAAGAACCTAAGCCTTGAAGCTTTATAAGTCCTTTTCCATAAGCAAATCATGAATGCAAGGAGGGAAAGCAAAGAGAGAAATCTAACATGAAGAATTCAAGAGGACAGAAACTGTTGGACACTTTTGGAGCATTTCCTAGAGTCCATTTCAAGTATACTATATGTCGTTCTGAAGCTCGGGAAGTAAAAAGTCCAACGCTTTAAATGGTACATGAATCGGAGTTGAAATGAAGAAGTTATAACCATTGGAAGCCAATCACACCAAGCTGAAGGCCAATTTTGCAGCTGCGAAATCAGCCTTTGGCTGCGAAATGGAGACCTTCAGCTTACGAAATTTTGCAACCATCTTGCATGCCTGCGAAATCCTCTTGAGTGCTTCCAGATATTTGCGATCGACACTTTTAGATTTTTTTTTTTCAGATATTTGTTGTTTAAATCCCCATTTTCTCCTTGTAATCCACCAATCATAGGATTCCTTAGTTAACAAGTAAGAACAAAGGGTGAATAACCTCAGATATATTGTTTGTAATTTTCATTACACAGATATCTCGAGAGCTTGTTCTCAGAGACAACTTTTTGTATAGTTTGAAGGAAGTAATATACAGAGCTTTGCTCTGCCTTACCTGTTCTCTTTGATTGTATTTTTCTTGCTAGCCAAACAAGCTCTGAGGATGTTTCCTCAGAGAATGAGTGGCTAGGCTTTTTGTCTCTTGGAGCTAAGGTAGCTGGGTAAGGTGCTAAGTGCAAGAATTGAGAGTTTTGTTGTTTCAACTATTAATGAAGAGAAAGTATGACCCGTTATTGGTTTCTATGTTTTTAGTTAACTTAAAACACCTTTAAATCACCTGGTCCAACACTTGGTAAGGCAAGTGATCTCCGTCCATTGAGATTCACTAGTTTATCTCTTGCGAGCCTTTGAGAGGTGATTTGAAGGTAGGATTTTCTAGAATTGCCAACACTTGGTAAGCTTTTGGACTCTAAGGAGACATCCATTAGTTATCTCTTGCGATCTTGAGAAGGGAAATCCAAGGTTAATGGTCACCTTGAATGGCAAATGCTAGGTGAGAGGCACCAGCCATTGCAAGATGAATAAGTGAGAGGAATTTAATGTTGGAATCCATAAAAGGGAAGCATCTATACCACACCGGTTAGAGAAATAACTATATGTTAATTCTCTAATGCGAGGAAAAGATTCAAGTGACCGGAACTCTATTTTTGTATGAAGAGCCTGACCCTAGTGATCCTAAAACTCCAAGAAACACTTTTCTTTATAAGTAATTCCCAGTACTTTCTTTTTAGTTAGGTTAAAACCAACCCTTTTTAAACTAAAGTTTGTGTTTTCTTTTAAAGCTAACCTTGACATGAAAAAGCATCAATTCAACTTTGAATTGTTATCAGTTGTAAGTTGAAAACCCTTCCCAGTGAACTATCCTAGAGCCACTATGCTATACTAGTTGAGGCTATCCTAGTACATGGTGATTTAGGTTATAAATTTTGTTGATTACTCCTGTCTGAGGACCAAAATCAAGGTACACCAGCTAGGCACGAATCAGTTCACAACATCTAGAGCCCTCAACTTATGACCTAGAGTCGTTTATGTCATCTATAACCCTGAGTTGTTCATAGAATATAAAGGCCTTACCTCACTACTCGGTGTAATTCATGTCATCCTTAGTCTTGAGTTGTTCATAGCATCTAGAGGCCAGAGCACTTTTTCCCAAGTCGTTCATATCATCAATAACCTGAGTTGTTCATAACATCTATAACCCTGAGTTGTTCATAGCATTAAGAGCCTTAAGGTTATAGGACCTTGAGTCATTTATATCATTCACAACCCTAGTTATACATAGCATTTAAAACCTTGGGTTGATGACCCATAGTTGTTCATGTCACCCACATCACTGAGTTGTTCATAACATCTAGAGCCTTATGCACATGACCCTGAGTTGTTCATATCATCCACACCTCTTATTGTACATAGTATTTAGAGTCTTGAACTCACAACCCAAAGTCGGTGTTATCATCCACATCTTGAGCTATTCATAGCATCTAGAGAATTGAGCTCATGGCCTATAATCATTTATATCCTCCACAACCCTAAGTTGTTCATAGCATCTAGACCCTTGAGCTCACGGGACCCTAAGTCATTCATATCAACCACAACCTTGAGCATCTTATTGCATCCAGAGCCATGAGCTCATGACCCGAACTCGTTCATGTCATCAACAACCCTGAGTTGTTTAGAGCATCTACAGCCTTGAGCTCATGACTCAGACTCATTCATGTCATCTAGAGCCCTGAGTTGTTCATTACTTTTAAATCATTAAGCTCACAACCTAGAATCTTTCATATCATCCTCAACCTTGATCTGTCTATAGGATCTACAGCCTTGTGCTCATGGAATCCTGAGTCGTTCATATCATCCACAAGCCTCAACTATACATCCCATCTAGAGCTCTGAGCTCACTAGCAAAATTCGTTCATGTCATCCACAACCCCGAGTTATTCATAACATCTAGGGGCTTGAGCACACTTCCCCTAGTTGTTCATATCATCAATAGCTTGAGTTGTTCATTGTATTTACAACCTTGAGTTGTTCATAGCATCTAGAGACTTGAGCTTATGGGACCCCAAGTCCTTCAAATCATCCACAACCTTAGCTGTACATAGCATTTAGAACCCTGAGCTCACGACTTAGAGTTGTTCATGTCATCCATATCACTAAGCTATTCATAGTATCTAAAGCCTTAAGTAAACGACCCCAAGTCATTCATATCATCCACACCTCTAGCTGTATACAACATTTAGAGTCTTGAGCTCATGAACTGGAGTCATTCATGTCATCCATTGTCCTAAACTGTTCATAGCATCTAAAGCCTTGAGCTCACGACCCATAATTGTTCATATCTTCCACAACCTTGAGTTGTTCATACATCTAAAGCCTTTAGCTCACGAGTCCTAGAGTCATTCATATGAAGCACAAACTTAAGCTTCTTATTGTATTTAGAGTGTGTGAGTTCTTGAATTGGAGTCATTCATGTCATCCACAACCTTGAGTTGTTCATAGCATCGAGAGCCTTGAGCTCATAAGACCTCAAGTTGCTCATACCAACCACACCCTTGAGTTGCTCATAACATCTAGAGCTGTGAGGTCACGACCAGGAGTCGTTTATGTCGTCCATAGCCTTAAGTTGTTTACAACATCTAGAGCCATGTGCTCATGACCTAGAATTATTCATATCATCCATAACCCCGAGCTGTTCATAGAATATAGAGCCTTAAGCTCAAAGGACCCCAAGTCGTTCATATCAATCACAACCTTAAGCTACTCATAGCATCTACAACTGTGAGCTCATGACCTTGAGTTGTTCATGGCTTTTAAATCCTTGAGCTTACGAACCAGAATCTTTCATATCCTCTACAACCCTGAGCTATCCACAAGATCTAGAACCTTGGGCTCACGAGACCTTAGGTCTTTCATATCATCCTCAATTCTCAGCTGTTCATTACATCTAGAACCCTGAGCTCTTAACCCGAAGTCGTTCATGTTATCCATAACCCTGAGTTGTTGATAGCATCTAGGAGCTTGAGCACACTATCTCAAGTCGCTCATATCGTCAATAGCTTGAGTTGTTCATTGCATTTATAGCCTTAAGTTATTCATAACATCTAGAGACTTACACTCATGGTATCTCGATTCATTCATATCATGCATAGCCCTAGCTATTCATAGCATTTTGGACCTGGGGTCGTTCTTGTCATCCATAGTCATGAGCTGTTCATAGCATTTAAAGCCTTGAGATCACGACCTGAAGTCATTCATGTGATCCATAACGCTGAGTTGTTCATAGCAACTAGAGCCTTGAGATCACGACTCGGAGTCATTCATGTCATCCACAACCTTGATCCATTTATAACATCTAGAGCCTTGAGCTCACAACTTAAAATCTTTCATGTCATCCATAACCCTAAACTATCACAACCCAAAATCTTTCATGTCATCCATAGCCCTAAACTATTCATAGCATCTAAAGCCCTGAACTTAGGACCCGAAGTCATTTGTGTTATCCACAACCTTAAGTTGTTCATAGCATCTAGAGTCCTAAGCTCATGACTCAAAGTCGTTCATGTAATGCACAACCTTAGGTTGTTCATAACATCTAGAGTCTTGAGCTCACGACCCGGTGTCGTTCATGTCATCCATGGCCCTTAGCGGTTCAAACCATCTAAAGCCCTAAGCTCATGACCTAGAGTCATTCATGTCTTCCTCATCTCTTAGTTGTTCATAGCATCTAGAGACCTTAGCTCACGACTTTGAGTCATTCATATCATCCACAACCATAACCTGTTCATAGTATTTAGAGCCTTGAGCTCATGACCCGGAATTATTCATGTCATCCAACACTCTATGGTGTTCATAGAATCTAACGCTTTGAGCTCAGACCAAGAAATATTCATATCATCCATAGCCTTGAGTTGTGCATAGCATCTAGAGCCTTGAGCTCATTACCCAAATTCATTCATGTCAAGCACAACCCTAAGTTATTCATATCATCTATAGCCCTAAGCTCATGACCCAAAGTCACTCATATCATCCATAGTCCTAAGTGGTTCAAAGCATCTAGAGCCTTAAGCTCATAACCTGGGGTCATTCATGTCTTCATCGACTCTTAGTTGTTCATAGTATCTAAAGACCTTATCTCACAACCCTAAATCGTTCATATCATCCACATCCATAAGTTGTTCATAGAATTTAGAGCCTTGAGCTCAAAAGCTGGAATTGTTCATGTCATCCAACATTCTATGGTGTTTATAGAATGTAAAGCCTTGAGCTCACAACTAAGAACCATTCATATTATCCATAGCCCTGAGTTGTACATAGCATATAAAGCCTTAAGCTAGCAAGACACCAAGTCATTGATATCATCCATAACCCTCAACTAGTCATAACATCTAGAGCCCTAAGCTAAATACATTGATTCTTTCATGTCATCCACATCCTTAAGCTGTTTATAGCATCTAGAGCCCTCAACTCAAGATTTAGAGTCATTCATGTCATCCACAATCCTAAGCTATTCATAACATCTAGAGCCTTGAGCACATGACCCTAAGTCATTCATATAAGCCACAACCTAAGTTTTACATAGCATTTAAAACCTTAAGCTCATGACTCGGAGTCATTCATGTCATCTAGATCCAAAGCCTTGAGCTCACGAGACCCCGAGTCGTTCATATCCACCACAACATTGAACTCATGACCACAAGTAGTTCCTAACATCCACAACCTTGAGTTGTTCATAGCATCTAGAGCCTTGAGGTCATAAAACCCCAAGTTGTTCATATCCACCATAGCCTTCTACATCTCCTAGCATCTTAATTCGTGAGCTCATGACCTAAAGTCATTCATGTCATTAACAACCTTGAGTTGTTCATAGCATTGGGAGCCCTTAGCTCATGGGACCCTAAGCCGTTCCTATCATTTGTAGCCCTAAACTGTTCATAACATCTAGAGCTTAGAGCTCATGACCCAAAATCATTCATATCATCCACAGCCCTGGGCTATTCATAGTGCCTAGAGCCAAAAGCTTATGGGACCTTGAGTCCTTCATATCATCCACAACCCTTAGTTGTTCATAACATGTAGTGCCCTAAACTTATGACCTAAAGACGTTCAGGTCATTAAAACCCTGAGCTGTCCATAGCATTTGCAACCATGAGCTCATGAACTGAGGTCGTTCTTGTCATTCTCTGCCTTGAGTAGTTCTTAGCATTTAGAGCCTTGAGCTCATGATCCAAAATCTTTCATATCATCTAGAGCCTTAAGTTGTTCATAACATTTAGAGCCTTTTGCTCATGACACCCTAAGAAGTTCATATCATCCACAACCATGAGTTGTTCATAGCACCTTGAGCTCTAAGTTCACGACCTAAAATCATTCATGTAATCCACAACCCTAAGATGTTCATATCATTTAGAGCCCTAAGCTCACGAGACCTCGAGTCGTTCATATCAACCACATCCTTAAGCTACTCATAGTATCTAGAGTCGTGAGCTCATGACCCAAATTCGTTCATGTCATCCATAACCCTGAACTTTTCTAAGCATTTAAAGCCTTCAGTTCACAACCCAGAATCGTTTATATCCTTCATAGCCTTGAGTTGTTTATAGCATCTAGAGCCCTGAGTTCATGAGACCTTGAGTCATTCATATCATCAACAACCTTGAGTTACTCATAATATTTAAAGCCCTCAGCTCATGAACTACAGTCATTTATGTCATCCACAATCTTGAGCTATTCATAGCATCTATAGCCCTAATTTCATTACCTGGAGCCGTTCATGTCATCCACAACCTTGAGTTGTTCGTAGCATCTAAACCTTTAAGCTCATAAGACGTTGAGTTATTCATATCATCCACAACGCTGAGTTGTTCATAGCATCTAAAGCCCTGAGCTCATAACCCGGAGTTGTTCATGTCATCTATGATTACTACTCAAAAAGTGTTATGTGATAGCTTGTAATTAACTCTTTTAAACACTTTTGAGTAGTAGTTGTTACCTTTTAACCCAATTAACATATTAAGGACCTTTGCAATCAATTCTAATCAAATTGTGTTAAGTTTTGGTGTTTTGATAGCTTTTTGATCACCAAAGCAATCCGAGATTGAGGAGAGTTCTTTGGAATCCATGGCAAAGCAATGGAAAGCTCAAAAACATGAAGAACCAAAGCTTTGAAGTCCTTTTCCATAAGCAAATCCGGAATGCAAGGAGGGGAAGCAAAGAGAAATCTAACATGAAGCATTCTTGATGACAGTCATGTCAGCCACTTTTGGAGCACTTCTTGGAGTTCAATTTATTCATGCTATATTTCATTTTGAATCTCAGGAAGTCAGAAATCCAATGCTTTAAACGGTGCATGATTCGGAGTTGAAATGAAGGAGTTACAGCCATTGGAAGCCGATCACTCCAAGCTGAAGGAAGATTTTGCACGGCTGCGAAATCAGCCTTGGGCTGCGAAAATGGTGTCCTTTTGCTGCGAAATTTCGTAGCCCTCTTGCACGCATGGCTACGGTGTTCTCCTGAAGCTTCCCGATATTTGTGATAGATATTTTGAGATATTTTACTTTAGATATTTGATGTCTAAATCCCCAAACTCTCCTTGTAACCCACCTATCATAGGATTCCTTAGTCTTTAAGTAAGAACAAAGGGTGAATAACCTCTTATATATAGTTTGTAATTTTATTTACATAGGAGATCGATCATTTATCAATATGTAATTGGTAGAAAGAAGAAATATATTTTACAGAGCACTTGCTCTGTTTTTCCTTCATATTTTTGTTTTCTCGTTAGTTTTCTTTCTAGCCAATCAAACTCTGAGGATTTTTCCTCAGAGGATGAGAGGCTAGGCTCTTCGTCTCTTGGAGTGAAGAAAGCCGGGTAAGTTTCCTCATGCATAAATTGGATGTTTTGTTGTTTTAGTTTTTAATGAAGAGAAAGTGTGACCCGTTAATGGTTTTTATCTTTTTAGTTAACTTAAAACGCCTTTAAATCACCTGGGCCAACACTTGATAAGGCAAATAATCTCCATCCATTGAGATGCACTTGTTTATCTCTTGCAAGCCTTTGGAAGGTGGTTTAGAGGTAGGATTTTCTAGAATAGCCAACACTTGGTAAGCTTTTGGACTCTAAGGAGACATCCATTAGTTATCTCTTACGGGCTTGTGAAGGGAAATCCAAGGTTAAAGATCACCTTGAATGGCAAGTGCTAGGTGAGAGGTATGAGCCATTGCAAGATGCATCAGTGAGAGGGATTTAGTGTTTGAACCCATTAAAGGGAAGCATCTGTACCACACCTGTTAGAGAATTAACTATATGTTAATTCTCTAATGCGAGGAAAAGAAACAAGTGACCGGCACTCTCCTTTTTGTATGAGGAACCTGAGCCTAGTGATCTAAACTCCAAGAAACATTATTCTTTGTAAGTAAAATCAGTTACTATTTTTGGTTAGTTTAAAACCAAACCTTTTTCATTCAAACATCTTTATGTTTTATTTTAAAGCTAACCTTGAAATGAAAAGGCACCAATTCAACTTTGAATTAATATCAATTGTGAAGTGAAAACCCATCCCAGTGAACGACCCTAGAGCCACTATGCTATGCTAGCTAAGGCTATCCTAATATATGGTGTAATAGGTTATAAATTTTGTTGATTACTCCCTGAGGACCAAAATCAAGGGACACCAGCGGGACACGTATCAAATGGCACCATTGTTGGGGACCATTGAGATGACATGATCAGCTGAGACACCAATTGGGAACGAATCAATCTATAACCTTGAGTTGTTCATAGCATTGAGAATCCTAAACTCAACGGACCCCGAGTAGTTTCTATCATCTGTATCCCTTAGTTGTTCATAGAATCTAGAGCCCTGAGCTCATAACCCAGATTTGTTTATATCATCCTCAGCCTTAAGCCATTAATAATACCTAGAGTCATGAGCTAATGGGACCCCAAGTTCTTCAAATCATATATAGCCCTTAGTTGTTCATAACATCTGGAGCCTCAAGCTTATGACCCGCATACATTCAAGTCGTCGATAACCCTGAGCTTTTTATAGCATTTACAACCATAAGCTCATGACCTAGAGTTGTTCATGTCATCCACTGCCCTGAGCAGTTCGTAGCATCTAGAGCCTTGAGCTGACAACCCAAAATTGTTCATATCATCCAAAACCCTGAGTTATTGATAACATCTAGAGCCCTTAGCTTGCGAGACCTAAGTCATTCATGTCATCCACAACCATGAGTTATTCATAGAATCATGTGCCCTATGCTAATGATCAAGAATCGTTCATGTCATCCATAACCTTAAGCTATTCATAGCATTTAGAGCCTTAATGCCATGGGACCCTGAGTCGTTCATATCAACCACATGCTTAAGCTGCTTGTAGTATCTAGAGTCGTGAGCTCACAACCCAAAGTTATTCATGTCGTCCATAACCCTAAGCTTTTCTAAGCATCTAGAGCCATGAGCTCACAACCTAGAACTATTAATATCTTATACAGCCTTGAGCTTTTCATAGCATACAGAGCCTTGAGTTCATGGGATTTCCAATTGTTCATATAAACCATAGGCTTGATTTGCTCGTAGCATTTGGAGCTATGAGCTTACAACCTAAATTTGCTCATGTCATCCACAACCTTAAGCAATTCATAACATCTATAGCCCTGAGTTCACGACTTGGAGTTGTTCCTGTCATCCATAGTCCCTGAGTTGTTCATAACATTTAAAGCCCTAAGCTCACGGGACCTTAAGTCGTTCATATCATCCACAACCCTGAGCTATTCATATCATCTAACCCCCTGAGTTCATGACCTAGAGTCATTCATGTCATCAACAACCTTGAGTTTTTCATAGGATAGAGAGCCTTGAGCTTAAGGACCTTGGATTATTCTTATCATCCATAGCCCTTAGTTGTTCATAGCATCTAGTGCCCTGAGCTTACGACCTAGAGTTGTTTAGGTCATCGACAGCTCTATGCTTTTCATAGCATTTACAACCATGAGCTCATGACCTGAGGTCTTTCATGTCATCCACTGCCTTGAGTAGTTCGTAGCATCTAGAGCCTTTAGCTCACAACCTAAATTCGTTCATGTCAACCATAGCCTTGAGCTTTTCTAAGCATCTAGAGCCTTGAGCTCACAACCCAGAATCATTCATATTCTCCATAGCCTTGAGTTGTTCATAGCATCTAGAGCCCTAAGTTCACGAGACCCCAAGTCATTTATATCAACCACAGCCTTGATCTGCTCATAGCATTTAGAGCCATGAGCTCATGACCCAAAGTCGTTCATATCATCCATAACCTTGAGTTGTTCATAGCATCTATAGCTTTGAGTTCACAACCTGGAGTTGTTCATGTCATCCATTACCATAAGTTGTTCATAACATTTAGAGCCTTGAGCTCACATGACACCAAGTTATTCATATCATCCACAATGCTAGGTTGTTCATAGTATCTAAAGCCTTAAGCTCATGACTTAGAGTCATTCATGTCATTTATAACCTTGAGTTGTTCATAGCATTAAGAACCCTAAGCTAACGAGACCCCGAGTCATTTCTATCATCTTTAGCCCTTAGCTGTTCATAACATCTAGAGCCTTGACACAACCCAGATTCATTCATATCATCCAAAGCCCTGAGCTATTTATAACGCCTAGAGTTGTGAGCTCAACGGACCCCAAGTCCTTCTTGTCATCTACAACTCTTAGTTGTTTATAGCATATGTAGCCTTGATGTTATGATCCACAAACATTCAATTCATTAAAAACCCTAGCCTTTTCATATCATTTACAACCATGAGCTAATGACCTGGAGTCGTTCATGTCATCCAATGCCTTAAGTAGTTCGTAGCATCTAGAGCCTTAAGCTCATAACCCGAAATTGTTCATATCATCCAAAGCCCTTATTTATTTATAACATCTAAAGCCCTTAGCTCACGAGACCCCAAGTCATTCATATCATCAACAAACATGAGTTGTTCATAGAATCTTGAGCCCTTAGCTAATGACCTAGAATCATTCATGTCATACATAGCCCTAAGCTATTCATAGCGTCTAGAGCCCGAAGGTCATAGGACCCTGAGTTGTTCATATCAACCATAGCCTTAAGTTGCTCATAGTATCTAGAGTTGTGAGCTTACAACCCAAAGTTGTTCATGTTGTCTATAGCCCTTAGATTTTCAAAGCATCTATAGCCATGAGCTCATAACCCAGAATCATTCATATCCTCCACAACATTAAGCTTTTCATAGCATCTAGAGCCTTGAGTTCACAACACCTCGAGGCGTTCATATAAACCATTGCCTTGAGCTGCTCATAGCATTTGGAGTTGTGAGCTCATGAATCAGAGTCGTTCATGTCATCCACAACCTTGAGCTGTTCATAGCATCTACAACCCTGAGTTCATGACCTAGAGTTGTTCATGTCATCCACAACCCCTGAGTTGTTCATAGCATTTAGAGGCTTAAGCTCACAAGACCACGAGTCATTCATATCATCCATAGCCCTGAGTTGTTCATAGCATTTAGAGCCTTAAGCTTTGTAGACCCTCAATTTTGTCCCTCGACATTGGCATTTATCCTTCGGGTGTCACATCCACCCATCATTCGCATATGGCACCACTGGGGCCCCTTTTGGGCTTAGTCTGTGTCCGAGCCTCGTGTGGGTTTGTCTGCGGTCCATTGTGGTGCATATGTGGTTCATTTTGGAGGGTCACCATGGCCATTTTCCTAGTCATTCACATCACGCTATAGGAAGGAAGTGGGGTCATCCCAATGTTTTAGCTTAGTTGGAGTTTATAGGGGCATGTTGAGGTTCGGAGCACTCGGGCTTGTTTTGATCGTATCTCCCTCATCCAAACTCGGAATCAAGAACCGTTTCTTTTTATGGATTTCTTATTCTTCCAGGAACATTCTGCAAAATATTCAAAATTTTTTGCAACCGGTCAGCTGGTTGGCAGCCGGTTCAGCCGGTTCATCGAGTCAGCCGGTGTAGAACACTGATTTTTGATAATTGTTTTGATCATATCTCCATCTTCCGAACTCTGAATCATGCACCGTTTTTTTTCATGGATTCCTTACTCTTCTAGGAACATTCTTTCAAATTTTCAAAATTTTTTGCCATCGGTTCGACCGGTGGGCATCCGGTTCGTCCGGTTCAGCCGGTTCATTGAGTCAGCTGAGGTAAAACACTAATTCTAGTAATTTTGGGGCCCAAATCCTACATGGCTCACCCCTGTAAGCTCCAGATTGGTTTTGGGCAATGTTGTGGGTCCATTTTGGACCTTGGTTTGGGTTCCTTGCAGCCCACCACGAATCCATATGGATTCTTGGTGGTGAAGCAAGCTGAAAGCTGAAGGGAGTGAGCTGGCCTTGTAAGTTTAAGAGAAGTAATGAGGGGTGTGGTTCCCATGCTGATGAAGGGGATTTCGGTGCTGAAGGGGAAGGAACCTAGGAGGCTAAAATGCTGAGAGGGGTATGAGTATAAAAGGTGGGAAGAGAGGAGAGCAAAAGACCTTTTGGCATTTTCAGAAAGAGGGGAAATTTTGCTGGTGAGAGAAACAAAAAGGTCAGGAGCATCTTCTGAGTTGAGGGTGTGGGGGAAAGCTTCAGCACTGTGGTTTCTTTGAAGAGGAGAATGACAGCATCTTAGTTTTGGGAGTCATCATTGGCATACACGGATCATATTTGGTGGAGATTCTAAAGTAAGCATGCTGAATTTTCTTTGCTGACAGTTTATCTTCCTCGTCTTCATATGTTTTTCTCCTTCCTCATCATCTTTTCTTCCCTTTGATATGAATATTGTATTGCTTGGGTGTGGATAACAAAGGCCACACATGATTTTTGTTGATTGGTTATGAATAGTTTAGGAACTTTCTAACTGAATTTGGGATTTTTTTTATCAACCGGATGAACCGGTTCAACCGGGTGAACCAGTTCATCCGGTTCAGCCCCATAACTGGCTGCCTCTGTCAGCCATGGGGAACACCTGCCTTTCTTGGTCTGGTTCTCACTCATCCGGGCTCGGAATTGAGAACCATTTCTTTTGTTTGCTTCCTTAATCCATTAGGAACTTTCTGACCAAATTTTGGATTTTTTATCAAACGGATGGACCAGTTGGGAACCGGTTCAACCGGTTCAGCCCCATAACTGGCTGCCTCTGTCAGCCATGAGGAACACCTGCCTTTCTTGGTCTGGTTCTCCCTCATCTGGGCTCGGAATTGAGAACCGTTTCTTTATTTTGCTTCCTTAATCACTTAGGAACTTTCTAACCAAATTTGGGATTTTTTATCAACCGGATGAACTAGTTGGGAACCGGTTCAACCGGTTCAGCCCCATAACTGGCTGCCTCTGTCAGCCATGGGGAACACCTGCCTTTCTTGGCCTGGTTCTCACTCATCCGGGCTCGGAATTTAGAACCGTTTCTTTTTGTTGCTTCCCTAATCCCTTAGGAACTTTCTGACCAAATTTGGGATTTTTTATCAACCTTATGGACCAGTTGGGAACAGGTTCAACCGGTTCAGCCCCATAAGTGGCTGTCTCTGTCAGCCATGAGGAGCACCTGCCTTTCTTGGTTTGGTTCTCACTCATCCGGGCTCGGAATTGAGAACCGTTTCTTTCTTTTGCTTCCTTAATCACTTAGGAACTTTTTGACAAAATTTGGGATTTTTTATCAACCGGATGAACCAGTTGGTAACCGGTTCAACCGGTTCAGCACCATAACTGGCTGCCTCTGTCAGCCATGAGGAACACCTGCCTTTCTTGGTCCTATTCTCACTCATCCGGGCTCGGAATTGAGAACCGTTTCTTTTGTTTGAATCCTCACTCATTTAGGAGTTTTATAGAAAAATTTGGGAATTCTTCTCAATAGGTTGTACCAGTTGAGAACTAGTTCAACCTGTTCTGCTGAAGGACTTTAGGTAGCCCTCGATTTTGGCATTTTTCGAGCCCTTATCCATTGGGGCTCAAACCCATTTGCTATAGGGCGCTTGTGAGTCATCTTGAAGGTTTAATTCAGTGTTTGATTTCAGTTAGTATGGGCAATTTTGAAGTTATGGGTGGTGTGGTCTAGGTAAGTCTAGTTTGATTTGTATGACATTTGGGGCGTCCATTACCTGATCTCAACTAGCCTTCTTCCTGTTTGGCATAAAATTTTATGCTTGATTCTGAATACATGTTGCGTGGCTGACTCACCCTCTGCTGTAGCACATGGCTAGGGACCACAGGTACGCACCGTTGGTTTTGATTGTTGAATCATATGCATGTATGGTGCCTAATCCTGAATTTTTGTTACATGTTTATCTGTGTTTGGCTGACCTTTTATGCAGCGCATGGCTGGGGACCACAGGTACGCACCCATTGTTTTGGGTTGGTTGAATTCATATGCATGCCAAATACCAATTAGGATTGTGTGATTCATGACATCTATTTAGCCTAGGGTTTCATCTTTGACCCATATGCTCCCACATACCCCAATTCATTAGTAGAGACCGAGTTCCGGGCCTAGAGGGGTGCTACCTCGCATGAGGTACCTTCCCAATGGGTAACCTGATCCCCGGACCCAGAATCTAGTTTTCGCAGACTGCTTTTTTTCCATACTGGGGTCATTAGGGGTTTTGGTTCTTACTTAATTTTCCCCTTTTTAAAAAATAAAAATAAAAAGTAAGTGGCGACTCCATACAACACCGTTCCTCACCGGGGGCGGGTTTTTCAAAACTGGAGAACTCAAACTTTTTCATTCCTTCTTTTCTTTTTATAGCGAGTCGCGCCGGTCCGGTGGATCGGGTGAGGGTCCACAAGCTCACAAGACCACGAGTCACTCATATCATCCGTAGCCCTGAGCTGTTCATAACATTTAGAGCCCTTAGCTCATGAGACCCTAAGTCGTTCATATCATCCACAACTATGATCTGTTCATAGCATCTTGAGAGCTCACGACCCAAAATCGTTCATGTCATCTACAACCTTGAGCTGTTCATAGCATTTAGAGCCCTATGCTCATGAGACCTCAAGTCATTCATATTAACCACAACCTTAAGCTACTCATAGCATCTAGAGTCGTGAGCTCACGACCCAAAGTCATTCATGCAGTCAACAGCCATGAGTTTTTCTAAGCATCTAGAGTCTTGAGCTCACAACATAGAATCATTCATATTCTCCACAACCTTAAGCTATTCATAGCATCTAGAGCCCTGAGTTCACGGGACCCCAAATCATTCATATTAGCCACAACCTTGAGCTGCTCATAACCTCTAGAGTTGTGAGCTCACGACTCATGGTCGGTCATACCATCTAGAGGACTAAGCACACAACCTCGAGTTGTTCATATCATCCACAACTTTGAGTTCTTCATAGCATTTAGAACCTTGAGCTCATGACCTAGAGTTATTCATGCCATCCACAACCCTGATTTGTTCATAGCATCTAGTGCTTGAGCTCACGGGACCCCGAGTTGTTCATATCGACCATAGCCTTGAGCAGCTCATAGCATCTAGAGCCACAAACTCACGACCTGAAGTCGTTCATGTCATCCATGGCCCTGAGTCATTCATAGCATCTAAATCCCTAAGCTTACGGGACCTCAAGTCATTCATATCATCTGAAACCCTCATTTGTTCATAACATATGGAGCCCCAAGCTTACAACCCTGAGTTGTTCATTTCATCAACAACCTTGAGCTGTTCATAGTATTTAGAGCCTTGAGCTCACGACGTAGAGTTGTTCAGGTCATCTTCAAAGAATCTAGAACCTTGAGTTTGTGACCCAAAATCATTCATATCATCCAAAGCCTTAAGTTGTTCATAGAATTTAGTGTCTTATGCTCACAGGACCCCTAGTTGTTCATATCTATCATAACCTTGAGTTTCATATCATCTAGAGTCGTAAGCTCATGACCTGGAGTCGTTCATGTTATCCACAACCTTGAGCTATTCATAGCAACTAGAGCCTCAATCTCATGAGACCTGAGTCATTCAAATTACCTACGACCCTCAATTGTTCAAAACATCTAGAGCTGATTCGTCCCCAATTGGTGTACTTTTGATTCAGTCCTCAGACGGGAGTTATCAACAAAATTTATAAACCTAATTCATCATATACTAGGGTAGCATAGTTAGCATAACATAGTGGTTCTAGGATCGTCCACAGGGATGGGTTTTCATATCACACGTGATATTAGTTACATAATTGAATTGGTGCTTTTTCTTTTATGAGTTAGCTTTAAAAGAAAACATAATCTTTGGTTGAAAAATAGTGGTTGGCTTTAATCTAACCAAAAATAGTAACTGAGTTTAATTACAAAGAAAAGGTTTCTTGGAGTTTCAGGTTACTAGGTTCAGGTTTCTTATACAAAAGGGGAGATTTCGGATCTTTTCCTCACATTAGGGATTTAACCTATAGTTATCTCTCGAACCGGTGTGTTACACTGCTTCCCATTAATGGTTTCAAACACTAAAGTCCTCTCACTTATGCATCTTGCAATGGTTCATACCTCTCACCTAGTATTGGCCATTCAAGGTGATCCTTAACCTTGGATTACCCTTCAAAAGCTCGCAAAAGATAACTAATGGATGTCTCCAGGAAGTCCTAAAAGCTTACCAAGTATTGGCTATTCTAGGTAATCCTACCTTTAAACCACCTCCCAAAGGCTTGCAAGAGATAAATAATGGATCTCTATGGATGGAGTCCGAAAAGCTTACCAAGTGTTGGCCCAGGTGATTTTAAGGGATTTTAAGTTAACTATAAAAATAAAAACCATTAACAGGTCACAACTTCTCTTCATTTAAAAATGAAACAAGGAAAACTCCCACTTTTGTATCTGGATCCCTTACCAAGCTTCTTTTAGTACAAGAAATAAAAGAGCCTAGTGATTACTACCAAAAAGTGCTATTTTGTAGACCTAATTATAACGGTTTTAAGCACCTTTGTGTAGTAATCATATTCATTTAACCCAATTAATTCATTAAGGTCCTTAGTAATTGGTTTTAACCATTTTGTGTCAAGTTTACATGTTTTTATCAGCTTATGAATCAATTCAAGCATGCCAAATGATGGAGGAGCTACTTGGACAAGTTAAAGGGAGGATTTTGGAAGTTTACAGGCTTGAATTTCAAGTGGAAGCACGAGCACAAGCAAAGAGAAGCGAAGAGGAGAACAGAGGACAGCAAATGCAGTCTTCTTTCACACTTTTGGAGCACTTTCCAAAGTCCATTTTCTACATGCTATATACCATTTCAAAGCTCAGGAAGTCAAGAATCCAATACTTCAAACGGTGTACAATTTGGAGCTGAAATGAGGAAGATATGGCCTTCGGAAGACAACTGCATCAAATCTTGTGAAATTTCGCAAGGTGAATTTCTCCTTGCGAAATTTCGCAAGGGGATTTTCCTCACGATGCGAAATTTTGCCATTTCGCAACGTTGCGAAATTTCGTAAGGAGGATTTAGGCACATTGCGAAAATGCCGAATTTCCTCTGTTTCTCCACGCACGCACCACCGACTTCCCATATATTTTTAGCTTGATATTTTCTCATGTAAATTCCTTTTGTAACCTTGTAATCAACCAATGAAAAGGTTACTTTTGTAATAGCTTTTGTAATTTAGCTTGTTATTGTCTTTAAATAGAGGTGAAGAGCCTCAGACGGAAAAAGCTTGTAACCTGTAACCTTAGAAATTATAAGAGCACTTTTGTTCAAAAGCTTCTTTTCTCTTTTCTTTCTCATTTTCTTAGTAGCCAAACACCCTTGGAGGATGAAATCCCCAAGGATGAGAGGCTAAAACCTTTTAGTTTCTTGAAGTAATGGATGCCATGTGAAGCTCCCGTGTCAGGATGGAGATTTCCAAGCCATAAATGTAAGTAGCCGAGCATCATAAATGTTTTCATTCAAAGTAAAGCTTTTAATCCCTCTGACTTGTTTTGAATGGCCAATACTTGATAACCTTTTGGTCTCAGTGGATTCTTATTGTTAGATCCATTGACGTTCATTAGTTATCTCCTACGAGCCATTGTATTGCAAGTGGAGGAGATGTCCTATATCAATAAAAGAGCATTTATGAGGTTCAACTACCCTTTTTGTAAGTTTTCCAGGACTAAAACTTAGTTGTTAAACTCATACCGGTTCGGGAAGTAAGCATCACCTTAGTTGCTTCCCCAACTCGAGGTGAAAAGTCCCAAAATCTCCATTTTTACACTGTGAGTTAAGCATGGCTATCCAAAGCTTTGAGAAACTTCTTTTTCCATCTTTTAACCTATTTTCATGTTAGTTTAGTTTACAACACCTTCATCTTTTTATGTTTTCATCTTAACCTAATTTTTATTAAGAAAAGTTCACTCCATCCTCCGAACTTCACCAGTTAAAGTAAAAACCCATCCCAGTGTTCGATCCTAGAGCCACTATGCTATAGTAGCTTTGCTACTTTAGTGTAAGGACGTTAGGTATAAATTTTGTTGATACCCTTACATGCCAAGCTACTAAGAGTCGGGTTATCAAATGGCGCCATTGCCGGGGATGGTGCTATTTCACTGTGAATACATCAGCCGGAGGTAACTTGTGAGACTTCTCATGAGTAAGGTGAATTCTATCTCATTTTTCATTTATTAGCTTTTTATTTTAGTTTTAGAGCATTTTTAACTTAGTTTAGATAAGTTTCTTTTAGCTTTTAACTTTCATTTTTAGTTTATTTTTCATACTCTGTTTTTCCTTCCGCATGCTCTGTTTTTTTCTTCTTTTTCTTTGTTTTGTTCCAGCTGAATCCTTGCATGCCCTATTGGATTAGAGACCAAGAGGGAAGATTAGTGCGGATAGAGACTCCACGAGCTACTGAATTAGAGATTATTTTAGAAGTCATGGAGAATCAGCTAGAGGACCAACATTCACAACACGGGCAGGGGAATGATCCGAACTTGTATAGGTCCATGAGGGACAGGATGCACCCTCCGAGGATGAGTGCACCATCTTGCATCATTCCTCCTACAGAGCAATTGATTATAAGGCCACACATCATGCCTCTGCTTCCTACTTTCCATGGGATGGAAAGTGAAAATCCATATGCGCACATAAAGGAATTCGAAGATGTGTGCAATACTTTTCAAGAAGGGGGAACAGCTGTTGAGCTTATGAGGTTGAAGCTCTTTCCATTCACATTAAAGGACAAAGCCAAGATATGGCTCAATTCTTTGAGGCCGAGAAGCATAAGAACATGGACAGAACTTCAAGCTGATTTTTTGAAGAAGTTTTTCCCTACTCACAGAACGAATGGATTGAAGAGACAAATCTCCAACTTCTCAGCACGTAAGAATGAAAAATTTTATGAATGCTGGGAGAGGTATATGGAGGCCATCAATGCATGTCCTCACCATGGCTTTGATACATGGCTTTTGGTGAGCTATTTTTATGATGGCATGTCATCTTCAATGAAGCAGATATTGGAAACAATGTGTGGGGGTGATTTCATGAGCAAGAACCCTGAGGAGGCTATGGATTTCCTAAGTTATGTCTCAGAGGTTTCCCGTGGATGGGATGAGCCTAATAGCAGAGAAATGGGGAAGAGGCCAGTTCAGCAAACGTCAAGAGGGGGAATGTACAATCTGAGTGAAGACATAGAGATGAAAGCCAAGGTGGCTGTCATGGCTAGAAAAATAGAGGAAATGGAGTTGAGAAAAGTTCACGAAGTCCAAGCTATTTCAGAACCTCAACAACAAGCCAATCCTTGCTCCATCTGTCAGTCATTTGAACATATGGTGGAAGAATGTCCCACTATTCCAGCAGCAAGAGAAATGTTCGGGGAACAAGCTAACTTGATTGGCCAATGGAAGCCAAATTCAAATGCTCCTTATGGCAACACGTACAACTCTAGCTGGAGGAACCACCCAAACTTTGCATGGAAGCCAAGGCCAAACCCATATCAGTCACCAGCCCAATCAAGCCAACAGAGTCAAGGTCAATCCTCAGTTGAGCAAGCACTCGTAAGCCTTAGCAAGGTTATGGGTGACTTTGTGAGTGAGCAAAAATCCATCAACTCTCAACTAAATCAGAAGATTGACAACGTAGAGAGTACATTGAACAAGAAGATAGATGGGATGCATAATGAGTTGTCTCAGAAAATTGACAACATCCAATATTCCATCTCAAGGCTCACAAATTTAAACACTGTCAATGAGAAAGGGAAGTTTCCCTCTCAGCCTCACCAAAATCCTAAGGGGATATATGAAGTGGAATCCAAGGATGAGGATTCTTCAAAGGTGAGGGACGTGCAAGCTATTATCACTTTGAGAAGTGGTAAGGAAGTGCATCAGCCGGAGCATGATCAGAGGAAAGCCAAAGAAGACAAGGCTGATAGAAAAGAAGAAAAGAAGAAAGAACAAAAGGGAAAGGAAGTTCAGATGAAAGAAAGCATCATTCCTAGCATGGGTGAGGAACCTCAAATTCTTTTAAAGGAAGGCATGATGAAGAAGCACATGCCTCCTCCATTTCCTCAAGCCTTGCGTGGGAAGAAACCGATCAAGAATGCTTTTGAGATTCTTGATGTGCTAAGACAAGTGAAGGTGAATATTCCCTTACTTGATATGATCAAGCAAGTACCCACATATGCAAAGTTTTTGAAGGACTTGTGCACTGTGAAAAGAGGACTCAATGTTACAAAGCAAGCCTTCCTAACCGAGCAAGTGAGTGCTATAATCCAATGCAAGTCTCCAATCAAATACAAAGATCCGGGGTGTCCTACAATCTCAGTCAATATTGGAGGAACCCAAGTGGAGAAGGCATTGCTTGATTTGGGGGCAAGTGTTAACTTCCTTCCATACTCTGTATACAAGGAGCTAGGGTTGGGAGAACTCAAGCCAACATCGATCACCCTATCCTTAGCTGACCGATCAGTGAAAATCCCCAGGGGGGTAATAGAGGATGTATTGGTTCAAGTTGACAAATTCTACTATCCAGTAGATTTTGTGGTGCTTGATACGGATCCCATTGTTAAAGGGATCGACTATGTTCCAATCATCCTTGGAAGACCATTCCTTGCAACATCCAATGCAATCATCAATTGTATGAATGGGGTCATGCAACTCACTTTTGGGAATATGACATTGGAACTCAATATCTTCCATCTATGTCAAAAGCACATCCATCCTGAAGAAGATTAAGGGCCCAGAAGAAGTGTGTATGATAGATACCCTGGTGGAGGAGCATTGTAATCAGAGTATGCTTGATCAGTTTGAAGAGAATCCAGATGAAAGCCATGAATATCTTGATGATGGGTTAGCTGAACCCATGGGAATGAATGCCGTTATGTCAAACTGGAGACAAAAGCCAGTGATCCTCCCTTTGTTCAAGGGTGAGGAAGAGATGAAAGAAGCTAAGGATGCAATCCTTAAGCTTGAATTGAAGACCCTTCCTGCTGAGTTGAAGTATGCTTACTTGGAGGAAGGCAATAAAGCCCCGGTGGTAATTTCTTCTTCTTTAACCGTTTCACAAGAGGACAATCTTCTAAGAATCCTTAGAAAGCACAAGAAAGCCATCGGATGGCAAATTTCTGATTTGAAGGGGATAAGCCCATTGATTTGCACGCACCATATTTATATGGAGGAGGGAGCTAAGCCAACTCGTCAGCCACAGAGGAGATTGAATCCTCATATGCAAGAGGTAGTAAGGGCTGAAGTGTTGAAGCTTCTTCAAGCAGGCATCATTTACCCCATTTCAGATAGCACTTGGGTGAGTCCAACCCAAGTTGTTCCAAAGAAGTCCGGGATAACCGTAGTCAAGGGGGAAAATGGGGATGAAGTGTCCACACGCCTCACAACTGGTTGGAGGGTGTGCATTGACTACAGGAAGCTGAACACAGTAACGAGAAAGGATCACTTCCCTTTACCTTTCATGGATCAAGTCCTTGAGAGAGTATCTGGGCATCCTTTCTATTGCTTCTTGGATGGGTATTCCGGGTATTTTCAAATAGAGATTGATGTGGAGGACCAGGAGAAGACTACCTTCACTTGTCCATTCGGCACCTATGCTTATAGGCGGATGCCTTTTGGATTATGCAATGCTCCTGCTACCTTCCAAAGATGCATGCTTAGCATTTTCAGTGACGTGGTTGAACGAATCATGGAAGTCTTCATGGATGACATAATTGTGTATGGGACTTCTTTTGAGGATTGTTTGTCACATCTTGAAGATGTTTTGAAAAGATGCATAGAGAAAGACCTCGTACTCAATTGGGAGAAGTGTCATTTTATGGTAAATCAAGGTATTGTTCTTGGGCACGTAATCTCAAAGAAGGGTATAGAGGTAGATAGAGCTAAGGTGGAACTAATTGTGAAGTTGCCACCTCCCACCAATGTAAAAGGAATAAGGCAATTCCTTGGGCATGCCGGGTTCTATAGGAGGTTTATAAAGGATTTTTCCAAGATTGCCAAACCTCTTTGTGAATTATTGGTGAAGGATGCCAAGTTTGAGTGGGATGATAAATGTCAAAGGAGTTTTGAGCTTCTTAAGCAATTCTTGACATCAGCGCCCATTGTGAGAGCACCAAATTGGGAGTTGCCATTTGAAGTGATGTGTGACTCAAGTGATTATGCCATTGGGGCTGTTTTGGGACAAAGAGAAGATGGTAAAACTTATGTGATCTACTATGCAAGCAAGTCTTTGAATGATGCTCAAAGGAATTACACCACCACTGAGAAGGAATTACTTGCTGTGGTGTATGCTTTGGATAAGTTCAGAGCTTATTTGATAGGGTCTTCCATTGTGGTATTCACGAATCATTCAGCTTTGAAGTATTTGCTAACCAAGCAAGATGCCAAGGCTAGGTTGATTAGGTGGATACTTTTGCTTCAAGAGTTCAACCTCCAGATCAGAGATAAGAAAGGTGTTGAGAATGAGGTAGCTGACCACTTGTCAAGGCTCAACATCGCTCATGACACCCATGGACTTCCCATAAATGATGATTTCCCTGAGGAATCCTTGATGCTTGTGGAGGAAGTGCCATGGTTTGCACACATTGCCAATTACTTGGTCACGGGAGAAATACCAAGTGAATGGAGCTCTCAGGATAAGAAAAATTTCTTTGCCAAGGTCCATGCATATTATTGGGAGGAGCCTTTTCTCTTCAAGTATTGTGCGGACCAAATTATAAGGAAGTGTGTGCCTGAACAAGAGAAGCATGGGATTCTATCTCATTGCCATGAGAATGCATGTGGAGGCCACTTTGCCTCTCAAAAGACGGCAATGAGAGTTCTTCAATCGGGTTTTTGGTGGCCCTCACTTTTTAAGGATGCCCATGAGGTAAGTAAAGGATGTGATAAGTGCCAAAGACTAGGCAAGCTTTCAAGGAGAAACATGATGCCTTTGAACCCCATCTTGATAGTGGATCTTTTTTATGTTTGGGGCATAGACTTCATGGGACCTTTCCCTATGTCTTTTGGCTACTCCTACATCTTGGTAGGAGTTGATTATGTTTCAAAGTGGGTTGAAGCTATACCCTGTAGAACCAACGATCACAAAGTGGTTCTCAAGTTCCTAAAAGAAAACATCTTCTCGAGGTTTGGAGTGCCTAAAGCAATCATCAGTGATGGAGGCACTCACTTTTGTAACAAGCCCTTTGAAGCTCTTTTGGCCAAGTACGGAGCTAAGCATAAGGTAGCTACACCTTATCATCCTCAGACGAGTGGCCAAGTAGAGCTAGCCAACCGAGAAATTAAGAACATCTTGATGAAGGTGGTGAACACCAATAGGAAAGATTGGTCTATTAAGCTCCTTGATTTCCTATGGGCGTATACGACGGCTTATAAGACTATCCTTGGGATGTCACCGTACTGTCTTGTTTATGGCAAAGCTTGCATCTTCCCGTTGAGATTGAGTTCAAGGCATGGTGGGCCATTAAAAAGCTCAACATGGATTTAACTAAGGCTGGGCTAAAGAGGAGTTTGGATTTGAATGAGCTTGAGGAATTGAGAAATGATGCCTATCTCAACTCAAAAATAGCTAAGGAAAAGCTAAAGAGATGGCATGATCAGTTGGTGATCAACAAAAAATTCTTCAAGGGACAAAGAGTCTTGCTATATGACTCTAAGCTTCACCTATTTCCGGGAAAGCTCAAATCAAGGTGGGTAGGGCCTTTTGTCATCCACCAAGTACACTCACATGGAGTAATTGAGTTACTCAACTCAAAAAGTGAAAAGGCCTTCAAGGTAAATGGGCAAAGACTCAAGCCCTACATCGAGCCATTTTCCCGTGACAAGGAGGTACTCATCCTCCATGACCCATCACATCCTTGAGAAAGTGTGGTAAGTTGATGAGCTTAGCATGAAAAGCCAAGTGCTCATCTCTTTTTGTTTTAATTTTAGTATTACATTCTTGTTTACTTTGCATTTTTAATACTTTTGCACATATTTTGTTTAGGTTTCTTAGTTTTGATTTTGATTTTTTATGTTTTTAATGGAACTTTGATGTCCAATAGCAGGTACGAAAGCTCACAAGCTCACAAATGTGGAGAGAAAGGTGAAATAGGGGAGAAATATATCTAAGTCCAAGCTTAAAAGCCCATTTCGCAACTCAAAAAGTGAGTTGCGAAAATTTCGCAAGGTGAATTTCACATTGCGAAATGCACATTTTGGCAAGATGCAAAATGCAACCTCTCGGGATTGCACTTTCGCAAGGAGTAACCAGTGCGAAAATTTTTGCAAGTCATTTTTCACCTTGCGAAATTGTTTTCAAAGCAAATATCAAAATGCAACCTCTCGGGATTGGTTTTTAAGGGGAGTAACCAGTGCGAAAATTTCGCAAGGTGAATTTTCCCCTTGCGAAATTTTTTCTTCATGCTTACCAAGGATTTGATTCTTTTTAAATTCATTTTCAAACTTCAATTTTCTAGTTTTAACACTCCTCAGTTCATCCCCGTACTTAGACAAAATTTTCAAAAAATTTTCATGGCCAAAAACCCTTTTTAAAGCCTTCTCAACTTCACTTTTCATGCACAAAACACTATTCACCTTGCATTTCCTCTCTAGGCCGCGTGCTTCATAGTTCCAAGGTGAGTAATTTTTTATTTTTCTCCATTTTTGGCTCCTTAAATTGCTTGTTTATGTCATTTCTATGTTTTAGGAACCATAAACATGCATTTTCATCCATTAAAACCATTTCAAAAATCCATTTTTTCAAATCAAAGACCCATATGGCCGGCCACCATTTTTGCAAAAATCTCTATCTTGCAATGTGTTTTAGGCTCCCAAACTTACTCCATTGCATTTAGAATCATGTTTCCATTAAAACCATACCCTTTTTCTGAATTTTAAACCATTAAAAATGAAAACTCAAATTCAAAGTAAGCATTGGAGAAGAAGATGAATAGTGCTGCGTGAATAGTGCCCGTTGCCAAATTTAGCAACCACTATTCATGCCTTGCAAATTTTGCACTGGTTACCATTTCAACTGTATTTTTGACACTTTACCCCTGGGATGCTCTATTTTTCTTGCTTTTCAGTCTTATTTCAGTATTTATACCATGGCACGGACACGGGGGGCATCCTCTTCATCTAGTCAGCGTGGGGCCCACTCACAGAGAGGTGGTCGTTCTTAACCATCTCACCCTGCCCAGACCCCAGTTCCCTCTATTCAGCACGGGTACGGGACTAGACGATCATCTGGGTCTTCTAGGGCACCTGTGCCACCCCTTGTGAGCAGTCCTCCACCTAAGAGGACTCGGATTTCAGGACCAGGCGAGTCCTCCAGAGCCCCTCCATCACCGCCAGCATCTACTATCCCATGCTCTTCACACCTAGCAGAGGTCCTCAAGCGGCCTATGATAGCAGGGCCACCCCTCCCAGGCAACACGGATATCAGAGATAGGCCATTTCACGAGGAGATCTGTATGCAGCATGAGACTCTCCGCCTATTACCAGAGCTACAGGAGTCATACCGCCTTCTGAAGAGGTACCACATCGAGCCATTTATGACTCCTAGGTCCTTCTATTACCCTAGGGTAGTCTTAGATTTCTACCAGACTATGACTACTAGAGGCATCCAGGACCCCATAGCCATTCATTTTGTGATTGATGGCCGGCATGGTATTTTAGAGGCCCGAGATATAGCCGCCTCTATGCATTTTCCGCCTATCCCTGAGGACCTTGGTTTCTTCCGGCATTGGTCTCCGTATTCAGAGCCCGACATGGTGTCTACCTTATCAGGAGGTCGAGTCACTCGTAGGACCATTTTGAGGAGGGAGCTTCCTCCACGGATGTTACTTGTGGATTTGGCGCTCCACACTAATCTTTTTCCACTCCAGCATGTCGTCCAGAGGAGTGGTGCTATCCTAGATGCGCTTTACCGCATCTCTGAGGGATTCTACTTTAGACCCCACCATCTAGTCATGGCTGCTCTTACCTATTTTGAGGAGAAGGTGCATTGGAAGCGCCTACACAGAGCTGGTACTATTCCACTCTTATTTCCGAGGCTCATCTCTCAGGTCTTAGAGGATATGGGATACCCTTCTCAGCCCCACCTAGAGCGTCGTCATCATTGTCGAGAGCTCTTTACCACTAAGAGTTGGACCCAGTTCTTAGACCGCTCACGCATGGACCAGGGTATCCCTAGACCATTAGCTCCCGCGCCTCCAGCTTCTCCAGCGCCTCTCGAGTTTCTAGCAGCCTCAGCACCTACAGTACAGACATCGCTAGAGCAGGACCCACATACCACAGAGCCTTCTTCTTCAGTACCTGCTCCAGTGACTTGTGCTACTGATACTCTTGCACCACCAGTCATTCCTGCTCCAGCCTATGCTGAGTCTTCAGCCGGGCCATCCATCACTGTCTCAGCTACAGAGTTCAGAGCTCTCATCTCGTCCTTTCACTCATTGAGCGCCTCTCAGGCCACCTTAGTCCGTGAGATGCAAGCCATCAGACGACAGATGGATACCATACAGACACATCAGGCTCAACATACAGCTATCCTGGACCAGCACTCCGCCATGCTCTCTCAGATCCACCATCACTTGGGCATATCAGCTCCTCCACCTCAGGAGCCACATCCATGATTGGATATTTCTATCTCCATTTTGTATATGTTTTTTGTATATGTACATGTTTTATATTCTGAGATTGTATGTACCTCATGCTTATATCTTGTACTCAACTCTCTCAGTTTATATAAGCATCATTTTTTGTATCTTATTTCCTCTCTTTCATTTCTTATGGTTTTTGAATCATGTGGATGCACTCACACGCTTTGAATACCACATCACCATAAGGTATATCATTCCTTCCTTGTCTTTTTCGATAGAAACATTGGGGACAATGTTCATCTCGGTTGGGGGGAGAGTTGAGGAAGTAAGTATTTCCTATTTTAGTTAGTTATTTTGTTGATTTAGTAGTTTTTGCCCTTTTTCCTTTTTCAAAATTTTTTGTTTCATTCTCTATGGTTGTTTAAGATAATTTCTCAAAATAAAATAGGATAAGTCGAGTTTTAACTTAATTACTTAAGTCTTAGAGTTTGTTTTATGCTTTCAAAGTTGATAATCTATTGAAGCCCTCTTTGATTTCGAACTTATTTCTTCCATTTCAAGCTTTACACACACCGTGCACATTAGATCCCGGATATATGATGTAAAACTTTCTCACCCTCTAAGCTTAGGAAAATTTTGACTTGGTTCATTACTTAACTTCTTTTTAATAGTGTTGGGACACCTCAAAAAGACCAATGAGTCTTAAAAAAAAAAAAAAAAAAAAAAAAAAAAAAAAAAAAAAAAGCTTCTATTCTTTCCTTGAAACCTGAGCATGATCCGAAGGGGTGGCGAAAGCCTTTAAAACCCGATGCCCTAAACCTTGATTGGTTGGGAGTCATCGATCCTCTACTTGCTACATAGGTGAATTGGTTAAGTTTAGTGAGTAAAAAGAATTGTGAATAAGAAGGTGCGTTCCTAACCTATTAAGAGTTGGTTAATTTTGCCAATGTTCGAGAAAAGCTTAGGTTGGGGGGAGAGGATAGTTGTACATACTATATCCGGAAGCTAATCTCATTAACACTTAGCTCATTATGGAAGAGTTTGATCCGGAACCTTGAGAGTGGAGATTCTTTTGACACTTAATTGCATAATCTCCACTCTTTATACTTTTTGTTTAAGTTTTAGCTTTGACAACTCCTATTGCATTTTGAATCTTCATATCTTTAGTTCACCATGTGAGACGTGTTTTGATATCAGTCATGCCACTCAATTATTTTTTGGAGTGATTTGCATGATCCCTTTTATGTATATTATTATAGTTTACTTAGTTTTTATCTCCTCCATTGCTAAGGGACTAGCAATGAGTCGGTTGGGGGGTGTGATTACTACCAAAAAGTGCTATTTTGTAGACCTAATTATAATGGTTTTAAGCACCTTTGTGTAGTAATCATATTCATTTAACCCAATTAATTCATTAAGGTCCTTAGTAATTGGTTTTAACCATTTTGTGGCAAGTTTACATGTTTTTATCAGCTTATGAATCAATTCAAGCATGCCAAATGATGGAGGAGCTACTTGGACAAGTTAAAGGGAGGATTTTGGAAGTTTACAGGCTTGAATTTCAAGTGGAAGCACGAGCACAAGCAAAGAGAAGCGAAGAGGAGAACAGATGACAGCAGATGCAGTCTTCTTTCGCACTTTTGGAGCACTTCCCAAAGTCCATTTTCTACATGCTATATACCATTTCAAAGCTCAGGAAGTCAAGAATCCAATGCTTCAAACGGTGTACAATTTGGAGCTGAAATGAGGAAGATATGGCCTTTGGAAGACAACTGCATCAAATCTTGTGAAAATTTCGCAAGGTGAATTTCTCCTTGCGAAATTTCGCAAGGGGATTTTCCTCACGATGCGAAATTTTGCCATTTCGCAAGGAGGATTTAGGCACATTGCGAAAATGCCGAATTTCCTCTGTTTCTCCACGCACGCACCACCGACTTCCCATATATTTTTAGCTTGATATTTTCTCATGTAAATTCCTTTTGTAACCTTGTAATCAACCAATGAAAAGGTTGCTTTTGTAATAGCTTTTGTAATTTAGCTTGTTATTGTCTTTAAATAGAGGTGAAGAGCCTCAGACGGAAAAAGCTTGTAACCTGTAACCTTAGAAATTATAAGAGCACTTTTGTTCAAAAGCTTCTTTTCTCTTTTCTTTCTCATTTTCTTAGTAGCCAAACACCCTTGGAGGATGAAATCCCCAAGGATGAGAGGCTAAAACCTTTTAGTTTCTTGAAGTAATGGATGCCATGTGAAGCTCCCGTGTCAGGATGGAGATTTCCAAGCCATAAATGTAAGTAGCCGAGCATCATAAATGTTTCCATTCAAAGTAAAGCTTTTAATCCCTCTGACTTGTTTTGAATGGCCAATACTTGATAACCTTTTTGGTCTCAGTGGATTCTTATTGTTAGATCCACTGACGTTCATTAGTTATCTCCTATGAGCCATTGTATTGCAAGTGGAGGAGATGTCCTATATCAATAAAAGAGCATTTATGAGGTTCAACTACCCTTTTTGTAAGTTTTCAAGGACTAAAACTTAGTTGTTAAACTCATACCGGTTCGGGAAGTAAGCATCACCTTAGTTGCTTCCCCAACTCGAGGTGAAAAGTCCCAAATCTCCATTTTTACACTGTGAGTTAAGCATGGCTATCCAAAGCTTTGAGAAACTTCTTTTTCCATCTTTTAACCTATTTTCATGTTAGTTTAGTTTACAACACCTTCATCTTTTTATGTTTTCATCTTAACCTAATTTTTATTAAGAAAAGTTCACTCCATCCTCTGAACTTCACCAGTTAAAGTAAAAACCCATCCCAGTGTTCGATCCTAGAGCCACTATGCTATAGTAGCTTTGCTACTTTAGTGTAAGGACGTTAGGTATAAATTTTGTTGATACCCTTACATGCCAAGCTACCAAGAGTCGGGTTATCACCTAGCCACACATCCTTTGAGAAAACATCCTCAGAGGTTGTTTGGCTAGAAAGAAAATAAAATCAAAATGAGTAGGTAAGGCAAAGAAAAGCTCTATATATTTCTTACTAAAAATGTACAAGTGATCCCCAAGAATTTCTTCTGAGATTCTGAGATATTACAAAAAGAGATATCTTAAAACATATATAGAGAGATATTTTTAACCCCTCAATTAGATATCCTAAATATCTAAAAAGATCTTTAGCTGATTACAATGAGAGAATAGGTAATTACACAAAATATATTGAGATAAAAATTTAACGGGGCTGGTGCAAAAATATCTGAATATTAGAGGAAGATTTTGCAAGGTTGCGAAATTCATCAGTTTTGCAAGGCTTGCAAAATTCCTTCTTGGGAAATTTGTAAGCTTGCGAATATTTTGCAAAGGGTTGCGAAATTCTTGAATGTTAGATTCCTTCTCTTATTCTCTTCCTTGCATACTTGATTGATTTGGCAAAGGCTTCAAAACTCTCCAAAACTTGGATTCTTCATGTAATTTAGCTTCAATATTGCTTTGTCATGGACTATACCAAGTTCTCCCTCATTCTTGGCTTGTTTTAATGATCGAAAAGCTTCCAAAAACTGATTAGTAACACTTGCAAGGGTCCTTAATGTGCCAATTGAGTTAAAAGGTAAGAAATACTACTCAAAAGTGTTTAAAAGAGTTTATAACAAGCTACAAAAGAGCACTTTTTGAGTAGTAATCACTCCCCCCAACCGACATATTGCTAGTCCCTTAGTAATGAAGGAGAGAAAAACAAAAAACAAAAAGTAAAATAATTTACAAAATCATGTTGATCACTCCAAAATATCATAAGTGGCATGAAGTAAAGCATACTCTCACATGGAACATTAAAAAAGCAAAACCCAACCTTCAACAAGAGTATATCAAATATCTTACCTGATCATAATTCATAAAGAGTAGGCATTATGCAAATTTAAGTATTAAAAGGATTTCCACTCTCATAGGCTCAATCTCTAATCTTCCACAAAAATCTATGTGTTGAGCTTATTAGTTTCCGAATATAGTATGTTGAACTAATCTCTTTCCCCAACCTAGTTTTTACTCAAACTTAAGCAAACTGACCTACCTCCAATAGGTTAAGAATGCACCTCTTTTATTTCACAATTTTTTTTTTCATTGTAGGAGTGTAATGCTAAAGGCATTGTTTTCTAAAGTGTCCATGTAACAGGGATCCATCGATGACTCCCAACCAATGAAGGTTTTGGGCATCAAGCTTTAAGGATCTTTCGACCTTTAACTCCTCAGATTTTACCCCGGACTTTTGAGATTGAAATTTAATATCCAAGCACCTATAATATGTTAAACTCCACCTATTCACCCTTGTAACGAGCATTGAGGTCGGTGACTCCCAACCAATTAAGGCTTAGGGCACCGGGTTTTAAAGATTTTCACCGTATACCCCTCAGACCTTGCTCAGGTTTCAAGGCAAGTGTAACACTTTGTTCTTTCTTATTATTTTTTTCAAAGGCTCATTAGCCTTTTATAAGGTGTCCCAACACTATTAAAACGAGGTTGAAGGTACCAAGTCTGAATTTTCCTAAGTTTAAGGGGTGTGATAGTTTTTTATCTTATAATCGGAACCTAATGTGCACAATGTGTGGTAAGATTAAAGTGGAAGAAATAAAGTTGAAATCAATAGGAGTTTCAATAATTCATCAACTTCCATAAGCATAATATGACTTTAATATTCAAGAAAAAAGGTAAGAATCTGATTTCTCCCAATTCATTTTGAGAATTTTTCCTTAATAATCATGGTGAGTAGAGTAAAAAATTTTAATATTAAGCAAAAAATTTTAAAATTAAGCAAAAAGTACTAAATTAACAAAATAACTTAGCATTATTAACAAAACTTCATTCCTTAACTTTGAGTTGGCTTAAAAAAAAACATAATCTTTGTTGGAAAAAAAGGGTTGGTTTTAAGCTAATAAAAAATAGTACTGAGTTTAATTACAAAGAAAAGGTTCCTTGGAATTTCAGGTCACTAAGTTCAAGATCCTTATACAAAAGAGGAGATTCCGGATCTTTTCCTTGCATTGGGGATTTAACCTATAGTTATCTCCCGAACCGGTGTGTTACATTACTTCCCATTAATGGTTTCAAACACTAAAGTCCTCTCACTGATGCATCTTGCAATGGTTCATACTTTTCACCTAGTATTGGCCATTCAAGGTGATATTTAACCTTGGATTACCCTTTAAAAGCTCGCAAGATATAACTAATGGATGTCTCCAAGGATGGAGTCTGAAAAGCTTACCAAGTGTTGGCTATTCTAGGTAATCCTACCTTTAAACCACCTCCCAAAGGCTCGCAAGAGATAACTAATGGATCTCTATGGATGGAGTCCAAAAAGCTTACCAAGTGTTGGCCTAGGCGATTTTAAGGGATTTTAAGTTAACTATAAAAATAAAAACCATTAACGGGTCACAACTTCTCTTCATTTAAAACTAAAACAAGGAAAACTCCCACTTTTGTATCTGGATCCCTTACCTAGCGTTCTTCAGTCCAAGAAACAAAAGAGCCTAGCCACTCATCCTCTGAGAAAACATCCTCAGAGGTTGTTTAGCTAGAAAAAAAATAAAATCAAAATGAGTAGGTGAGGCAAAGCAAAGCTCTGTATATTTCTTACTAAAAATGTGCAAGTGATGCCTAAGAATTTCTTTCGAGATTCTGAGATATTACAAAAAGAGATATCTTAAAACATATATAGAGAGATATTTTTAACCCCTCAATTAGATATCCTAAACATCTAAAATGATCTTTAGCTTATTACAAGGAGAGAATAGGTAATTACACAAAATATCTTGAGATAAAAATCTAATGGAGTCAGTGCAAAAATATCTAAAGATTACAGGAAGATTTCGCAAGAGGTTGCGAAACTCATCAATTTCGCAAGGCTTTCGAAATTCCTTCTTGGGCAATTCACAAGCTTGCAAATATTTCGCAAAGGGTTGCGAAATTCTTAAATGTTAGATCCCTTCTCTGATTCTCTTCCTTGCATACTTGATTGATTTGGCAAAGTCTTCGAAGCTCTCCAAAACTTGGATTCCTCATGTAATTTAGCTTCAATCTTGCTTTGTCATGGACTATACCAAGTTCTCCCTCATTCTTGGCTTGTTTTAATGATAAAAAAGCTACCAAAAGCACCAAAACTTGCCAAAAACTTATTAGTAACACTTGCAAGGGTCCTTAATGTGCCAATTGAGTTAAAAGGTAATAAATACTACTCAAAAGTGTTTAAAAGAGTTTATAACAAGCTATAAAGCAGCACTTTTTGAGTAGTAATCAAGAGCCTTAAGCTTATGACCCAGAGTTGTTCATGTCATCGACAACCTTGAGCTTTTCATAGCATTTATAATCCTTAGCTCACGACCCTGAGTCATATTATGATAGAGCCCTTAAAAGCATAACATGGTGTAATAAATTTGGAATTGCTTATTTATTTAATGATGTTCCAATTTCACATTCATATATCCTTATTCCATGTATTATACTTAATGAGCATTCTTGCTTGCATCTTTTACATCATACGTGACTTAGGTATATTAGGAGTTGCATAGAAGATCTAAGTGATGGGTTCCTTGCAAATAGATGACTTGTTCACAACTAGTTTATGGGTCTAGGCAACCCATTAAAGGTTGTAGTGCACCACCTCCTAATTAAAGGGATGTTTGGTCTTGGTTATCAGGATAGGTTTCCCATGGTGAGTAAACTAATGTGTATGGTTACACCTTGGACAGGACCTATGATGAGTCATGACTTAAGGCTATCAAGTAGTCATGACCTCACCAAGTTGTTTCATTATGTTGTTTCTCAACCTTGAGAGAATATTGAGCTTGTGATAAAGTTAGTAGTGGCTTTGACCTACGAGTGAGATTTATAAGCTGATCATATATTCCTTATGGGTTGGTTCGCTGTTGATGGAAGCCAGTAGCAATAGGTATTCTTAATAGAGGCACCATGATATCTCATGGGATTGAGACAGTTTGTCCTCTTAGGTGATCCTAAAGAGGTGTGTTCATGGAAACTATGGCCATAGAAGTTCATTAAGTGGAACTTGACATAGGCTCTTTAAGAGCTAAGACATGTTAGTTGAATACACCATAGGAGGATTTCTAACTCAAGAATAGCAGAGGTAGTCTTGAAAGGTTGATAGATTTCACCTTGTTGGACTATGGACACCAATTCATGGGGAGACTGAAGACAATGGATAGTAGGTCATGAACGCAAGCATGTAGTGTCTCGTTGTTATTTACATAGGATACTGGAGTGCAGTTGATTCTCTACAGTGGGATATTAAATAAGCTTTAGAATTGGATTATGAGGGAGCCAATACACCTTTGGGTCCCAATGGTCCCTGCTCTGGGTTCATAGACCTTGTTAATATAGAATATGAGAGTCGGATTGGCTCTAGGTTCACTTTTGTGCATAAGGGTGTTTTAGTAATTATGCAAAGATTGCACAAGGGTAAGTGAACAAGGTCTTTGGATTGGGATAATTGATTAATTAGTAGGCTTTATTGGGTTAATTAATCAATTAGAACCCATTTTGGGCTAGACTAAGGGACCCAAGCCCATGTGGGCTCAAGTTAATTAAGCCCAATTAGGAACCCTATAAATACCACATAGGGATTAGGGTTTCCATAACTTTTGTCTTCCACTATCCGGACAGAAAGAGATCCATAGCCTTCATCCTCCTTTTCTCCTCACCGTAAGTGTGCTAAGAACAAGGTTGAGTCATCAGCAGAAGATCATAGGTTACGAGTCTTCTAACAATTTCAAGGTCCTCTTTAACAATTGGAATTTAAGGTTTGGGAACATGCAAACCTAAAGGTTAGTACTTTAACTCTAAAGATCGATTTTTAAAAAATTGGCATTGTTTTCGTTGCTTAGATCTAAGATGCCAACAAGTCATTCATGTCATCCACAACCCTAAGCAATTCATTGATTCTAGAGCCTTGAGCTCATGACCTTAAATTATTTATATCATCTAGAGCCTTGAGTTGTTCATAACTTCTAGAGCCCTTAGCTCGTGAGACCCTAAGTTGTTCATATCATTCATAACCCTAATTTGGTCATAGCATCTTGAGCCTTGAGCTCATGTTTTGGAGGTGTTCATGTCATCCATAACCCTAAGTTGTTCAAAGCATCTAAAGCCTTGAGCTCACAAGACCCAAAATCTTTCATATGAACCACAACCTTAAGCTACTGATAGCATCTAGAGCCATGAGCTCATCATGACCTGGAGTCATTCATGTCATCCACAACCCTAGGTTGTTCAAAGCATCTAGACCCTGAGCTCATGACCCATAATCGTTCATATCCTTCATAGCCATGAGTTGTATATAAGATCTATAGCCCTAAGCTCATGAGACCCCGGGTCGTTCATATCAACAAAAAACTTATGTTGTTCATTGTATTTAGAGTCATGAGCTCACAACTTGGAGTTGTTCATGTAATCCACAACCTTGAGTTGTTCATAGCATTTAGAGCCCTAAGTTCACAAGACCTTGAGTCTTTCATATCATCCACAACCTTGTGTTTTTCATAGCATCTAGAGTAATAAGTTTATGACCTAAAGTCATTCATGTCATCCACAACCCCAAGTCATTCATGTCATCCATAACCCTCAACTATTCATAGCATCTAGAACCGTAAGCTCACAACCCAGAATTGTCCATATCATCCACAACCTTGACTTGTTCATAGCATCTAGAATCTTGAAGTCATGGGACCTCGAGTCATTCATATCATCCACAACCTTCAACTCTTCATAACATCTAGAGACCTGAGCTCATGACCTAGAGTCGCTCATGTCATCCACACCCTTGAGCTGTTGATAGCATCTAGAGTCATGAGCTCACGACCTCGAGTTGTTCATGTCATCCATAACCCTGAGTTTTCCATAGCATCTACAGCCTTGAGCACATTACCCCAAGTCATTCATATCATCTATATTTCTGAGTTGTTCAAAGCATCCAATGCCTTAAGCTCATGACCTAGAATCGATCATACAAACCACAACCCAAAGTTGTTTATAACATCTGCTGCCTTAAGCTCATGGGACCTCGAGTCATTCATATCAGCCATAGCCTTGAGTTGCTTATAGCATCTAGAGCCATGAGCTCATGACCCGTAGTCCTTCATGTCATTCTCAACCTTGAGTTGTTTATAGAATCTAATGCCTTAAGCTCATGGGACCCCGAATTATTCATATCATTTGCAGCTCTTAGTTTTTTATAGCATCTATAGCCTTGAGCTCACGGGACCTCAAGTCATTCATATCAACCATATCCTTGAGCTGCTCATTATATCTAGAGTCATGAGCTCATAAGTTGGAGTCATTCATGTAATCCACAACCTTGAGCTATTCATAGCATCTAGAGTCCTGAGTTCATAGGACCTTGAGTCTTTCATATCATACACAACCCTGAGCTTTTCATAGCATCTAGAGCCTTGAGCTCACAACCTAGAGTCATTCATGTCATCCACATCCCCGAGTCATTCATATCACCCATAACCCTCAACTGTTCATAGCATCTAGAATCCTAAGCTCAAAACCCAAAATCGTCCATATCATGTAGAACTTTGAGTAGTTCATAGCATCTAGAGTTCTGAGGTCACAGGACCTCGAGTCATTCATATTATCCACAACCCTCAATTGTTCATAGCATCTAAAACCCTGAGCTCACAACCTGGAGTTGCTCATGTCATCCACATCCTTGAGCTATTCATAGCACCTAAAGCCCTAAGCACATGACAATGAGTCATTCATTTTATCCATAACCTTGAGTTGTTCATAGCATATGGAGCATTAAGCATATAACCCTGAGTCGTTCCCGAGCTACTTATAACCTCTAAAGCCCTGAGTGCATGAGACCCCAAGTCATTCATATCATCCATAGCCCTGAGTTGTTCATCGCATCTTGAGCCTTGAGCTCATGACCCGAAGTCATTCATGTCATCCACAACCCTTAGGACCTTGAGTCATTCATATCATTCACAATCCTCAACTGTTCATAGCATTTAGAGCCTTGAGAAAATGGCCTAAAGTTGTTCATGACATCCATAACCCTGAGCTATTCAAAACATCTAGAGCCTTGATCGCACGACTTAGAATTGTTCATATCATCCACAACCTTGAGCTAATCATAGCATCTAGAGCTTTGAGCTCACACGACCCCGAGTCATTCATATCAACTGTAGCCTTTAGCTGCTTATACATCTAGAGCCATGAGTTTATAACCCGTAGTTGTTCATGTCACCCACAACTTTGAGGTGTTCATAGCATTTAGAGAACTAAGCTCACAGGACCCTAAGTTGTTCATGTAATTCACACCTCTGAGTTGTTCATAGCATCTAGAGCCTTGAGTTCATGACCCAAAATCATTCATATCATCCATAGCCCTAAGATATACATAGCATCTAAAGCCTTAAGCCCACGAGACCCCAAGTCATTGATACAATCCATAGCCCTGAGCCATTCATACAATCTTAAGCCATGAGCTGATGACCCGTAGTCATTCATGTCATCCACAATCCTCAGCTATTCATAGCATATACAACCCTGATCTCCAAACTCGAAGTCGTTCATGCCATCCATAGCCCTCAACTATTCATAGCGTATAGATCTCTGAGCTCACAGGACCTTTAGTCATTCATACCATCTACAACCCTCGGTGGTTCATATAATTTAGAGCCTTGAACTCACAATCCAGAGTCCTTCAAGTCATCTACAACCTTGAGCTATTCATAGCATCTAGAGCCTTGATCTCACAACCCTGAGCTAATCATAACAACTATATTTTTGTGCTCACGGGACCTCGAGTCATTTATATTAACCACAACCTTTTAGCTGCTCATCGCATCTAGAGCCATGAGGTCACTACCCATAGTCATTCCTATCATCCACAACTTTGATATGTTCATAGCATCTACATCCCTTAGCACACGGGACCCCAAGTCATTCATATCATCTGCAACCCTCAACTATTCATGGAATTTAAAGCCCTGAGCTCACGACCTAGAGTCATTCATGTAATTCACATCTCTAAGTTGTTCAAAGCATGTAGAGACTTAAGCTCATGACCCATAAACATTCATATCACCCATAGACCTAAGATGTTCATAACATCTAGAGCCTTAAGCTCATAAGACCCTAAGTCATTCATATCAACCATACCTTTTAAGCTGCTCATAGCATTTAAAGTCGCTAGCTCATGACCTGGACTCGTTCATGTCATCTATAACCCCAAGTTGTTCAAAACATCTAGAGCCTTAAGCTCATAGGACCCTAAGTCATTCATATCAACCATACCTTTTAAGCTGCTCATAGCATTTAGAGTCGCTAGCTCATGACCTGGACTCGTTCATGTCATCTATAACCCCAAGTTGTTCAAAACATCTAGAGCCTTAAGCTCATAACCTAGAATAGTTCATATCCTTCATAGACTTGAGCTATTCATAGCATTTAGAGCCTTGAGCTCACGGGGCCTTGAGTCGTTCATATGAACCACAACCTTGAGTTGCTTATAGTATCTAATGTCGTGAGCTCACATATTGGAGTCCTTCATGTCATCCACAATCTTGAGCTATTCATAGCATCTATAGCCCTCATGTCAACCACAACCCTGAGTTGTTCTTAGCATCAAGTGCCCTAAGCTCACAAGACCATGAGTCATTCATATCATCCACAACCCTAAGTTGTGCATCTAGAACCCCGAGTTAATGACCTAGAGTTGTTCATGTCTTCCATAGCCTTGAGTCATTCATTTCATCCACAACCCTCAACTGTTCATAACATCTAGAGCCTTGAGCTCACGACCTAGAATCTTTCATATTATCCATAACCTTGAGTTGTTCATACCATCTAGAGCCTTGAGCTCACAGGAGCTTGAGTCATTCATATCATCTGCAACTTTAACCTATTCATAGCGTCTAAAGCCCTAAGCTCATGACTCGAAGTCATTCATGTCATCCACACCCTTGAGCTATTCATAGCATCTAGAGTCATAAGCTCATGACACAAAGTTGTTCATGTCATCCAAAACCCTGAGTTTTCCATGGGATTTAAAGCCTTGAGCACACAACCCCAAGTCGTTCATATCATCCATTACCTGAACTGTTCATAGCAATTATAGTCTTGAGCTCATGACTTGGAGTTGTTCATCTCATCCATAGTCTTAAGATATTCATAACATCAAGGCCTTGAGCTCACAAGCCAAAATCATTCATATCATCCACAATCTTGAGCATCTCATTACATCTAGAGCCTTTACCTCAAGAGACCTTGAGTTGTTCATATCATCTACAACCTTGAGCAATTCATAGCAGATTGAACCTTGGGTTCATGACCTGGAGTCGTTCATGCCATCCATAGCCCTATGTTATTCATAGCATGTAGATCCCTTAGTGTACGACCCCAAGTCATTCATATCATCCACAAGCCTAAGTTGGTCATAGCATTTAGAGCCCTAAGGTCATGACCTAGACTTGTCCATGTCATCTAATGCACTAAGGTGTTTATAGCATCTAGGGCCTTAAGTTAATGACCAAAAACCATTCATATCATCCATAACCTTGAGCTAAACAAAGCATCTAGGGCCATGAGCTCAAGAAACCCCAAGTCGTTCATGTAAACCACAACAATTGGCTGGTCATAGCATCTAGAGCGTTGAGCACAAGACCTCGAGTCATTCACATCATCCATAGCCTTAAGTTATTCATAGCATTTAAAGCCTTGAGCTCATGATCCAGAGTCATTCATGTGATCCACATCCCTGAGTTGTTCAAGGCATCTATAGCCTTGAGCTCACAACCTAGAATAGTTCATATAATCCATAACCCAGAGTTGTTCCTAGCATCTAATGCTCTGAGCTCACGAGTCCTCAAGTCATTCATATCAACCATAGCCTTGAGTAGCTCAAAGCATCTAGAGCCATGAGCACATGACTCAGAGTCCTTTCTGTCATCCACAACCCTTCATTGCTCATATAATCTAGTGCCTTGAGCTCACATGACCTTGAGTTATTCATATCGTTTGTAGTCCTTAGCTATTCATAGCATCTAGAGCCCTGACCTTACAACCCAGAGTCATTGATGTCATCAACACCTCGAGCTTTTCCTACCATTTACAATCTTAAGCTCATGACTCAGAGCCGTTCATGTCATCCACATCCTTAAGTAGTTCCTAGCATTTATAGCCTTGAGTTCATGACCTGAAGTCGTTCATGCCATCCATAACCTTGAGTTGTTCATGGCATCTATAGCCCTGAGGTCACGGGACCCCGAGTCATTTATATTATCTATAGCCCTATGCTATTAATGGAATCTACAGCCCTGAGATGACGACCTAAAGTCATTCATGTCATCCACATCCCCGAGTTATTCATATCATCCATAACCATCCATTGTTCATCACATTTAGAGCCTTTAGCTCATGACCTAGAATACTCCATATCATCCACAACCTTAAGTTGTGAGCATAGGATTATGCTTCGAGCCATGAGTCCTCTATGAATGACTCCGAGTCATGAGCATAGGGCTTTAGATGCTAAGAAAAGCTGAGAGTTGTAGATGATATGAACGACTCGATCTCCTATGAGATCAGGGCTCTAAATGCTATGAAGAGCTAAGGGTTGTGGATGACATGAATGACTATAGGTTATGAGATCATGACTTTAGATGCTATGACTAGCCCAAGGCTATGGTTGATATGAACAACTCGAGGTCCCGTGAGCTCAGGGCTCTACATGCTACGAACAACTCAAGGCTATGGATGATATGAACGATTCTGGGTCATGAGTTTAAGGCACTAGATGCTATGAATAGCTAAGGGTTTTGGATCATATGAATGACTCATGGTCCCATGAGCTTAGGGCTCTAAATGTTGTGAACAACTCAAGGCTATGGATAACATGGATGACTCTGGGTCATGAGCTTAGGGATCTAGATGCTATAAACAACTCAGGGCTACGGAGGACATGAACTACTCTAGGTCATGAGCTCAAGTCTTTAGATGTTATGAACAACTAAGGGATATAGATGATATGAACGAATCGGGGTCCCGTGCGCTTAGGGTTCTAGATGTTATGAACATCTCAGGGTCATGGATGATATGAATGACTCTAGGTTGTGAGCTTAGGGCTCTAAATGTTATGAAGAGCTCAAGGACTCTAAATATTATGAATAGCTCAAGGATGTGGATGATATGAATGATTTGGGGTTGTATGCTCAGGGATCTATATGCTGTAAAGAATTAAGGGTTGTGGATGGCATGAACAACTACGGGTTGTGAGCTCAAGGTTGTATATGTACAACTTAGAGTTGGGGATGACATGAACGACTCTTGGTCGGGAGCTAAGCACTCAAGATGCTATGAACAACTCAAGGTTGTAGATGATATGAATGACTTTGGGTCCCATGAGCTTAGGGCTCTAGTTGCTATGAACAACTTAAGGTTGTGGATAACATGAATGACTTTAGGTTGTGATCTTAAGGCTTTAGATGCTATGAACAACTAAGGGTGGTGGGTGACATGAATGACTATGGGTCATGAGCTCAAGGCTCTAGATGTTATAAAAATTTACGGGTTATGCTCTGAGCATAGGGCTTTAGATGCTATGAAGAGTTGAGGGCTACAGAAGATATAAATGACTACAGGTTCCATGAGCTCATGACTTTGGATGCTATGATTAGCTCAAGGTTGTGGTTGATGTGAACAACTAAGGGTCTTGTTAGCTAAAGGCTATAGATGCTCTGAACAACTAAATGTTGTGGGCAATATGAACAATTCTATTTTATGAGCTTAAGGCTCTAAATGTTATGAACAACTGAGGGTTGCAGATGATATGAATGACTCGAGGTCTTATGAGCTCAAGGCTCGAGATGCTATGAACACCCTAGAGCTGTGGATGACATGAAGGACTCCAGGTCACAAGCTTACGGCTCTAGATACTACGAGTAGCTCAAGGCTATGGTTGATATGAGCAACTTGGGGTTCAATGAGCTTAGGGCTCTAGATGCTATAAACTTCTTAGGGTTGTGGATGATATGAATGACTCTTGGTCATGAGCTCAACGTTGTAGATGCATTGAACAGCTTAGGGTTGTAGATGACATGAACGACTCTGCGTTTTGAGCTGAGAGCCTTAGATACTATGAACAACTTAGTATCATGGATGATATGAATGACTCGAGGTCCTGTGATCTCAAGGCTCTAGAAGTTATGAATAAATTAAGGCTATGGATGATATGAATGATTCAAGGTCATGAGATCAAGCTTTTAAATGTTATGAACAACTAAGGGTTATGGATGACATGTACAACTCTGAGTCATGAGCTCAAAGCACTAAATTCTATGAATAACACAAGGTTGTGGATGACATGAATGACTTGGGGTCATGTGCTTTGGGCTCTAGATGTTATTGACAACTTAGGGTTATGGATGATATATACGACTCAGGGTCCCATGGACTTAAAGCTTTAGATGCTATGAAAAACCCAAGGTTGTGGATGACATGAATGACTCCGAGTAGTGAGCATAATGTTACAGATCCTATGAAAACCTAAGGGTTGTCGATGACATGAATGAATCTAGGTCCCGTGAGCTTAGAAATCTAGATACTATGAAGAGCTCAATGTTGTGGATTACATGAACGACTTCAGGTCGTGAGCTCATGACTTTAGATGTTATGAGTAGCTCAAGGTTGTGGTTGATATGAACAACTCGGGGTCCCATGAGGTATGTGCTTTTGATGCTATAAACAACTCAAGGTTGTGGATGATATGAAAAATTCTAGGTTGTGCACTCAAGACTTTAGATGCTATGAATAGCTAAGGACTGCAAATGATATGAACAACTCAGGGCCCTTTGAGGTTAGGGCTCTAAATGTTATGAACAACTCAAGATTTGGATGACATGAATGACTCAGGGTTGTGAGGTCGCAACTTTGGATGCTATCAGTAGCTCAAGGTTGTGGTTGATATGAACAACTTGAGGTCCAGCGAGCTTAGGGTTCTAGATGCTATGAATAACTCAAGGCTATGGATGACATGAACAACTCTAGGTTGGGAGCTCAATGCTCTAGATGCTTTGAACAACTCAAGGCAGTGGATGTTATGAACAACTCCGTGTTGTGAGCTCAAGGTTCAAGTTGCTATGAACAACTTATGGTTATGGATGATATGAATGATTCGGGGTACCGTGAGCTTAGGGCTCTAGATGTTATGAACAACTTAAGGCTGTGGACGATATGAACCATTCTGGGTCATGAGATCAAGGTTTTAGATGCTATGAAAACTTAGGGCTGTGGATGAAATGAACGACTGATTACTACTCAAAAAGTGTTATTTTGTAGCCTGTAATTAACTCTTTTAAACACTTTTGAGTAGTAGTTATTACCTTTTAAACTCAATTAGCATATTAAGTACCTTTGCAATCATTTCTAATCAAATTGTGTAAGTTTTGGTGTTTTTGATAGTATTTTGATCACCAAAGCAATCCAAGATTGAGGAGAGTTCTATGGAATCCATGGCCAAGCAATTGAAAGCTCATTAACATGAAGAACCTAAGCTTTGAAGCTTTATAGTCCTTTTCCATAAGCAAATCATGAATGCAAGGAGGGAAAGCAAAGAGAGAAATCTAACATGAAGAATTCAAGAGGACATCAACTATTAGACACTTTCAGAGCACTTCTTGTAGCTCAATTCATGCATACTATATGTCCTTTCGAAGCTCAGGAATTCAGTAATCCAACACTTTAAACAGTGTGCAAATCAGAGTTGAAATGAAGAAGTTATAGCCATTGGAAGCCAATTACACCAAGATGAAGGCCAATTTCATAGGCTACGAAATCAGCCTTTGGCTGCGAAATGGAGACCTTTAGCTTGTGAAATTTTGCAGCCATCTTGCATGCCTATGAAATCCTCCTGAGTGCTTCCAAATATTTGTGACCGACACTTTTAGATTTTTTTCTTCAGATATTTGATGTTTAAATCACCATTTTCTCCTTGTAATCCAACAATCATAGGATTCCTTAGTTATTAAGTAAGAACAAAGGGTGAATAACCTCATATATATTGTTCTGTAATTTTCATTACAGAGAGATCTCTCAGGAGCTTATTCTCAGAGACAACTTTTTGTATAGTTTTGAAGGAAGTAAAATACAAAGCTTTGCTCTGCCTTACCTACTCACTTTGATTGTATTTTTCGTACTAGCCAAACAAGCTCTGAGGATGTTTCCTTAGAGAATGAGTGGCTAGACTTTATGTTTCTTGGAGTTAAGGTAGCTGGGTAAGGTGCTAAGTGCAAGAATTGGTAGTTTTGTTGTTTCAGCTGTTAATGGAGTGAAAGTGTAACCCGTTAATGGTTTCTATGTTTTTAGTTAACTTAAAACGCCTTTAACTCACCTGGGCCAACACCTGGTAAGGCAAGTGATCTCCGTCCATTAAAATGCACTAGTTTACCTCTTGCGAGCCTTTGGGAGGTGACTTGAAGGTAGGATTTTCTAGAATTGCCAACACTTGGTAAGCTTTTGGACTCTAAGGAGACATCCATTAGTTGTCTCTTGCGAGCTTGAGAAGGGAAATCCAAGGTTAATGATCATCTTGAATGGTAAATGCAAGGTTAGAGGCACGAGCCATTGTAAGATGAATCAGTGAGAGGGATTTAGTGTTTGAATCTAATAAAGGGAAGCATTTGTACAACACCAGTTAGAGAATTAACTATATGTTAATTCTCTAATGCGAGGAAAAGATTCAAGTGACCGTAACTCTGTTTTTGCATGAGGAGCCTGACCCTAGTGATCCTAAAACTCCAAGAAACCCTTTTCTTTATAAGTAATTCCCATTACTATCTTTTTAGTTAGCTTAAAACCAATCCTTTTTCACCCCAAGTTTATGTTTTCTTTTAAAGCTAACCTTGAAATGAAAAAGCATCAATTCAACTTTGAATTGTTATCAGTTATAAGTTGAAAACCCTTCCCAGTGAACGATCCTAGAGCCACTATGCTATATTGGCTAAGGCTATCCTAGTGCATAGTGATATAGGTTATAAATTTTATTGATTACTCCTATATGAGGGCCAAACTCAAGGTACACCAACTAGGCACGCAATCAAATGGCGTCGTTGTCGGGGAAGGTGCCAACTGCACAGTGATATTATTTCAGAGTACTTGTGATTTTCATCACAAGTTTGGTGATTTTTCTTTCATTTTACTTACTCTTTTAATCGTTTCTTTTACTTGTTCATATTCTAACATATCTTTTAATTCAGTTTTAGTTAATTTTAGTCTTTTTGGTAGTCTTGTATTCTTTCGTTTTCTTTTGTTTTTGTTTTTGTTACAGTTGATACTAGTTATGTATGCCAAATTGGATACGAGATAGTGGAGGAAGGCTTGTGAAACATGAAACACCTCATAACAAGGAATTGGAATTGAGCTTGAACATCATGGAAGCTACACCTAAAGATCAGCATAGTCACCATGGTCACCAGGACAGTCCCAATGCTTTCAGATCAATGGGGGACCACATGCATCCACCTCGTATGAGCGCGCCATCATGTATAGTGCCTCCTATAGAGCAGCTAGTGATCAGACCACATATTGTTCCATTTCTACCAACTTTCTATGGGATGGAAAGTGAGAATCCCTATGCCCATATCAAGGAATTCGAAGATGTTTGTAATACATTCCAAGAAGGAGGAGCTTCAATCGACTTGATGAGGCTTAAGCTATTTCCTTTTACTTTAAAGGATAAGGCCAAGATTTGGCTTAATTCTTTAAGGCCAAGGAGTATCCGTACTTGGACTGATTTACAAGCAGAATTCCTTAAGAAGTTTTTTCCTACTCACAGAACATATGGCTTGAAAAGGCAAATTTCAAACTTCTCAGCTAAAGAGAATGAGAAATTCTATGAGTATTGGAAAAGATACATGGAAGCCATCAATGCTTGTCCTCACCATGGTTTTGATACATGGCTATTGGTGAGTTATTTACATGATGGGATGTCTTCCTCAATGAAGCAACACCTCGAAACAATGTGTGGAGGAGATTTCATGAGTAAGAATCCGGAGGAAGCTCTGGATTTCTTGAGTTATGTGGCTGAAGTTTCAAGGGGATGGGATGAACCAAACAAAGGAGAAGTGAGGAAAATGAAGTCTCAACCCAATGTTTTCAATGCTACGACTGGGATGTACACCTTGAATGAAGATGTTGATATGAAGGCAAAGTTTGCAGCTATGACAAGAAGATTGGAGGAGCTAGAACTGAAAAAAATACATGAAGTGCAAGCTGTTGCTGAAACACCAATGCAAGTCAAGCCATGTCCTATTTGTCAATCTTATGAGCACTTGGTGGAGGAATGCCCTACAATTCCAACTGCTAGGGAAATGTTTGGAGATCAAGCAAATGTCATTGGACAATTCAAGCCCAACAACAATGCTTCGTTTGGAAATACTTACAACTCAAGTTGGAGGAACCATCCAAATTTTTCTTGGAAGCCAAGAGCACCTCAGTACCAACAGCCAACTCAATCATCTCAACAAAATTCAAGCCAGGAACCCATGATTTGTATTTTCTTTACAACTGCTAATGCACCCAAGTCATGTACAATAAAAGAGACATGAGTTGAATGCTCAAATCAATGTCAATACACCAAAAGGATAGCAAAGAGATAGTTAAGTCTAACTTTGTTATATCATGTCTTGCTTTTTGAGGCTCAATCCAACATGAACGACTCGGGGTCATATGCTTAAGGCTCTAGATGCTATGAACAACTAAGGGTTGTGGATAATATAAATGACTTAGGCTTTTGTGGGCTCAACACTCTAGATGCTATGAATAACTCTAGGTTATGGATGACATGAATGACTTTGGGTTGTGAACTCAACGCTTTTGATGCTCAGAACAACTCTAGATAATAAATGACATGAACGAGTTTGGGTCATGAACTCAAGACTAAAGATGATATGAACAACTTAAGGTTGTGGATGATATGAACCGTTTGGGGTCTAATGAGCTTAATGCTCTACATGCTATGAACAACTCATGGCTAGGGATGATATGAATGATTCTAGGTCATAAGCTCGTGGCTCTAGGTGTTTAAAATAGCTCAGGGCTATGGATGACATGAACAACTACAGGTCATGAGCTCAAGGCTCTAGAAGCTTTGAATGGTTCAGAGCTATAAATGACATGAATGAGTCCAAGTTATGAGCTCAAGGCTCTAGATGCTATGAATAACTCAAGGTTGTCCATTATATGAACTACTCGAGGTCCCATTAGCTCAAGGATTTAGATGTTATGAACAACTCAGGGTTGTGGATGATATGAATGATTCTGGGTTGTGATCTCAAGGCTCTAGATGCTATGAACAACTCAGGGTTGTGGATGACTTGAACAGCTCTGAGTCATGAACTCATGGCTCTAAATGCTATGAATGGCTTAGGAATGTGGATGATATGAACGTCTTTGGGTCGTATGATCAGGGCTTTAGATGTTATGAATAGCTCAAGGTTGTACATAACATGAATGACTTCGGATCGAGAGCTCAAGGATTTAACTGTTATTAACAACTCAGAGTTGTGGATGACATGAACAACTCTAGGTCGAGAGCTCATGGATCTAGATTCTATCAATAACTTAGTCTTGTGGATGATATGAACGACTTGGGGACCGGTTAGCTTAAGGCTTTAGATGCTATGAACATCTCACGACTATGGATGATATGATTGATTCTTTTTCGTGTGATTAAGGCTTTAGATTTTATGAAAACCTTAGGGCTATGGATGACATGAACAACTCTAGGTTGTGAACTCAAGGCTCACGATACAATGAACAACTTAGGGTTGTGGATGATATGAATGACTCGGGGTTGTATGCTTAGGGCTCTAGATGCTATGAACAACTAAGGATTGTGGATAATATGAATGACTTGGGGTCTCATGAGCTCAACGCTCTAGATGTTATGAACAACTCTAAGCTATGGATGGCATGAACAATTTTAGGTCATGAACTCAAGGCTTTAGATACTAAGAACAACTTTGGGCTATGGATGATATGAACAAGTCTAGGTCGTGAACTCAAGGCTAAAAATGCTATGAACAACTCAAGGTTGTGGATGATATGAATGACATGAGGTCTCGTGAGCGTAACACCCTAGATGTTATGAACAACTCATGGTTGTAGATGATATGAACGATTTTAGGTCATGCGCTCAAGGCTTTAGATGCTTTGAACAACTCAAGGTTGTGGATGACATGAACAACTTCAGGTAATGAGCTCAAGGCTATAAAATTTATGAACAACTCAGGCCGTGGATGATATGAATGACTCAATGTCGTGTGCTCTAAGCTCTAGATGATATTGATTCATCCCCAATTGGTGTACTCTTTGATTCAGTCCTTAGACGGGAGTTATCAATAAATTTTATAAACCTAATTCACCATGCTCTAGGGTATCATAGCTAGCATAGCATAGTGGTTATAGGATCGTCCATAGAGATGGGTTTTCATTTCACACATGATATTAGTTTAAAGAATTGGATTAGTGCTTTTTCTTTTATAAGTTAGCTTTAAAAGAAAACATAATGATGGTTGAAAAATGTTTGGTTTTAAGCTAACCAAAAATAGTAACTGATTTTAATTACAAAGAAAAGGTTTCTTAGATTTTTAGGTCAATAGGTTTAGGTTCCTTATACAAAATGGGAGATTCCAGATCTTTTCCTTGCATTGGGGATTTAACCTATAGTTATCCTCCCAACCGATGTGTTACAACTACTTCCCATTAATGGTTTCAACGCTAAATCTCTCTCATTGATGCATCTTCCAATGGCTCGTACCTCTCACCTAGTATTTTCCATTCAAGGTGATCCTTAACCTTGGATTACTCTTCAAAAGCTCATAGGAGATAACTAATGGATGTCTCCAAGGAGTCCAAAAGCTTACCAAGTGTTGGCTATCCTAGGTAATCCTAACTTTAAACCACCTCCCAGAGGCTCGGAATAGATAACTAATGGATCTCTATGGATTGAGTCCGAAAAGCTTACCATGTGTTGGCCCAGGTGATTATAAGGGATTTTAAGTTAACTAAAAATATAAAAACCATTACCGGGTCACAACTTCCTCTTCATTAAAAACTGAAACAAGAAAAACTCCCACTTTTGTATCTGGGTCCCTTACCTAGCTTCCTTCAGTCCAAGAAACAAAAAGCCTAGCCACTCATCCTCTGAGAGAACATCCTCAGAGATTGTTTGGCTAGAAAAAAATACAATCAAAGTGAGTAGGTAAGGCATAGAAAAGCTCTGTATATTTCTTACTAAAAAATGTACAAGTGATCACTAAGAATTTCTCTCGAGATTCTCTGATAGATCTTACAAAAAAAGATATGTTAAGATATATAAAGAGAGATATTTGTAACCCCTCAATTAGATATCCTAAATATCTAAAAAGATCTTTAGATGATTACAATGAGAGAATAGATAATTACACAAAATATCTTAAGGTAAAAATCTAACTAAGTCAATACAAAAATATTTGAAGATTACATGAATATTTCACAAGTTAGATATGGAGTTGCAAAAATTTCGCACGGCTGAAAAGTAGTTGCGAAATTTTTGCAAGGCTGAAAAGGAGTTGCGAAAATTTCTTATGTCTTACGAAAATTTTGCAAGTGTGAAAAGAGATTGTGAAATTTTCTCATGTCTTGCGAAAATTTAGTAAAGGGTTGCGAAATTCTTCAGTGTTAGATTCCTTCTCTGATTCTCTTTCTTGCATACTTGGTTGCTTTGGCAAAGGCTTCGATGCTCCCCAAAACTTGGATTTTTCATGTAATTTAGCTTCAATCTTGATTTGCCATGGACTATACCAAGTTCTCCCTCATTCTTGGCTTGTTTTAATGATAAAAAAGCTATCAAAAACATCAAAACTTGCCAAAAACTTATTAGTAACACTTGCAAGGGTCCTTAATGTGCCAATTGAGTTAAAAGGTAATAAATACTACTCGAAAGTGTTTAAAAGAGTTTATAAGAAGGTATAAAAGAACACTTTTTGAGTAGTAATCACTCCCCCCAACTAACATATTCTTAGCCCCTTAGCAATGAAGGAGAGAAAAACAAAATAGGACAATAAAATAATTTACAAATTCATGCTGATCACTCCAAAAAATCATAAGTAGCATGATTTGTAAAGCATACTCTCACCTGGAATATTAAAGAAGCAAAACCCATACTTCAACAAGAGGATATAAAAAATCTTACCTGATCATAATTGATTACTACTCAAAAAGTGCTATTTTATAGCTTATAATTAACTCTTTTAAACACTTTTGAGTAGTAGTTATTACCTTTTAACCCAATTAACATATTAAGGACCTTTGCAATCATTTTTAATCAAAGTGTGTAAGTTTTGGTGTTTTTGTTAGTAATTTGATCACCAAAGCAATCCAAGATTGAAGAGAGTTCTTTGGAATCCATGGCAAAGCAATGGAAAGCTCAGAAACATGAAGAACCGAAGCTTTGAAGTCCTTTTCCATAAGCAAATCCGGAATGCAAGGAGGGAAAGCAAAGAGAAATCTAACATGAAGCATTCTTGATGACAGTCATGTTAGCCACTTTTGGAGCACTTCCTGGAGTTCAATTTATGCATGCTATATGTCGTTTCGAAGCTCAGGAAGTCAAAAATCCAATGCTTTAAATGGTACATGATTCAGAGTTGAAATGAAGGATTTACAGCCATTGCAAGCAGATCACTCCAAGCTGAAGGCAGAATTTGCACGACTGTGAAATCAGCCTTTGGCTGCGAAAATGTTGTCCTTTTGCTGGGAAATTTCGCTGCCCTCTTGCTGTGGAATTTCTCTTGAAGCTTCCCGATATGTGCGACCGACATTTTGAGATTTTTTGCTTTAGATATTTGATGTCTAAATCCCCAAACTCTCCTTGTAACCCACCTATCATAGGATTCCTTAGTTTTTAAGTAAGAACAAAGGGGGAATAACCTCTTATATATAGTTTGTAATTTTCTTTAAAAGAAGAGAGTCGGGAGCTTGTTCTTAGAGACAATCATATATCATCATGTAATCGGCGGAAGGAAGAAATATATTTTACAGAGCATTGGCTCTATATTTCCTTCATATTTTTGTTTTCTCGTTATTTTTCTTTCTAGCCAATCAAACTCTAAGGATTTTTCCTCAGAGGATGAGAGGCTAGGCTCTTCGTCTCTTGGAGTGAAGAAATCCGGGTAAGTTTCCTCATGCATAAATTGGAAGTTTTGTTGTTTTAGTTTTTAATGAAGAGAAAGTGTGACCCGTTAATGGTTTTTATCTTTTTAGTTAACTTAAAACGCCTTTAAATCACCTGGGCTAACACTTGGTAAGGCAAGTGGTCTCCATCCATTGAGAGGCACTTGTTTATCTCTTGCGAGCCTTTGGGAGGTGGTTTAGAGGTAGGATTTTCTAGAATAGCCAACACTTGGTAAGCTTTTGGACTCCACGGAGACATCCATTAGTTATCTCTTGCGAGCTTTTGATGGGTAATCCAAGGTTAAGGATCACCTTGAATGGCAAATGATAGGTGAGAGGCACGAGCCATTGCAAGATGCATCAGTGAGAGGGATTTAGTGTTTGAACCCATTAAGGGGAAGCATCTGTACCACACCGGTTAGAGAATTAACTATATGTTAATTCTCTAATGCGAGGAAAAGGAACAAGTGACCGGAACTCCCTTTTTGTATAAGGAACCTGAGCCTAGTGATCTAAACTCCAAGAAACACTTTTCTTTGTAATTAAAATCAGTTACTATTTTTGGTTAGCTTAAAACCAAACCTTTTCCATTCAAACATTTTTATGTTTTCTTTCAAGGCTAACCTTGAAATGAAAAGGCACCAATTCATCTTTGAATTAATATCAATTGTGAAGTGAAAACCCATCCCAGTGAACGACCCTAGAGCCACTATGCTATGCTAGCTAAGGCTATCCTAGTACATGGTGTAATAGGTTATAAATTTTGTTGATTACTCCCTTCTGAGGACCACAATAAAGGGATACCAGCTGGACATGTATCAAATGGCACCACTGTCAGGGACCATTGAGAGAACATGAATCAGCTAAGACACCAATTGGGAATGAATCAATAATTCATAAAGAGTAAGCATTATGCAAATTTAAGCATCAAAAGAATTTCCACTCCCAAAGGTCCAACCCTTTCTCTTCCACAAAAATCTACGTGTTAAGCTTATTAGGTTTCCGAATATAGTACTCTGAACTAATCTCTTCCCCCAACCTAGTTCTTTTTCAATCTTAATCAAACTAACCACTTCCAATAGGCTAAGAATGCACCTCTTTTAATTCACAATATTTTTCTTGTAGATGTGCAATGCTTAAGGTATTGTTTTCTAAAGTGTCCATGTAAAGGGGATCCATCGATGAATCCCAACCAATCAAGGTTTAAGGCATCAAGTTTTAAGGATCTTTCGACCACTAACTCCTCAGATTTTATCGCGGACTTTTGAAATTGGACTTTAATACCCAAGCACCTACAATATGTTAAACTCCACCTATTCACCCTTGTAACAAGCATTAAGGTCGGTGACTCCCAATCAATCAAGGCTTAGGGCACCGAGCTTTAAAGATTTTCATCATATACCTCTCGGACCTTACTCGGGTTTCAAGGCAAGTATAACACTTTTTCTTTCTCTTTTTTTTTTTCAAAGGCTCATTGGCCTTTTATCAGGTGTCCTAACACTAAAAATGAGCTCAAAGGTACCAAGTCTAAATTTTCCTAAGTTCAGGAGGTGAGATTGATTTTCATCTTATATCGGAACCTAATGTGCACAGTGTGTGGTAAGATTAAAGTGGAAGAAATAAGGTTGAAATCAATAGGATTTTCAATAATTCATCAACCTCAATAAGCATAATAAGACTCTAATATTCAAGTAAAAAGATAATAATTCAATTTTTCCTATTTCATTTGGAGAAATTTTCTTTAATAACCATGGAGAGTAGAGGAAAAACTTTTAAAATTAAGCAAAAATGTTAAAATTAAGCAAAAAGTACTATTTTAACATAATAACTTAGCATTATTAACAAAACTTCCTTCCTTTACTCTGCCCCTAACCAAGATCAATGTTGTCCTCAATGTGTCAAGATCAATTGAAATATAGGGAGGAAGTGGTACCTCCTGAGTGACATGGAGTCTAAGTTGTATAGGAGAAACCACATGATTCAAAAAAATAAATAAAAATTAATGAGTAAGGGAGATAGAAAAGAAAAAGTAAAGTATAAACAAAAATGATATGTATATATTACTCTGAGAAAGTACAATGAGATGATCATGTAATACATCCAATCCTAGAATATAAAATATCAGCAAAAGTAATAATGTCTACTAAAATACTAAGTAAATACAAAATAAAGAAAATGATCAAGGAGTAGGGTTCTCTGGTGGAGATGATGGCTCTGTGGGATGCTCATGAGTAATCTGGGCAAGGACATCAACTCTGGTGGTCTCTTCAGCTGGAATAGCCTCCTCAACTGGAGCTATGGGCTTTGATGGTCCAAGAATGTCAGTCTGAGGTAGTGAAAGTCCTAGATGGTGTTGAATCTGATGAAGGATAGCAGTATGCTGGTCCTGCTGAGCACGTATGTCTGCCATCTGCTGGAATAAAGCATTGTGTGTAGCGGTTAGTGTCTTGAACAAATTTATCATGGCACGAAACTTCGTGGCAGATATGGTAATAGGAACCTCCGATGTAGGAGGTGTAGTTGGTGAAACAGTAGGTGTGGCAGGAGGATCAATAGAGGTGGGCTCAAGCATAGATAGTGCAGCAGGGGCGGGTGGTACAGACTCTGTGGGAAGCTCGTCCTACTGTGTCTGCTCAGCCTATGCTAGCCTGGGTGGGGCTGCTTCAGGTGCTGACTCTGTTAGATTCTTTCCTGCCAACTGTGTCCATTGGTCGAGAGTGAAATGTTCTCGACAATGGTGGCAGCACTCAAGATGGGGCTCAATAGGATAGGCCATATGCTCCAAATATATTACAAAGCAACCTAGGAAACAGCAATGGGATAGTGTTGGCTTGCTGTAGCTTCTTCTTATGAACTTTCTCCTCAAAGTATAGGAGAGCGGCCATAAGCAGGTGATGTGGCCCAAAATAAAAGCCCTTAGATATCTAAAATAGCACATCCAGGATGGCTCCTCGCCTCTACATTAAATGCTGAAGAGGAAAAATGTTGGACCGCAACAATACATCTACTAGGAGCATCCCAGATGGAAGTTCCTTATGTAGAAGGAATGAATCTCCAGAAGTCCCTCTCGATAGAATGCGGACCATGTCTCGTTGAGATATAAGGGACAACTGCCTAAAATGTGTTGGATCCTCTAGCTGAAATGGAATATGGAGATCCTTAGCAATGTGCCTAGCCTCTAGGACACCCTCGCACCCGTCAATGCTGAAATGAATGGTGGTGGGACTCTGGGCGCCCTGAGTAGTTATGGACTAATAGAAGTCCATCACCACTCTAGGGTAGAAAAACTCCCTAGGAGTCATAACGCGCTCGAGATGGTACCACTGGAGCAATCCAAATGAATCCCGAAGCTCAGACTGCTGTCGCATAGCCTCAATGTCGAAATACAGCTTAGAATGAAATGGCTTGGCTCTACAATCTGAATTTCTATCAATGGGCGGCACGGTAACCATAGGCCTCTTGATGATAACTTCTGGAGCAATGCCGGAAGGATGCTGAGAATCTGTTGGGGCCTGAGAATCAGGCTGTGAATGCCTAGACGTCTCTCCAGGGCCTGAAGTCCTCTCTCTCTTTGGTGGAATGCGGTGTACTGATTGCTCAGGGGGCGGAGAAGTTGGTGGTCTCCGTGTCAAGTATCGACACTGAGGGGGGCTAGAGCGTACCCGACCCTCAGAAGATGGAACAGTCGGGGCTTGAGATGAATTTTGAGGAGCAGAGGCGCTTAGCCAAGCCTCGCGAGATGCTGATGGGTCTGTATGGCCTCCTCCAATGCGTGTCATGGCTGAAATGAGATGAGAGGCAAAGGTTTCTTCTTCAAATTGGTGGCCGCGGGGCATGGAATGGAGAGACAACTACTTCGCAAGGTGGCGCTGAGCTTTTCGGAATAGAGAATGGACGGTGCGAAATAAACAAAGGCTTTTCAGGTGTTTAAATAGGATTTTTAAGTGACCTTTGGCTTTCCTCCTAACCATTGGTATTTCGCATACGAGACTATTGGAATTCATAAGGTTGCGAAATTAATTTACACAAGCTTTTCAAATTTCGCAAGGCAAAAAACAGGTTGCGAAATTGCTGGCAGTCCTTGTGAAAATTTTCGCAAGTGGATTTGGAGTTGCGAAATTTTCGCAAGGCAGTTGTGGTGTTGCGAAATTTTCGCAAGGCAGTTGTAGTGTTGTGAAATTTTCGCAAGGCAGTTGAATTACTCTGTTTTTCCTTTATTTTGGAATGCCCTTGCATTTGATCATCAAAAACAAAATTAAGTCACAATAAGATAAAATTAAAGCAAGAAATTTCAATTTAAAACATATACTAAATCAATAAAACTTGAAATTTAAATTAAAACAAAAAATTATGGACTTAGTGTCTTTTGATAGACTAAGTCCATTTACCCATTTGTCTTTTTAGGCTTGATGTGGCTCAAGGAAGTTGATTTCCTCATTGTCTTTAGAAAATGGCTCCATGAATGGCTTGAGACGTTGGCCATTGACTTTGAAACTCCTGGTGCTGTTGAGTAGCTCTACTACTCCATTTGAATACACTTGTTGGATAGTAAACGGACCTATCCACCTTGACTTCAACTTTCCTGGGAAGACGTGGAGCTTATAGTAATAAAGCAAGACTCTTTGTCTCTTCTAGAATTCTTTGCAGGAGACTAACTTATCATGCCACATTTTCAGTCTTTGCTTTGCAATGTTTGAATTGATATAGGCGTCATTTCTCAATTCCTCCATCTCATTAAGGTATAGAAATCTCTTCATGTCGGCTCTGTTCAAGACCATGTTGAGCGTCTTGATTGCCCACCAAGCTTTGTATTGAATTTCCACGGGGAGATGCCATGCTTTTCCATAGACTAGGCGATAGGGAAGCATTCCGAGAATGGTCTTGTAAGCTGTTCTGTAATCCTATAGTGAATCATAAAGCTTAACAAACCAATCTCTTCTACTCGTGTTATGTTTTTGATCTCTCGGTTGGCTAACTCAACTTGCCTAGAAGTCTGAGGATGGTAAGGTGTAGCTACCTTATGCTTCACCCCATACTTGGCTAAGAGAGTTTCAAATGGCTTGTTACAAAAATAAGTACCCCTATCACTGATTATGGCTTTGGGTACTCCAAATCTGGAGAAGATGTTCTCTTTGAGAAATTTGAGAACAACTTTGTGATCATTACATTTGCACGGGATTGCTTTGACCCATTTAGAAACATAATCCACTCCCACCAAGATGTAGGAATAGCCAAGGGACATAGGAAAAGGTCCCATGAAGTCAATGCCCAGTACATTAAAAAGATCAACTATTGAAATGGGGTTCAAAGGCATCATGTTCTTACGTGTTAATTTCCCAAGCCTCTGGCATCTATCACAACACCTACACATGGTGAGGGCATCTTTGAAAAGTGATGGCCAGCAAAAACCCGATCGCAACACCTTCATAGTTGTCTTTTGAGAAGCAAAGTGACCTCCACATGCGTTTTCGTGGCAATGACTAAAGATCCCATATTGCTCTTGCTTAGGGACGCACTTCCATATTATTTGATCCGCACAATATTTGAATAGGAATGGCTCTTCCCAATAATAGGCATGAATTTTTGCAAAGAAGTGCTTCTTGTCTTATGTTTTCTACTCGCTTGGAACTTCTCCGATAACTAAATAGTTAGCAATATGAGCATACCAAGGAGCGACTTCTATCAACATGAGTGACTCCTTCAGAAAATCATCATTAATTGGCAAACTATGTGAATTATGTGTGATGGCTAGCCTTGACAGATAGTTGGCTACCACATTCTCCACTCCTTTCTTGTCTTTGATCTGAAGATTGAATTCTTGAAGCAGGAGAATCCATCTAATCAGCCTTACTTTTGTGTCTTGTTTAGTTAACAAATATTTCAAGGCCAAGTGGTCAGTGAACACCACAATGAAAGACCCTACTAAGTAAGTGCGGAATTTGTTTGTGGTTATGTAGTTTCTTTGCACTTCATTCAACGTTTTGCTTGCATAGTAGATCACATAGGGCTTTCCATCTTCTCTTTGCCCAAGAATAACTCCTATAGCAAAGTCACTGGCATCGCACATCACTTCAAAGGGCAATTTCTAGTTAGGAGCTCTCACTATTGGAGCGGTTGTCAACAATAGCTTCAATTCTTCAAAACTCCGTTGACATCGATCATCCCATACAAATTTAGCATCCTTTACCAATAGCTCACAAAGAGGTCTTGCAAGTTTAGAGAAATCTTTGATAAACCTCCTATAAAACCCAATGTGGCCAAAGAATTGCCTTACTCCTTTGAAAATTGTTGGCAATGGCAACTTGACAATCGGTTCAACTTTTGCTTTATCCACTTCAATGCCCTGGCTGGAGATAATATGCCCAAGGACAATCCCTTGGGATACCGTGAAATGGCATTTCTCCTAGTTGAGCACCAAGTCTTTCTCAATGCATCGGTTCAGCACAGCTTCCAAATTGACTAAGCATTCGTCAAAGGCACTCCCATATACGGGGATATCGTCCATAAAGACTTCCATAATACACTTCACCATATCACTGAAAATGCTTAACATGGATCTTTGGAATGTTGCTGGTGCATTGCATAAGCCAAAAGGCATTCTTCTATATGCATAGGTTTCGAATGGACAAGTGAAAGTGGTCTTCTCCTCATCTTCAACAACAATTTCTATTTGAAAATACCTAGAGTAGCCATCCAAGAAATAGTAAAATGGATGGCCTGAGACCCTCTCAAGCACTTGATCAATAAACGGTAACGGTGAGTGGTCATTCCTTGTTATAGCATTCAGCTTTTTATAATCAATACACACCCTCCAACCTGAAGTGAGGCGTGTAGAAATTTATTCTCCCTTGTCATTTTGCACCACTGTGATCCTTGATTTCTTTGGCACGACTTGTGTAGGACTCACCCATGGGCTATCTGATATGGGGTAGATTATACCGGCCGGAAGTAGCTTAAGCACCTCAGCTCGCACCACCTCTTGCATGTGAGGGTTCAACTTTCTATAGGGTTGACGAACTGGCTTAGCTTCTTCTTCCATGTATATATGATGAGTACAGACTAAAGGGCTGATCCCTTTTAGATCATAAATTTTCCACCCTATCGCCTTCTTGCTTCTCTTGAGGATTTCAAGTAGACAATCCTCCTGAGTAGTGGTAATAGATGAATAAATAACAACAGGGCTCTACTTGTTCTCCTCCAGGTAGGCATACTTCAACTCTGTGGGTAATGGCTTTAGAATAAGCTTTGGGGGCTTCTCCTTAATGGCCTCTTGTGTCTCCTCATTGAATAATGGGAGAATTTCTTTCCTCAACTTCAAAAGAGGCAGAGTAGCAAGGAAATCTAAAGTTTCAGGTAACCCTTCATCAAGATCCCCAAAACTCTCATTCAAAGTTTCTAGCATCTTCTGATCGCAATGCTTCTCTACTAAGTTGTTAATCATACACACCTCTTCTGGTCCTTCTTCTTCTCCCAAATGGAATTGTTTATTGCACATATAGAAGATATTAAGCTCCAACGTCATGTTGCCAAATGTAAGTTGCATGATTGCATTCCTACAATTGATGATAGCATTTGATGTAGCTAAGAATGGTTTTTCAAGTATGATATCAAGAACAACAAAATCCATTAGGTAGTAGAATTTGTCAACTTGAACTAGGACATCTTCAATCATACCTCTTGGAATTTTCACAGATCTATCTCCTAGAGATAGAGTGATTGATGTTGGCTTCAACTCTCCAAGTCCCAATTGCTTATAGACAAAGTAGGGTAGCAAATTCACACTTGCTCTCAAGTCCAACAAAGCTTTCTCCAGACTCGTCTCTCCAATCATCACTGAGATGGTAGGATAACCCGGATCTTTGTATTTCACTGGAGACTTGCACTGTATAATGGAACTTACTTGTTCAGTTAAGAAGGCCTTCTTACTCACATTCAACCCTCTTTTTAAGTGCATAAGTCCTTCAAGAATTTTGCATAAGTCGGAACTTGTTTGATCATGTCTAGCAAAGGGATATTAACTTTCACTTGCCTTAACACTTTAAGAATTTCTGATGCATTGTTGATTCCCTTTTTGCCATGCAAAGCTTATGGAAATGGTGGAGGCATGTGCTTCTTTATCATTTCTTCTTGGTTGATGGTCCTCTCCGGTTTTTCATTCATAGTAGCTTCAAGGTTCTCCGTCTTTGTACTGTTCCCTTTCCTCTTTCCTTTGATTTGGTTCCTCTTCTTTTTCTTTGATTCACTCTCTGGTTCTTGCTCTGGCTTGGGTATAGGCATATCAACCTCTTTACCACTCCTCAGAGTGATCACTACTTTGACTTCCCTCAACTTTGAAAATTCTCCCTCCTGAGCCTCTGTTTCATGGATACCCTTGGGATTTTGATGACGTTAAGAAGGAAATTTTCCTTTCTCTTGCACTGTGTTGAGATTGGTGAGCCTTAAGATTGAGTATTGGGGATTATCTATCTTTTGAGATAGATCATTCACCCTTCCATCCATCTTTCTGTCTAGGCTATCAATTCTTTGACTGAGCTAAGCATTTTCTTGCCTAAATTGATCATTGATGGATTTATAGTATCCAACAAAGTCTTCAACAACCTTGCTAAGATTTTCAATGGCTTGTTCAAGCCTTGAGGCTTGCAGGGGTGCTTGGCCAGGTTGCGTGTACTGAGGTGCCCTTGGCTTCCAAGATAAATTCAGATGGTTCCTCCAATTTGAATTATAGGTGTTGCCATATGAAGCATTGTTATTGGGCTTAAATTGTCTAATAACATTTGCTTGATCCCCAAGCATTTCTCTCACAGCTGGCATCATAGGACACTCCTTTACCAAGTGCTCAGAAGATTGACAAATGGAACACAACTTAGTTTGCACTGGTGTTTCTGAAATAGCCTGTACTTCTCGTATCTTCTTCACTTCAAGCTCCTCCAATATTCTTGCCATAGCTACAAATTTTGCTTTCATATTGGTATCTTCATTCAAAGTATACATCCCAGCCTTAGCATTAGAAGCATTTGGTTGAGATTTCATTCTTCCCACTTCTCTGGCATTCGACTCATCCCATCCTCTTGAAACTTCAGCTACATAACTCAAGAAATCCATGGCTTTCTCCGAATTCTTACTCATGAAGTCTCCTCCGCACATCGTTTCTAAGAGTTGCTTCATTGAGGAAGACATACTATCATAAAAATAGCTCACCAATAGCCATGTATCAAAGCCATTGTGAGGACAAGCATTGATAGCTTCCATGTATCTTTCCCAACATTCATAAAATTTCTCATTCTCCTTAGCTAAGAAGTTTGAGATTTTCCTTTTCAAGCCATTGGTCCTGTGAGTCAAGAAAAATTTCTTGAGGAATTCAACTTGCAAATCAATCCAAGATCGGATACTCCTTAGCCTTAAAGAATTAAGCCAGACCTTGGCCTTGTCTTTTAAAGTGAAAGGAAATAGCTTAAGCCTCATCAAGTCAATTGAAGCTCCTCATTCTCAGAAATTATTACAAACGTCTTTAAATTCCTTGATATGCTGGTAGGGATTCTCACTTTCCATCCCATGAAAAGTAGGTAGAAGTGGCATAATATGTGATCGGGTCACTAGCTGCTCTGTAGGTGGCACTATACATGATGGTGCACTCATACAAGGTGGATGCATGCGGTCTCTCATGGATCGGTATATGTTGATATTCTCTTCTGGAGCATGTTGACTATGCTGATCTTCAAGTATAGTTTCCATGACTTCCATTTCCAATTCCAACTTTGTTTCATGAGGATTTTTTATTTTCACAAGTCCTCCCTCACTGTCTCGTATCCAATATGGCATACACAACTAGCAATAAGTGAAACAAAAACAAAGAAAAACAAAAAGAAAAAAAACAATTCTAGAAAGAAAAATTAAGGTTACTAAAAGATAAATAAAAGATAAACTAAAAAGAGAAACAAATAAAAAGGGTTAATGAAAGAAAAGAAAAATCACCAAACTTGTGATGAAGATCACAAGTGTTCTGGTAAGATCATATCACTGTAAAGTGGCACCATCCCCAGCAATGACACCATTTGATTTGTTCCCAATTGGTGTACTCTTTGATTTAGTCCTCAAATGGGAGTTATCAACAAAATTTATAAACCCAATTCACCATATACTAGGGTAGCATAGCTAGCATAGCATAGTGGTTCTAGGATCGCCCACAGAGATGGGTTTTCATTTCACACATGATATTAGTTTAAAGAATTGGATTAATGCTTTTGATTTTATAAGTTAGCTTTAAAAGAAAACATAATGATGGTTGAAAAAGGTATGGTTTTAAGCTAACAAAAAATAATAACTGATTTTAATTACAAAGAAAAGGTTTCTTGGATTTTCAGGTCACTAGGTTCAGGTTCCTTATACAAAAGGGGAGATTCCAGATCTTTTCCTCACATTGGGGATTTAACCTATAGTTATCCTCCTAACCGGTGTGTTACAGTTGCTTCCCATTAATGGTTTCAATGCTAAATCCCTCTCACTGATGCATCTTGCAATGACTCGTATCTCTCACCTAGTATTTGCCATTCAAGGTGATCCTTAACCTTGGATTACCCTTCAAAAGCTCGCAGGAGATAACTAATGGATGTCTCTAAGGAGTCCAAAAGCTTACCAAGTGTTGGCTATCCTAGGTAATCCTACCTTTAAACCACTTCCTATAGGCTCACAAGCGATAACTAATGGATCTCTATGGATTGAGTTCGAAAAGCTTACCAAGTGTTGGCCCAGGTGATTATAAGGGATTTTAAGTTAACTAAAAATATAAAAACCATTACTGGGTCACAACTTCCTCTTCATTAAAAACTAAAAAATAAGGAAAACTCCCACTTTTGTATTCGGGTCCCTTACCTAGCTTCCTGCAGTCCAAGAAACAAAAAGCTTAGCCACTCATCCTATAAGAGAACATCCTCAGAGATTGTTTGGCTAGAAAAAAATATACAATCAAAGTATGTAGGTAAGGCAGAGCAAAGCTCTCTATATTTCTTACTAAAAAATGTACAAGTGATCACCAAGAATTTTCCCAAGATTCTCTAATAGATCTTATAAAAAGAGATATGTTAAGATATATAAAGAGATATATTTTTAACCCCTCAATTAGATATCCTAAATATCTAAAAAATCTTTAGTTGATTACAAGGAGAGAATAGATAATTACACAAAATATCTTGAGGTAAAAATCTAACTGAGTTGGTGCAAAAATATCTGAAGATTACTTGAAGATTTCGCAAGTTAGATATGGAGTTACGAAAATTCCGCAAGGCTAAAAAGGAGTTGCGAAAATTTCTTCTGTCTTGCGAAAATTTTGCAAGTGTGAAAAAAGGTCGTGAAATTTTCTTCTGTCTTGTGAAAATATCGCAAGGGGTTGAGAAATTCTTCAGTGTTAGATTCCTTCTCTGATTCTCTTCCTTGCATACTTGGTTGCTTTGGCAAAGGCTTCGAAGCTCTCCAAAACTTGAATTCTTCATGTAATTTAGCTTCAACCTTGCTTTGCCATGGATTATACCAAGTTCTCCCTCATTCTTGGCTTGTTTTAATGATAAAAAAGGTATCAAAAACATCAAAACTTGCCAAAAACTGATTAGTAACACTTGTAAGGGTCCTTAATGTGCCAATTGAGTTAAAAGGTAATAAATACTACTTGAAAGTGTTTAAAAGAGTTTATAAGAAGCCACAAAAGAGCACTTTTTGAGTAGTAATCAGATATGAATGGCTCAAGGTTGTGGATTACATGAACGACTCTAGATTGTCAACTAAGGGCTTTGATTGCTATGAATAGCTCAGGGCAATGTGTGATATGAACGACTCTAAGTTGTGAGCTCAAGGCTCTAGATGCTATGAATAGCTCAGGGTTGTGGATGATATGAATGACTAGAGGTCTCATGAGCTTAAGGCTCTTCATCTTATGAACAACTCAAGATTGTGGATGATAAGAACAACTCCATGTCGTGAGGTCAGGGCTCTAAATTCTATGACCAACTCAAGGTTATGGTTCATATGAGTGGCTTGAGGTCTCGTAAGCTCGTGACTCTAGATGCTATGAAGAACTCAAAGTTGTGGATTAAGTGAATGGCTCTAGGTTGTGAGCTCAGGGCTTTAGATGCTTTGAACAACTTAGGGTTATGGATGACATGAATGAGTGTAGGTCATGAGTTGAGGGCCCTAGATGCTATGAACAACTCAGGGTTGTGGATGATATGAATGACTCATTGTCACATGACCTCAAGGCTTTGGATGCAATGAATAGCTCAGGGTTGTGGATGGAATGAACGATTCGGGGTTGTGAGCTCAAAGCTCTAGATGTTATGAACAACTCAGGGTTGTGGTTGACATGAACGACTTCAGGTCATGAGGTCACGATTCTAGATGCTATGAGCAACTCAAGGTTGTGGTGGATATGAACAACTTAGTGTCCCTTGAACTCAAGGCTTTAGATGTTATGAACAGCTTAGGGCTATGGATGATATGAAAAATTCTAGGTCATGAGCTCAATGCACTAGATGCTATAAACATTTAAGGGTTGTCGGTGACATGAACCACTATGGGCCGTGAGCTTAGGGCTCTAGATGCTTTGAACAACTAAAGGTTGTGGATGACATGAACAAGTTAAGTTTGTGAGCTTAGGGCTCTAGATGCTATGAACAACTTAAGGTTATGGATCATATGAATGACTTGGGATGCCATGAGCTCAAGGCTCTAAATGCTATGAACAACTCAAGGTAGTGGATGACATGAACGACTCTAGGCTATGAGCTCAGGGCTCTAGATGTTATGAACAACTCAGGGTTGTGGATGATATGAATGACTCGGGGTAGTATGCTTAGGGCTCTATATGTCATGAATAGTCAAAGGTTATGGATGACATGCATGACTTCAAATCTTGAACTCAAGGCTCTAAATGCTATGAATAACTTATGATTGTGGATGACATGAACGAGTCCGAGTCGTCAGTAAAGGGTGGAAGATGCTACTAATATCTAAAGGTTGTGTATGATAGAAAGACTTGGGGTCTCGTAACCTCAGGGATCTAAATGTTATGAACAACTCAAGGCTATACATGATATTAATGACTTTGAGTCATGATTTGAATGTTCTAGATGCCATGAACAACTCATGTGGATGAGATAAATCACTTCGAGTTGTGAAGTCTAGGCTATAAATGCTATAAGCAACTCAGGCTATGGATGATATGAACGATTCTGGGTTATGAGCTCAAACCTGTAGATGTTATGAATAGCTCAAGGTCGTAGATGACATGAATGACTCTGAGTCGTGAGCTTAGGGCTCTAAATGTTATGAGCAGTTAAAGGCTGTGGACAATATAAATGACTTTGAGTCGTGTGCTCACGACCCTAGGTGTTCTGAATAGCTCAAGACTATGGATTAAATGAACTACTCTGGGTCATGAGCTAAGGGATTTGGGTTATGGGTGATATGAATGACTCCGGGTCATGCGTTTGAGCCTCAAGATGCTATAATCAGCTTAAGGCTATAGATGATATGAACAACTTGGGTTGTGGATGATATGAATGACTCGAGGTCTCGTGAGCTCAAGGCTCTAGATGCTATGAACAATTCAAGGTTGTGGATGAAATGAATGATTCTGGGTCGTGAGCTCAAGGCTCTTGATGCAATGTACAACTTAGGGTTGTCGATGACATGAGCAACTCTAGGTCATGAGCTTATGGTTCTAAATTCTATGAGTAGCTCAAGGCTATGATTGATATGAATGACTCAATGTCCCTTAAGCTCAAGGCTCAAGATGCTTTAAGCAACTCAAGGTTGTCGATGACATGAACAAGTGTCGATCATGACCACAAGGTTCTAGATCCTATAAACAACATAAAGTTGTGGATGGTATGAACCACTTGGGGTCCCGTGATCTCAAGGCTCTAAATTCTTTGAATAGCTTGGGGCTATGGATGATATGAACAATTTTGGGTTGTGAGCTCAAGGCTTTAGATGCTATAAACAACTCAGGGTTGTGGCTAGGATGAATGACTCCGAGTCAGGAGCTCAAGGCTCAAAATGGTATGAACAGATGAGGCATTGGATGATATGAATGACTCGGGGTCGTGTGCTCAAGGCTCTAGATGATATGGATAGCTCGAGACTATGGATGACCTGAATGACTCTTGGTCATGAGCTAAGGACTTTAATTGCTATGAACAACTTAGGGTTATAGATGACATAAATGACTTCAGGTTATGAGCTCAGGGCTTTAGATGTTTTCAACAGCTCAAGGCTATGGATGATATGAATGACTTGAGGGCCCATGAGCTTAGGGCTCTAGATCCTATGAATATGTCAGGGTTATGGATGACATGAACAACTCTAAGTCATGAGTTCAGGGTTGTGGTTGATATGAGTGACTCAAGGTCCCATTAGCTCACATCTCCAGATGTTATGAACAACTCTAAGCTATTGATTACATGAACAAATCTAGGTCCTAAGCTCAAGGCTCTACATGCTTTGAACGACTTAGGGCTATAGATGACATGAACGAGTCTAGGTCGTGAGCTCAAGGCTTTGGATGCTATGAACATATCAAGGTTGTGGATGATATGAATGACTTGAGGTCCCATGAGCTCAGGACTTTACATGTTATGAACAACTCAGAGTTATGGATGATATGAAAGATTCTAGGTTGTGAGCTCAAGGCTCTAGATGATATGAATAACTCAGGGCTATAGATGACATGAATGAGTCTGGGTTGTAAGTTTAGGGCTCTAAATGCTATGAAAAACTAAGAGTTGTGAATGATATGAACGATTCGAGATCATGTGCTCAAGGCTCTAGATGCCATGAATAGCTCAAGGTTGGGAATTACATGAATGAGTCTGGGTCATAAGCTTAAGGATCTAAATTCTATGAATAGTTCAGTGTTGTGGATAACATAAATGACTCTAAGCCATGAGCTTAGGGCTCAAGATGTTATGAATAGCTCAAGGGTGTGGATGATATGAGCAACTTGGGGTCCCGTGAGCTCAGGGCTCTAGATGCTATGAACAACCCAGGGTTATGGATGATATGAACGATTCTTTGTCGGGAGCTCATGGCTCGAGATCCTATGAAAGCCTCACGGCTGTGGATGGCATAAACAACTCCAGGCTCGGGACTTTAAATGCTATGAAAAACTCAAGGTTTAGAATGATATAAAGGGCTGGGTGTTATTTTCTTAAGGCTTTATATGCTATGAACAAATAAGGGTTGTGAATGACATGAATGACTCCGGGTTGTACATGACTCTAGATGCAACAAACAACATAGGGTTGTTAATGAAATTAACGAGTCCAAGTTGTGAGATTAGGGCTGAAAATGCTATGAACAACTCAAGGTTGGGGATGATATGAACAATTCTAGGTCATGAGCTCAAGGCTCTAAATGTTATGAACAACTTAGGGTTGTAGATGACATGAACGACTTCAGGTTGTGTGCTCAGAGCTCTATATATTATGAAAAGTTGAGGCTTATGGATGACATGAACGACTCCATGTCCGAAGCTAAGGGTTGTATATGTTATGAACAACTTCAGGTTATGGATGACATGAATGACTCCAAGTCGTGAGCTTAGGGTTATATATGTTATGAACAGCTCTAGGTTGTGGATGACATGATCAAATCCAAGTCGTGAACTCAAGGCTTAAGATGCAATGAACAACTCAGGGCTTTTGATGATATGAATGACCTGAGGTCCTGTGAGTTCAAGGCTCTAGATGCTTTGAGCAGCTCAGGGTTGTAGATGATATGAGTGACTCAGGGTGGTATGCTCAAGGCTCTATATGTTATGAACAACTAAGGGTTATGGATGACATGAACGACTCTGAGTTGTGAACTAAGGGTTCAAGATGCTATGAAAAACTTAGGGCTATGGATAACATGAATGAGTTCGGGTTATGGATGATATGAATGACTTGGGGTCTTGTGAGCTCAAGGCTCCTGATGTTTTGAATAGCTTAGAGTTGTGGATAATATGAATGATTCTAGGTTGTGAGCTCAAGGCCTTAGATGCTATGAATAGCTCAGGGTTGTGGATGACATGAATAACATTGGTTTGTGAGCTTAGGGCTATAAATTCTATGAACCACTCAAGTTGTGGATGATATGAACAACTCATGGTTGTGTGCTCTAGGCTTTAGATGCTATGAATAGCTCAAGGTTGTGGATGATATGGATGACTCAGGGTCCCATGAACTTAAGGCTCTAGATGCTATGAACAACTCAAGGTTGTGAATGACATGAATGGCTCTGGGTCACGACCTAACAACTTTAGATGCTAGGAGTAGCTCAAGGTCGTGGTTGATATGAAAAACTCGGGGTCCTGTAAGCTCAATGATAATATGCTTTGGATAACTAAGGGTTGTGAATGACATGAACGACTCTGGGTCATGAGCTTAAGGTTCAAGATACTATGAATAACTAAGGGTTGTGTATCATGTGAACAACTTAGGGTCCCATGAGCTCAGGACTCTAGATGCTATGAATAGCTCAAGGTTGTGGATGATATGAATGATTCTATTTCATGAGCTCAAGGCTCTACATTCTATGAAAGGCTCATGGTTGTGGATGACATGAATGACTCAAGGTCATATGCTCAAGGCTCTATATGTTATGAACAACTAAAGGTTATGGAATATATGAATGACTCCGACTCGTGAACTCTAGTCTCCTCATGCCATGAACAACTTAGGGTTGTGGAACACATGAATGAGTCCAGGTCGTGAGCTGAGGGCTCTAAATGCTATGAACAACTTAAGTCTCTAGTTGTTATAAATAGCTTGGAGCTTGGATCATATGAACAATTCTGGGTTGTAAACTCAAGGCTTTAGATGCTATTAAGAGCTTTAGGCTATGAATGACATGAATGACAATGGATCATGAGCTTAGCGCTCTGGATGATATGAACAGTTTAGGGGTATGGATGACATAAATGACCCCAAGTTATCAGCTTAGGGCTCCAGATGCTATGAACAGTTGAGGGTTGTAGATGATAAGAATAGCTCGAATGAGGGCTCTAGATGCTATGAACAACTCAGGGGTGTTAATGATATGAACGATTTTCGGTCATGAGTTCAAGGATGTAGATGCCATGAATAGCTAAGGGTTGTGGATGACATGAACGACTCTAAGTCGTGAGCTTAAGGCTCTTAATCCTATGTATAGCTAGGGTTATGGATGATATAAATGAGTTGAGAACTTATGCTCGAGGCTCTAGATGTTATCAACAGCTCAGGTTTGTGGATGACATGAATGACTCTAGGTAGTGAGCTCAGGGCTCTAGATGCTATGAACAATTGAAGGTTATGGATGATATGAACAACTCATGGTCCCATGCGATGAGGCCTCTAGATTCTATGGATAACTCAAGGTTGTGGATGATGTGATCAATTCTATGTCATGAGATCAAGGTAGTAGATGACATTAACGACTTCGGGTCATAAGCTAAGGGCTCTAAATGCTATGAACAACTCAAGGCTATGGATGACACGAACAACTCCTGGTTGTGAACTCCGAGTTCTATATGATATGAACAGTTGAAGGCTTTGGGTGATATAAATGACACGTGGTCCCTTATCCTCAAGCTCTATATGTTCTAAATAACTCAGGGCTATGAATGACATGAATGACTACGGGTCGTGAGCTCAAGTCTCTAGATGTTGTGAACAACTGAAGGCTGTGGATGATGTGTTCCATGTTGTGGAAGTATGAGCCTAATATCACACATGTACTAGATTGGCAAGATTTGAATTTGCAAGAAGATGTAACGTATGAGGAAGGGCCGAGAGAGATTTTAGATAAGAAAGAAAAGGTACTCTGAACGAAAACCATACCTCTAGTGAAAGTGTTATGGGATCATTATGGAGTGGAATGAGTTACATGAGAGTTGGAATCAAATATGAGAAACAACTACCCGAAACTCTTTACAGGTTTGCTTCTGTAAATTTCGAGGATGAAATTTTTGTTAGGGGGAGAGGATGTAACACCTAGTACAAATGAATTAAATAGGCAATAATGATTATCTTAGTACTTAACTTTAAGCATGCTTAATTAGATGTTAAAACTAGTTTAGTGCTAATCTTGTTTAATTATGAATCAAACTTTGATTAAGGTTAAGTGGGATTAGTTAATGACTTAAGCATGCTTATTAGGTTCTTAGGGGCTGATTAGGCTCATGAAAACCTAAAGGACTAATGGGCAATTATGGGTTTAATTTTTGATAACTTGAAGGACTAAAGTGCAAAATTGGGAAATTGGAGTTACTGGAATGCCACCTCCTACTTGGGTGGATTGGTGGCAGCCATGTGGCTTGCCATTTCGTGATTAGCTACATGGAGACCCCTTTAAAAGAGGCTGCAACTCATTTTGCACTAGTTCACCTGCAGCAACTTGGGTTAGAGAGAGGATCTAGAAAGAGAGAGTGTAGAATTGAGGTCAACAAGTTGTTTAATTTTATAATTTTCGTTTATTTTGGTTTTTAATGGTATGCTGAAAAGAATTAACGGTAAAATTTGTGTAAAAGTTGAGTGTAATTAGCTATAAACCTGTTTTAGTTAAAAACCATAATTAATTAAGAATTAAAGTATTTTAGCTTAAGTATTTTATTAATGGTAAGATCAGCATGAATCTTTGTTTAATTTGGTTTGATTTCAATAGATTAGTGAACATGCAATTAATAGGTTATTTGGACACTTGGGATTTGTTAATAGGTTAGGCTTTAAGAAAATCAAAAGAATTAGTGTTAAGTAATTAATTAGGGAATATGACAATTAAAAAAAAATTAATAATAGTAAGTTGTTTAAAATTAGTAAGGAAGGAAAATTTAATAAGTTTTAATTGAATAAATTTTAATGGTCAGGGAACCTAAATTATGTTGTTTCATTTCAGTTCCTCATAATAGGCAAAGATTGCCTACCTAGAACAAACACAAAAAGGAAATAAGTGTAAGGTAGAGAATTTCATGTTATTCTATGGTGTATCTGATTTCTTTCCTTGAATCATTTGTTGGAATTTCATGTTATTTCTATGATTTCATAAAATGATTTAAAGTGTCATTGCATCTCGATTTATTGCATTGAAATGTTACCATGATATTGGAACGTATATTGGTATGAAGATTCATGGTTCTGTGTTGTCGAAATGGTTCATGGTGCGGTTGCATTGCAAGAAGGATATGGAATTATCACATATGATATTTGGAGAATTGATTGGTGGCAAGTGTTTATGTGATGCTACAAGCATTATCATTTGATAGATTGTTTATGTGGGGTCGTGGGTCCTTGGGTGAAAGTCCCTAAAGCCCTCGAGGAAGACATTCTGATGTGGGTGTATAGGGTTTGTCCTGCCCTTGGGTTTTAGTCCCTAAAGACAAGGGTTGGTCATTCCCTTGGTTATGAGTCCCAAAAGACACAGGGTATGACTTGCCCTTGGGTGATGTCCCAGAATAGTCATTATTATATTGATTGAGTATCTTGTGGAGCATTGATATTTGATGTGTAGATTGGTGGGGGTTAGCAGTTTATCAATTGTGAAAGGATGGAAGAGGAAAAGCAAAGATAAAACTAGCAAACACATGCATACATGTTTGACATGATTACACATTTGTTAATGGTTATGAAATGTTTATCATGCATGCTATTAAACGTTTAATTCAAGGTTTTTAAGGGTATGCTTAGGATGGTTATAAACTTTCCTACTAAGTTGTGAACTCACCCTATCCCTTCTGCCTTTAGATGTAGGTCAAAGGACCTATGCAGGAAATAAGGCTTGAGCAATGCTCTACTATGATTGGATGTTGTTTGCTCATATTGAAAGTCTTTTGAGGTATTGCCTTTTGTATCAAAGACTGAATCTTTTTGTAGGAATGATGTAATATATATATTTGTCAGGTATACTTGTAGTATGGGCTACCCGTAGTGAACAATGAGGTTTTGGTATATGTAAATTAATGTAGTACAAGTTTCTTTTGTAAAACAAAACATATTTTGTTAACTAATAGTCACAAACATTAATACAGGATGTACTCTTTATAACAGGTTTTGTGAATCCTTTTTTTGAACAAATTCAAGCAGGAACTCAACATTTTAATATTTGCATCCCCATATTTTTTTAGAGCACTTATACTGTATTGTTTTGTTTGAAAAATAACAAAAAAAAAAAAAAAAAATCGGGGTGTGATAGCTTTGTATCAGAGTATAAAGGATTAGATCCCTATTGTGGACAATAGGTGGGGAGCCCAATAGGTGCACTGGAGTCATTATTATTGTGACATTGTTTTATTGTGTATGATATATTAATATTAAGTGAGAGGTAAAATGATGAATGTTAGGTTTGTGTTTTTGTTGTGTTGATGACATTCCTTGTTGTATTGGTTTGAATAAGCCTAGCTATGATAATTATGATCATGTTACCTGTTTGAGTTCCTAATCATTGAGAATCCATTACTATGATATTGTTGCTATCAGGTTTGTTTTTGAAAATGTTTGTATGTCACATAAGTGGTTTGATTGTATTGTTTAAGGATGCTTGATTTAATGAATAACCCTTATAAGGTGATGTATTAATAATCTAATCCTTGTATCCCTTTCTAAGACAAAATGTCTAGAGCAAGGAACAGATTAACCACAAGGCCTAGACGAACAACTAGATCATCTCCAATATCTCATGGTAATGTAATTGAGGGAAAAGTTGCAATATATCCAGCTACTAGTTCAAAATGCCAAAATGTGAGCTTAATTATGGAATTTAAAGCACTAACTCCTCCAATCTTTCGGGGTGGGCCTAATTTTCTTGAAGCTGAGAATTGGATGAAAGAAATAAAGAAAATACTGGATGTAATGGCAGTGTCTGAGGAAATGAGAGTTTTTTTAGCTTTCTTCATGTTAAGGGATGAAGCAAACAACTGGTGGGATATGATCAAGACTACTCAGGATGTAACTAAGATGGTTTGGATGCAATTTGAGGAGCTTCTTTTATCTAATTAATTTCTAGAGGCCGTTAGAAGATAAAAAAGAGCTAAATTATACACTTGGTTCAAAGGAACATGACAGTGACTGAATATGCAGCAAAGTTTACACAACTATCTAGATATGCTCCGAATATGGTTGTAGATGAACAAATGTGAGCTGAACAATTCCAATAGGGGTTGAGATTGAACATTAGAGCACATGTCACTCCCTTCATGCTTCGTACTTACAGTGAGGTTGTGGCAAGTGCTCTTTTTATAGAAAGGGAAATGGAGGAAGCTCAAAGGTTGAGAAACAGAAATTCTAGGTTTGGTGGTTCAGAAAAACGAGAACGAGATTTCAAGCGCTAGAAAGTGACTCATCCCCAACAACAACCCAAAAAAGAAAAGCAGTATAGTGGGACTACAGATTGGGCCAAGGGACCAAGGAGATATTATGAATGTGGTGAGGTGGGACATCTTAGGAGGGAGTGCCCAAAATTTCAACGACTTGCGTACCAGCCATCTTAACGGCAGTTTCAGCAGACAAACTCACGAATCCAAGAAAGGCAACCACAAGGGGAAGGAAACTTTAGACAAGGAAAGCCTGGACAGAAGCTAAAGCAAGGACAACAAGGGAGATTTTAGGCATTGGGGGTCACAAAATATAGAGTCAAATACTTTGGTGGAAGGTATGATCTTATGTTTTAGCACTTGGGCACATGTTTTATTTGATCTAGGAGCTACCCAGTCTTTTATTTCTGCATCATTTCCCTCCATGCTTGACATAGAAGTTGTCCCCTTTCATTGTTCGTTATGCGTTGACACTCCTATGGGTGGTAAGGTGGAAACCAAGGGGGTGTGTCATGCTTGTGCACTTTATATTGGGGGTCTTAAAGTTACAATGGATCTGGTTCTTCCTCATATTTGAGTTTCTATGGTGATAGAAGGCTTACATTTATTCCATTAATTTGAAACCTGGATGACAAGTGGTTAAGAAAGGGTGGTGGACACTATTTTCTTTTAAATATGCAAGGAGAAGGCAAAAAAAAAGACAACTATAGGTTGCATTCCAATGGTTTGTGAATTTGTTGATATTTTTTCTAAAGAATTGCCATGTTTACCTCCTCATAGAGAGATGGATTTTTCAATAGAATTGTATCCAAGTAAAGATCCAATATCAATAGCTCCATATAGGATGGCTCCAAATGAACTTAAAGAATTGAACATTTAGTTGAAAAGTAAAGGGTTTATTAGTCCTAGTACCTCACCTTGGGAGTGCTTTAGTAAATTGTATGTGAAGAAAATTTTGAGGTTGCATGGGGTACCACTATCTATTGTTTCAAATAAAGATCCTAGATTTACATCGCAGTTTTGGCAGTCCTTACAAAAAGCCTTGGGAACTGAAATCAGATTGAGTTTGGCAATTCATCCTCAAACTGATGGGCTATCAGAAAGAGTTATTCAGATTTTAAAAGATATGTTATGAGCATGTGTGATGGATTTTAAAGAAAATTGGGTGGAACATTTAACTTTGATTGAATTTGCGTACAATGACAGCTTCCAAAGTAGTATTGGAATGGTACCATATGAAGCACTGTATGGGAGGCCTTGTAGATCCCCATGTGTTGGATGGAATCTAGTGAAGCTAGACTGATTAGGCCAGAATTGGTGCAAGAGACTACTGGCAGGATTTAAGTAATACGTGACAGGTTATTGGCAGCACAAAGTAAACAGAAAAGTTATGCTGATCATAGAAGGAGACCCTAAGAATTCCAAATAGGAGATCACGTGTTTTTACATTTAACACTAAGGAAAGGCATATTTCAATTTGGTAAAAGGGGAAAACTTGTTCCAAGATATATTAGGCCCTTTGAAATCCATCAAAAGATTGGAGAGGTAGCATACAAATTAGCCTTACTGCCACAACTATCAGGTATACATGATGTGTTCCATGTTGCAGAAGTATGAGCCTAATGTCACACATGTACTAGATTGGTAAGATTTGAATTTGCAAGAAGATGTAACATATGAGAAAGGGTTGAGAGATATTTTAGATAAGAAAGAGAAGGTACTCTGAACCAAAACCATACCTCTAATGAAAGTGTTATGGGATCATCATGGAATGGAGGAGCTACATGGGAGTTGGAATCAAATATGAGAAACAACTACCCGAAACTCTTTACAGGTTTGCTTCTGTAAATTTCGAGGATGAAATTTTTGTTAGGGAGAGAGGATGTAACACGTAATACTAATGAATTAAATAGGCAATAATGATTATTTTAGTACTTAACTTTAAGCATGCTTAATTAGATGTTAAAACTAGTTTAGTGTTAATTTTGTTTAATTATGAATTAAACTTTGATTAAGGTTAAGTGGGATTAGTTAATGACTTAAGCATGCTTATTAGGTTCTTAGGGGCTGATTAGGCTCATGAAAACCTAAAGGACTAATGGACAATTATGGGTTTAATTTTTGATAACTTGAAGGACTAAAGTGCAAAATTGGGAAATTGGAGTTAGTGGAATGCCACCTCCTACTTGGGTGGATTGGTGGCAGCCATGTGGCTTGCCACCTCATGATTGGCTGCATGGAGACCCCTTTAAAAGGGGCTGCAACTCATGTTGCACCAATTCACCTACAACAACTTGGGTTAGAGAGAGAGTGTAGATTTGAGGTAAGCAAGTTGTTTGATTTTGTAATTTTCGTTTACTTTGGTTCCTAATGGTATGCTAAAAAGAATTAATGGTAAAATTTGTGTAAAAGTTGAGTGTAATTAGCTATAAACCTGTTTTAGTTAGAAATCACAATTAATTAAGGATTAAAGTATTTTAGCTTAAGTATTTTATTAATGGTAAGATTAGTATGAATCTTTGTTTAATTTGGTTTGATTGAAAAATAGATTAGTAAACATGTGATTAATTAGGTTATTTGGACACTTGGTATTTGTTAATATGTTAGGCTTTAAGAAAATCAAAAGAATTAGTGTTTGGTAATTAATTGGGGAACATGACAATTAAAAAAAATTAATAATAGCAAGTTGTTAAAAATTAGTAAGAAAGGAAAATTTAATAAGTTTTAATTGAATAAAGTTTAATGGTTAGGAAACCTAAATTATGTTATTCATTTCAGTTCCTCATAATAGGCAAAGATCGCCTACATAGAACAAACACAAAAAGGAAACAAGTGTAAGGTAGGGAATTTTATGCTATTCTATGGTGTATCTGATTTCTTTCCTTGAATCATTTGTTGGAATTTCATGTTATTTCCATGATTTCATAAAATGATTTAAAGTGTCATTGCATCTCGATTTATTACATTGAAATGTTACCATGATATTGGAACATATATTAGTATGAAGACTCATGGTTCTATGTTGTCGAAATGGTTCATGGTGTGGTTGCATTGCAAGAAGGTTATGGAATTATCACAGATGATATTCAGAGAATTGATTGGTGGGAAGTGTTTATGTGATGCTATAAGCATTATCATTTGATATATTGTTTATGTGGGACCGGGGGTCCTTGGGTGAAAGCCCCTAAAGCCCTCGAGGAAGAGACTCCTATGTGGGTGTATGGGGTTGGTCCTGTCCCTGGGTTTTAGTCACTAATGACATGGGATTGGTCCTGCCCTTGGGTATGAGTCCCAAAAGACACGAGGTATGACTTGCCCTTGGGTGATGTCCCAGAATAGTCATTATTTTATTGATCGAGTATCTTGTGGAGCATTGATATCTGATGTGTAGATTGGTGGGGGTTAACAGTTTATCAATTGTGAAATGATGGACGAGGAAAAGCAAAGATGAAACCAGCAAACACATGCATACATGTTTGACATGATTACACATTTGTTAATGGTTATGAAATGTTTATCATGCTTGCTATTAAACATTTAATTCAAGGATTTTAAGGGTATGCTTAGGATGGTTATAAACTTTGCTACTGAGTTGTGAACTCACCCTATCCCTTCTGCCTTTAGATGTAGGTCAGAGGAACTATGCATGAAATAATGCTTGAGCAATGCTTTACTGTGATTGGATGTTGTTTGCTCGCATTTAAAGTCCTTTGAGGCCTTGCCTTTTGTATCAAATACTGAATCTTTTTGTAGGAATGATGTAATATATATATTTGTCAGGTACACTTGTAGTATGAGCTACCCGTAATGAACAATGGGGTTTTGGTATATGTAAATTAATGTAGTACAAATTTCTTTTGTGAAACAAAACATATTTTGTTAACTAATAGCCACAAACTTTAATGCATGATGTACTCTTTATAACAGGTTTTGTGTATCCTCTTTTTGAACAAATTCAAGTAGGAACTCAACAGTTTAATATTTGTATCCCCATATTTTTTATAACACTTATACTGTATTTCAGTATCAATTATTTTGTTTGAAGAATAACAAAAAAATAATAATAAAATCGAGGTATGACATGTAATGCACAGTTGAGGGTTCCGGATGATATGAATGACTAAGGGTCTTATAAGCATGGGGCTTTAGATGTTATAGACAGCTCAAGGTAGTGGATTATATGAATGATTTTGGGTCATGAGCTCAAGGCTCTAGAAACTATTAATAGGTTAGGGCAATAGATGACATGAACATATCTAGGTCATAAGCTCAAGACTCTAAATGCTATGAAAAGCTTAGGTTAATGGATGACATGAATGACTCCAGTCATGAGCTCAGAGCTATAAATTCTAAGAACAACTTAGGGTTATGGATGACATGAACAACTTCAGGTCATGAGTTCATTGCTTCATATGTTGTGAGCATCTCAAGGTTGTGGTTGATATGAAGGACTTAGGGTCCCGTGAGTTCAGGGCTCTAAGTGCTATGAACAACTATGGGCTATAGATGATATGAATGATTCTAGGTCATGAGCAAAAAGCTTTAGATGCTTAGAGCAACTTAAGATTATAAATGACATGAATGACTTCGAGTTGTGAGTGTAGGACTCTTGAATGCTTTGAGCAGCTCAGGGCTATGGATGACATGAAAAAATCCTAGTCCTTAGCTTAAGGCTCTAGATGCTATGAAAAACCTAAGGCTATGGATGATATGAATGAATCGGGGTTTGGTGATATTAGGGTTTTAGATGCTATGAACAGCTTAGGGCTATGAATATTATCAACAATTTTGGGTCCTAAGCTCAAGGATCTAGATGCTATGAACAAATCATTATTGTGGATGACATGAATGACTCTAGGTTGTGAGCTAAGGGTTCTAAATTCTATGAATAGCTCAGAGTTATAGATGATATGAACAATTCGGGGACACATGCTCAGGGCTCAAGATGCTATGAATAGCTTAGGGCTCAAGCTGCTATGAATTGCTAAGTCTTGTGAATGATATGAATGAGTCGAGGTCATATGCTTAGGGCTCTATCTACTATGAAAGCTCAGGGTAGTGGATGATATCAATGATTTTGGGTTATGAGCTCAAGGTCATGAATGTAATGAACAACTCAAGGTTGTGGATGACATGAATGACTTTGGGTCGTGAGCTAAGGGACTCTAAATGCTATGAACAACTTAGGGCTATGAATTATATCAATGACCCAAGGTCATATGGTCAGGGTTATATATGCTAAGGACAACTCAGGGTAATGGATGACATGAATGTCACCGGGTCTTGAGCTTAAGGCACTAGATGCTATGAACAACTTTAGGCTATGGATAACATGAATGACTCCGAGTCTTGAGCTTAGTGCTCAAGATGCTATGAATAACTCAGGGTTGTGGATAATATGAGTAACTCGTGGTTATATGCTTAGAGTTTTATATACTATGAACAACTCAGGGCATTGGATGGCATGAATGACTCTAGGTCTCGAACTCAATGCTCTAAATGCTATGAACAATTCAAAGCTATGGATGATATGAATGATTTTGGGTTGTGAGCTCAAGGCTCTAGATGCTTTGAACAACTTAGAGTTATGGATGACATAAATGACTTCAAGTTATGAGCTCAAGGCTTTAGATGCTTTAAACAACTCAAGGTTATGGATGAGATGAATGACTCCAGGTTGTGAGCTTAAGGGTTTTAGATGCTTTGAATAGCTCTGGGCTGTGGATGACATGAATGACTTAGGGAAGTGAGCTTAAAGCTCTGGATGCTATGACCAACTCAAGGTTGTCGATTATATGAATTACTTAGGGTCCCGTTAGCCCAAGGCTCCAAATGCTATGAATAGCTCAAGGCTGTGGATGATATCAACAATTTTGGGTTGTGAGCTTAAGGTTGTAGATGATATGAATAACTCAAGGTTATGGATGACATGAATGACTTTGGTTCGTGAGCTAAGGGCTTTAAATTCTATGAATAACTTAGGGTCGTGGATGATATGAACGACATAGAGTCGTATGCTTAGGGCTCTATATGCTATGAATAGCGAATGACATGAATGACTCCGGGTCTTGAGCTCAAGGCTTTAGATGCTTTGAACAGCTTAAGGCTGTGGATAACAAGAATAACTTCGGGCCGTGAGTTCAAGGCTTAAGATGTCATGAACAACTGTTGTGGATGATAAGAATGACTTGGGGCCTCGTGAGCTTAGGGTTGTAGATGCTATGAATAACTCAAGGTTGTGAATGATATGGACAATTTTGGATCACACACTTAGGGCTCTATATGTTGTGAATTGTTGAGGGTTGTGGATGACATGAACAACTTCAGGTCATCAGCTCAGGGCTTTAGATGCTTTGAACCACTCAGGGCTATAGAAGACATGAACGGCTCTAGGTCATGAGCTTAAGGCTTTAGATGCTATGAACAGCTTAGGGCAATGACTAACATGAACAACTCCAGGTTGTGACCTTAGGGCTATAGATGCTAGGAACAACTTGAGGTTGTGGATAACATGAATGACTCTAGGTTGTGAGCTCATGGCTTTAGATGTTATGAGCAGCTCAAGGCTATGGTTGATATGAACAACTCAGGGTCCCATGATTTCAGGGCTCTAGATGCTATGAACAACTCAGGGCTATGTATTATATGAATGATTCTAGGCCATGAGCTCAAGACTCTAGATGCTTTGAACATCTGAGGGTTGTGGATGACATGAACGACTCCAGGTTGCGAGTTTAGGGCTCTAGATGCTTTGAATGGCTCAGGGCTATGGATGATATGAATGAATTAGGGACATATCCTCAGGGTTGTATATGCTATTAACAGCTTAGGGCTGTAGATAACATGAACGACTCCGAGTCTTGAGCTTAAGGCTTTGGATACTAAGAATAGCTCATTGTTATGGATAATAAGAACAACTCTAGGTCACGAGCTAAGGTCTTTAAATGCTATGAATAGGTCAATGTTATAGATTATATGAATGATTATGGGTCATATGGGAAGGGCCTCATATGCTATGGATAACTCAAGGTTGTGGCTGACATGAACGACTCCAAGTTTTTAGCTTAGGGCTTAAGATGCTATGAATAATTCAGGGCTATGGATAACATGAATGACTCATGATCGTATGCTTAAGGCTTTATATGCTATTAATAGCTCAGGGCAGTGGATGATATGAGTGACTCCAAGTCATGAGCTCTGCACTCTAGTGCTATGAATAGCTCAGAGCTGTGAATGATTTTGGGTCATGAGCTCAAGGCTCTAGATGCTTTGAACATCTCAAGTTTGTGGATGATATGAACAACTCCACGTGGTGAGCTCAAGGCTCCAAATACTTTGAACAACTAAGGGCTATGAATGTCATGAATAACTCCGGGTGTGAGCTTAAGGCTTTAGATGCTAGGACAACTCAGGGTTATCGATAACATGAACAACTCCAGATCATGAGCTCATGGCTCTAGAAGCTATGAGCAGCTCAAGGCTATGGTTGATATGAACAACTTGGGGTGTTGTGAGTTTAGGGCTCTAAATGCTATGAACAACTCTGAGCTATAGATGATATGCACTATTCTAGGTCGTGAGCTCAAGGTTCTAGATGCTTTGAGCAACTCAGGATTGTAAACAACATGAACAACTTCAAGTCATGAGTGTGGGACTCTAAATGCTTTCAATAGCTCAGGGTTGTGGATGACATGAAAAAATCCTAGTCGTGAGCTCAAGGCTCTAGATGCTATGAAAAGCTTAGGGCTATGGATGATATCAACAACTTGGGGGCTTGTGATCTCAGGGTTTTATATGCTATGAACCGCTTAGGGTTGTGGATATTATCAACGATTTTAGGTCTTGAGCTCAACACTCTAGATGCTATGAATAGTTTATTATTGTGGATGACATGAACAACTTTGGGTTATGAGCTAAGGGCTCTAAATTCTATGAATAACTTAGGATTACAGATGATATGAATGACTCGAGGGCGTATGCTTAAGACTCTATATGCTATGAACAACTCAGGATTGTGGATGACATGAATAGTTCTAGATTATGAGCTTATAACTCTAGACGGTATGAAATTCTCAGGGTTGTGGATGAAATGAATGAGTCAAGGTCATATGCTTAGGGCTCTATATCCCATGAAAAGCTCAAGGTAGTAGATGATATTAACGATTTTATGTCATGAGCTCAAGGCCCTAAATGCAATGAACAACTCAGGGTTGGGGATGACATGAACGATTTAAAGTCGTGAAATAAGGGCTTCAAATGCCATGAAAAACTTAAGGCCATGAATTATATGAATGACTCAGGGTCATATGGTCAGGGTTATATATGTTATGGATAGCTCAGGCCTGTGGATGACATGAATGTCGCCAGGTCTTGAGCTTGGGGCACTAGATGCTATGAATAACTCTGGGGTATGGATAAGATGAACGACTTCGGGTCTTGAGCTTAGGGCTCAAGATGCTATGAACAATTTAGGGCTGTGGATAATATGAACAACTTGTGGTCATATTCTCAAGGCTTTATATGTTATGAACAACTCAGGTCAATGGATGACATGCATGACTCCGGGTCTCAAGCTCAACGCCCTAGATGCTATGAACAACTCACGACTATGAATGATATGAACAATTTTGGGTTGTGTGATCAAGGTCTTAGATGCTTTGAATAGCTAAGGGCTATAGATGACGTGAACGACTCTAGGTCATGAGCTGAAGGCTCTAGATGCTTTAAACAACTCAGGGTTATGGATGAGATTAACTACTCTGGGTCATAAGCTTAAGGTTCTAGATGTTTTGAATAGCTCAGGGTTGTGGATAGCATGAACAAGTTAGGAAAGTGAGCTTAAGGATCTGGATGTGTGAATAGCTCAAGGCTCTAAATGATATGAACAACTTAGGATTATGGATGACATGAATGACTTAGGGTCATGAGTTGAGGGCTCTAAATGTTATGAACAGCTCAAGGTCGTGGATGATACGAACAACACGGGGTCGTATGCTGAGGGCTCTATATGCAATGGATAACTCAGGGTTGTGGATGACATGAATAACTCTAGGTCTTGAGCTTAAGGCTCTAGATGCTTTGAACAACTTAAGGCTATGAATGACATGAACGACTCCGAGTCATGAGTTCAAGGCTTAAGATGCCATGACCAAATTAGGGTTGTGGATGATAAGAATGACTTGGGGTCTTGTGAGCTCAAGGCTATAGCTGCTATGAACAACTCAAGGTTGTAGATGATATAAATGACTTGGGGTCCCGTAAGCAGAAGGCTCTAGATGTTATGGAAAGCTTAAGTTGTGGATTATATGAACGATTTTAGGTTCTGAGGTTAAGGCCCTAGAAACTATGAACAACTTAAGGCTATGGATGACATGAATGACTCTAGGTCGTGAGTTCAGGGATCTAAATTTATCGAATAGCTCAGGGCTATTGATGACATGAATAAAATTAGGTCATGATCTCATGGCTCTAGATGCCATTATGAGCTCAGGTTTGTGCATGATTTGAACGACTCGAGGTCCCGTGATCTAAGGGCTCTGAATGCTATAAGCAGCTCAAGGTTATGGATCATATCAATGATTTTGGGTTGTGAGCTCATGGCGCTAAATGCAATGAACAACTTAGAATCGTGGATGACATGAACAACTTTGGGTCGTGAGCTGAAGGCTTTAAATGCTATGAACAACTTAAGGCTATGGATTATATGCATGACTCGGGGTCGTATGGTCAAGGCTCTATATGCTATGGACAACTCAGGGCTATGGATGACATGAACGAATCCAGGTATTGAGCTTCGGGTTCTTGATGTAATGAACAACTCAAGGTTGTGGATGACATAAATGACTTTGGGTCTTGAGCTTAAGGCTTAAGATGTGATTACTACCAAAAAGTGCTATTTTGTAGACCTAATTATAATGGTTTTAAGCACCTTTGAGTAGTAATCATATTCATTTAACCCAATTAATTCATTAAGGTCCTTAGTAATTGGTTTTAACCATTTTGTGGCAAGTTTACATGTTTATATCAGCTTATGAATCAATTCAAGCATGCCAAATGATGGAGGAGCTACTTGGACAAGTTAAAGCAAGCTTTTAGCTACACCAAAGCAAGCCAACAAAAGGAGAAAAGCAAAGAGAAGCAAAGAGAAGCAAAGGGAACCAAAGAGGAAAACAGAGGACAGCAGCTGCAGTCTTCTTTCGCACTTTTGGAGCACTTCCCGAAGTCCATTTTCTACATGCTATATACCATTTCAAAGCTCAGGAAGTCAAGAATCCAACGCTTCAAACCGTGTACGATTTCGAGCTGAAACGAGGAAGATATGGCCTTCGGAAGAAAACTGCTCCAGGTGTGCGAATGGTGTGCGAATGGTGTGCGAAATTCGCACACCCTCTTAGCTGTGCGAATGGTGTGCGAATGGTGTGCGAAACTCGCACACCACTCGCACACCCCCTCAGCTGTGCAAATGGTGTGCGAAACTCGCACACCACTCGCACACCCCTTCAGGTGTGCGAAAATTTCGCACACTCCTTGCGTGGTGCGAATTTTCCCCTGTTTCTGCCGACTCCACACGAGATCTTTTCTTTTGGATATTTTTGTATAAATTTCCATTCTTCTCCTTGTAATCCACCAATCATAAGATTTCTTAGCTAGGAAGGTTGGAAAAACTTCTCTATATATATTCTCTTGCATCCGTTGTAACACATATGGAATATATGTAATATAGATATAGAAATATATAAAGCTTTGTTTTTCTCTCTTCTCCGGTTCTTCCCCATTTCTATTTTCTTAGTAGCCAAACATCCTTGGTGGATGAAATCCCCAAGGATGAGAGGCTAAAACCTTTTAAGTTTCTCAAAGTATGGATGTTATGTGATGGCTTGGATGCAATCCCATGGAAATTTCTCGCACCCGGAAGGTAAGGTAGTCGTTTTTCATTAATCATTCATTAATGCAAAGTTTGGTTTTTATTTCCTTTGGACAACTTCCAACGGCCAATACTTGATAAGCTTTTGGATTTCTATCCATTAGTTATCTCCTACGAGCTATTGGAAGGTGAGGTTTTCAATTCCAAGTTTTGCATTAATCCGTTAGAACCAATTTCAATGGCCATTGAAAGGTGAGTTTATCACTTGGAATGACTCTGAGTTGCCAATATTTGGTAAGCTTTTGGCTTTAGACCATTAGTTATCTCTTACGAGCCATTCAAAGGAAGTCTAAGGTGAATAACCATTGATGAAATTCACTACCATCTGTTTTGCCATTTTAAAGGATTAAAACTTGATTTGCTAAATCCATACCGGTTCGGGAAGCAAGCATCACCATAGTTGCAACCCCAACGCGAGGAGCCTATCCTGAGATTTCCAATTTGCATAAGAGCCAGAGCATAGCTATCCTATCTTTGAGAAACTTGTTTTTACACCCTTTCATTTTAGTCTTTAATGTTAGCTTAAATTAGTTTAAATCCTTCTGAACCATTTACATTTTCTTTTAAAGCTAACATCCATAAGAAAATCACCTATTTTCCTAATTTGAATATCACTTGTGTTTGCTAAAACCCTTCCCAGTGAACGATCCTAGAACCACTATGCTATAGTAGCTTGGCTACTTTAGTAATAGTATTTAAGGTATAAATTTTGTTGATACGCCTTTAAAGCTAAGCTACCATGAGTCGAATCAAGATGCTATGAACAACTTAGGGTTGTAGATGATATCAATGACTTTTGGTTATATTTTTAAAGCTTTATATGCTAATAACACCTCAAGGAAGTGGATGACATGAATGACTCAAAGTCTTGAGCTCAGCGCTTTAGATGCTATGAATAGTTAAGGGTTGTGGTTGATATGAATGATTCTGGATCTTTAGCTCAAGGCTCTAAATGCTTTGAATGGCTCAGAGTTATGGATGACATAAACAACTTTGGTTCATCAGCTCAGGGCTTTAGATGTTTTGAACAACTAAGAGTTATAACTGACATGAATGACTCTAGGCGGCGATCTTAAGGCTCTCTATGCTATGAATGACTTAGGGCAACAACTAACATGAACACTCCAAGTAGTGAGCTTCAAGCTATAAATGCTGAGAACATTTCATGGTTGTGGATAACATGAACGACTTTGGGTTGTGAGCTCATGGATTTAGATGCTATGATCTCAAGGCTATGGTTGATATGAATGACTCAAGGTCTAGTAAGTTCAGGACTCTAGATGCTATGAACAACTAAGGCCTATGGATTATATGAACGATTCTAGGCTATGAGCTTAAGACTCTAGGTGCTTTGAACATCTCAGGGTTGTGGATGACATGAACGAATCTGGGTCATGAGTTTAGGGCTCTAGATGCATTAAATAGCTTAAGGCAACAGATGATATAAACAACTTGGGGACGTATGCTCATGGATTTATATGCTATTAACAGCTCAGGTTTATGGATGACATGAACAACTCTAGGTATTGAGCTCAGGGCTCTAGATCCTATGAATAACTCAGGGTTGTAGATGACATGAATGACTCCAAGTCATGAGCTAAGGGCTTTAAATTCTATGAGTAGCTCAGTGCTATAGATTATATAAATGAATCTGGGTCATATGGCCAGGGCCTCATATTCTATGGATAGCTCAGGGTTGTGGATGACATGAATAAATTTGGGTCTTGAGCTTAGGGCTTAAGATGCTATGAATAACTCAGGGTTGTGTATAACATGAACGACTTGTGATCATATGCTTAGGGTTTTATATGCTATGAACATCTCGGGGTAGTGTATGATATGAACGATTCTGAGTCGTGGGCTCAAGGCTTTAGATGCTTTGAATAACTTGAGGCTATGGATGACATGAATGACTCCACATCATGAGCTGAAGGCTTTAGATGCTTTGAATAACTCAAGGTTGTAGATGCCATGAATGACTCTCGGTTATGAGTTTAAGGTTCTAAATGCTATGAATAGATTAAGATAGTGGTTGACATGAATGACTCTAGGTCGTGAGCTTAGGGTTATAGATGCTAGGAATAGCTCAGGGTTGTGGATGACATGAGTGACTCAGGGTCAAGAGCTCAAGGCTCCATATGCTTTTAACAGCTCAGGGCTATGAATGTCATGAACAACTCTAAGTCGTGAGCTTAAGACTCTAGATGTTATGAACAGCTCAGGGCAATGGATGACATGAATGAATCTAGGTCATGAGCTTAGGGTTATAGATGCTAGGAATAGCTCAGGGTTGTGGATGACATGAGTGGCTCTAGGTCGTGAGCTCACGACTCTAGATGCTATGAGCAACTTAAGGCTACGATTGATATGAATGACTCGAGGTTCTGTGAGTTCAGGGGTTTAAATGCTTTGAATAGCTTAGGGCTATGGATGATATGAAAGATTTTGGGTCATGAGCTTAAGGTGCTAGATGCTTTGAATATCTTAAGCTTTTGGATGAGATGAACGACTCTGAGTCATGAGTTCAAGGCTTTAGATGCTTTGAATAGCTCAGAGTTATGGATGATATGAACGACTTTGAGATGTATGCTCAGGCTCTATATGCTATGAACAACTCAGGGTTGTGGATCAGATGAACGACTCTGGGTCTTGAGCTCAGGGCTTTAGATCCTATGAATAGCTTATGGTTGTGGATGAAATGAATGACACCAAGTCTTGAGCTAAGGGTTCTCAATGCTATGAACAACACAGGGTTATGAATGATTTGAACGACTTGGAGACATGCTCAAGGCTTTATATGCTAAGTAGCTCAGAGCTATGGATGACAAGAACAACTTAAAGTCTTGTGCTTAGGTCTTTAGATGATATGAACAAATTAGGCATGTCGATAACATGAATGACTCAGGGTTGTATGCTCAAGCTCTATATGCAATGAACAACTCAGGGTTATGGAGGACATGAATGACTTCGGGTTGTGAGATCAGGGATCTAAATGCTTTGAACAACTCAGGGTTGTAGATGAAATCAACGACTCTATGTCATGAGATCAAGGCACTAAATGATATGAATAGTTCAAGGCAATCGATGATATGAACGACTTGGGGTGTCGTGATCTCAAGGCACTAAATGTTATGAATAATGCAAAGTTGTGGATGATATCAACGATTTTGGGTCATGAGCTCAAGGCTTTAAATGCTATGAACAGTACAAGGTTGTGAATGACATGAACGACTCCAAGTCTTTAGCTCAGGGCTTTATACCCCATAAATAGCTTAGGGTTCTGAATGAAGTGAGCAACTTCAAGTCTTGAGCTAAGGGCTCTAAATGCTATGAATAGCTCAGGTCTATGGATGATTTGAATGACTTGGGAATGTATGCTTAGGGCTCTATATGCTATGAACAACTTAGGGTTTTGAATTACAAGAACGACTCCAGGTCTTCAGCTTAAGGTGCTAGATGGTATGAACAGTTCAAGGTTGTAGATGACATGAATGACTTGGGGTCATATGCATAGGCTCTATATGCAATCAACAACTTAGGGTTGTGGATGATATGAATGACTCTGGGTCATGAGCTCAGGGCTCCACATGCTTTGAACAGCTCAGGGTTGTGGATGACATGAATGACTTAGGGTCGTGAGATCAAAACTCTAAATGGTATGAACAGCTCAGGGCGATGGATGATATGAATGACTCAAGGTCCTATAATCTCAAGTATCTAGATTCTATGAACAACATAGGAATATGGATACCAACGATTCTAGGTTCTGAACTTAAGGTTGTGAATGCTATAAACAACACAGGGCTGTGGAAGATAGGAACGATTCTAGGTAGTGAGTTATGGGTTCTAAATGTTATGAACAACTTAGGGCTATGAATGACATGAATGACTTGGGATCTTATTATTAGGGCTCTATATGCCATGAACATATAAAGGATGTGGATGACATGAACGACTTTGAGTATTGAGCTTAGGGCTCTAGATGCTATGGACAACTTAGGGATATGGATATGGATAACTTGAATGACTTCGGGTCGTCAGTTGAGAGCTCTAGATGCTATGAACAACTCAGCATTGTAGATGATATGAACAACTTGGGGTTGTATGCTAAGAGCTCTATATGCTATGAAGAACTTAGGGCAATGGATGACATGAACGACTTCGAGTCTTGAGCTCAGTGCTTTAGATGTTATGAACAACTTAAGGGTGTGGATGATATGAACATTTGTTGGTCATGAGTTCAAGGCTCTAGATGCTTTGAACAGCTTAGGGTTGTGGATGATATGAATGACTCGGGGTCGCATGTCTCAGGGTTCTATATGCTATGAATAGCTCAAGGTTGTGGATGATGTCAACAATTTTCAATCATGAGCTCAAGGCTCTATATGCTATAAACAACTTAAGGTAGTGGATGACATGAACGAATCATAGTCTTGAACTTATGGCTCTAAATGCTATGAATAGCTCAAGGTTGTGGATGACATGAACGACTCTGGATCATGAGCTCAAGGCTTAATATGCTATGAACAACTCAAGGTTGTGGATGATATGAATGACTTGTGGTCGTATGCTCAAGGCTCTATATGCTATGAATAGCTTTGGGCCACGAATGACATGAAAGACTCTGGGTCATGAGCTCAAGGCTCTAAATCATTTGAACAACTTAGATGGATGAGATGAACTACTTCAAGTTGTGAGGTCAGGCCTCAAGATGCCATGAACAGCTCAGGGTTATGCATGACATGAATGATTTAGGGTCTCGTGATCTCAAGGCTCTAGATGCTATGAACATGTCAGGGTTGTGGATGACATAAAAAATTTTGGGTTATAAGCTCAAGGTCCTAGATGCAATGAACAACTCAGCACTGTGGATGACATGAAGGACTCTGGGTCATGAGCTAAGGGTTATAAATGCCATGAATAGCTTAAGGTTATGGATAATATACAGGATTCGGGGACGTATGCTCTAGGCTCTATATACTACGAATAGCTCAAGGTTGTGGATGACATGCACGAATCTGGGTCTTAAGCTTAGGGTTCTAAATTATATGAATAACTTAAGGCTATGGATGACATGAATGACTCTAGGTCATGAGCTAAGGGTTCAAGATGATATGAACAACTTAGGGTTATGGATGATATGAACGAATCAGGGTCGTATGCTCATGGCTCTATATGCTATGAACAACCTAGGATAGTGGATGACATGAATGACTCTCGGACTTAAGCTCAGTGCACTACATGTTGTGAATAGCTCAGGGTTGTGGATGATATGAATGATTTTGGATAATGAGCTCAAGGCTCTAAATGGTTTGAACAACTCAAGGTTGTGAACGACATGAACGACTTCTAGGTCATGAGCTTAGGACTCTACATGCTTTGAATAGATCAAGGCTGTGGAAGACATGAACGACTCTAGGTTGTGAGCTTAAGGCTCTAGATGCTATGAACAACTCATGGGAGTGGATGACATGAATGACTCCTGATCGTGAGCTTAAAGTTATAGATGCTAGAAATAACTCAGGATTGTCAATGACATGACCGACTCCATGTCATCAACTCATGGCTCTAGATGCTATGTGCAGCTCAAGGTCATGGTTGATATGAATGACACAAGGTCTTGTGAGTTCAAAGGTATTGATATTATAAACAAATGAAGGCTATGGATGCTATGCACAATTTTAGGTTGTGAGGTCAAGGCTCTAGATGCTTTGAATAACAAAAGGTTATGGATGACATTAACGACTATAGGTTATGAGTTCAAGGCTTTATATGGTTTGAAAAACTAAGGCTTTTTTATGACATAAAGGACTCTAGGGCGTGAGCTCAAGGCTCTAGATGCTGTGAACAGCTTAAGGTTGTGGATGATATCAATGATTTTGGATTGTGAGGTCAAGTCTTTAGAATCCTATGAACAACTTAGGGCTTTGGATGACATGAATGACTTCAGGCTATGAGCTCCAAGCTTAAGATGCCATGAACAGCTCTAGGTGCATGATATGAATGACACAAGGTCTCATTATCCCAAGGCTCTAGATTCTATGAACAACTCAAGGTTGTGGATGATATAAACAACTTTAGGTTCAAAGCTCAAGGCCCTAGATGCAATGAATAGATCGGGGTTATGGATGACATGAATGACTCCGGATTTTGAGCTAAGGGCTCTGAATGCTATGAATGATTCCAGGTCATGAGCTTTAGGATATAGATGCAAGGAACAACTCAGGGTTGTGGATGACATGAACGACTCTAGTGCAGGATCTCAAAGCTCTAGATACTATGAGCAACTCAAGGTTGTGGTTGATATGTACAACTTGGGGTCCCATCAGTTCAGGGCTTTAGATGCTATGAATAGGTCAGGGTTGTGGATGATATGAATGATTCTAGGGCATGAGATTAAGGCTCTATATGCTTTGAATAACTCAAGGCTGTGAATGACATGAACAACTTTGAGTTGTGAGCTTAGGGCTCAAAATGCTTTGAACAACTTAGGGCTATGGATGGCATGAATGACTCGAGGTTGTGATCTCAGGGCTTAAGATACCATGAATATCTCAAGGTTGTGCATGATATGAACAATTCAGGGACCTGTGATCTCAAGGCTCTAAATGCTATGAATAGATCAAGGTAGTAGATAACATGAACGACTCTCGGTCATAAGCTCAATGCTCTACATGGTATGAACAACTTAAGGTTGTGGATGATATGAAGAATTATGGATCGTGAGCTCCATGCTCTAGATGGTTTGAATAGCTTAGAGCTATGGATGACATGAATGACTTATGGGTCATGAGCTAAAGGCTCCACGTGCTTTGAACAACTTAAGGATCTAGATGACATGAATAACTTTAGGTCATGAGCTTAAAGTTCTAGATGCTATCAACAAGTCAAGGCAGTGGATAACATGAATGACTCTAGGTTATGAGCTTAAGGCTATAGATGCTAGGAACAACAAAGGGTTATGAATGACATGAACAACTCTAGATCATGAGCTCACATCTCTAAATGCTATGTGCAGCTCAAACCTATGGTTGATATGAATGACTAAGGGTCTTGTGAGTTCAAGGCTTTAGATGGTATGAATAGCTCAGGGTTGTGGATGATATGAACAATTCTAGGCCATGACCTCAACACTCTAAATGTTTTGAATAGCTCAAGGCTTTGGATGACATGAACAACTTTGGGTCATGAGTTTAGGCCTCTAGATTATTTGAACAACCCAAGGTCATGAATGACTTGAAGGACTCTAAGTCGTGAGCTCAAGGCTCTAAATGCCATCAAAAGCTTAAGTCTGTGGATGATATCAACAATTTTGGGTCATGAGGTTAAGGCTCTAAATGTTATGAACAACTCAAGGTTGTGGATGACATGAACGACTCTAGGTCATGAGGTTAAGGCTTTAAATGCTTTGAACAACTTAGGGTTGTGGATGACATGAATGACATCGGGTCGTGAGCTTAGGGCTCAAGTTGCCATGAACAACTTTGGGTTGTGCATGATATGAACAACTTGGGGTCCCATTATCTTAAGACTCTAGATGCTATGAATTGCTGAAGGTTGTAAATGATATCAACAATTTTGGGTTGTGAGCTCAATGTCCTAGATGGAATGAATAGCTCAGGGTTATGGTTGACATGAACGATTATAGGCTCTAAATGCTATGAATAGCTCAGGGCTATGGATGATATGAACAACTCAGGGACGTATGTATAGGGCTTTATATTATGAACAACTCATGGTTGTGGATGTGTAGACCCTGCATTTCGGCTCATGCGCTTCCCACTCGATGGTGAGCTTGATTTTTATTAGAAAAATGATTTATTATTTGAAAAATGACTTGGAGTCGCCACTTATTTTTGTTTTATTTTTAAAGGGTGAACAAAATAAGAAATAAAACCCGAAGTGCCACTCCTTATTTTGGAAAAGGTGGTCTACGAAAAACCGGATCGGGTTTGAGGGTCAGGTTACTTATTGGGAAGGTATGGTGAAGATTGTAGCACCCCTCTAAGTCCCTAAAAATGGGTCTCTACTAATAAAATGAAGCAATCATGGCAATTGGTAAGAAGATCAATGGATACCGAATGAAAATCAAAACAAAATACCTGAATGAATATGAGAGGCAAAGAACGTACCTGAGTGATGAACTGATTTATTTCATGGAAAGCAAAGGTTAATGAACAAACACATAATGATTGTGTGCATATCATATAGCAGAACAAATCAATCACGTATAGCAATCAAATCAATCAATCAATCATTAAATTACATATGTTGGGCCCCCACTAATGCCCAATTTATTTTTGCATGAATCAATTCCGTAGATTCCATCACTCAGAAGTACAAAATTTAATCCTTGCTTATTTTAAAACTTATTTAAAAATTGGAGAAGTTATGAAAATTTCATGCCAAAAGGAAAAAATGGCATCAACATTTTGTTGAAAATAAGAAGATTTTTGGAACCTACACATTCAAGAATGAAGGAAAATGTGGAATTGAGATTATTAAAAAAAAAACTATAATCTAAAAGGGTATTTGAATAAAGGAATTTGGAAAATTATTTGAAGAAAGAGAGCATGAAAATTATTTTCAAAATAAAGGGTAATAAAATGGGAAATGGCACGTGCCCTAAGATCAAAGGTGGCCATGCATAAGCATTTTCTTCTAGGCCCTGGGTATAGAGAGACTGCACTATAGGGATCAGTGGTACTGTTGAGTTTGTTGTAAATGAACATTGTATTCCCTTACCATAGCTAACTTGCCCATGCCACTATTCACTGGTCCACATATTCTGAAACCCAAATTCAGATATAGAAAGACTGTATCTCATTTTTCTTAGAGCCTAATCATATAGTTCAAGCGTACCTAAAACATCCCCATTTTTACCATACTAGTCATCATCTCTGCTGCTCCATTCTCTTTCTCTCCCATAACCATTTCGATCTTCATTTTTTCCATAGCGGCCTTCATATTGATCATCATCATAACGGTCACCATATCCTCCTGAATGAGAATATGAACTGGGCCTATACATACCACTTGCTGAGTTCATGTTGCAAAACTTGTCCCTGTTGGTAGCAACATTCTGCCTAACTTCCTGTACCCTTTCTTTATCATTCACCAGAGCCACGAGACTTTAAGATTTCTTTCTGACATTGCTTCCTTGATCCCTCCCACTTGAATCAATATATTGAAAGTCTGACAAAGTTGATATTTGGTATGTATGCTCCTGAATCTCATCTATGACATGCTCAGAACCATGGTCTACCAAGTATTCCATAACTGTCAAAGTCTTGTAGACATGCCACCAATTCTTTCTTGTATCATTAATATGCTTCTAGATTATTGACATGATCATTTGACACTCATGATAGTTTCTGGTGGCCTGTGCAATATCTTCAAGATGTGTTCCATGAGGACCCCAAGGCTTATTGCTAGTAACGTCCATAACCTTCTATTCTATTCTTGGAACTTTAAGAACTTTCTTATTCACCTCTCTCTTAAGTTAGCCTTTGGCTTGCACGAATCGTTTCACGTTTAACCCTTAATGTATCAAGACACCATGCAATGAGGGACATCATGCTTTTTTGGCATTCCTCTTCAATCACAGAATCAAAATCATAGGCGGCATGTCAACACTCATCAACTTCAAATGGATTTTTTGGTTTTTTGCATCCTCTCTAACAAATAGTGAAATAGTGTGGTGGCTCACCTTGACACGCTGAATGGGAGAAGAAGACGCTACTTTGTCAACGGAAGCACAAGCTTGGAGTTGATTCTTCATTCAATTCAACTCTCAGAGCATTATGCTCGAGAGTAGTGAAGCCATTTGGGTATGCTACCACAGCTACCATTTCCGCGCCATGGTAAAAAGCTTTGGGTAGTTCGAATGTGAAGAATGGGTTGTATAGGTGGGATGAGTTGTAGAAGTAGGTGTAATAGTGTAGGATAGGTTGATGTGGGTACAATGGTGAGGTTAGTCACTACAAATAGGTGTGATGAAAAGAGGAAATGGGTATCATTGGTGAATTAGGCAATGGGAGAAATGAATTGATGGGTATTGGAGAGATGATAGGAGTGGGTTTCAGGGTGTTGGAATACGAAGACGTGGGTGTGGAGATGATGGACATGGGTGACTATGAAGGTTAGAAAGGATGGGTATGGGTTGTTGACAAATGGGTATGAAAGATGGTATGAGAGAAGGTGGATTATTGATGATGGGTATGGTAAAAAAAAATAAAAATAAAAGCAAGTATGGTTATTGAATTTGGTAGAATCAATCAAACCGGGTTCAACAACATGGTTTTAGATCTTTATCATACTATAAATGTTGAACATAAACACCACAAAGATAGTACCAGCAAACTTCTAGGTCACGATAGGACCTCTCTCATGCTTAACTTGATCCAAGGTCATGATGACCAACTTTCGGAGAGAGGTTTTGAAGGGGATCATGATAAGAGCTATTTCGGCAAAGATGACGGTGAATAGAAGCTGGATCATAGCTTCCATCCTTGGATATTAAAGAAGTAAGAGTCATGCGACTTCAAAATATGTATGGAAGACACCCACGACATCATCAGATCTATCAGAAATTCCTTCATTTTCCCTATCATGACAGTTTATTATGAATTTAATGAGCTTATCCTTGTCAATCCAACGAGCTCTGTCAGTCATGACCAAGCTTGAAAGCACCCACCATGAGTAACAGACATCAGGAAGCTTCTCTGGCCGACCATTTAGTCCTTCAGATTTGACTTGTCGTTCATATAACCACCACCCAAGGAGGTCATTGTCAACATGATGTAGAGAACCCGTCAAGGCAAGAGCACCAACCTGACAGAATGTTCGCCCTGCATGGGATTCTGCACCAGGTGTACATTCAAACCTACCATCCAGATTTTTGCAACTCACGATGTAATTCACAACCTTCTGCACATTAATTTTGTCCAGACATTGTAATAGAGAGAGACAACATATAGTAATATGAGAGAACCATGTATCAATTCACCCCACATGTCACTAGACTCATGTTGACACTCCATGACCCATGAAGCAACTTCATCTTGATTCACTATTTCCAGCTTTCTAAGAAGTTCTAGAGTGGTCAATCCCTAGTATGCTCCATTCATTCTTAAACTCTCCTTCACCACTGATTCAAAATCATCCTTCCTCTTTTCAACTAATAAAATGTATCGAACATGTTTCTCAGCTTCCAGCTTTCTCATTTTTCCTCCCATTGTGAACTATTTTGTTCGGGATTACAAGCTACGTGCAATTGAGGCTTATTGTATCATCCCTAGCCTGTAATGAAACTACCAAACTATTGTCATCGGTGACATGCTAGATTTAGATCTCAAATGAAGGCGAAGACTCAAAAAAGGGTAAGCTTCTCTTTCTTTTGGGCTTCATAGATCCTGTATCAGCATTTCATCGATCTAAGGGCCATCTTAGGCTGTAGGAAAATTGAAACTTAGGAAATTGTGTCTGTTAAAAATTTTCTTAATGGGATGGGATCTTTGCATAAAGTCATCCACTTGTACTAGAAGCTCACTCCACAAAATCATTCTATCATCCTGAGCTTAGGAGTTGTACCCATATGAAAACCAAAAGGCTCATGCTGACCAAAAACCCTTCCCCTTGAAGATACGAATGACCATTAAGAACATAGTATAAACAAGAAGGGAACAAGCATAAAAAAAATAAAAATAAAAATAGAACATCCAATGAACGGGTGGGAAGAGTCAGATGGAAACAAGATCTAAGAATGTGACTCAGACACACACAGAAGAGCTAAGAAGAATTAGATCACTCCCAATCAAGTAGAATATAAAGAATAAAGCATGGTTCATTCATAGCACAATCACAATAATACAAGGAAAATCAACCACAATGAATAGATGGTCTAGTACACGCACCTGAAAAAGAGCTTTCCCTCCAACGAGACTAGCTATGCATCCAGATATTCTACTTCATTCCCCTCTGAATTCCCTTCTCCTCTCAGTTATATCTATCCCCTCTCTTTGTCTTGAAAACGCTTCTCTAAAATCCCCCTCCCCCCAGCTTGCTCCACAAGCTCTAGGAACACCCTTCAAAATATCTCTTGTAGGCCATCTGAAAGCACTCTTTCTAGCACGCTCAAACCTCTCTGATTTCTCTCTAGAAAAACCTCTCTCTCTGTAACAGAAACTCTCTCGACTTATTTTCCTCTTTGTCTCTCTTCAGCTTGCTCACTTCTTCTTTGGTTATCTCTCAGTTGCCTCATCTCTCCTAACAATCGGCCACCAGAAAAATGATAGCAAAAGCACCATCTTTGCTCAAAGTGTTCTCTCCAAGCTAAAAAGAATACCCTCAGAAAACCTGTCTGCTCCCGTCTCTCTAGCCAAACTTGCCTCCCAAGCTAACTCCTCCTCTTCTTTAAAAATATCTCTCAAACCCAACCACCCAAAATCACCACCCTCAGACAATAGCCTACTGCCTATAACTGAAAACACGTTCCTCCTAATTCTCCTTGACAAGTGTTACATTCTTATTGCATCTCAAATATACTATTCTGATTCCTTACTAGCCAATCAGGAGATAGCGTGTGGTCTCCCAGGACTGTGACACTTGGCACAAATGAGCTGCATGAAAATGTGTCCCAAATGGGGGTCAACAAGATGACATGAATCACTCTAGGTTGTTCGCTCAAGGCTCTAGATGCTTTGAACAACACAAGGTTGTGGATGATAAGAACAACTCGAGATCTCATGAGCTCAGGCCTCTGGATTCTATGAACAACTTAAGGCTAAGGATGATATGAATGATTCTAGGTTATGAAGTCAAGGCTCTAGATGCTATGAATGGTTTAGGGTTGTGGATGAAATGAACAACTTTAGGTTATGAGCTCAAGGCTCAAAATAGTATGAATAGCTTAGGGTTGTGGATAACATGAATGAATATGTGATGAACAGTTCAGGGTTCTGCTTTACATCAATGACTCTAGGTCATGAGCTCAAGGCTTTAGATGCTAGGAATAGTTCAGGGTTGCGGATGACATGAACGACTGTAGGTCATGAGTTGAGGACTCTAGAAGCTATAAATAGCTCATGGTTATGGTTGACATGAACAATACCGGGTCGTGAGATTAGGGTTCAAGATGCTATGAACAGCTCAGTGTTGTGTATGATATTATCAACTTGGGGTTATGGGCCTAGGGCTCTAGATGCTATGAATAGCTCAAGGTTATGGTTGACATGAAAGACTTAAGGCCATGATCTTAGGGCTCTAGATGCTATAAACAACTTAAGGCTTTGGTTGAGAGGAACTTATCTGGGTCGTGAGCTCGGGCTCTATACGCTATGAATAGCCCACGACTTTGGATGACATAAGCTACTCACACCATCAACATAAGACTCTAGATGCTATGAAAAGTTTAGGGTTTTGGATGATTATAACAACTCGAGATCTTGTTGACTTAGGCCTTTAAATGTTATGAACAACTAGAGAGTGTGAATGATAAGAACGATTTCTGGTTGTGAGCCTGTGGCTTTAAATGCTATGAACAATTGAGGGTTGTGGATGACATGAACGACTCCAGGTCGTCGATGACTTGAACTAATCTAGGTCATGAGCTTAGGGCTTTAAATGCTATGAAAAACTCGGGGTAGTGATTTACATGACTAACTCTGGGTTGTGAGCTCAAGGGTCTAGATGCTATAAACAACATAGGCCTATGGGTGACATGAATGACTTCGGCTCGTGAGCTTAGGGCTTTAGATGCTATGAACAGTTGAGGGTCGTGGATGACAAGAACAACTCTGAGTCATGTGCTGAGGGCTCTAGATCCTATGAACAACTTAAGGTTATGGTGGACATAAACAATTTTTTGTTGTGAGCTCAAGACATTAGATGCTATGAAAAGCTCATGGAAATGGATAACATGAAGGACTCTAGGTCGTGAGCTCAAAATTGTGGCTAACATGAACAACTTCGGGTCGTGAGCTCAAGGCTCTAGATACTATGAACTGCTCATAGTTGTGGATGATATGAATGACTCAGTATCCCGTGATCTCAAGCCTCCAGATGCTATGAATAACTCAGGGCTAAGGATCATATTAATGATTCTTGGTCATGAACCTATAAGTCCAAATGTTATGAAAAACTCAAGGTTGTGGATGAAATTAAAGACTTCGAGTCATGAGGTCTAGGCTCCAGATGCTATTAAAAGCTTAGAGTTGTGGATGATGTGAATGACTTTGGTTCATGGGCTTAGGGCTTTAGAGGCTATGAACAACTCAGAGCTATGGTTTACATGGATCAATTTAAGTCATGAGCTCAAGGCTCTCGATGCTATGAATAGCATAGGGTTTGGCAGATATGTGCTACTTCGGCTCGTGAGTTTAGGGTTATGGATTTTATCAACAACTCAACATTATAGATGATATGAACAACTTGAGATCCCTTGAGTTGAAGCCTCTAGATGTTCTATATAGCTCAAGGTTGTGGATTAGATGAACGATTTTGCATCATGAGCTAAGGGTTATGGATGACTTGAATGACTCTAAGTCATGGACTCAAGGCTTTTGATGCTATGAACAACATAGGGTTGTGGTTGACATGAATGACTTTGGGATGTGAGCTCAAGGCCTTAGATACAATGAAAAGCTTTAGGTTATGAAGGACATAAATGACTTTGGGTCATGAGCTCAAGGCTTTAAATACTTGGAATAATGTAAGGCTATGGTTAACATGAATGACTCTAAGTCGTAAGGTCAGGGCTTCGGATATTATGCACATCTCAGGGTTGTGATTGACAAGAATGAATATGGGTTGTGAGCTTAAGGCTCTAGATGCTATGAACAGCTTAGAGTTATGGATGGTACAAACGACTAGAGATCTCATGAGCTCAGGCCTCTAGATTCTATGAGTAGCTCAAGGTTGAGGATGATACGAACGATTCATGGTCATGAGCCTATGAGTCTAAATGCTATGAACAGCTTAAGGTTGTGGATGACATGAATAACTCCAACTCATTAGCTCAAGCCACTATATGCTATGCATAGCTCAGGGTTGTCGTTGACATGAATGATTCTAAGTCGTGAGCTTAGGACTCTAGATGCTATGAGAAGTTCCCAGGTGTGGAAGACATGAACGACTCTAGGTCATGAGCTCAAGGCTCTAGATGGTATGAACAACTCAGGGTTGTGGTTGACATGAAGAACTCTAGGTCATGAGCTTAGGTTTCCCGATACTATGAAAAGCTTATGGTAGTGGTTGACATGAATGACTTTGGGTCGTAAGCTCAAGGCTCTAGATGCTATGAACAACTGAGAGTTATGGATGATATTAACGACTCAATATCTTATAGGGCTGTAGATGTTATGAACAACTCAGGCCTGTTGATGACATGAATGACTCAAGGTCGTCTGCTTAGGGCTCTAAATGCTATGAACAGATCAAGGTTGTGGTGGACATCGACTACTTCGGGTCATGAGCTCAGGGCTCTAGATGCTATGAACAACTCAAGGTTGTGGATTACATGAACAACTTTGAGTTTTGAGCTTAGGACTTTAAATGTTATAAACAACTCAAGGTTATGGATGACATGAACTACTTTAGCTTGGGAGCTTAGGGCTATGGATGTCTGTAGACCCTCAATTTTGTCCTCTTAGCACATGTCCTATTAGGTATTTGTCTGGTACTTCACAGTAGTTCCTTGGTGGCTCATTGCTACTCATACTGCTTACCTTTTTCTGAGTCTCTTTAGGGACTTTTGTGGAAGGATATTTATATGACCCCCCATCGCACCCTTGGTAGCCCTAATTTATACTTAGGCATTGTCCCTAACGTCTTAGGTCCGCTTAGGTACACTTGGCCCATTAGGCACCACTTTAGGCTATTTAGGTACACTTGGCCCATTAGGCACCACCTTAGGCTCATCTAGGACACTTAGGCCCACATAAGCACTTTTAGACTCACTTTTTATATGACTTGCATGATTGCATGGCCTGCATGACTTGTATGGCTTGCATGGCTTTCTTCATGTTTTTTTTCATTTCGTTTTATTTTATTTATTTATTTTTATATTTTATTTCATTTTATTATAAGTTTCCTAAATCATATTTCTTGGCTTTTTGGGCATGAGGAAACGGGCTGCCATCTATTTTGGAAGGAGGATCACCGGAATTTTAGAGAAAGGAAAGTGATGGATTTTTTTGTAAGAGAAAGAAAAGTTTCCTTTTGGAAAAACAGAGATACAATAAAAGAAAAGATGAAAAGTTTTGGAAAGGAATGGAGTTTTAAAAATGGGGACTCTTTTGGTTTTTTTTTTTTTTTTTTTGGGTAGGGGGTTTCAAGATAGGGATTGGCAGCATGCATGGAGAACGGTGGGGAGAGAGGAAGAACAAGAGATAGGTGGATAGATTCCAGTCTTGGAGAAGATTTCCTGGTCTAAGAAAGGTGCAGTAGCCCGAAGCCAAGCAATTGGAAGGAAGATCATGCAGGTATGTTTCCAGATATTTACTATGTTGTCATTTAATTTTGATTTCACTTCATTCCTTGGTTGTCTCTAAAGTTTTATTTTTTTGTTACTTGATGTGTATGTTAATGGCCACATGGTTGTTATGCTAAATCAAAGTTCTTTTCTTTACATATTTTGTTTTGATTTTATAACCGCTCTCTTCAAGTGATGAGTGGCTTGTTCTTGAATTAGATGATTTTAAAATCAAGCCATTTTTCTCTACTATTGACACCTGTTTTCAAGCCCTTTGACAAAATAATGGAATGTGGATCATCTGTTACCCATCCTCAGTCTTCCTTCCTTTGTTTTTCTTGGGTCATTTCTTTCTATGCTTAGCATCTATATTTCACTCGTCTTCCTTTCTTTGGTGTTCTGGGCTATGGAGACTATGATGGCATGAGTATTTCATGAAAGGTAGAAACTTTATAAAGGTTGTGTAGAATGTGGGCTGTTTGTGGGGTTTGGCACATGATTGCAGATTGTTGAATCAAATTGGGTATTTCTTCTTCAAGGCAAGAAAGTCATTAAAGCAGGTTTCAGATGTGATTTAGTTGGATGCAGAAGTTGCTTCTATTTCTAGGGTTCTTTGTTTATGGTATTCTAGGCTGGAATCCTAGCGGGCTTTTCCTTGTCTCAACAATGGCAATACCTTCAATCAAAACTACTGTCATGAAGGGATAATATTGCAAATATCATTAGTACTATTCAAGCCAACAGGATATATGGAGATGATTCCCATAGAAATATGTTGATATGGACAATGTGAAGTTCAAGACATTGCGAGGGGTTGTGAAGCGAATTAGTGCAGCATCTCTTCCTTCAGTTCCTTCCAATACTGAAAAGAGAGGATATGGACCTATCTAGTTATGGAAAACTGAATTTTTGTTTGATTTAATTAATAAAATGGATCTTATTGGTGTGGTTGAATCTGAAACTCCGACTTCAATGGAGTCTTTGGGACAGATGTTCGGATTTTTATTATATACATCAAATTATGCAATAGAAGACTTATGATTTTTCAAGATGGGCTTTAAATGGTGGGTTTATTGGGAACAATATGTAACATGCTCGGATGAACCCTAGAGATTGTTGGTTCTGGTTGTATGGTATTTGCCTGAATCCAAAGTGTTCGTTCCAGCGTTCGCCTCTTGATGGCTTGTTGGAAACCCAAGCTACAACTCCTATAAGATCTTTTATTCCTGCATCTCAATTCGTGGCACCACCTGCACCTCATGTTCCTACATCTCACGTCTCTACATCTCATGTTCCTACATCTCATGTCCCTACACCTCATGTTCCTTATAGCTCTTCGGGTAAACAGTCAATTCCCTACATTTTCTTCTAGAAGGGACTGCACTTAAAAGGTGACAAATGTGCCTTTTTGCATAGACCAAATCCTACCTGTAACAAAATCCCATAGGCGCCAGCCGCTGCTCCTAACATTGAGCCTCCATCTCTTAAGAAGGTGTTTGGTGGCCTTGAAAAGTGTACCCAAGAGTAGGGGGTTCTACAGCTAAGCTTCTCAAAGTCATTTGAAGTGTCTCATCCAGCAATACCAACTACAAAAACTGAAACTGCTCCACCAAAACATGCAATTAGCATTGACAAAACTGCAGTGCCCTCTACAGGCTTACGTGATGAGCTACCTAGGTACAAAGCAACTGATGCGCCCCCTGCTAGAATGGAAACACTGCTAATAGATTCAATCGGATGCATCAATTTGATGTATCAGATGATCACAGTTTTTAGAATGGTGGTAAGGATGTTGATGGGTTTTATTGAGAGTCCTCTCCTATTTTTGATGTCCTTATTGATGATGATCTCAGAGATTTTGATTACTATCATGATAAAGATCAGCTTGGAGGTGAAAGAAGGTGGATTGAAAGATGAAAACATCATTTCTTTCATGTATAATGACACCTCATTCAATGAAGTAAACCCTTGGCCTAAAATTATCATAAATAGTCGGCATGGCAAAGATGTTTATGAAGGTTCTAGACAGTGGTTCGAATGATCATATTTTCATATACTATTGTGATCATGAAGGTCCTGGGGTGCTCGGTATGCCAACTAGTCCTTACCTTTGACGCTAATGATCTGATCAAATTCTTAAAGAAGAAGCATGCTCCTGGTACCTATAAATGCTTGGTATTTTATCTTGAAGCTAGTGAATCTGGAAGTATATTCGGAGGCCTTCTTCCCGAAGGTTTGAATATCCACGACTCCACAGCCTTTCAAATGCAGTAGAAAAGGGTAGGTTTGATGGAAAGCTTATCATACCAAATAATTCAGATGTTAAGGATGATGATTCTGATTACAAGGATTCCTTTTTGTAACCTTTATGCCTATGAAATCTATGGCAATTTGGCGCAAAGTAGTTTAGAAGATGGAAATAAATTTTTTATACTCCAAGTTGCAGCAGCAGTTTTGATAACATTCAAACTCGAAGCATCGGGGTGTGTCAAGTGGGGGTTCAAATATGGAAGGTAAAGGCAATATCCAGATTCCATCCTTCAACTATATCATGGTTTCATCTTCTTTGGATGATCAAGAGGAAAACGATTCTGCATCCCAACCTTTTGTTCTGAGTCAACAATTCTCCAGTTGAAAGTCCCTGTCAAAAGTATTTGGTGATTCTCATAGATAATCTGATGATTTGACACATCCATTTGATGAATATGGATTCCCATTCCAACTTCAGGCCAAATGCTCTATAGATTTAGGGCAGAAACTACACTTGGAATAACAGAGACCCTCCTCTCATCTCTGATTTCTCATTCTGGAGTACATTAAGTAACCATCAAACTTCCTCATCAGCAACCTCGCTAATGAGTAATCTTTCAATCATTGAAAACAGAGTACATAATGGCATACATGCCAAAACAACCTCATAAGGAGGAGGTCATTGAAAGAATTGTGGGGCTTTTTAGGTATCAAATAAGGATGCAACCAAATATGAGAAAGCAACAAAAGCATGTGACTTAGATAAGGATATAAATAGTTTTGATCATGGTGATGAAACAAAAATCGGTCAGAGAGGGCTTAATATGAGTGGAGGACAGAAGTAGAGAATTCAACTTGCGCGAGCTGTCTATAATGATGCCGATATGTACCTCCTGAATGATCCTTTCAGTGCAATAGATGCATATACCGCTGTAATTCTTCTCAATGAATGCGTCATAGCTGTTTTTGCTCATAAAACTATAATTCTAGTGACTCATCAAGTGGAGTTTCTCTTCGAAGTCGATAAAATTCTGGTTATAGAAGTTGAAGGCTATTACAGAATCACTTATAAACATGAAAATCCTAAAGTTGCATGCTTGGGAGACACACTTCAAGAATGTTATAGAAGGGTTAAGAGAAAAGGAATCTTAGTGGCTATCAATAGTTCTGATTTGTTTGAGAGACCTCAATCTCAACAGAAATAAACTTGTTGGCCTAGTTCCTGAGAGCCTGGCTAATACAAAACTACAGAAATTTGACTTAAACAATATTCATCTGATGGGTCTTATACCAAAGTTCAAATCTTGTCTTGCTTCTGAATGGTTTGGTAATGATTCATGCGAACAACAATGGTTGGAATTGGGCTACAATCCCAATTCTAAAGTTTTCTATCGTGAATCTACCAAACTTTAGGCTTAATGGTACTCTCAGTCCTTCATTTGGGAACTTAGATTCACTGGTAGAAACTAGATGATTACTACTCAAAAAGTGCTATTTGATAGCTTATAATTAACTCTTTTAAACATTTTTGAGTAGTAGTTATTACCTTTTAACCCAATTAACATATTAAGGACCTTTGCAATCATTTCTAATCAAATTGTATAAGTTTTGGTGTTTTTGTTAGTAATTTGATCACCAAAGCAATCCAAGATTGAGGAGAGTTCTTTGGAATCCATGGCAAAGCAATGGGAAGCTCAGAAACATGAAGAACCAAAGCTTTGAAGCTTTATAGTCCTTTGCCATAAGCAATTCATGAATGCAAGGAGGGAAAGCAAAGAGAAAAATCTAACATGAAGCATTCTAGAGGATAGCCACTGTCAGCCACTTTTGGAGCACTTCCTGGAGCTCAAATTATGCATACTATATGTCATTTCGAAGCTCGGGAAGTCATCAATCCAACACTTTAAACAGTATGTAATTCGGAGTTGAAATGAAGGAGTTACAGCCATTGGAAGCTGATCACACCAAGTTGAAGGCCAATTTCGCTGGCTGTGAAATCAGCCTTTAGCTGCGAAATGACAAGAGGATGACTGCGAAATCAGCCTTTGGCTGCGAAATGGTGTCCTTCATGCTGCGAAATTTTGCAGCCATCTTGCACAATTGCGAAATTCTTCTGAAGCTTCCCGATATTTGCGACCGACTTTTTTAGATTTTTTGCTTTAGATATTTAATGTCTAAATCCCCAAACTCTCCTTGTAATCCACCTATCATAGGATTCCTTAGTTATTAAGCAAGATCAAATGGTAAATAGCCTCATATATAATGTTTGTAATTTCCATTACAACAAGAGGTCGAGGAGCTTGTTCTCACAGACATCCTTTGTATAGTTTTGAAAGGAAGTAAAATACAGAGCCTTTGCTCTGCCTTACCTTCTCATTTTGATTGTATTATATATTATTTAATTTTTCTTACTAGCTAAACAAGCTCTGAGGATGTTTCCTCAGAGAATGAGTGGCTAGGCTTTTAGTTCCTTGGAACTAAGGTTGTCGGGTAAGGCCCCAAATGTAAGAATTGGTAGTTTTGTTGTTTCAGCCATTAATGAAGAGAAAGTGTGACCCATTAATGATTTCTATGCTTTTAGTTAACTTAAGACACCTTCAATTCACCTGAGCCAACACTTGGTAAGGCAAGTGATCTCCGTCCATGGAGATGCACTAGTTTATCTCTTGCGAGCTTTTAGGAGGTGACTTGAAGGTAGGATTTTCTAGAATTGCCAACACTTGGTAAGCTTTTAGACTCCAAGGAGACATCCATTAGTTATCTCTTGCGAGCTTGAGAAGGGAAGTCCAAGGTTAATGATCACCTTGAATGGAAAATGCTAGGTGAGAGGCACGAGCCATTGCAAGTTGCATCAGTGAGAGGGAATTAGTGCTGAAATCCATTAAAGGGAAACATTTGTACAACACTAGTTAAAGAATTAACTATATGTTAATTCTCTAATGCGAGAAAAAGATTCAAGTGATCGGAGCTCTGTTTTTGCATGAGGAGCCTCCCCTGTGAACCTAAAACTCCAAGGAATGCTTTCCTTCATAAGTAATTTCCATTACTTTCTTTTTAGTTAGCTTAAAACAAAACCTTTTTCAACCAAAGTTTATGTTTTCTTCTTAAGCTAACCTTGAAATGAAAAAGCACCAATTCAACTTTGAATTGGTATCAGTTGTAAGTTGAAAACCCTTCCCAGTGAACGATCTTAGAGCCACTATGCTATATTAGCTAAAGTTATCCTAATGCATGGTGATATAGGTTATAAATTTTGTTGATTACTCCCTTCTGAGGACCATAATCAAGGGACACTAGTTGGACACAAATCAAATGGCACCATTGTCAGGGACCATTGAGAAGACATGAATCAGCTGAGACACCAATTGGGAATAAGTTACTAGACTTGGGGAAAACAATTTAACTGGTACCATCCCAATGAATTTAACTAAATTGACATCTTTGAAAAAACTGGATGTCAGTGGCAACAAAGGAATCTGATCTAGAACTGGACCTGGTGTACAAAGGAAGCTTAAGTGTAGAAAGTGATTTGTTTAACCATGGGCCACATGAATCAAACCCTATTATGGAAAGATGAGGTAGAAGTTGAAAGGCTTGATCAACTGAAGGTTGGCAAGATAAATGAAACTGGTTTGCAAGAGGCAAACTGATTTTGAAGACAACTACTCATGCTCACTTGAAAATAAATTCAAAGACTGTTCAAGCAAAGATTGTGGCACTTATTGATCCCAAGAATATTAAATCTTCTAAAGAGAGTTTATGGTTGTTTCAAAGTAAAGCCATGAAACAATTTTTGCTACAGATAATGATTTTTTTTATCATCAAAATTGCTGGTTAAAATTCTGAATGGACATCTCCAAGAGTTCAATGGCATGTGCCTTTACCCATCTTGGAGCCATGAACGAAAGTGATTAATACTCAAAAAGTGCTCTTTTATAGCTTGTTATAAACTCTTTTAAACACTTTTGAGTAGTAATTAATACCTTTTAACTCAATTTTCACATTAAGGACCCTTGCAAATGTTTTTAATCAATTTTTGGCTAGTTTTGATGTTTTTGGTAGCTTTTTTATCATTGAAGAAAGCCAAGAATGAGGGAGAACTTTGTGAAACCCTTGGGAATGAGTTTCCAAGCCAATCAAGAGATGCAAGGAAGATGATCAAAGAAAGAAATCCATCATGAAGCAATTTTGCATGGTGATGCGAAAGCTTCACATGCTATATGAAATTCAGAGGACAGCAGTTGCAAGGAAAATTTGGAGCACTTCCCAGAGTCCAATTCTTACATTCTATATATTATTTCAAATCTTGGGAAGTCAGAAGTCCAATGCTTCAAATGGTGTGCAATTTGGAGCTGAAATAAGGAAGTTATGGCCATTTGAAGGCAACTGCGCAAAGCTGAAGAGGAATTTCGCATTGACATTCCCTGATGCGAAAATTTACGCAGCACACTTTCCCAATGTGAAAATTTCCGCACTGACTTTCTCCGATGCGAAATTTTTCGCACCACCTTTCTCCAATGCGAAAATGTAATAGTTAGATATTTTACACCGACTCTTTTAGATTTTTTTACCTTAAGATATTTGGTGTAAATTATCAATTCTCTCCTTGTAATCAGTTGAAGATCGTTTAAGATATTTAAGATATCTAATTAAGAGGTTGAAAATATCTCTCCTTATATATCCTAAGATATATCCTTGTAATAGATGTCCCCGAAACAATCCCCGATACAATCCTCGATACAATCCCCAACACAATTCCATATCTCAACCATCTCTGATATCTCTCGTCTCTCTGAGGAGGGGAAGATATTGGAGTGGGGATCACTTGTACATGTTTTTAGTAAGAAATATACAGAGCGTTGCTCTACCTTGCCTTCTCATTTGGATTGTATTTTTCATTCTAGCCAAACAACCTTTGAAGATGTTTTCTCAGAGGATGAGTGGCTAGACTTTTTGTCTCTTGGACGGAAGGGAGCTTGGTAAGGGACCCGACTACAAAAGTGAGAGTTTTCCTTGTTTCAGTTTTTAATGAAGAGGAAGTTGTGACCTGTTAATGGTTTTTATATTTTTAATTAACTTAAAACGCCTTAAAATCACCTGGGCCAACACTTGATAAGGCAAGTGGACTCCATCCATTGAGTTACACTAGTTTATCTCTTGCGAGCCTCTGGTAGGTGGTTTAAAGGTAGGATTTTCTAGAATAGCCAACACTTGGTAAGCTTTTAGACTCTAAGGAGACATCCATTAGTTATCTCTTGCGAGCTTGTGAAGGGTAATCCAAGGTTAAGGATCACCTTGAATGGCAAGTGCCAGGTGAGAGGCACGAACCATTGCAAGATGCATTAGTGAGAGGGAATTAGCGTTGAAACCATTAATGGGAAGCAACTGTAACACACCAGTTGGGAGGATAACTATAGGTTAAATCCCCAATGCGAGGAAAGATCAGGGAATCTCCATTTTTGTATAAGGGGCCTGAGCTTAGTGACCTGAAAATCTAAGAGACCATTTTCTTTGTAGTTAAACTCAGTTACTACTTTTGGTTAGTTTACAACCAACCTTTTCCAATCAAAGTTTATGTTTTCTTTTAAAGCTAACTTAGAAAAGAAAAAGCACCAATCCAATTCTTTAAACTAATATCAGGTGTGAAATGAAAACCCATCCCAGTGAACGATCCTAGAGCCACTATGCTATGCTAGCCGAGGCTATCCTAGTACATGGTGAAATAGGTTATAAATTTTGTTGATTACTCCCGTCTGAGGACTGAATTAGAAGACACCAGCTGGGCACGGAATCAAATGGCGCCATTGCCGAAGACCATTGAGAGGACATGAATTAGCTGGTACACCAATTGGGAATAAATCAGAAAGCCCCTATGCTATTCAGCAAATGTTTCTTGAATGTCATAGTCTTCTTTGATCCAACATTTAGCTTTGAGTGTTCCTGTTCATAAGAAAGAAAAAGGGAAGTGATGAAACCTTGGCGGTGAGAAATTAATACAGAATATAGGAAATTTGTCAGTGTTGGACCTCGGTAGTGAACACCTTCTGTTCAGTGTTAAACCAATGTTGGGGAGTATCCAGTTGAGCTTGCAGATCAAGTTGCCTTACAAACTCAAACACTTAGAGCAATTGAACATCTCGGTAGTGAATTTGGGTTTTTCTATCCAGAATCCCTAGGCTCCTGTCCTATGGCTACCTTGGAGCACACATGTTGCCTTCAAAATGGAAAAAACAACCTTCCAGCATTCTCATTGCTTTCAACATCTCTCATAAAACTAGCAAACACAACTCACAGTAGAACCCCAACTTCCTTACAAGTGCATCCAAATATACCACCAGCGCGAGAAATTAATGATTCACTGGTCGCTTGCATTGATCGAATAACTGTCATGCCCTAATTTTTTTACGGAAGCCACTTTACCTTGAATTGTTAATGCAAATGCAAAGTGAGAAATTGAAGACTAAAGTGAGATCGACTTTCAAGAAGAGGAAACAGGCATTGATGGCAGTAAATAATGGTGTTCCCCTTAATCGAGACCTCATCAGTAATTTTTTTTTTTTTCTCTTTGATCCTATGCATGGAGCCTTGGAAGTTTGTGCCCAACTTAGACTTGTCATCAACATCTCAGTAGAACACTTCTCCGGATGCAGGACCTCTTGAGAATGAAAGCTACCAGATTCGTCTCATACTCTTACAGAATCACTGGAATTTGGTTTTGTGATTGAGTAATGACCGCTTTCTTTTCCAGAAGTTCATGTGGGTCTAGAGAATGAAGCAACAATGGAAGATGGGTTTATTCCTCCATTGGTTTTAAATCCGAAGAAGCCATGTTAAGCATGACTGGCAGACATCGACTTACAATAGAATGCATCTTGCACAGAGTAAAGTTCAGCCATGAGGTTGTTGACTCTGAATGCAATCAAACTCTGTCGATTTTATGCGTCTAACCTGCAAGTCCAAAATCTTTGGCCGACTCAATGTATTAGACTGTGGTTTGTCCATGAATCCTCACCATCTCTAAGCACAGGTCACCTTCCCGTTTTGCATTTGAGGTTGCCAAGTACAGGCATTTGAGGGTGCATTTGCATAAATGGGGAGTTCCACCAGAAAATTGACCTACCCTCTTGATTGCTAGCTCAAGGCAATAGCAAGTGAGGAGATTCACTCTGATTCCAGCGACACAGACAGTGTAGCCTTTTGCACCCTGGACCCCACCTGCATGGTCATTTTGCTTTCTCATTAGTGTACTTTTACTATTTCCTTGTGATTTTATATGCTTTAAATTAGGTTTTTCAAACTTCTTCCATTAAAATAATCTCAGCTTTAAATTGGGTCTTTCTAACTTCTTCCATTAAAATAATCTCAGTTTTTCAGAATTCCAGCTTTAGATTTCTTTTAGATAATAAAATCTAGATTTCAATAACAATTTGCTACCATTTTTCTTTTTGGCATGCGCTTTCACTATTTTATTAGATTTTCAATAATTTTCTTGATTTTCAACAAGCATAAATAAACTTCATGATTCCAATAATGGAATTCACTGAATCAATTCATGCAAAATCAATTAGGCCTTTGGTGGGGGCCCGACATCCATGATATTTTCTTCAACATAGCTTGTTTGATATTTGATTGATTGTGCTTCCTCTTTGTGGCATATATGAGATTATTTTACACATGTTATTGAACTAACCTTGTTCCCTATTCTAACGCTAAGCTCATTGTCCAGGTACGCTCTCCATCACCCCATCCTCAAAATTCCACGAATATCCATGTCTTTGTGTACTGTGCCCTTGTTTGGTGTCATGCTTGAATGTCTTGATATATATTTGATTGTTTGATCATCTTTGATAAAAACGTATGTTATGTGTCATATTTTCAAACTAACCATTGATGCCTTTTGATGGCATTTGAGAAGTAGTTCAAGTGCGCACCCTAACTCTCCTTTATTGTGATTTGATCTTGTTTGGCATGTTATTTTTTTGAAATCACCTTAATCTATTTAGGTACCCTCAATTAATTAATTAATTGCCCTATTTCCCTCAACTTAGTCAATAGAGACCTTTATAGGGCTTAGAGGGGTGCTATCTTTTAGAGGTACCTTCCCAATAGGTAACCTGTTCCCCGGACCTAGACTCAAGTTTTTCAAAGACACGCTTTTCCAAAAACTATGGAGTCATTTTGTAGGGTTTTATTTTCCCTTTGAAATAAAAATAAAATAAGTGGCAACTCCGACTTTTTCAAAACTAATTTTTCACCAATAAAAGCGAGTCTTGCCGATCGAGTGAGGGTGCACTTGAAAGATACGGGTCCACAAATTGGCGACTCCGCTGGGGATTTTGAGGATCAATCTTGAACATTAGTTGAGAAGAATGTGGCGTTTAATTGGTAGATTAATGGGTACTTTTTTTAGGCAAGGTGATATAGTTTGCTTGCTTGATTGATTTGCTATCTTAACATGTCTTTATACTTGTTTATCTTGCATGATCACTTGACTGCTTTGTTCACTTTAGCATGATTCACTCTCACATATGTTAGATAGGATTTTGATTGTATGATACCTATCTTCTTGGTATGACTGCTTGTTGCATGACAACCCTTACTCTTGCATGATTGTATGATTGTTTGTCTCTGTTCACTATCTCACTTTAGATCTTAGGTTTTTCGGATGCACTCACATCCTTCACTGTGCACTTTAAATTATCCTTGAGTGTTGAGAGATGGGAGAGCCTTCACCATTAGGAAACCCCCTGGAAAAGCGAGGAAGTGCATGTGTGGAGGTGATGACCACCTTGCATGGAAGCACCCCATCTCCTTGGAGACGTGCAGAGGGTTGCGTACCACTAGAGCGTACAATTGCTTCTGCCAAGGATCCTTAAACCCACCCATTTTATCTTATAGAGCCACCTTAACCCTATAGGTTAACCTAGGCCCAATTAGGATTTCATTCCTACACGTGGGTGCATCTGTGAACCTTCAGAACTACCTTGGTCACATAGTTGGGTTCAGTTATCCTCTTCTTGGTCTCCTTTTGGTGTGCTTAGAGATTGGTGCATGTTTGAGTTTCAATTAGGCCACATTTCTGTATTGTGATTAGTGTGTTTCCATCTCTATTAAGCTTCCTTCATGACATTTTTTCTTTCATGCCTTTGTACCTTATAAGAGTGTTATTTGTTTTGGTTTGAATTTGACTTCTTAGATTAGAGTTAGAGATAGGTTCATCAGGGTTTCAGAGCAGCCAGGTATGGACCCTCAGTATGTTATAGTTGATCAACTTATAGTCACCAGGACTCTATTCCGGAGGCATTAGCAGGTTTGAGCCAGAGGATTGATGGACAGTGAGATAGATAACATCCAGTTCAAGATGAGATGTCGTGTGATTCATTACCGCCCACCCCCACCACCCAGTTAGCTAGTGACATTATTGAAAGTGACATTGATTACTACTCAAAAAGTGCTATTTGATAGCTTTTAATTAATCCTTTTAAACACTTTTGAGTAGTAGTTATTGCCTTTTTACCCAATTAACATGTTAAGACCCCTTTCAATCAATTCTAATCAAATTGCGTAAATTTTGGTGTTTTTGTTAGTATTTTGATCACCAAAGCATTATGAGATTGAGGAGAGTTATATGGAATCCTTGGCAAGCAATGGAAAGCTTAGAGGCATGAAGAATTAAAGCTTTGAAGCACTTTTGCCATAGCAAAGTGGAAATGCAAGGAGGGAAAGCAAAGAGAATCCAGCCATGAAGCATTCTTGATGACAGTCACTGTAGCCACTTTTGGAGCACTTCCTGATGTCCAATTTATGCATACAATATGTCATTTGAAAGCTTAGGAAGTCAACAATCCAATGCTTCAAACCATGTGCAATTTGGAGCTGAAAAGAGAAAGTTACAGCCTTTGGAAGATGACTGCTCCAAGCTGAAGGAAGGATTCAGAAAAGTGCTGCGGAATCAGCTTTTTGTTGCGAAGTGATTTCGCAACACTTTTGCACAGTGCTATCGATTTCCCCTGAAGCTTCACGCTGTGATGGAAGCCAAACACCACAAGATGGAAATCCACTTCGCAGAGGTGTTGGATCAGCCTTTTGCTGCAAAGAAATTTCGCAGCCCTTCTTGAGCACCTGCGAAATTTCGCAGACCTCACTTTTCACCTGCGAAGTGGTCCTTAGTGCTTCCCGATATTTGTAACCGACACTTGGAGATATTTTTCATTAGATTTTTGTTGCCTAAATGCCCAAATTCTCCTTGTGAGCGACCAGTTATAGAATTCCTTAGCTTTTAAGTTAGGAATTTGGCTAAAATATCCATGTAATAGCTGTAAATGTAATTTTGGTTTAAATAGAGCCCGAGGAGCCTGTTCTGAGGGTGTTGAACCTTTTGTAAGTTTCAAAGGAAGTAAAATCCGGAGCTTGAGCTCTGCTTTACCTTCTCACTTTGATTGTGTTTTTTTATTTATTTACTAAGTTATGCACTCTCTGAGGAGTTTTCCCCAGAGAATGAGTAACTAAACCTTTTAGTTCCTTGAAGTTAAGGTTGCCGGGAAAGGTTCCAAGTGCAAGAATCAGAAGCTTTGTGGTTTCAGCTATGAATGAAGAGAAAGTGTGTCCCATGAATGGTTTCTACGTTTTTAGTTAACTTAAAACGCCTTGGAGTCACCTGGGCCAACACTTGGTAAGGCAAGTGATCTCTAACCATGGAGATGCACTAGTTTACCCCTTGCGAGCCTCTGGTAGGTGACTTCAAGGTAGGATTTTCTAGAATAGCCAACACTTGGTAAGCTTTTGGACTCTAAGGAGACATCCATTAGTTATCTCTTGCGAGCTTTTGACGGGTAATCCAAGGTTAAAGATCACCTTGAATGGTAAAGGCTAAGTGAGAGGCTCAAACCATTGCAAGTTGCATCAGTGAGACAATTAAAGCTGAAATCCCATTGAGGGATGCATTTTTGCAGCACCTGTTAGAGAATTGACTTTATGTTAATTCTCTAATGTCAGAAAATGAACCAACTGACCAGAGCTATGCTTTTGCATGAGGAACCTCCCCTGTATACCTGAATCTCCAAGGAATGCTTTTCTTCTTAAGTAATTTTCATCACTTGCTGTGTTGTTAATCTAAATCCAAACCTTTTTCAACCAAAGTTTGTGTTTTATTTCTTAAGCTATTCTTAAAATGAAACAGCACCAATTCACTTTGAATTGGTATCATTTTTAGTTTGAGTACCCTTCCCAGTGAACGATCCTAGAGCCACTATGCTATAGTAGCTTTTTCTTTGCTACCTTAGTTCATGGTGTTGTAGGTTATAAATTTTGTTGATTACTTCCGCCATCAAGGAGCACCAGCTGGACACGAATCAGCTGAGACACCAATTAGGCATGAATCACATCATACATATGATGAGTTTAGTGGATTATGAGTTAAAGTTTATCGGATGAGAGTTTTTATAGAGGATGTTAGTTTTTCTCTATGATGGGAGATTTAATCGACATGGTTTTCTTCATGATGAGCATGGGATAGACATGTTGTATGATAGTTGGATGGTTAGCATAGATTAGCCAGGGATAGTTCACTCTCTCGATATGCTTAAGATATTCATTGTTGAGAGTTCAGGATAGATTCAATTTATTTATGTTGGGGCATTCCACTTATGTTGATGATGTGTTTGAGGACGATGTTAGCCCAATTATGGTCATGAAGATTCATCTATTCCAGGAGACCCTAGGGACTTACTTGGAGTACATCACCTGTCATTAGAGAGTTGACCTTAGAAAGAAAATATGATTGACATATCTAGATAAAGACCAATTCTCAGACCCTACCAATGTGGATCAGCTGAAGAAGTATTACATTTGAGACCATGGTCGCAAGATGGGTGGCCATCATTTCGGTTAGCCTCACACCTTATCACTTTTATTGATATATTAAACCATTGCTAGCCCATTGAGCCTCATATGGTATGCTATAGCCTTTTCTTTTCTATAGCCTTGATTACCATTTCTACACTCGAGTTGGGGCCCTTTGATGTATATGCATGCATTGCTAGGGAAGTCTCATGAGCTTTAGACTTATAAGCCTATCTTCTCATTCTTGTTACCATCTCTTTATCACCCCGTTTGTTTTATTTTACTATCATCACATTTTTATTTTCTTTCTTATTTTTATCATTATTTGCTTCATCTTATCTATTCTCTTCCTTGGGTTGATGATTCTTCACATCTTGGTCTAAAAGAGGGCAATCATATCACTCCATTCATCCCATCATTTGGCATTGATTCGAAGATTTTAGTTTGAGAGGTTGTCTCATAGGTTAGGGTTCATGTATTCATTAGTGATTTGAGAGAGTTTGTTCTTTCCTTGTAACTTTCCCATTGGAGTTCGATTTATTGATGATCAGAGCATGCACATTCCAAAAAAAAATCAAAAAAAAAATTTTAAAAAATATCAAATAAAAAAAAAAAAAAAAAAAGAAAGAAAAAACACAATGATATGTTTGGGTGTGGTATCTTTCTCCATTGGGAACTTATGTCATCTTTTGAGGTTTGTTTAGTGGGTATATTTGTCATTGTGGATTCTTGTGAGATTTTTTATGAGTTTTCACTCCTTGAGTCACCCTTATTATGCATTTGGAGTGCTGAGGGGTTCATGTGAGAGTTCTATGAGATCCTACGCTTCTTGGATCATGGTTGATATGTGTTAGGTATGAGAGATGAGTAACCTTTTACTAGGGTCTCCGAATCATTGTCTTGCCCACCATTCCATCATTGGTGATATGACTTTCCTTTATTGTACTGATATGGTTTGATCATCATTCATTCCACTTTCTCATTGTCTTTTTTTGTATCCCATCATCTCTTTCCAGATCTTCATTCCACTTTCTTTTTATTAATTTCCTACATATTGATACACATTTTTTATTCGATTTCTTCTTCACATCATTCACATGTTTCATTGATGATCTGACCACTTATCATTTCTCTTGTTTTGCCATTGACATTTCATTTGGTTACCTTTAGGTCTCTTCATTCCACTTTCCTTTTATTAATTTCCTACATATTGATACACATTTCTGATTCGATTTCTTCTTCACATCATTCACATGTTTCATTGATGATTTGACCACTTATCATTTCTCTTGTTTTGCCATTGACATTTCATTTGGTTACCTTTAGGTCCATGGCTCATGAGATTCTCCTATGCATTGTACACTATACACGAGGGTATGGGTTTGATCATTGGGTATTTGAGCCTAGTTTCCTTTCATTTCTTTCACCCTATCACCTTGGCCTATGTTACGTCCCATGTCTTAAGACCACCTTGAGGCCATGAGATCAGATGCTATCTTTAACAACCCCTACTTAGGCTAGTGTTTAGGATTTGGTTGATATATAGACGTCATCCTATTTCTTCTTCCGAGTGATGCTTCTTTGATGTTTGGAGGTGATTTAGTGATGAATGTAGATGATTGATTCATTTTATGGATGATATTTGACATTGTCAGGCTTCCCATTCTACTGTGTATTAGCTATCATACTGAGGCATTTCCCACTTTCATTTGGTTGAGATGAACCCCTAGTGGAGCACTTTCTTTAAGCCTGGGCATTTTCACTTATTAGAGATCCCTAGTGGAGTATGTTGAGATGATATCAGTTCTAGTGGAGCATCGTTGAGCTCATTGATGATTTTCATGATTCTAGGTTCCATTTGTGGAATATTTATGAGATAAACTAGTGGATTATTATTGAGTTGGAGACAATTTTTAGTGCAGTGTGTAGATCTTGTACACTGGGACATATTTCCCCATTTTGAGGTTATCAGATTCTTATCAAATTTAGTTAGGGATTCATCAGAGACATGCTTCTACTCTTGAGATTACTGCATCCCTCATCATTTTGGCTATTGATTACTACTTAAAAAGTGCTCTTTTATAGCTTGTTATAAACTCTTTTAAACACTTTTCAGTAGTAATTAATACCTTTTAACTCAATTGGCACATTAAGGACCTTTTCATATGTTGTTAATCAATTTTTGGCTAGTTTTGGTGTTTTTGATAGCTTTTTGATCATTGAAGAAAGCCAAGAATGAGGGTAAACTTTGTGCAACCCTTGGGAATGAGTTTCCAAGCCAATCAAAAGGTGCAAGGAAAAGGATCAGAGAGAGAAATCCATCATGAAGCAATTTTGCATGCTGATGCGAAATCTTCACATGCTATGCGAAATTCAAAGAACAGAAGTTTCAAGGAAAATTTGGAGCACTTTCTGGAGTCCAATTTTTACATACTATATATCATTTCAAAGCTCGAGAAGTAAGGAATCCAACGCTTTAAACAGTGTTTAATTTGGAGCTGAAACGAAGAAGTTATGGCCATTTGAAGGCGACTGCACAAAGCTGAGGAGGAATTTCGCATTGACATTTCTTGATGCGAAAATTTCTGCATTGACTTCGCACTGACATTTCTCAATGCGAAAATTTTCGCAGCACACTTTCCCAATGCAAAAATTTCTGCACTAACTTTCTCCGATGCGAAATCTTTTGCACCACCTGTCTCCCATGCGAAAATGTAATAGCTAGATATTTTACACCGCCTCTTTTAGATCTTTTTACCTTAAGATATTTGGTGTAAATTATCAGTTCTCTCCTTATAATCAGCTAAAGATATTTCTGGGATATTTAGGATATCTAAAGGGAGGTTAAAAATATCTCTCTAGATATTTCTTAGAAAATATCTTCTATATATCTTTGATATCATGTAAAGAAAAAAAACGTAATAGACGAAGGAGAATAGTAAGAAATATATCTACAGAGCACTTGCTCTACTTTTTCCTACACATTTTTTGTTTACATTTTCTTTCTAGCCAAACATCCTCGGAGGCCTAGAGAATGAGTGGCTAGGCTCTTTTTTTGTTTCTTGGATTGAAGGAAGCTTGCTAAAGGATCCAGATACAAAGGTAGGAGTTTTCCTTGTTTCAGTTTTTAATGAAGAGGAGGTTGTGACCCGTTAATGGTTTTTATATTTTTAGTTAACTTAAAACACCTTAAAATCACCTGGGCCAACACTTGGCAAGGCAAGTGGACTCCGTCCATTGAGTTACACTATTTTATCTCTTGCGAGCCTTTGGTAGGTGGTTTAAAGGTAGGATTTTCTAGAATAGCCAACACTTGGTAAGCTTTTGGACTCTAAGGAGACATCCATTAGTTATCTCTTGCGAGCTTGTGAAGGGTAATCCAAGGTTAAGGATCACCTTGAATGGCAAATGCTAGGTGAGAGGTACGAGCCATTGCAAGATGCATCAGTGATAAGGAATTAGCGTTGAAACCATTAATGGGAAGCAACTGTAACACACCGGTTGGGAGGATAACTATAGGTTAAATCCCCACTACGAGGAAAGATCCAGAATCTCCACTTTTGTATAAGGGGCCTAAACTTAGTAACCTGAAAATCCAAGAGACCCTTTTCTTTGTAATTAAACTCAGTTACTATTTTTTGTTAGTTTAAAACCAACCTTTTCAAACCAAAGTTTATGTTTTCTTTTAAAGCTATTGTAGAAAATAAAAAGCACCAATCCAATTCTTTAAACTAATATCAGGTGTGAAATGAAAACCCATCCCAGTGAACGATCCTAGAGCTACTATGCTATGCTAGCTGAGGCTATCCTAGTACATGGTCAAATAGGTTATAAATTTTGTAGATTACTCCCGTCTGAGGACTGAATTAGAAGACACCAACTGGGCACGAAATCAGCTATTCATTTGAGATTAGATTTAAAGTGTCTCCCTTAAGACATTAGTTGATACTTCATTTTAAATTCTTAGCGGATTATTGTTGAGTTGGGGATGGTTGATTAGTGATGGTGGATTCATCATTTGGTTATGCATTAGATATCCACACTATGGCATATCTCCCCATTTCTCTGAGATTCCTAGTCATTGTTGAGTTGTGTGGCTATCCTATTTATGGTTATAAAGATGTTTGATTGATTTTGACAGATTCTTTATTGTACATCAGATATCCATATTGGGGCATATTTCCCTATCCTCGATGAGATTGTGTTTGGGCAGTGGTACGAGGATAGATGATCATTATTGTTTGTTTACCTCACGACTTCTACATCAGATATTATACTAGGGCATATTTCCCCATTTTCTTTGAGTATCCTTGAGATTGGGACAACGGTCAACTTGGTTTTAGATTGAATACTAGTTTAGAGCTTCTGACGATTGACTGTATCAAGACCTCCCTACATGGATTTGTTAAGATAGAGATGGATCACATCAGGTTTCACCCGATGAGCATGGGTGGATCCTTTAGCTAGATGTTCATGAAATAGATTTGTTTTCGTCATTATAACTTTGCAAATTGGATTATCCAGATGAACGGTATTTTGTGCACTTTGAGATTTACTTTTAGATGAGCCACGATATACACACTTTGAGATTTACCTTATGAGATTTGTTGACAGAGCAACTTTTTAGACACAAAGAGTTCTTTTAGTCTTGATTTTTTCAGAGGTTTATCGTGATGCATCGGTTTCTGACCCATTGATTTCAACAGATGATTGATTTACTAGTTGTTTCAGTAGTGTGAGCACCTTGGATACTGGGGCATATTTCCTTTCTTGAGTTCATTAGTCCGACCCTTGGCATTTTGAGTATAGGAATTTGAGCCCATTTACTTCCTATCCCCTTTCGAGTTGGTCTTCTTTATCTATTCCTTCTAGACCCTAAGTCTTATAGCCTTGAGCTATCCATCCCTTCTAGACCTTGAGTCTTATAGCCTTGAGCTATCTACTTCTTCTAGACCCCGAGTCTTATACCCCTGAGCTATCCACTCCTTCTAGGCCCTGAGCCTTGTAGCCTTGAGTTATTCTTCTTTCCTTGGGCCCTGAGCCTAGTAGCCCTGAGCTATCCATTCCTTTAAGACCCTGAAGCTTATAGCCCTGAGTTATCTTTCTTCCCTTAGGCCTTGAGCCTGGTAGCCTTGAGCTATCATTTCCTATAGACCCAAAGTCTTTCCAGCCCCGAGCTGAGCCTTCATTATTTGGTCGCCCATGAGTGGTTTGACCTGGAGTTTGCTTATCGCATTCTCCTTCTATCTGATCAATCATAGAGCCTGGAGCTCATAGCATTGAGCTATTCATCGTAACCCTGAGTTACTCATTGCATCATGACCTGGAGTCATTCATTTCCTCCATAGCCCTGAGTTATTTATCGTAACCTTGAGTTACCTATTGCATCATGACCCAGAGTCATTCATTCCATCCATAGCCTGAGCTATTCATTGTAACCTTGAGTTACTCATTGTATCGTGACCCGGAGTCATTCATGACATCCTGAGCCTTGAGCTCACAATCTAGAGTCGTTTGCATCCTTTACATCCCTGAGATGTTTCGTTTTCATCATTCATGCCACTTGCAAGTGGCCTCAACCCGGCACCATGAGCCAAAAATCATCTTGATCAACTATCCATTTAGAGCCCAAAGCTCTCGAGCTAAAGTTGTTTTTTCATTTATGACCTAGAGTCATTTTTTTTCCATTTAGAGCCCAGAGCTTTTGACCCAGAGTTGATTTTTTATTTATGACCCAGAATCATTTCTTTTCCATTTAGGCCTTTAGATGCTGTGAACCACTTAGGGTTGTGGATGACATTAACGACTTTGGGTCATGAGCTTAGCACTCTAGATACTATGAACACCTTAGGGTTGTGGTTGACATAAACGTCTCCATGTCGTAAGCTCAAGTCTCTAGATGCTATGAAAAAGTCAGGGGTGTGGATTAGATGAACTACTCTGGGTTGTGAACTTAAGGCCTAGATGCTATGAACAGCTTAGGGTTGTGGATGACATGAGCTACTCCGAGTTGTGAGCTGAAGGCTTTGGATGTTATGAACAGCTTAAAGTTACGAATGATATGAACGACTTAGGATCCCTTGAGCACAGGTCTCTAGATGATATGAATCGCTCAAGATTTTGGTTGAGGTGAACAACTCCAGGACGTGAGCTTAGGGATCCAGATGCCATGAATAGGTTAGAGTTATGGATGATATGAACGACTCGAGATCTCATGAGCTCGGGCCTTTAGATTCTTTGAACCACTCAAGGCAATTAATGATATAAATGATTCTGTATCATTAGCTCAAGCCTTTAAATGCTATGAACATGTAAGAGTTATGGATGATATGAACAATTTAGGATCCCATGAGCTCAGGCCCCTAGATACTATGAACTGCTCAAGGCTATGGACGATATGAACAATTCTGCATCATGAACTCAAGCCTCCAGACACTATGAATAGCTCAAGGTTGTGGATGACATGGATGACTCTAGGTCATAAACTCAAGGCTCTAAATGCTATAAACAACTCCGGGGTGTGGATGAGATGAGCTACTCCAAGTTATAAGCTTAGGACTCTTAATGCTATGAACAACTTAGGGCTATGGATAACATGAGCTTGTCAAGGTCATAAGCTTAGAACTCTGGATGTTACGAATAATCTAGAGTTGTGAATGATATGAATGACTTGGGATCCTATAAGCAAAGTCTGCTAGAAGCATTGAACTTCTCAGGTCTTTGGTACACATGAATGACTCTAGGTTGTGAGCTTAGGGCTCCAAATGTTATGAATAGCCTAGGGCTATGGATAACATGAGCTACTCAGTGTCATGAGCTTAGGACTTTGGATGATATGAATAATCTAGATTTGTGAATGATATGAATGACTTGGGATCCTATGAGAAAAGTTCTCTGGAAGCTATGAACTGCTTAGGTCTTTAGTACACATGAAACACTCTGAGTCGTGAGCTGAGGGCTTTAGATGCTATACACAAGTTAGTGTAAATGACATGAAAGACTCTAGGTTGAGAGCTTAGGGCTCTAGATACTATGAACAGCTCAAGGCTGTGGTTGACAAGAACGACTCTAGATTGTTAGATTAAGGCTCTAGATGCTATGAACAACTTTAGGCTATAGATGACATGGGCTACTCTAGGTTATGAGACTAAAGCTCTAAATGCTATAAAGAGCTCAGAGTTGTGGATGATATGAATGACTCAGGATCCCATGAGCTCAAGCCTTTAGATGCTATGAACTTCTCAAGGTTATGGATGATATGAATGATTATGCGTCATGAGCTTAAGCCTCTAGATGATATGAACTGCTAAGGTTCGTGGATGACATGAACGACTCCGAGTTGTGAGCTCAAGGTTGTGGAGGCTATTAACAACATAGGATTCTGGATAAGATGAATAACTCTGGTTCTTTAGCTCATGCCTCTACATTCTATGAACAACACAGGGTTATGGTTGATAAGAAAAAGACTCTGTGTCATGATCTCAAGGCTCTAAATACTATGCACAACTTAAGGTTGTTGATGACATGAAAGACTTTATATCGTGAGTTCAAGGCTCTAGATGTTATGAACATCTCAGGGCTGTGGTTAACATGAACGACTCTAGGTCATGGGCTCAAGGCTCTAGATGTTATGAACAACTTAAGGTTATGGTTGACATGAATGACTTTGGGTCGTGAGCTCTTGGCTCTAGATACAATGAACAGACCAGGGTTGTAATTGTCATGAATGACTCCAGGTCATGAGCATAAGGTTCTAGATGCTATTAACAACTCAGGGTTATGGATGACATGAATGACTCCGAGTCATGAGCTTAGGCCTTTAGATTATATGAACAACTCAAGGTTATGGTTGACATGAAAGACTCTGAGTCATGAATTCAAGGCTCTAGATGTTATGTACAACTTAAGGTTGTCGATGACGTGAAAGACCCCAGGTCGTGAGCTTAGTGCTCTACAAGCTATATATAGGTCTAGGCTATTGATGACATGGAAGAGTCTAGGTTGTGAGCTTCGGACTCTTGATACAATAAATAACTCAGGGTTGTGGATGACATGAATGACTCTAGATTGTGAGCTTAAGGCTCTATATGCTATGAACAACTCAAATTTGTAGATGACATGTTTTACTCTAGGTCATGATCTTAGGACTTTGGATGCTATGAACAACTTAGAGTTGTTGATTATATGTACAACTCAGGATCCTGTGAGCTTAGACCTCTTGATGTTATGAACCACTTAGGAATGTGGATGATATGAATGATTTTGCATGATGAGCTCAAGCCTTTAGGATTGGTTTCTAAGCTAACCAAAAATTAAAGTGACTGATTTTTAATAACAAAGAAAAGTGTTTCTTAGAGTTTTTGGATCACTGGGGTCAGGCTCCTAATACAAAAATAAAGTTCGGTCACTTGAATCTTTTCCTCCCATTGGGGATTTAACATATAGTTATTTCTCGAACCGATGTGGTACATGTGCTTCCCTTTTATGATTTCAAACACTAAATCCCTCTCACTGATTCATCTTGCAATGGCTCGTGCTTCTCACCTAACATTTGCCATTCAAGATGATCCTTAACCTTGGATTTCCTTTCAAAAGCTCGCAAGAGATAACTAATGAATGTCTCCTTAGAGTCTAAAAGCTTACCAAGTGTTGGCTATTCTAGAAAATCCTACCTTCAAACCACCTCCCAAAGGCTCGCAAGAGATAAACTAGTGCATCTCAATGGACGGAGATCACTTACCTTACCAAGTGCTGGCCCAGGTGATTTAAAGGCATTTTAAGTTAACTAAAAACATAGAAACCATTAACGGGTCACACTTTCTCTTCATTAAAAGCTGAAACAACAAAACTTCCAATTGTTGCATTCGGCACCTTACCCAACTTCCTTAACTCTAAGAGACAAAAAGTCTAGCGACTCATTCTTTAAGGAAACATCCTCAGAGCTTGTTTGGCTAGTAAGAAAAATACAATCAAAGTGAGTACGTAAGATAGAGCAAAGCTCTGTGTATTACTTTTTTCAAAACTATACAAAAAGTGGTCTCTAAGAACAAGCTCCTGAGATGTTTGTGTAAAGAAAATTACAAACTATATATAAGAGGTTATTCACCCTTTGTTCTTACTTAATAACTAAGGAATCCTATGATTGGTGGATTACAAGGAGAAAATGGGGATTTAAACAACAAATATCTGAAGAAAAAAATCTAAAAGAGTCGGTATCAAATATCTGGAAGCACTTAGGTGGATTTCACAGCATGCAACATGGGCTGCAAAATTTCACAAGCTAAAAGTCTTCATTTTTGCACAAAAAGGCTGATTTCGTAGCTAGCACTTTGTGATTTCGCAGCTAGCACTTTGTGATTTCGCAGCTGCGAAATCAGCTTTTAGCTTGGTGCGATTGGCTTCCAATGGCTATAACTTCTTCATTTCAACTCCGATTCATACACTGCTTGAACTGTTGGATTCCTGACTTCCCAAGCTTCGAAACGACATATAGTATGCATGAAATGAACTCCAGAAAGTGCTTGAAATATGTCCAAGAGTTTCTATTCTCTTGAATTCTTCATGTTAGATTTCTCTCTTTGCTTCTCCTCCTTGCATTCATGATTTGCTTTTGGCAAAGGACTACAAAGCTCCATAGCTTGGATTCTTCATGTAAATGAGCTTCCAATTGATTTGCCATGGATTCTATAGAACTCTCCTCAATCTTGGATTTCTTTGGTGATAAAAAAGCTATCAAAAATACCAAAACTTAACACAATTTGATTAGAAACGATTGCAAGGGTCCTTAACATGACAATTGAGTTATTTACAAGCTATAAAATAGCACTCTCTGAGTAGTAATCACTCCCCCCAACCAACATATTACTAGTTCCTTAGCAATGAAGGAAAGAAAAAGAAAAATAAACAGTACTATAATTTACAACATCATGTTGATCACTTCAAAATAAAAAATAAAAAAAATCAAGTGGCATGATGATCAAACTCTCACATGGAATATTAAAGAAATAAAACCCACACTTTAACAAGAGTTACCAAATACCTTGCCTAATCACAATTCATAAAGAGAAGGCATTATGCAAATTGAAGCTTCAAAATGATTTCCACTTCCAAAGGGCCAAAACTTATTCTTCCAAAAAAATCTAAGTGTTACTTGATAGTTTCCAAATATAGTATGTTGAACTAATCTCTCCCCCCAACCTAGTTATTTTTCAAAACTTAGCAAACTCGCAACGTTCAATAGGCTAAGAACGCACCTCATGGTTCACAATTTTTTTTCATTGTAGGAGTACAAGGCTTAAAGGTATTCTTTTCTAAATTGTCCATGTAACGGGGGTCCATCGATGACTCCCAACCAATTAAGGTTTAGGACATCAAGCTTTAAGGATCTTTCAACCACTAACTCCTCGGATTTTACCCCAGACTTTTGAGAATGAATTTTAATACCCAAGCACCTACAGTATATTAAACTCCACCTATTCACCCTTGTAACGAGCATTGAGGTCAGTGACTCCCAACCAATGAAGGCTTAGGGCACTAGGTTTTAAAGATTTCCACCATATACCCCTCAAACCTTGCTCGGGTTTCAAGGCAAGTAAAACATTTTTTCTTTCTTTTTTTTCTTTTTTCAAAGGCTCATTGGCCTTATATAAGGTGTCTCAACACTATTAAATGAGGTCAAAAATACCAAGTCTAAATTTTCCAAAGTCAAGGGGGTGAAATAGTTTTTCATCTTATAATCGGAACCTAGTGTGCACAATGTGTGAATAGCTTAAAGTGGAAGAACTAAGGTTGAATTCAATAGAAGTTTCAACAATTCATCAACTTTAGTAAGCATAATACAAACTCTAAGTCAAGTAAAAAGGCAAAAATTCAATTTCTCCCTTTTTATTTTGAGAATTTTTCCTTAATAACCATGGAGAGTAGAATAAAAACTTTTTTAAAAAAAATTAAAATTAAGCAAAAAGCACTAAATTATCTAAATAACTTTTTGTATGAGGAAAAGAAACAAGTGACCGGAACTCTCCTTTTTGTATGATGAACCTGAGCCTAGTGATCTAAACTCCAAGAAACACTTTTCTTTGTAAGTAAAATCAGTTACTATTTTTGGTTAGTTTAAAACCAAAACTTTTTCCACCAAAGATTATGCTTTCTTTTAAAGCTAACCTTGAAATGAAAAGACACCATTCAGCTTTGAATTGATATCAATTGTGAAGTGAAAACTCATCCCAGTGAACGACCCTAGAGCCACTATGCTATGCTAGCTAAGGCTATCCTAGTACATGGTGTAATAGGTTATAAATTTTGTTGATTACTCCCTTCTGAGGACCACAATCAAGGGACACCAGCTGGACACGTATCAAATGGAACCACTGTCAGGGACCATTGAGAGGACATGAATCAGTTAAGACACCCATTGGGAACGAATCAAATGGCACCGTTGCCAAGGATGGTGCCACTTTACAGAGATATCACCTTTTCAGAGTACTTGTGATCTTCATCACAAGTTTGGTGACTTTTCTTTTTTTTTTTACTAACTCTTTTATTTGTTTTTTTTTTTTTTTTGTTCATATTTTAGTATACCTTTTATTTAGTTTTTAGTTTACCTTAATTTTTTTTTTCCTTAGAATCATTTTTCTTTTGTTTTTTCTATTTTTAATTCACAAATTGCTAGTTGTGCATACCATATTGAATACGAGATAGCAGAGGAAGCCATGAACTTCATGAGTTATGTGGCTGAAGTTTCAAGAGAATGGGATGAACCAAATGCTAGAGATATGAGAAGAATGAAGTCTCAACCTAATGCCAAGGGTGAGATGTATATTTTGAATGACGACATAGACATGAAAGCAAAGATTGCAGCTATGGCAAGGAGATTGGGAGAGCTAGAAATGAAGAAGATGCAAGAAGTGCAAGCCATTTCTCAGACACCATTGCAACCTATGCCCTGTTCCATTTGTCGATCATATGAGCACTTAGTGGATGAGTGTCCTACCATACCAACGGTAAGAGCAATGTTTGGTGATTGCAACACCTACCATTCCAATTGGAGGAACCATTCAAATTTCTCTTGGAAACCACAGCCACCTCAGTATCAGCAACCTGCTCAAGCACCTCAGCAAGCCTCGAACCTTGAACAAGCTATGGTAAATCTTAGCAAGGTCATGGGAGACTTTGTTGGAGCTAAAAAATCCATCAATGCTCATCTCAGTCAAAGAATTGACAGTGTAGAGAGTTCATTGAACAAAAAGATGGATGGAGTGCAACATGATCTATCTCAGAAGATAGATAATCTCCAATATTCAATCTCAAGGTTTGCCAACCTCAACACAGTGCAAAAGAAAGAAAACTCTCCTTCTCAACCTCATCAAAATCAAAAGGGTATCCATCAAGTGGAGGCTCAAAAGGGAGAATCTTCAATGGTGAAGGAAGTTAAAATGGTTATCACTTTGAGGAGTGGTAACGAGGTTGATCTGCCCACATGCAAGCTAGAGCATAAGGTAGAAAGTGAAGCAGAGAAAGAAAAGAGGGAGGAAATCAAAGGAAAGAGAAAGGGGAAAAGTACAGAGAAAGATTGTTATGATGTTAATGTACAAGGAGAACCACAGAGGATAGTCATCAAGGAAGAAATGATGAAGAAACACATGCCTCCACCTTTCCCCCAAGCTTTGTATGGGAAAATCATACAGAGAAAATCTCAAGTGAGGGATGCAAACTTCATATGGGATCCGGGCAAGCTAAATCAGGATCAAATTTTTTGATGGACTTAGTCTTTTTAAAGACTAGCTAGTCCATACCTTTTTGTTTTATTTATTACTTGTTTCAATTTTGATTTAAATGTTTTAATTTTGATTTCAATGTTTTAATTTTAATTTGTTTTGATGTTACATAGGTTTTTGGATGATCAAAATCAAGAGGAATTTCAAAAGAGGTGAAAGAAGGAAGATGGGAATCAAGAGGAGCTCAAAAAGCAAGGAGAGAGCATGGCCTGCGAAATTTCGTAGCCTAAAGAGGACCGCTATGAAAATCGCCTCCTGCTACGAAACCATTTCGTAGCCGCCCATCCTCCTCTGCGAAAATTTTTCACAATTGCGAAGAGGCCCCTTGGCACATGAGTGCCATTTCGCAAGCCCGTACACCCATTTCGCAGCTTCGAAATGGCTGCGGAACCTCCACGCCTTGAAATCCTCCATTTCACAGCCGAGAAGCCATTTGGAAGGGTGTTTCGCAGTTGCGAAACCACCCTTTGGCACACAAGTGCCATTTCACAGCCCCATACACTCATTTCGCAGCTGCAAAATGGTTGCGAAATCTCCACACCTTAAAATCCTTCAGCGCGCACACCATGAATGGAAAAGTCGCAGCCGTACCCCCATTTCGGCAACTGTTGGGCACATTTCAATCACTTCCCAAATTTTATTTCATGCATACCATATGTCATTTCAAATCTTGGGAAGTCAGGAGTCCAGAGCTTCAAACGGTACGCGATTTTTAGTTGAAACGAAGAAGTTATGGCCGTTTGAAGACGAGCGCGCAAACCATGAACGAAAATGTTGCAGCTGCACCCCCATTGGACACATTTTGGAGTACTTCCTGGATCTCAAATGCATACTATATCTCGTTTCAAATATTGGGAAGTCAGGAGTCCAGAGCTTCAAATGGTGCTCGATTTGGAGTTGAAACGAAGAAGTTATGGCCGTTTGACGACGACTGTGCAAAGCTGAACGAAAATGTTGCAGCCGCACCCCATTTCGCTACTGTTGGACACGTTTTTGGAGCACTTTCTAGAGCTCAAATTATGCATACCATATGTCGTTTCGAAGATTTGGGAAGTCAGGAGTCCAGTGCTTCAAATGGTGCATAATTTGGAGTTGAAACAATATGGCTATTTGAAGACGGACACGCAAAGCTGAGCAGGAATTTCGCAGCCGAGACGCCATTTGGAAGGGTGTTTCGCAGCTGCAAAACCACCCTTTGGCACACGAGTGCCACTTCGCAGCGCCGTACGTCCATTTTGCAGCTGCGAAATGGGCTGCGAAAATCCCCCTCCTCTACAAAATCCTCCCCCCGCTGAGGAAATGATCTCCAAGCTTCAAAAATGGGATTCGATCTTCTTTTTTATGTTTCTTTTTTCCCTTTGGCTTCGACATGGCTACAAAATGATCTCCAAGCTTCAAAATGGATGTAAAATGATTTCCAAACTTCGAAATGGGCTGCGAAAATCCCCCTCCTCCGTGAAATCCTCCCCCCACTGCAAAAATGGCCTCCAAGCTTCAAAATGGCTACGAAAATGCTCCAGGCATCAAAATGGGCTGCGAAATGTTTTTGCAGCCCCATAGCTACCCCTTGCCAAATCCTCCATTTGCTGCGAAAATGGCCTTTTGATTGTGAAATGATTTTCCAAACTTCGAAATCCTCCCCTCACTGCAAAAATGGCCTCCAAGCTTCAAAATGGCTACGACATGATTTCCAAACTTCGAAATGGCTGTGAAATGGCCTCCAAGCTACAAAATGATTTGTGAAAACATCGTGCAAAGCCAAGGAAAATTGTGAAAATGCCACCAAAGCCCCGCACCATGCATCTAAAGAGGAGAGCCCTCTCATTGAGATCACACACACAAAGCCTCTCACTCCATTTCTTACCTCCTTAAACCATCAAAGCCCATAGTTCCAACTGAGAGCTCCAGTTGAGAAGACTATGCCACCTAAGGAGACTACCAGAAAAAATGTCAAAGTCCTGATCCAACCCACTCAAGAAGCCACCACAGATGCATCAGCTCCACAGGACCCTACCATTGCTTGATCATCTCTTTATTTTTTGTCTTTACATATTATATTAGTATAGATAATTCCATGTTTTGATGTTTTATATTCTAGGATTGGATGTATTACTAATGATACATCATATATAGACATTATTTTTGTTTAAACTTGGCATTTTTCTATTTCCTCTACTCACTAACTCTTTTATTATTATTATTATTTTTTTGAAACATGCGGTTTCTCCTATATGACTCAGACTCCATGTCACTCAAGAGGTACCACTTCCTCCCTATTTTTCAATCGCTTTTTTCACATTGAGGACAAAGTTCAGCTTGGTTGGGAGGAGAGTTGAGGAAGTAAGTATTGTTAATAATGCTAAGTTATTTTGGTAATTTAGTTATTTTTTGCTTAATTTTTAAAAAATTTTAAAGTTTTTATTCTACTCTCCATGGTTATTAAGGAAAAATTTTCAAAATGAAATGGGAGAAATTGAATTTTTTTCTTTTTTCTTGACTTAGAGTTTATATTATGCTTATTAAAGTTGATGAATTGTTGAAACTTCTATTGAATTCAACCTGAGTTCTTCCACTTTAAGCTATTCACACACTGTGCACAATAGGTTCCGATTATAAGATGAAAAACTATTTCCCTCTTGACTTAGGAAAATTTAGACTTGGTACCTTTGACCTCATTTAATAGTGTTGGGACACTTTATAAAAGGCCAATGAGCCTTTGAAAAAAAAAAAAAAAAATGTTTGCTTGCCTTGAAACCCGAGCAAGGTCTAAGGGGTATATGGTGAAAATCTTTAAAACCTGGTGCCCTAAGCCTTTATTGGTTGGGAGTCACCGACCTCAATGCTCATTATAAGGGTGAATAGGTGGAGTTTGACATACTATAGGTGCTTGGGTATTAAAATTCATTCTCAAAAGTCTGGGGTAAAATCCGAAGAGTTAGTGGTTGAAAGATCCTTAAAACTTGATGCCCTAAACCTTAATTGGTTGGGAGTCATCGATGGACCCCCGTTACATGGACAATTTAGAAAAGAATACCTTTAGCCTTGTACTCCTACAATGAAAAAAAATTGTGAGAAAAGAGGTGCGTTCTTAACCTATTGGAGGTTGACCAATTTGCTAAGCTTTAAAAAAGAACTAGGTTGGGAGGAGAGATTAGTTCAACATACTATATTCGGAAACTAATAAGTAACACTTAGATTTTTGTGGAAGAGTAAGGTTTGACCCTTTCGGAGTGGAAACTCTTTTAAAGCTTAAATTTGCATAATGCCTTCTCTTTAAGAATTGTGATTAGACAAGTTATTTGATAACTCTTGTTGAAGTTTGATTTTTATTTCTTTAATGTTCCATGTGAGAGTTAGATCATCATGCCACTTGAAAATTTTTTTTTTCATCAGCATGATGTTGTAAATTATAGTACTGTTTATTTTTATTTTTCTCTCCTTCATTGCTAAGGGACTAGCAATATGTCAGTTGGGGGAGTGATTACTACTCAAAAAGTGCTATTTTATAGCTTGTAATTAACTCTTTTAAACACTTTTGAGTAGTAGTTATTACCTTTTAATCCAATTAACATATTAAGGACCTTTGCAATCAATTCTAATCAAATTGTGTTAAGTTTTGGTGTTTTGATAGCTTTTTTATCACCAAAGCAATCCAAGATTGAGGAGAGTTCTTTGGAATCCATGGCAAAGCAAATGGAAAGCTCAGAAACATGAAGAACCGAAGCTTTGAAGTCCTTTTCCATAAGCAAATCCGGAATGCAAGGAGGGGAAGCAAAGAGAAATCTAACATGAAGCATTTTAGATGATAGTCATGTCAGCCACTTTTGGAGCACTTCCTGGAGTTCAATTTATACATGCTATATGTCATTTCGAAGCTTGGGAAGTCAAAAATCCAATGCTTCAAATAGTGTGCGATTCGGAGTTGAAATGAAGGAGTTACAGCCATTGGAAGCTGATCACTCCAAGCTGAAGGAAAATTTTGCACGGCTGCGAAAATGTTGTCCTTTTGCTGCGAAATTTCGCAGCCCTCTTGCACACACAGCTACAGTGTTCTCCTGAAGCTTCCCGATATTTGCGACCGACATTTTGAGATTTTTTGCTTTAGACATTTAATGTCTAAATCCCCAAACTCTCCTTGTAACCCGCCTATCATAGGATTCCTTAGTCTTTAAGTAAGAACAAAAGGGTGAATAACCTCTTATATATAGTTATAATTTTCTTTACAAAAGGGGGTCGGGAGCTTGTTCTCAGACGCATCCTTTGTACAGTTTTGCAAGAAATATATTTTACAAAGCACTTGCTCTATTTTTTCCTATATATTTTTGTTTTCTCGTTAGTTTTCTTTCTAGCCAATCAAACTCTGAGGATTTTTCCTCAGAGGATGAGAGGCTAGGCTCTTCGTCTCTTGGAGTGAAGAAAGCCGGGTAAGTTTCCACATGCATAAATTGGAAGTTTTGTTATTTTAGTTTTTAATGAAGAGAAAGTGTGACTCGTTAGTGGTTTTTATCTTTTTAGTTAACTTAAAACGCCTTTAAATCACCTAGCCCAACACTTGGTAAGGCAAGTGATCTCCATCCATTGAGATGCACTAGTTTATCTCTTGCGAGCCTTTGGGAGGTGGTTTGAAGGTAGGATTTTCTAGAATAGCCAACACTTGGTAAGCATTTGGACTTCGCGGAGACATCCATTAGTTATCTCTTGCGAGCTTTTGACGGGTAATCCAAGGTTAAAGATCACCTTTAATGGCAAATGCTAGGTGAGAGGCATGAGCCATTGCAAGGTGCATCAGTGAGAGGAATTTAGTGTTTGAACCCATTAAGGGGAAGCATTTGTACCACACCGGTTAGAGAATTAACTATATGTTAATTCTCTAATGCGAGGAAAAGAAACAAGTGACCGGAACTCTCCTTTTTGTATGAGGAACCTGAGCCTAGTGATCTAAACTCCAAGAAACACTTTTCTTTGTAAGTAAAATCAGTTACTATTTTTGGTTAGTTTAAAACCAAACCTTTTTCCACCAAAGATTATGTTTTCTTTTAAAGCTAACCTTGAAATGAAGAGGCACTAATTCAGCTTTGAATTGATATCAATTGTGAAGTGAAAACCCATCCCAGTGAACGACCCTAGAGCCACTATGCTATGATAGCTAAGGCTACCCTAGTACATGGTGTAGTAGGTTATAAATTTTGTTGATTACTCCCTTCTGAGGACCACAATCAAGGGACACCAGCTGGACACGTATCAAATGGCACCACTGTCAGGGACCATTGAGAGGACATGAATCAGCTGAGACACCAATTGGGAACGAATCAAATAACTAATGGATGTCTCCTTAAAGTCCAAAAGCTTACCAAGTGTTGGCTATTCTAGAAAATCCTACCTTTAAACCACCTCCCAAAGGCTCACAAGAGACAAACTAGTGTATCTCAATGGACGGAGACCACTTGCCTTACCAAGTGTTGGCCCAGGTGATTTTAAGGCATTTTAAATTAACTAAAAACATAAAAACCATTAACGGGTCACACTTTCTCTTCATTAAAAGCTAAAACAACAAAACTTCCAATTTTTGCACGTGGAAACTTACCCGGCTTTCTTCACTCCAAGAGACAAAAAGCCTAGCCACTCATCCTCTGAGGAAACATCCTCAAAGTTTGATTTGCTAGAAATAAAAATAACGAGAAAATAAAAATATGAAGGAAAAGCAAAGCAAGTGCTCTGTAAAGTACTCATTGGATTACATCTATGATCTATCCTATTTCTTTACATTGGTTCAAAGATATATATAGAGAAGATATTTTCTAAGAAATATCCCAATAACATCTTTGACTGATTACAAGGAGAAAATAGAAATTTACACAAAATATCTTGAGAAAGAATCTAACTAAGTCGGTTGCAAATATCTGAGTTTACACAGGTGGATTTCGCAAGGTGATTCAAACGTTGAATTGTCAATTTTGCAAGTTTGAACTTTGGTTTTGCAAGTTGAATTTGTGATTTCACAACTTGGAGATGATTTGCAGCTTCGAGGTGATTTCACAACGTGGTTCGCAGCTGCGAAGATGGAGTTTCAACTTGCAAAGTGGCACACGTGTGCTTGCAGGTGGTTTCACAGCTGCGAAACACCTTGCAAAATTTCGCAAGTGGGTTTCATTTCGTAGCTGCGAAATTTTCGCACAGCTTGATGCGGTTGTCTTCAAACAGCCATAACTTCTCCGTTTCAACTCCGATTTGTGTACCGTTTGAAATGTTGGACTCCTGACTTCCAAATCTTTGAAAATACATATAGTATGCATAAAATGGATTCTGGGAATTACTCGAAATGTGTCCAACAGTTTCTGTCCTCTTGAATTTCTTCATGTTAGATTTCTCTTTTTGCTTCTCCTCTTGCATTCATGATTTGATTTTGGAAAAGGACTACAAAAATCCAAAGATTGGATTCTTCTTATAAATGAGCTTCCATTTGCTTTGCCATGGATTATATTAAGCTCTCCCTCATCTTAGATTGGTTTGGTGATCAAAAAGCTATCAAAAACACCAAAACCTAACACAATTTGATTAGAAACGATTGCAAGGGTCCTTAACATGCCAATTGAGTTAAAAGGTAATAACTACTACTCAAAAGTGTTTAAAAGAGTTAATTACAAGCTATAAAATAACACTTTTTGAGTAGTAATCAACTTACAAGAGATAAACTAGTGAATCTCAATGGACGGAGACCACTTGCCTTACCAAGTGTTGGCCCAGGTGATTTTAAGGCGTTTTAAGTTAACTAAAAAGATAAAAACCATTAACGGGTCACACTTTCTCTTCATTAAAAACTGAAACAACAAAGCTTCCAATTTTTGCATTCAGCACCTTACCCAACTTCCTTAACTCCAAGAGACAAAAAGCCTAGCCACTCATTCTCTAAGGAAACATCCTCAGAGCTTGTTTGGCTAGAAATAAAAATAATGAGAAAACAAAAATGTGAAGGCAAAACAGAGCAAGTGCTCTATAAAATATATTTCTTACTATGATCGTCCTCCCGTGGATTACATATTTTCTTTTTTACATTGGTTCAAAGATCTATAAAGAAGATATTTTCTAAGAAATATCCCAATAATATTAGCTGATTATAAGGAGAAAATAGAAATTTACACTAAATATCTTGAGAAAAAATCTAACTGAGTCGGTCACAAATATCTGAGATTACATAGGTGGACTTCACATGAAGGTGTCCATTTCGCAAGAAAAGGTTGATTTAGCAAGGTGATTCGCACGGTACAAAAATGGAATTTGAATTGCAAAGTGGCACATGTGTGCTTGCAGGTGGTTTCGCAAGCTGATTTCGCAGTTGCGAAATTTTCGCACAGCTTGGTACGGTTGTCTTTTAATGGCCATAACTTCTTTGTTTCAGCTTCGATTCGCACACCATTTAAAGTGTTGGACTTTTGACTTCCCGAGCTTCAAAATGATATATAGTATGTATAAAATGGACTTCAGGAAGTGATCCAAATGTGTCCTACAGTTGCTATCCTCTTGGATTTCTTCATGTTAGATTCATCTCTTTGTTTTTTCTCCTTGCATTCTTGATTTGCCTTTGGAAAAGCACTACAAAGCTCCAAAGCTTGGATTCTTTATGTAAATAAGCTTCCATTTTCTTTGCCATGGATTATATAGAACTCTCCCTCAATCTTAGATTGCTTTGGTGATAAAAAAGCTATCAAAAACATCAAAACTTAACACAATTTGATTAGAAATGATTGCAAGGGTCCTTAACATGCCAATTGAGTTAAAAAGTAATAAATACTACTCAAAATTGTTTAAAAGAGTTAATTACAAGCTATAAAATAACACTTTTTGAGTATTAATTAGTACACCTCTAGGTTGTGCTTGACATGAATGAGTTTGGGTCGTGAGCTCATGGCTTTAGATTCTATGAACAACTCAGGGCTATGGATACCATGAACGACTTTGGGTCTTGAGCTCAATCCTCTAGATAGTATGAATAGCTCAGGTTTATGGTTGACATGAACGATTCTAGGTCGTGAGCTCAAGGATCTAGGTTTTATGAACTACCTAAGGTTGTTAATGACATGAACTACTTCGGGTCGTGGGCTTAAGGCTCTATATGCTATGAACTATGGTGGACAAGAACCACACCAGGTCATAATCTCATGTCTCTAGATGCTATGAACAACTTAGGATTATGGTTGATATGAATGACTCTAGGTCATGAGCTTAGGGCTCCAGATACTTTTAACAACTCAGGGTTGTGGATGACATGACATGAATGACTTTGGATCATGCCCTCAAGATTCTATGAATAGCTTAGGGTTATGGTTGACATACAAGGCTCTAGGTCCTAAGCTCAGGGTTCTAGAAGATATGAACAACTCAAAGTTGTGGATGATATGAACAATTTGTGATCCCATGAGCTCAGTCCTCTAGATTTTATGAACCGATCAAGGCTGGGAAAAATATGAATGATTTTCTGTCAGGAGATCAAGCCTTTAGATGCTATGAATTTCTCAATGTATTGGATGACATGAATGACTCTAGGTCGTGAGCTTAGGGCTCAAGATGCTATCAACAACTCAAGGTTGAGGTTGACCAGAACAACTTCAGGTTATGAGCTCAAGGGTCTAGATGCTATGAACAACTCATAGTTATGGATGATATGAATGACTCGGTCTCCTGTGACTTGAGGCCTCTAGATGATATGAACTGCTCAAAGTTGTGGATGTTAATAATGATTCTACATCATGCGCTCAAGATTCTATATGTTATGAATAACTCAAGGTTGTGGATTTTAATTACAAAGAAAAGGTTTCTTGGATTTTCAGGTCACTAGGTTCAGGCTTCTTACACAAAAGGGAAGATTCCAAATCTTTTCCTCGCATTGGAGATTTAACCTATAGTTATTTTCCCAACTAGTGTGTTACAGTTGCTTCCCATTAATGGTTTCAACGCTAAATCCCTCTCACTAATGCATCTTGCAATCGCTCGTACCTCTCACCTAGTAATTGCCATTCAAGGTGATCCTTAACCTTGGATTACCCTTCAAAAGCTCGCAGGAGATAACTAATGGATGTCTCCAGGGAGTCCAAAAGCTTACCAAGTGTTGGCTATTCTAGATAATCCTACCTTTAAACCACTTCCCAGAGGCTCGCAAGAGATAGCTAATGGATCTCTATGGATTGAGTTCGAAAAGCTTACCAAGTGTTGGCCCAGGTGATTATAAGGGATTTTAAGTTAACTAAAAATATAAAAACCATTACTGGGTCACAACTTCCTCTTCATTAAAAATTGAAACAAGGAAAACTTCCACTTTTGTGTCAGAGTCCCTTACCTAGCCTCCTTCCGTCTAAGAAACAAAAAGTCTAGCCACTCATCATTTGAGAAAACACCCTCAGAGGTTGTTTGGCTAGAAAGAAAAATATAATCAAAGTGAGTAGGTAAGGTAGAGCAAAGCTTTGTATATTTCTTACTAAAAAATGTACAAGTGATCCTCAAGAATGTCTTCCGAGATTCTGAGATAGATATTACAAAAAGAGATATGTTAAGATATATAAAGAGAGATATTTTCAACCCCTCAATTAGATATCTTAAATATCTTAAAAGATCTTTAGCTGATTACAAGGAGAGAATAGATAATTACACAAAATATCTTAAGGTAAAAATCTAACGGAGTCGGTGCAAAATATCTGAAGATTACATGAAAATTTTGCAATTGAGATATGGAGTTGTGAAAATTTCGCAAGAGGAAAAGGAGTTGCGAAATTTTTGCAATGCTAAAAAGGAGTTGCGAAATTTTCACAATGCTGAAAAAGAGTTGCAAAAATTTTGCAAGTGGTGAAAAGTGGCTACAAAATTTCTTTCTATCTTGCGAAAATTTCGCAAGTGGTTGCAAAATTCTTCAGTGTTAGATTCTTTCTCTGATTCTCTTCCTTGCACACTTGATTGATTTGGCAAAGGCTTTGAAGTTCTCCAAAACTTGGATTCTTCACGTAATTTAGCTTCAATCTTGCTTTACCATGGATTATACCAAGTTCTCCCTCATTCTTGGCCTGTTTTAATGATAAAAAAAACTATCAAAAACATCAAAACTTGCCAAAAACTGATTAGTAACACTTGCAAGGGTCCTTAATGTGCCAATTGAGTTAAAAGGTAATAAATACTACTCAAAAGTGTTTAAAAGAGTTTATAAGAAGCTATAAAAGAGCACTTTTTGAGTAGTAATCACTCCCCCCAACCGACATATTGCTAGTCCCTTAGCAATGAAGGAAAGAAAAACAAAAATAAAAACAGTAAAATAATTTACAAAATCATGTTGATCACTCCAAAAAATCCTAAGTGGCATGATTGTAAAGCATATTCTCACATGGAACATTAAAGAAGAAAAACTCATCCTTCAATAAGAGGATATCAAAAATCTTACCTGATCATAATTCATATAGAGTAGGCATTATACAAATTTAAGCAATGAGAGGATTTCCACTCTCCTAGGCTTAATCATTACTCTTCCACAAAAATCTATGTGTTAAGCTTATTAGTTTCCAAATATAGTACTCTGAACTAATCTCTCCTCCCAACCTAGTTCTTTCTCAGGCTTTAACAAACTGACCACTTCCAATAGGCTAAGAACGCACCTCTTTTATTTCATAATTTTTTCTTGTAAGCGTGCAATGCTTAAGGTATTGTTTTCTAAAGTGTCCATGTAACGGGGATCCATCGATGACTCCTAACCAATAAAGGTTTAGGGCATCAAGCTTTAAGGATCTTTTGACCACTAATTCCTCAGATTTTGCTCTAGACTTTTGAGATTGGAATTTAATACCCAAGCACCTACAATACGTTAAACTCCACCTATTCACCCTTTTAACGAGCATTAAGGTCGGTGATTCCCAACCAATCAAGGCTTAGGGCACCGGGCTTTAAAGATTTTCACCATATACCCCTCGGACCTTGCTCGGGTTTCAAAGCAAGTGCAACACTTTGTTCTTTTTTTTTTTTTTTCAAAGGCTCATTGGCCTTTTATAAGGTGTCCCAACACTATTAAAACGAGGTCGAAGGTACTAAGTCTAAATTTTCCTAAGTTCAGGAGGTGAGATAGTTTTTCATCTTATAATCGTAACCTAACGTGTATAGTTTGTGGTAAGATTAAAGTGGAAGAAATAAGGTTAAATCCAATAGGAGTTTCAATAATTCATAAACTTCAATAAGCATAATACGACTCTAATATTCAAATAAAAAGTTAAGAACTCAATTTCTCCCATTTCATTTTGAGATATTTTCCTTAATAACCATGGAAAGTAGAGTAAAACCTTTTTCAAATTAAGCAAAAAAATTTAAAATTAAGCGAAAAGTACTATCTTAACAAAATAACTCAGCATTATTAACAACTTCCTTCCTTTACTCTCCTCCCAACCAAGATCAACATTACCCTCAATGTGGCAAGAACGATTGTAAATAAAGGAAGGAAGTGGTACCTCCTGAGTGACATGGAGTCTAAGTCGTATAAGAGAAACCACATGATTAAAAAAACAAAATATTAATGAGTAAGGGAGATAGAAAAGAAAATGCCAAGTATAAACCAAAATGATATGTATATATTACTCTGAGAAAGTACAATGAGATGATCATGTAATACATCTAATCCCAGAGTATAAAATATCAACACAAGTAATAATGTCTACTAAAATGCTAAGTAAATACAAAATAAAGAAATGATCAAGGAGCGGGGTTCTCTAGTGGAGATGATGGCTCAGTGGCTGCCTCGTGAGTGGCCTGGGGTACGACATTGGCTGTGATGGCCTCTTCAGTTGGAGCTCTAGGCTCTGATGGCCCAGAAATATCGGTCTGAGGTGGTGGCAGTCCCAGATGCTACTGTATCTGACGAATGATAGCAGTATGCTGGTCCTGCTAAGCATGTATGTCTTCCATCTTCTGAAATAGAGCATTGTACGTAGCGGTTAGTGTCTTGAACAATTGTACAATGGCACGAAACTCCGAGCCAGATACAGTGACAAATTCCTCCGATGTAGGAGGTGTAGCTGGTGGAACAGGAGGTGTAGCAGGAAGATCAGTAGAGGTGGCCTGAGGCATAGATGGTGTAGCAGGGGCGGATGGGATAGAATCTGTGGGACGCTCATCCTATTGTGTCTGGTCAACCTGTGCTGGTACTGGAGATGCTAGCCTCGGTGAGGCTGCTTCAGGTTCTGATTCTGTTGGATTCTTACTTACCAGTTGTGTCCATTGGTCGAGAGTGAAATGCTCTCAACAATGGTAGTGGTGCTCAAGATGGGGCTCAGTAGGATAGCCCATATGCTCCAATATATGGTAGAGCAGCCTCGGAAACAGCAATGGGATAGTGTCGGCTCGTTGTAGCTTCTTCCTATGAACTTTCTCCTCAAAGTATAGGAGAGCAGCCATAATCAGGTGATGTGGCCCAAAATAGAAGCCCTCAGATATCCTGAATAACACGTCTAAGATGGGTCCTCGCCTCTGTACTAGATGCTGAAGAGGGAAAATGTTGGACTGCAACAATACATCTACTAGGAGCATACCAGATGGAAGCTCCTTATGTAGAAGGTATGAATCTCCAAAGGTCCCTCTCGATAGAATGCAGACCATGTCTCGTTGAGATATAGGAGACCACTGTCTGAAATGTGTTGGATCCTCTGGCCGAAATGGAATATGGAGAGCCTCAGCAATGTGCCTAGCCTCTAAGATACCCTGATGCCCGTTTATGCTGAAACCAATGGCTGTGGGACTCTGGGCGCCCTGAGTAGTCATGGACTAATAGAAATCTATCGCCACTCTGGGGTAGAATAACTCCTTAGGAGTCATTAAGCGCTCAAGATGTACCTCTGGAGCAGTCCAAATAAATCCTTAAGGTCCGGCTGCTGTCGCATAGCCTTAATGTCAAAGTAGAGCTCAGAATGAAATGGCCTAACTCTACAATTTGAATTGCCCTCAATGGGCGGTGCGGTAACCATAGGCCTCTTGATGATGGCCTCCGGAGCAATGTCGAAAGGATGCTGACAATCCGTTGGGCCTTGAGAATCAGGCTGCGCATGTCTAGATGTCTCTCCGGGGCCTGAGGTCCTAGCTCTCTTTAGCGGAATGTGGTGTACTGATGGCTCTAGGGGTGGAGAAGTTGGTAGTCTCCATGTCGAGTATCTCCGCTGAGGAGGGCTAAAGGGCACCCCACCCTCAGAAGATGGAACGGTCAGGGCCTGAGAGGCTTGAGATGAATCCTGAGAAGCGAAGGTGCTTGGCCGATCCTCGCGAGATGCTGATGGGTCTGTATAGCCCCCTCTGATATGCGCCATGGCTGAAATAGGCGAGAGGTGGAGGTCTCTTCTTCTTCTTGGTGGTCATGGGGCGTGGAATGGCTAGGAATTTACTTCGTAAGGTGGCGATGAACATTTCACAATAGAGGATGGGTCGTGCGAAATAAACAGAGGCTTTGGAGGTCTTTAAATAGGAATTTTAAGTGAACTTTAGCTTCCCTCTTGACTGTCGGAAGTTCGCACAAGTGACCATTGGCATTTCGCATGAGTTTCGCAAGGCAAAAATGGATTGCGAAATTGCTGGCAACCTTTGCGAAAATTTTCGTAAGTGATTTTGTGGGCTGCGAAATTTTCTCATTTGGTATTTGGTGTTGCGAGGTGTTGCGAAATTTTCGCAAGTGACATTTGGTGCTATGAAATTTTTGCAAGTGACATTTGGTGTTACGAAATTTTCGCAAGTGACATGGGGTGTTGTGAAATTTTCGCAAGTGACTTTTTGCCCTACGAAATGCTCTATTTTTCCTCTGTTTTGGAATTCCCCTGCATTTGATCAACAAAAATTTAATGAAGTCACAATACGATAAAATTAAAGTAAGAAATTTCAATTTAAAACATATACTAAATCAATAAAACTTGAAATTAATATTAAAAAAAACAAAACAAAGAACAAAAAAAATATGTACTCAGTGTCTTCCAACAGACTAAGTCCACCTAACCATTTGTCTTTTTAGGCTTGATGTGGTTCAAGGAGGTTGATTTCTTCATTGTCTTTAGAAAATGGCTCCATGAATGGGTTGAGACGTTGGCCATTGACTTTGAAACTCCCGATACCGTTGAGTAGCTCTACTACTCCATTTGAATACACTTGTTGGATAGTAAACGGACCTATCCACCTTGACTTCAACTTTCTCGGGAAGATATGGAGCTTAGCATAAAACAAGACTCTTTGTCCCTTCTAGAATTATTTGCAAGAGACTAACTGATCATGCCACCTTTTCAATCTATGTTTTGCAATGTTTGAATTGATATAGGTGTCATTTCTCAATTCCTCCATCTCATTAAGGTCTAGAAATCTCTTCATGCCGGCTCTATTCAAGTCCGTGTTGAGTGTCTTGATTGCCCACCAAGCTTTGTATTGCACTTCAACAAGGAGATGACACACTTTGCCATAGACTAGGCGATAAGGAGACATTCCAAGAATGGTCTTGTAAGCTGTTCTATAAGCCCATAATGAATCATGAAGCTTAACAGACCAATCACTTTTGCTCGTATTCACCACCTTCATCAATATGTTCTTGATCTTTCGGTTGGCTAACTCGACTTGCCCAGAAGTCTGAGGGTGGTAAGGTGTAGCTACCTTATGCTTCACCCCATACTTAGCTAAGAGAATTTTGAACGGCTTGTTACAAAAATGAGTATCCCTATCACTGATTATGGCTTTGGGTACTCCAAATCTGGAGAATATGTTCTCTTTGAGAAATTTGAGAACAACTCTGTGATCATTTCGCTTGCACGGGATTGCTTCAACCCATTTAGAAACATAATCCACTCCCACCAAAATGTAGGAATAGCCAAAGGACATAGGAAAAGGTCCCATGAAGTCAATGCCTCATACATAAAAAAGATCAACTATTAAAATGGGGTTCAAAGGCATCATGTTCTCACATGTTAATTTCCCAAGCCTCTAGCATCTGTCACAGCTCCTACACATGGTGAGGGCATCTTTGAAAAGTGATGGGCAACAAAAACCCGATTGCAACACCTTCATAGGTGTCTTTTGAGAAGCAAAGTGGCCTCCACATGTACTTTCGTGGCAATGACTGAGGACCCCTATTGTTCTTGCTTAGGGACGCACTTTCGTACTATTTGATCCGCACAATATTTGAATAGGAATGACTTTTCCCAATAGTAAGCATGAATTTTTGCAAATAAGTGCTTCTTATCTTATGCTTTCCACTCACTTGGAACTTCTCCGGCAACTAGATAGTTAGCAATATGAGCATACCAAGGAGTGGCTTTTATCAACATGAGTGACTCCTCTGGAAAATCATCATTAATTGACAAACTGTGGGAATTATGTGCAATGGCTAGGCTCGACAGATGGTCGGCTACCACATTCTCCACTCATTTCTTGTCTTTGATCTGAAGATTGAATTTTTGAAGCAAGATAATCCATCTAATCAACCTCGCTTTTGCATCTTGTTTGGTCAACAAATATTTCAAGGCCGAGTGGTCAGTGAAAACCACAATGAAAGACCCTACTAAGTAAGCGTGGAATTTTCTAAGGCAAAAACTACAGCTAACAATTCTTTCTCTGTGGTTGTGTAGTTTCTTTGCGCTTCATTCAACGTTTTGGTTGCATAGTAGATCACATAGGGCTTTCCATCTTCTCTTTACCCAAGAACATCTCCTATAGAAAAGTCACTGGCATCGCACATCACTTCAAAGGGCAATTGCCAATTGGGAGCTCTTACTATTGAAGCGGTTTTCAGCAATAACTTCAATTCTTCAAAACTCCATTGACATCGTCATCCCATACAGATTTAGCATCCTTTACCAATAGCTTACAAAGAGGTCTTGCGAGTTTAGAGAAATCTTTGATAAACCTCCTATAGAACCCAACGTGGCCAAGAAATTGCCTTACTCCTTTGACAGTTGTTGGCGATGGCAACTTGACAATCAGTTCAACTTTTGCTTTATCCACCTCAATGCCTTGGCTGGAGATAATATGCCCAAGGACAATCCCTTGGGGTACCATGAAATGGCATTTCTCCCAGTTAAGCACCAAGTCTTTCTCACTGCATCGGTTCAGCACAGCTTCCAAGTTGACTAAGCATTCGTCAAACGCACTTCCATAGACGGTGATATCATTCATAAAGACTTCCATAATACGCTCCACCATATCACTAAAAATGCTTAACATGCATCTTTGGAATGTTGTCGGTGCATTGCATAAGCTGAAAGGCATTCTTTTATATGCATAAGTTTCGAATAGACAAGTGAAAGTGGTCTTCTCCTGATCTTCAACAACCATTTCAATTTGAAAATACCTAGAGTAGACATCCAAGAAACAGTAGAATGGATGGCCTGAGACCCTCTCAAGCACTTGATTAATAAATGACAATGGGAAATGGTCATTCCTTGTTACATCATTCAACTTTCTATAATCAATACACACCCTCCAACTTGAAGTGAGGCATGTAGAAACTTCCTCTCCTTTATCATTTTGCACCATTGTGATCCTTAATTTCTTTGGCACGACTTGCGTAGGACTTACCCATGGGCTATCTAATATGGGGTAGATAATATCGGCCTGAAGTGCTTAAGCACTTCAACTCGCACCACCTCTTGCATGTGAGGGTTCAACCTTCTCTGGGGTTGACGAACTGGCTTAGCTTCTTCTTCCATGTATATATGATGAGTACAGACTAAAGGGTCGATCCCTTTCAAATTAGAAAATTTCCACCCTATCGCCTTCTTGCATCTCCTAAGGATTTCAAGTAGACAATCCTCCTGAGTAGTGGTAAGAGATGAAGAAATAACAACAGGGCTCTGCTTATTCTTCTTCAAGTATGCATACTTCAACTCTGTGGGCAATGGCTTCAGAATAAGCTTTAGGGGCTCCTCCCTAACGACTTCTTGTGTCTCCTCCTCATTGAATAAAGGGAGAATTTCTTCCCTTAACTTCAAAAGAGGCGGAGTAGCAAGCAAATCAAAGGTTTCAGGTAACCCTTCATCAAGATTCCCAAAACTCTCAGTCAAATCTTCTAGCATCTTCTGATCATAATGCTCCTCCACTAAGTTATCAATCATGCACACCTCTTCTGGTCCTTCTTCTTCTCCCGGATGGAATTGTTTATTGCACATATAGAAGATATTGAGCTCCAACATCATGTTGCCAAATGTAAGCTGCATGACTCCATTCCTACAATTGATGATAACATTTGATGTAGCTAGGAATGGTCTTCCAAGTATGATAGGAATATAGTTAGTTCCTTTGGCAACCAGATTCGTATCAAGAACAACAAAATCCACTGGGTAGTAGAACTTTTCAACTTGAATTAAGACATATTCAATCATACCTCTTCGAATTTTCACAGATCTATCTGCTAGAGATAGAGTGATTGATGTTGGCTTCAACTCTCCCAGTCTCAATTGCTTATAGACAGAGTAGGGTAGCAAATTCACACTTGCTCTTAAGTCTAACAAAGCTTTCTCCACACACGTCTCTCCAATCATCACTGATATGGTAGGATAGCTCGAATCTTTGTATTTCACTAGAGACTTGCACTGTGTAATAAAACTTACTTGCTCAATTAAGAAGGCTTTCTTACTCACATTCAACCCTCTTTTCAGGAATTTTGCATAAGTCGGAACTTGTTTGATCATGTATAGCAATGGGATATTAACTTATACTTGCCTCAACACTTCAAGAATTTATGATGCGTTGTTGATTCCCTTTTTGCCATGCAAAGCTTGTGGGAATGGTGGAGGCATGTGCTTCTTTATCATTTCTTCTTGGTTGATGGTCCTCTCCGGTTTTTCATTCACAGTAGCTTCAAGGTCCTCATTCCTTGTATTGTTCCCTTTCCTCTTTTCTTTGATTTCCTCCCTCTTCTCTTTCTTTGCTTCACTCTCTGGTTCATGCTCTGACTCGGATGTAGGCAGATCAACCTCTTTACCACTCCTTAGAGTGATCACTGCTCTGACTTCCCTCATCTGAGAATATTCTCTCTCCTAAGCCTCCACTTCATGGATACCCTTGGGATTTTGATGAGGTTGAGAAGGAAATTTTCCTTTCTTTTGCACTGTGTTGAGACTAGTAAGCCTTGAGATCTGGTATTGGAGATTATCTATCTTCTAAGATAGATCATTCACCCTCCCATCCATTCTTCTGTCTCGATTGTCAATTTCTTGCCTGAGTTGATCATTGATGGATTTCAACTCTAGGTTGTGAGCTCAAGGCTTTGATTGTTATGAGTAACTTAGGGCTTTGGTTGACATAAACTACTCTGGGTCATAAGCTTAGGGTTCTAGATACTATATACAGCTCAGAGTTGTGGATAACATGAACGACTCTAGGTACTGAGCTCAAAGCTTTACAAACTATGAATAACTCAAGGTTATTGTTGATATAAACAACTCTGGGTCATAAGCTCAAGCCTCTACATGCTATGAAAAGCTCATGGTTGTAAATGATATGAACGATTCTGCATCATGAGCTCAGAGCAATGGATGACATCAATGACTCTGGTTCGTGAGCTCAGCGTTCTAGATACTATGAACAACTAAGAGTTGTGGTTGACATGAACAACTTCGGGTTGTGATCTCAAGGCTCAACATGCTATGAATAAATCAAGGTACTGGACTACATGAGCTACTTTGAGTCATGATCTCAAGGCACTCCATGTTATGAAAAACTAAACTTTGTGTATGATATGAATGACACGAGATCCTATGAGGTGAGCCTCTAGATGCTATGAACAACTAAAGGTTGTGGTTGACATGAACGACTCCGGGTTTTGAGTTCTAGGCCATAGGTTCTATGAATAGGTCAGGGTTGTGGATGGTATGAACAATTCTTGGTCATGAGCCCAACGCTCTAGATGTTATGAATATCTCAGGGTTGTTGATGACATGAACAACTTTGGGTTGTGAGCTTACGGCTCTATATGCTATGAACAACTTAGGGCAGTGGTTGACATGAACAACTCTGGGTTATGAGCTCAGTGCTTTAGATGCTACGAACAACTCAAGGTTTTGAATGACATGAATAACTCTGAGCTATGAGCTCACAGCTTTAAATGCTATGATCAACTTAAGCTTGTGGATGACATGAGCTACTCTAGGTCGTGAACTAAAGGCTTTGTATGCTATGAACAAGTCAGGGTTGTGGATGACATGAACAATTCTTGGTCATGAATCCAAGCCTCTAAATCTTATGAATAGCTCAGCACTGTAAATGACATGAACGACTCAAGGTTGTAAGCTCAGGGCACTAAATGCTATAAACAACTCATGTTTATGGTCGATATGAACAACTCCAAATCTTGAGCTCAAGGCTCTAGATGCTATCAACATCTCAGGCCTATGGATGATATGAGTTGCTCCATGACTTGAGCTCATGGATTTAAAATCTATGAATAGCTTAAGTTTGTGGATAATATGAATGACTCAGAATCCTATGAGTTCAAGCCTCTAGAAGCTATGAATAGCATAGGGTTGTGGATGACATGACTAATTATTAGTCGTGAGCCCAAGGCTCTAAATGTTATGAACTAGTCAAGGTTATGAATGACATGAATGACTCAAGGTCGTCAGCTTAGGGCTCTTCATGCTATTAACAACTTAGGGTTGTGATTGACATGAATGACTCTATGTTGTCAACTCAATTCTATAGATGCTATGACCAACTTAGAGTTATGGATGATATGAATGACTTGGGATCCCGTGAGGTACGATCTCTAGATGCTTTGAACATCTCAAGGATGAGGATGATATGAACAATTTTTGGTAGTGAGCCTATGACGCCAAATATTATGAACGACTCGGGGTTGTGGATGACATGAACGACTCAAGGATGTGATCTCAGGGCTTTAGATCTTATGAACAACTTAGGCCTGTGGATGATAGGAATGACTTCAAGTCACAAGCTAAGGGCTCTAGATGCTATGAATAGCTCAAGGTTGTGGTTAATATACACGTCATGAGCTCATGGTTTTAGATGCTATGAACTGCTTGGGGTTGTGGATAATATGAATGACTTGAGATCCTGGAAGCTCAAGCCTCTAAGTACTATGAATAACTCATGGTTATGGATTATATGAATGATTCTTAGTCATGAGCCCAAGGCTCTAAATATTATGAACAACTAAGGCTTGTGGATGACATGAACGACTGAAGATCGTGAGCTTAAGGCTCTGGATGCTATAAACAGCTCAGGGCTCTAGATGCTATAAATAGCTCAGAGTTGTGGATGATATCAATGACTCGGTATCCTGCGAGCTCAAGCCTTCAGATGATATGAATAGCTCAGGGCTATGGGAAATGACTCCAAGTCATGAGCTCTATTAACAACTCAAGATCATGAGCTATGGGCTTTGGATGTTAAGAATAGCTCAAGGCTTTGGATGACATGAACAACTCTCGGTTGTGAGCCCACCACTCCAGATGTTATGAAAAGCTCAAGGCTATGGTTGACATGAATGACTCTAGGCTGTGAGTTAAGAGCTCTAGATGCTATGAACAGTTAAGGGATGTAAATGGCACAAATGACTCTGTGTTGTGAGCTGAAGGCTCTAGATGCTATGAACAACTTAAAGTTGTGGATGATATGAATGACTCGGGATCCCATAAGCTCAAGCCTTTAGATGCTATGAACAGTTTAAGAACATAGAAACATAAACCACACTGTGTTGTGAGCTCAGGGCTTTAGATGTTATGAACAAGTCAAAGTTGTTGATTACTACCAAAAAGTGCTATTTTGTAGACCTAATTATAATGGTTTTAAGCACCTTTGAGTAGTAATCATATTCATTTAACCCAATTAATTTATTAAGGTCCTTAGTAATTGGTTTTAATCATTTTGTGGCAAGTTTACATGTTTATATTAGCTCATGAATCAATTCAAGCATGCCAAATGATGGAGGAGCTACTTGGACAAGTTAAAGCAAGCTTTTAGCTACACCAAAGCAAGCCAACAAAAGGAGAAAAGCAAAGAAAAGCAAAGAGAAGCAAGGAGGAAAACAGAGGACAGCAGCTGCAGTCTTCTTTGGCACTTTTGGAGCACTTCCCGAAGTCCATTTTTTACATGCTATATACCATTTCAAAGCTCAGGAAGTCAAGAATCCAACTCTTCAAACCGTGTACGATTTGGAGCTGAAACGAGGAAGATATGACCTTCGGAAGACAACTCCTCCAGGTGTGCGAATGGTGTGCGAATGGTGTGCGAAACTCGCACACCACTCGCACACCCCCTTCAGGTGTGCGAAAATTTCGCACACCCCTTGCGTGGTGCGAATTTTCCCCTGTTTTTGCCGACTCCACACGAGATCTTTTCTATTAGATATTTTTGTATAAATTTCCATTCTTCTCCTTGTAATCCACCAATCATAAGATTTCTTAGCTAGGAAGGTTGGAAAAACTTCTCTATTTATATTCCTTTGCATCCGTTGTAACATATATGGAAGATATGTAATATAGATATAGAAATATATAAAGCTTTTTTTTTCTCTCTTCTCCGGTTCTTCCCCATTTCTATTTTCTTAGTAGCCAAACATCCTTGGTGGATGAAATCCCCAAGGATGAGAGGCTAAAACCTTTTAAGTTTCTCAAAGTATGGATGTTATGTGATGGCTTGGATGCATTCCCATGGAAATTTCTCGCACCCGGAAGGTAAGGTAGTTGTTTTTCATTAATGGTTCATTAATGCAAAGTTTGATTTTTATCTCCTTTGGACAACTTCCAATGGCCAATACTTGATAAGCTTTTGGATTTCTATCCATTAGTTATCTCCTACAAGCTATTGGAAGGTGAGGTTTTCAATTCCAAGTTTTGCATTAATCCATTAGAACCAATTTCAATGGCCATTGAAAGGTGAGTTTATCACTTGGAATGACTTTGAGTTGCCAATATTTGGTAAGCTTTTAGCTTTAGACTATTAGTTATCTCTTACGAGCCATTCAAAGGAAGTCTAAGGTGAATAACCATTGATGAAATTCACTACCATCTGTTTTGCCATTTTAAAGGATTAAAACTTGATTTGCTAAATCCATACCGGTTCGGGAAGCAAGCATCACCATAGTTGCAACCCCAACGCAAGGAGCCTATCCTGAGATTTCCAATTTGCATAAGAGCCAGAGCATAGCTATCCTATCTTTGAGAAACTTGTTTTTACACCCTTTTATTTTAGTCTTTAATGTTAGCTTAAATTAGTTTAAATCTTTGTAAAACATTTACATCTTCTTTTAAAGCTAACATCCATAAGAAAATCACCTATTTTCCTAATTTGAATATCACTTGTGTTTGCGAAAACCCTTCCCAGTGAACGATCCTAGAACCACTATGCTATAGTAGCTTGGCTACTTTAGTAATAGTATCTAAGGTATAAATTTTGTTGATACGCCTTTAAAGCTAAGCTACCATGAGTTGCATCAGTTGTGGATTACATGAACGATTCAGGATCCTGTGAGCTCAGGCCTCTAGATACTATGAATGGGTTAGGTTATGAAAACATGAACGACTCCAAGTCATGAGCTCTATGAACAGCTTAAGGTTATGGATGACATCAACAACTCAAGATCATGAGCTCTGGGCTCTGGATTTTAAGAACAACTCAGGGCTTTAGATGACATGAACAACTTTGGGTTGTGAACTCAACGCTCTAGATGTTATGAACTACTTAGGGCTATGTTGACATGAACGACTCTATGTCCTGAGTTAAAGGCTCTAGATGCTATGAGCAGTTCAGGGATATGGATGACATGAATAACTCTATGTGGTGAGCTTACGGCTCTAGATGCTATGAACAACTCGAAGTTATGGATGATATGAACGACTCAGGATCCCGTAAGCTCAAGCCTTTATATGTTATGAACATCTTAGGGCTTCGGGTGATATGAACAATTCTTAGTCATGAGGAGAAGGCCCCAAATATGATGAACAACTCAAGATTGTGGATAACATGAAGAGCTCAAGGTCGTGAGCTTAAGGCTCCAAATGCTATGAACAACTCTCGACTATGAATTACATGAACATCTCAAGGTCGTGAGCTCAAGGCTCTAGATGTTAGGAATAGATCAAGGTTGTGGGTGACTTGAATGACTTTGAGTCATGAGTTCAAGGCTCTAGATGCTATGAACAATTTAGGGATGTGGCTGACATAAACGACGTCCAGTTGTGAGCTCAGGGTTCTAGATGCCTACAAGTCAAAGTTGTGGATGATATGAACGACTTGGGATCCCGTGACCTCAGGCCTCTAGATGGTATGAATAACTCAGGGCTATGGAAACATGATTGACTCCAAGTCGTGAGCTCTATGAAAAACTTAAGGTTGTGGATGACATGAACGACTCAAGATCATGAGCTTTAGGCTCTAGATGTTAAGAAAAACTCAAGGCTTTAAATAACATGAACAAATCTAAGTCGTGAGCTTAACACTCTAGATGTTATGAACTTCTCAAGGCTATGGTTGACATGAACGACTCTATGTCCTGAGTTAAGGGCTTTAGATGCTATGAAAGTTCAACGATATGGATGACATGAATGACTCCGTATGGTGAGCTTAGGGTGTTAGAGGCTATGAACAATTGAAAGTTGTGGAGCCTTTAGATGCTATGAAGAGCTTAGGGCTACAAGTAATATGAATGATTTTGGGTCCTAAGGAGAAGGCCCTAAATGTTATGAACAACTCAGGGCTTTGGATGACATGAACAACTCAAGGATGTGAGCTCGGGGCTTAGATGTTATGAAAAACTCAAGCTTGTGGATGACATAACTGATGTCGTGTTGTGAGCTCAAGGCTCTAGATGCTATAAATAACTCTAAGTTGTGGATGATATTAACGACTCAGGATCCTATGAGCTCAGACCTTTAGATGATATGAATAGCTAAGGGCTATAGGAAACGACTGCAAATCATGAGCTCTATGAACAACTTAAGGCTATGGATGACATGAACAACTTAAGATCGTCGGCTTTGGGCTCTGGATGTTAAGAATAGCTTAGGGCTCTAAATGATATGAACAACTCTTGGTTGTGAGCTAAATGCTCTAGATGTTATGAATAGCTCAGGGCTATGATTGACATGAATGACTCTGGGTCATTAGTTAAGAGCTCCAGATGCCATGAGCTTTTGAAGGATGTGAATGACATGAATGATAACTCTATGTTGTGAGCTCAAGCATCTAGATGCTATGAATAGCTCAAAGTTGTGGATGATATGATTAACTCGAGATCCTATGTGCTTAGGCCTTTAAATGTTATGAACAACTTAAGGCTTCGGGTGATATGAATGATTCTTGGTCATGAGGAGAAGGCTCCAAATGTTATAAACAACTCAGGGCTTTGGATGACATGAACGACTCAAGGTCATGAGCTTAGGGATTTAGATGCTATGAATAGATCTCGACTATGGATGACATGAATGACTCAATGTTGTGAGCTCAGGGATTTAGATGTTAGTAACAACTCAAGGCTATGGATGACCTGAATGACTCTAAGTCATGAGTTCAAGGCTCTAGATGCTATGACTAATTTAAGGATGTGGATGACATAACCGATGACGTGTTGTGAGCTCAAGGCTTTAGATGCTATGAACAAGTCAAAGTTGTGGATTATATGAAAGATTCGGGATCCCATGAGCTCAGGCCTCTAGATGTTATAAATAGCTTAGGGCTATGGAAACATGAACGAATCCAAGTTGTGAGCTCCATGAATAGCTTAAGGTTGTGCATCACATCAACGACTCAAGATTGTGAACTCTAAGCACTGGATGTTAAGAACAACTCAAGGTTTTAGATGACATGAACAACTCTAGGTCATGAGCTCAACACTCTAGATGTTATAAACCACTCAGGGCTATGGTTGACATGAACGACTCTATGTCATGAGTTAAGGGCTCCAAATTCTATGAATAGTTCAAGGGTATGGATGACATGAACGACTTTGTGTGGTGAGATCAGGGCTCTAGATGCTATGATTAACTAAAAGTTGTGGATGATATGAATGACTCGGGATCCCATCAACTCAAGCCTTTATATGCTATGAACATCTTAGGGCTTCGAGTGATATGAATGATTCTTGGTCGTAAGGAGAAGGCCCCAAATGTTATAAACAACTCAGAGTTTTGGATGACTTGAAGGACTTAAGGTCGTTAGCTTAGGGCTCTAGATGCTATGAATAACTCTCGACTATGGATGACATGAATGTCTTAAGGTTGTGAGCTCAAGGCTCTAGATGTTAGGAATAGCTCAAGGTTGTGGATGACTTGAATGACTCTGAGTCATGAGTTGAAGGTTGTAGATGCTATGAATAGTTTAGGGATGTGGCTGACATAAACGACGTCGAGTTGTGAGCTTAGGGTTCTAGATCCTATGAACAAGTCAAAGTTGTGGATGATATGAACGATTTGGTATCCCGTGACCTCAAGCCTCTAGATGCTATGAATAGCTCAGGGCTGTGGAAACATGATTGACTCCAAGTTGTGAGCTCCATGAGCATCTTAAGGTTGTGGATGACATCAGCGACTCAAGATCGTGAGCTTTAGGCTTTGGATGTTAAGAACAACTCAGGGCTTTAGATGACGTGAAGAACTCTAAGTTGTGAGCTTAACGCTCTACATGTTATGAACTGCTAAAGGCTATGGTTGACATGAACTACTCTATATCGTGAGTTAAGGGCTCCTAATGCTATGAATAGTTTAGGGATATGGATGACATGAACGACTGTGTGTGGTGAGCTCAAGGCTTTAGATGATATGAACAGTTCAAAGTTGTGGATGATATGAATGACTTGGGATCCCGTGAGGTCAAGCCTTTAGATGTTATGAATAGCTTAGGGCTTCGGGTAATATGAATGATTTCGTGCCCAGCTAGTGTATGTCCCGTTGATTGGTGTTCAATCAACTAGTGTACCTTGATTTTGGTCCTCAGACGAGAGTAATCAACAAAATTTATAATCTATATCACCATGCACTAGGATAGCCTTAGCTAGCACAGCATAGTGGCTCAGGATCGTTCACTGGGAAGGGTTTTCAACTTACAACTGATATCAATTCAAAGTTGAATTGGTGCTTTTTCATTTCAAGGTTAGCTTTAAAAGAAAACATAAACTTTGGTTTAAAAAGGATTGATTTTAAGCTAACTAAAAATAGTAACTGAAATTACTTATAAAGAAAAGTGTTCCTTGGAGTTTTTGGATCACTGGGGTCAGGCTCCTAATACAAAAATAGAGTTTCGATCACTTGAATCTTTTCCTCTCATTGGAGATTTAACATATAGTTATTTTCCAAATCGGTGTGGAATAGATGCTTCCCCTTAATGGGTTCAAACACTAAATCCCTTTCACTGTTGCATCTTGCAATGGTTCATACCTCTCACCTAGTATTGGCCATTCAAGGTGATCCTTAACCTTGGATTACCCGTCAAAAGCTCGCAAGAGATAACTAATGGATGTCTCCTTAGAGTCTGAAATCTTTCCAAGTGTTGGCTATTGTAGAAAATCCTGCCTTTGAACCACCTCCCAAAGGCTCGCAAGAAATAAACTAGTGTATCTCAATAGACGGAGATCACTTGCCTTACCAAGTGTTAGCCCAGGTGATTTAAAGGCGTTTTAAGTTAACTAAATACATAGAAACCATTAATGGGTCACACTTTCTCTTCATTAAAAGCTGAAACAACAAAACTTCCAATTTTTGCATTCGGTACCTTAACCAGCTTCCTTAACTCGAAGAGACAAAAATCCTAGCCACTCATTCTTTGAGGAAACATCCTCAGAGCTTGTTTTTCTAGTGAGAAAAATACAATCAAAATGAGTAGGTAAGGCAGAGCAAAGCTCTGAGTATTACTTCCTTCAAAACTATACAAAAAGTTGGTCTCCGAGAATAAGCTCCCTAGAGTTCTCTATAAAGAAAATTACAAGCTATATAGAAGAGGTTATTCACCCTTTGTTCTTACTTACTAGCTAAGGAATCCTATGATTGGTGGATTACAAGGAGAAAATGGGGACTTAAACAATAAATATCTTAAGAAAAAAACCTAAAAGAGTCGGTCACAAATATCTGGAAGCACTTAGGTGAATTTCGTAGCATACAACATGGGCTGCAAAATTTCACAAGCTGAAAGTCTCCATTTCGCATGAAAAGGCTGATTTCGTAGCTAGCACTTTGTAATTTCACAGCTTGCGAAATTGCCTTTCAGCTTGGTGCAATTGGCTTCCAATGGCCATAACTTCTTCATTTCAGCTCTGATTTGTGCAGCATTTGAAGTGTTGGACTCTTGACTTCCCAAGCTTCGAAATGACATATAGTATGCTGAAAATGAACTCCAGAAAGTTCTCAAAATGTGTCCAATAGTTGCTGTCCTCTTGAATTTCTTCATGTTAGATTTCTCTCTTTGTTTCTCCTCCTTGCATTCATGATTTGCTTTTGGCAAAGGACTATAAAGCTCTAAAGCTTGGATTCTTCATGTGGTTGAGCTTCCATTTTCTTTGCCAAGGATTATATAAAGCTTTCCTCAATCTTGGATTGCTTTGGTGATAAAAAAGCTATCAAAAACACCAAAACTTACATAATTTGATTAGAAACAATTGCAAGGGTCCTTAACATGCCAATTGAGTTAAAGGTAATAGCTACTACTCAAAACTATTTAAAAGAGTTATTTACAAGCTATAAAATAGCACTTTTTGAGTAGTAATTACTCTCCCCAACCAATATATTTCTAGTTCCTTAGCAATGAAGGAGAGAAAAAGAAAATAAACATTACTATAATTTACAACATCATGCTGATCACTTCAAAAAAAATTTTCAAGTAGCATGATGATCAAATTCTCACATGGAACATTAAAGATATAAAACTCAAACTTCAACAAGAGTTATCAAATAACTTGCCTAATCATAATTCATAAAGAGAAGACATTATGCAAATTTAAGCTTTAAAATAGTTTCCACTTCCAAACGACCAAACCCTACTCTTCCACAAAAATCTATGTGTTACTTGATAGTTTCCGAATATAGTATGCTGAACCAATCTCTCTCCCCAATCTAGTTCTTTTTCAACACTTAGCAAATTGACAAACTTCAATAGGTCAAGAACGCACCTTTTGTTTCCTAATTTTTTTTCATTGTAAGAGTACAAGGCTTAAAGGTATCCTTTTCTAAATTGTCCATGTAATGGGGTTCCATCGATGACTCCCAACCAATTGAGGTTTAGGGCATCAAGCTTTAAGGATCTTTCAACCACTAACTCCTCGGATTTTATCCCGGACTTTTGAGAATGAATTTTAATACCCAAGCACCTATAGTATGTTAAACTCCACCTATTCACCCTTGTAACAAGCATTGAGGTCAGTGACTCCCAACCAATGAAGGCTTAGGGCACTAGGTTTTAAAGATTTTCACCATATACCCCTCAAACCTTGCTCGGGTTCCAAGGCAAGTAAAACATTTTTTTTTTCTTTCTTTCTTTCTTTTTTTCAAAGGCTCATTGGCTTTTTATAAGGTGTCCCAACACCATTAAAATGAGTTCAAAGGTACCAAGTCTAAAATTTCCTAAGTCAAACAGGGAATTAGTTTTCATCTTATAATCAGAACCTAGTGTGCACAGTGTGTGAATAGCTTAATGTGGAAGACATATGGTTGAATTCAATAGAAGTTTCAATTATTCATCAACTTTAATGAGCATAATACAAACTCTAAGTCAAGTAAACAGAAAAAAAATTCAATTTCTCCCATTTTATTTTGAGAATTTTTCCTTAATAGCCATGGAGAGTAGAATAAAAACTTAAATTTTTTTAAAAAATTAAGCAAAAACAACTAAATTACCAAAATAACTTAGCATTTAAAAGCAAAACTTCCTTCCTCAACTCTCTTCCCCCCAACCAAGCCGAACATTGCCCTCAATGTGGCAAGAGCGATTGAAAGTATAGGGAGGAAGTAGTACCTACTAAGTGACATGGAGTTTGAGTAGAATAGGAGGAACCACATGTTTCAAAAACAACACAAATTATGAGTAGAGGAAATAAAATAAGATTATGCCAAGTATACTCAAAAAATAATAGTTATGTATTACTTTAAGAAAGTACACTATGGAGCAAAAACAAGTAATACATCCAATCCCAATTTATAAAACTTAAAAAACATGGGATTACGAGTTCTACTAAAGTAAAGAAATACAGAAAAGAAAATAGGTAAATGATCAAATGGTGGTGGGAGGATCATGTGGAGACGATGGCTCGGCTGTAAAAGTCTGAGTGCTCGGGATAGATGCCTCTATTTGTCCTGTAGTCGTCTCCTTAGGAGGCATAGTCTGCTCTGCTAGAGGAGGGTCCTGGGATGGATCTGTAGGCTCTAATGGGCCAGGTATATCATGCTCAGGTGGTGATAGAATACCCAAATGCTGTTGTATTTGCCTAAAGATGGCAATATGCTGGGTCTAGGTGGCAATAAGCTGATCTTGATGTGCATGTATGGCCACCATCTGCTGGGTCAAGACGCTCTAAGTAGCGGTCAATGTCTGCAAAGTATGGCATAGGCCTCTGAACTCTAAAATGGATATGGCAATACTAGACTCAGATGGATGAGGCTCGGATGTAGCTGGTACAACTAAGGAAGTCCCAGGAGTGGTAGGAAGAGCAGATGATGGGACCTTAGGCTAGTGATTCATTCCCAATTGGTGTCTCATCTGATTCATGTCCTCTCAATGGTCCATGACAATGGTGCCATTTGATTCGTGTCCAGCTGGTGTTCCTTGATTGTGGTCCTCATAAGGGAGTAATCAACAAAATTTATAACCTATATCACCATGCATTAGGATAACCTTAGCTAATGTAGCATAGTGGCTCTAGGATCCTTCACTGGGAAGGGTTTTCAACTTACAACTGATACCAATTCAAAGTTGAATTGGTGCTTTTTCATTTCAAGGTTAGCTTAAGAAGAAAACGCAAACTTTGGTTGAAAAAGGATTTGTTTTAAGCTAACGAAAAAAAAAGTAATGGAAATTACTTATGAAGGAAAGCATTCCTTGGAGTTTTAGGTTCACAAGGGAGGCTCCTCATGCAAAAACAGAGCTCTGGTCACTTGAATATTTTCCTCGCATTAGAGAATTAACATATAGTTAATTCTCTAACCGGTGTTGTACAAATGTTTCCCTTTATTGGATTTCAGCACTAATTCCCTCTCACTGATGCAACTTGCAATGGATCGTGCCTCTCACCTAGCATTTTCCATTCAAGATGATCATTAACCTTGGAATTCCCTTCTTAAGCTCGCAAGAGATAACTAATGGATGTCTCCTTAGAGTCCAAAAGCTTACCAAGTGTTGGCAATTCTAGAAAATCCTACCTTCAAGTCACCTCCCAAAAGCTCGCAAGAGATAAACTAGTGCATCTCCATGGATGGAGATCATTTGCCTTACCAAGTGTTGGCTCAGGTGAATTGAAGGTGTTTTAAGTTAACTAAAAACATAGAAATCATTAATGGGTCACACTTTCTCTTCATTAATGGTTGAAACAACAAAACTACCAATTCTTACATTTGGGGCCTTACCCGGCAACCTTAGCTCCAAGGAACTAAAAGCCTAGCCACTCATTCTCTAAAGAAACATCCTTAGAGCTTGTTTGGCTAGTAAGAAAAATTAAATATAATATACAATCAAAACGAGAAGGTAAGGCAAAGCAAAGGCTCTGTATTTTACTTCCTTTCAAAACTATACAAAGGATGTCTCTGAGAACAAGCTCCCCGACGTCTTACTGTAATGGAAATTACAAATATTATATAAGAGGCTATTTACCCTTTGTTCTTGCTTAAAGACTAAGGAATCCTATGATAGGTGGATTACAAGGAGAGAATGGGGATTTAGACATCAAATATCTAAAGCAAAAAATCTAAAAATGTCAGTCACAAATATTGGGAAGCACTCAAGAGAATTTCACAGCCGTGTAAGATGGCTGCGAAATTTTGCAACGTAAAGGACACCATTTCGCAGCCAAATGCTGATTTCGCAGCCCGTGAAATTGGCCTTCATCTTGGTGTGATCGGATTCCAATGGCTCTAACTCCTTCATTTCAACTCCAAATCGCACACCGTTTGAAGTATTGCATTTCTGACTTCCCGAGCTTCAAAATGACATATAGTATGCATAAATTGAGCTCCAGGAATTGCTCCAAAAGTGGCTGACAGTGGCTGTCCTTTTGAATGCTTCATGGTAGATTTCTTTATTTGCTTCCCCTCCTTTCATTCATGATTTGCTTATGGCAAAGGACTCTAAAGCTTCAAAGCTTTGGTTCTTCATGTTAATGAGCGTCCAATTGCTTTGACATAGATTCCATAGAACTCTCCTCAATCTCAGATTGCTTTGGTGATAAAAAAGCTATCAAAACACCAAAACTTAACACAATTTGATTAGAAATGATTGCAAAGGTCCTTAATATGTTAATTGAGTTAAAAGGTAATAACTACTACTCAAAAGTGTTTAAAAGAGTTAATTACAAGCTATCAAATAGCACTTTTTAAGTATTAATCACTCCTCCCAACCGACATATTGCTAGTCCCTTAGCAATAAAGGAGAGAAAAAGTACTAAAAAGTAATATACTTTACAAGATCATGCTTATCACTTCAAAAAATTTTAAGTGGCATGATGATCAAACTCTCACATGAAACATTAAAGGAATATAAACTCAAATTTCAACAAGAGTTATCAAATACCTTGCTAATCACAATTCATAAAGAGAAGGCATTATGCAAATTGAAGCTTTAAAATCATTTCCACTTCCAAAGGACCAAACCTTACTCTTCCATAAAAATCTAAGTGTTAGTTGATAGTTTCCGAATATAGTATGCTGAACTAATCTCTCCCCCCAACCTAGCTCTTTTTCAACACTTAGCAAACTGACCAAATTTAATAGGCTAAGAACGCACCCTTTTGTTTCACAATTTTTTTCATTGTAGAACTACAAGGCTTAAGGGTATTCTTTTCTAAATTGTCCATCTAACGGGGGTCCATCGATGACTCCCAACCAATTAAGGTTTAGGGCATCAAGCTTGAAGGATCTTTCAACCACTAACTCCTTGGATTTTATCCTAGGCTTTTGAAAATGAATTTTAATACCCAAGCACCTACAGTATGTTAAACTCCACCTATTCACCCTTGTAACGAGCATTGAGGTCGGTGACTCCCAACCAATGAAGGCTTAGGGCACCAGGCTTTAAAGATTTTCACCATATACCCCTCAGACCTTGCTCAGGTTTCAAGGCAAGCAAACATTTTTCTTTCTTTCTTTTTTTTTCAAAGACTCATTGGCCTTTTATAAGGTGTCCCAACACTATTAAAATAAGGTCAAAGATACCAAGTGTAAATTTTCCTAAGTCAAGAGGGAAATAGTTTCTCATCTTATAATCAGAATCTATTGTGCACACTGTGTGAATAGCTTAAAGTGGAAGAACTAAGGTTGAATTCAATAGAAGCTTCAACAATTCATCAACTTTAGTAAGCATAATACAAACTCTAAGTCAAGTGAAAAACAAAAATTCAATTTTTCCCATTTCAATTTGAAAATTTTTCCTTAATAACCATGGAAAGTAGAATAAAAAACTTTAAAAAAATTTTAAATTAAACAAAAATCAACTAAATTACCAAAATAACTTGGCATAAATAACAAAAACTTTCTTCCTCAACTCTCCCCCTAACCAAGATGAACATCATCCTTAATGTGGCATGAGCGATTGAGATTATAGGGAGGAAGTGGTACTTCCTAAATGATATCAATTTTGAGTATTGATTGGAGAAACCACATGTTTCAAAAACAATAAAAGATATGAGTAGAGGAAATAATATAAAATAATGCTAAGAGGGATCAAAAAGTGATAGATTTGTATTACTTCAATTCATGAAAGTACAAGAAGAGAGCAAGTAATATAATTAATCCCAGTATATATAATATCGAAAGCATGAGATTTCAAGTGCTACTATGATAAGGAAATACATAAAGGAAATACATAAACGAAATGTATAAAAAAAGAAATTATGAAAATGATCAGATGGTGGGTGGAGGATGATGTGGAGATGATGGCTTAGCTGCCTCTATCTCTCCTATAATCGGCTCCTTAGGAGGCATAGGCTGATCGACGAAAGGAGGGGCCTGTGATGGCTTTGGTGGGATAGGAGTGGCATGCTCAGGAGCTGATATAATACCTAGATGATGCTGAATCTGCCTTAGGATGGCAGTGTGCTGGGTCTGAGTGGCGATAATCTGCTCTTGATGAGCACGAAGAGCTGTCATCTGCTGAGTGAGGATGCTCTGAGAAGTGGCCAATGCCTGAAAAGTGTGGCATAGGCCTCTATACTCGATAATGGGTATAGCAATCCTTGGCTCAGATGAAGGAGATGGCTTTGGTATGGGTGGAATAACAGGGGGTGTCTATGGTGTGGCCTGAGGAGCAGAGGGTGCAACCTCAGGTATAGGCTCTGTAGAGGCCACTGCAGGGGCATGTGGCGGAGTGTCAGCTGGTATCTCAACTGGCTCCTCTGGCTGGTCTGGATGTTCTGGTCCAGCTGGGGCTCCCTGGTCTACACCATAGGCTGTCATACTCGTCCATTTGTCGAGAGTGAATATATCTCAACAAATGCATCTACGCTCAAGCTGAGGCTCTGTTGGGTATCCCAAATGCTCCAGAATCTGGCATAACAATCTAGGGAAGAGAAGTGGAATAACATCCGCTCGGAGTAGCTTCTTCCTATGGACCTTCTCTTCAAAGTATAGAAGAGCGGTCATGATGAGATGATGAAGGCCAAAGAAGTATCCCTCAAATATCCTAAACAATGCCTCCAGCAAAACTCCTCTCCTCTGCACCTAATGCTGGAGTGGAAAGATGTTATGGTGTAAGAGTGCATCAATGAAGAACATGCTGGGAGGGAGCTCCTTCCTCAAGATATAGTGGCATGAGGATGCCCCTCTGGACAGAGTATGAACTATGTCGCTCTATGCAGGATGAGTCCAAACTTGAAAATCCTCTGGACGTGCTGGCTCATAAGGAATATGGAGTGCCTCTACTATATGTCGGGCTCCCAGAATACCATGGCGTCCGTCTATGGTGAAGTGGATGATTGTAGGATCCCGGACCTGGTTTGTGGTCATGGACTGATAGAAGTCCAATGCCACGAGGGGATAGAAAAAATCCCTGGGAGTCAGCAAGTGCTCCATATGATACCTTTGTAGTAGACGGAAGGAATCCTTGAGCTCAAGCTGAAGTCTGAAAGTGGCTGTGTCAAAACAGAGCTCGGAGTGGAATGGCCTTGCCCTACAATCCAAATTTCCTTCAATTGGTGGTTGTGTAACCATGGGTCGTCTGATAACGACCTCAAGAGTCATGCCTGAGGGAATCTGAGACACTTTGTTGGTGTCTGAGATGGCTGAGGCTTTTTGGCAAGTGGTGGAGACTTTTTGACGGGTGGCGGAAATGGCTGAGGCACTGATTCAGGCTCCGAAGACGGGTCTGTTAAATCAATTGGCTCTGAGACCTTGGCTTTCTTCTTTGGAGGATCGCTACTTGACTTTTGGCCTTTGGAAGAGCTCGCTCCGGCCATGGTGAGTGACCTCCTTGTGTTATAACGTTTGGGTGGAGAACTGATGGGTGCATCCTCAACTGGAGGTGGGACGACTTATAACCGCGGAGGCTCGGATATGGAACCTTGGACAAGCGTGTCTCTTGGGATTCTCAGGTGAGTCGATGGGAACGAGGACTTAGCTCCTCGAGTTCTAGCCATGGCTGTCTCAACGAAGACGATCGGAAGTGCGCGCGGATTAGCTCAGGCGGAGGGTGCGGCAAACAGGAGTTGCTCTGGTTTGGCTCCTCTTAGTACCTTTTTTAAGTTCAAATGACCGGTTAGAATAGAAAATAGAGAATTTATAACGTTTAAAAAGGATGCCAAGGGACGCTTTTCATTTTCGCAGCAGGAGGGCAATTTCGCAGGGGGGGTGGATTTCGTAGAGGGGGGCATTTTAGCAACCATTTCACAGCTGCGAAATGAGGGTACGGAGCTGCGAAATGCCACTCGTGTGCCAAGGGGTGGTTTCGCAGCTGCGAAACCACCTGAGAAATGAGGGCTCGGCTGCAAAATTTGGGATTTTAAGGCGTGGAGGATTTCGGAACCGTTTCGCAGCTACGAAATGAGAGGGGGGGTCTGCAAAATGGCACTAGTGTGCCAAAGGGGTGTTTCGCAGCTGCGAAAATTTTCGCAGAGGGGGGCATGGGGCTGCGAAATGATTTCACAGCTGATGGGCGATTTTCGTAGGGGCCCTTTTTAGGCTGCGAAATTTCATAGACCATTGCTTTTCCTTACTTTTGAGCTTCTCTTGATTCATGGCTTCCTTCTTTCAATTTCTTTGCAATTCCTCCTGATTTTGATCATTTAAAAAGATTAAGTTACATATAAATAACACAATTTAAGACCAACATTAAAATCAAAACAATTTACAAAGCTTATAAATTAACACAATTAAACAAAAAATATGGACTTTGGTGAAACCAAGTCCATCTAACCCTTCTCTGATTAGGATTTTTGTGGCTCAAGGAGGTTGATTTCCTCATTTTCTTGCTTGAATGGCTCAATGAATGCCTTGAGACGATGACCATTGACTTTAAAGATGTCTGTGCCATTCGAATTCAGTAATTCCACCACTCCATTCAGATGCACTTGGTAAATAATGAAAGGACCTATCCACCTTGATTTGAGTTTCCCAGGAAAGATATGGAGCCTTGGGTCATAGAGTAAGACTCTTTATCATTTCCGGAATTCTTTGTTCGAGATTAATTGGTCATGCCACCTCTTCATCCTCTGTTTTGCAACTTTGGAATTGATGTAAGCATCATTTCTTAATTCCTCCATCTCATTAAGGTTTAAGCACCTCTTTGCCCCGGCTCTGATCAAGTCCATGTTTAACCTCTTGATTGCCCACCAAGCCTTATATTCAACTTCCACAGGGAGATGGCATGCTTTGCCATAGACTAGGCGATAGGGAGACATACCAAGAATAGTCTTGTAAGTTGTTCTATATGCCCATAATGAATCATGAAGCTTAATAGACCAATCTTTTCTGCTTGTGATCACCACTTTCATCAATATGTTCTTGATTTCCCTATTTGCTAGCTCCACTTGATCGGAAGTTTGAGGGTGATAAGGTGTAGTTACCTTATGCTTCACTCCGTACTTGGCTAATAGGGTTTCAAAAGGTTTGTTGCAAAAATGAGTACCTCCATCACTGATTGTGGCCTTGGGCACCCAAAATCTTGAGAAGATGTTCTCCTTAAGAAATTTGAGAACCACCCTGTGATCATTGTGTTTATAGGGGATTGCCTCAACCCATTTAAAAACATAGTCCACCCCCACCAAAATATAAGAGTTACCAAAAGACATTGGGAAAGGTCCCATGAAGTCAATACCCCAAACATCAAAGAGATCAACTATTAGAATGGGGTTCATGGGCATTTGATTTCTTCTTGTAAGCTTCCCAAGCCTTTGGCATCTATCACAACTCCTACACATGATGTGGGCATCTTTGAAAAGTGATGGCCAAGTAAACCCTGATTGCAACACCCTCATGGATGTTTTCTGAGAGGCAAAGTTGCCTCCACATGCATTCTCATGGCAATGGCTAAGGATTCCTTCTTGCTCTTCTTCAGGGACACACTTCCTTATTATCTGATCTGCACAATACTTGAAAAGAAAGGGCTCTTCCCAATAATAAGCATGAATCTTTGTAAAGAAGTGCTTCTTGTCTTGTGTTTTCCACTCAGTTGGAACTTCACCAATAACCAAATAGTTAGCAATATGAGCATACCAAGGAGTTTTCTCTAGCAACATGAGTGATTCCTCAGGAAAGTCATTATTAATAGGTAAGACATGGGAATTGTATGCTATAGCCAACCTTGAAAGGTGGTCAGCTACCACATTCTCCACTTCTTTCTTGTCTTTGATTTGGAGATCGAACTCTTGTAATAAAAGAATCCATCTAATCAACCTTGCTTTTGCATCTTGCTTTGTCAATAAATACTTCAAGGCTGAATGGTCAGTGAAAACAATGATGAAAGACCCTACCAAATAAGCAGGAAACTTGTCTAAGGCAAACACCATAGTTAACAATTCTTTCTCTGTAGTTGTGTAGTTCCTTTGAGCTTCGTTCAATGTTTTGCTTGCATAGTAGATCACATAGGGCTTCCCATCTTCTCTTTGGCCAAGTACAGCTCCTATAGCAAAGTCACTAGCATCACACATTACTTCAAAGGGTAGTTGCCAGTTGGGGGCCCTCACTATTGGAGCAGTTGTCAAAAATTGCTTCAATTGATCAAAACTCTTTTGACATCTTTCATCCCATATAAACTTAGCATCCTTAGCTAAAAGTTCACAAAGAGGCTTTGAAAGCTTACAGAAGTCTTTTATAAATTTCCTGTAGAACCCTGCATGGCCAATGAATTGCCTTACTCGTTTTACAATTGTTGGGGATAGCAATTTGACAATAAGTTCCACATTTGCTTTATCAACTTCAATGCCTTTCTTGGAGATGATATGGCCAAGGACAATTCCTTGATGTACCATAAAGTGGCATTTCTCCCAGTTGAGCACCAAGTCCTTTTCAATGCATCTATTAAGAACCGTTTCCAAATTGACTAAGCATTCTTCAAATGTACCTCCATATATGGTGATATCATCTATGAAAACCTAAATAATTCGCTCCACCATATCACTGAAGATACTAAGCATACATCTTTGGAATGTTGCAGGTGCATTGCATAAACCAAAAGGCATTCTTCTGTAGACGTATGTTCTAAATGGACATGTGAAAGTAGTCTTCTCCTAATCTTCAACATCAATTTCAATTTGAAAGTACCCTGAGTATCCGTCCAAGAAACAATAGAAAGGATGGCCAGAGACTCTCTCCAACACTTGATCAATACACGACAGTGGAGAATGATATTTCCTTGTTACGACATTCAATTTTCTATAATCAATACACACCCTCCAACCTGAAGTGAGGTGTGTAGCAATCTCTTCTCCATTTTCATTTTGAACCATAGTAATCCCTGATTTCTTTGGTACCACTTGAGTAGGACTCACCCAAGGGCTATCAGATATGGGATAAATAATACCTGCTTGAAGTAGCTTCAACACCTTAGCTCACACCACTTCTTGCAAATGAGGATTCAATCTTCTTTGAGGTTGAGGAATTGGTTTAGCTTCATCCTCCACATATATATGATGTGTACAAACCAAAGGACTGATGCCTTTCAAGTCAGATATTTGCCATCCTATTGCTTTCTTACACCTCTTAAGAACTTCAAGTAGAGAAATCTCCTGATGAGTAGTAAGAGATGAAGAAATAACAACAGGGCATTGTTTATTTTCTTCCAAGTACGTGTATTTCAACTCCATGGGTAAAGGTTTCAAATTGAGCTTTGGGATCTCTTCCTTAACAGCTTCTTGTGCCTCCTCTTTATTGAATAAAGGTAGAATCTCTTCTTTCCTCCTCCAACCTTGTAGAGTAGCAAGCACATCAGTGGGTTCAGACAACCCTTCTTCAAGATCCCCAAGACTTTCATTCAACTTGTCTTGCATATTCTGATTACAATGCTCCTCCACTAGAGTGTCAATAATGTATACCTCTTCTGGACCTTCTTCTTCTTCCGGAGTGATTAGCTTCTTAGACATATAAAATATGTTAAGCTCTACTGTCATGTTGCCAAAAGTGAGTTGCATAAGTCCATTCCTACAATTGATGAATGCATTTGAGGTAGCAAGAAATGGCCTTCCAAGGATCATAGGAACATAATTAGATTCCTTGACAAAGGGATCAGTATCGAGAACGACAAAATCTACTGGATAGTAGAAATTATCAACTTGAACTAAGACATCTTCAATTATCCCCCTTGGAATTTTCACTGATCTATTAGCTAAAGATAGAGTGATTGATGTTGGCTTCAATTCACCAAGTCCCAATTACTTGTAGACAGAGTTTGGTAACAAATTCACACTTGCTCCCAAGTATAACAAAGCTTTTTCCATTACCTTTCCCCCAATCATGACTGAAATGGTAGGACATCCCGGATCTTTGTACTTCAAAGGAGACTTGCATTGTATGATGGCACTTACTTGCTTAGTCAAGAAGGCTTTCTTGTTCACATTCAACCCTCTTTTGATAGTACACAAGTCCTTTAGGAATTTTCATATGTTGGAACTTGTTTAATCATATCCAGCAATGGAATATTGACTTTCACTTGTCTCAATACTTCAAGGATTTCTGTTGCATTTTTTATCCCCCTTTTCCCATACAAAGCTTGAGGAAAATGTGGAGATGTGTGTTTCTTCATCATTTCTTCCTTAATAAGCTCTTTCTCCGGATTTGCATTCACTGTTGAATCATGGTCTTCTTTCCCTTCACTGATAACTTTCTTCTTTCCTTTGATTTCCTCCCTCTTCTTTGTCTTTTCTTCTTCTTTCTCTTCAACATGTGGCTTGGGTCTTGGTAACTCAACCTTTTTACCACTCCTTAAAGTGATCAAGGCTTTGACATCTCTCACATGTGAAGATTCTCCCTCATGAGTTTCCACTTCATGGATACCCTTGGGGTTTTGGTGAGGTTGAGAAGGAAATCTACCTTTCTCTTGCACTATGTTCAAGTTAGTGAGCCTTGAGATTGAGTATTGGAGATTATCTATCTTCTGAGATAAGTCATTTTGCATCCCATCCATCCTTTTATTCAATGTATTCTCTACACTGTCAATTCTTTGACTGAGTTGAGCATTGATGGATTTTTGGTCTCCCACAAAATCTCCCATAACCTTGCTGAGATTCACTATTGCTTGTTCAAGACTTGAAGCCCGTTGAGATGGTTGAGCCGGCTATTGGTATTGAGGTGCTCTTGGCTTCCATGAAAAATTTGGATGGTTCCTCCAACTTAAGTTGTAAGTGTTTCCATACGAAGCATTGCTATTGGGCTCGAATTGTCCAATGACATTTGCTTGATCTCTAAACATTTCTCTAGCAACTAGAATTGTAGAGCACTCCTCCACTAAGTGTTCATAAGATTGACAAATAGAACATGGCTTTACTTGCACTATTGTTTCAACAATAGCTTGCACTTCATGCATCTTTTTCAATTCTAGCTCCTCCAATCTTCTTGTCATAGTTGCAAATTTTGCTTTCATATCAACATCTTCATTTAAGGTGTACATCCCAACCTTAGCATTGAAAGCATTCAGTTGAGACTTCATTTTCCCCACTTTTCCTTTGTTCGGTTCATCCCATCCTCTTGAAACTTCAGCCACATAACTCAAGAAATCCATAGCTTCCTCCAAATTCTTACTCATGAAATCTCCTCCACACATTGTCTCGAGGAGTTGCTTCATTGAGGAAGACATCCCATCATAGAAATAACTCACCAATAGCCATGTATCAAAACCATGGTGAGGACAAGTATTGATGGCTTCATGTATCTTTCCCAACACTCATAGAATTTCTCATTCTCTTTAGCTGAGAAGTTTGAAATTTGCCTTTTCAAGCCATTTGTTATGTGAGTAGGAAAAAACTTCTTGAGGAATTCAGCTTGTAAATCAGTCCAAGTACAGATACTCCTTGGCCTTAAAGAATTAAGCTAAATCTTGGCCTTATCCTTTAAAGTAAAAGGAAATAGCTTAAGCCTCATCAAGTCGATTGAAGCTCCTCCCTCTTAGAATGTATTACAAACATCCTCAAATTCCTTGATATGTGCATATGGATTCTCACTTTCCATCCCATGGAAAGTTGGTAGAAGTGGAACAATATGCGGTCTGATCACTAGCTGCTCTATAGGGGGCACTATACATGATGGTGCACTCATACGAGGTGGATGCATGCGGTCCCTCATTGATCTGAATTCATTGGGATTGTCCTGATGACCATGGTGACTATGTTGATTTTCAGGTGTAGTTTCCATGATGTTCAAGCTCAATTCCAATTCCTTGTTATGAGGTGTTTCATGTTTAACAAGCCTTCCTCCACTATCTCGTATCCAATTTGGCATACACAACTAGTTGATTCTTGCCCAATTGGTGTCTCAGCTGATTCGTGTCCAGCTGGTGCTCCTTGATTGAGGGAGTAATCAACAAAATTTATAACCTATTACACCATGAACTAGGGTAGCAAAGACAAAGCTACTATAGCATAGTGGCTCTAGGATCGTTCATTGGGATGGGTTTTCACTTTGCAAATGATATTAATTCAAAGCTGAATTGGTGCCTTTTCATTTCAAGGTTAGCTTTAAAAGAAAACATAAAGATGTTTGAATGAAAAAAAGGTTTGGTTTTAAACTAACCAAAAATAGTAACTGATTTTACTTACAAAGAAAAGTGTTTCTTGGAGTTTCAGATCACTAGGCTCAGATTCCTCATACAAAAAGGAGAGTTCCGATCACTTGTTTCTTTTCCTCGCATTTAGAGAATTAACATATAGTTAATTCTCTAACCGGTGTGGTACAGATGCTTCCCCTTCATGGGTTCAAACATTAATTCCCTCTCACTGATGCAACTTGCAATGGCTCGTGCCTCTCACCTAGCATTTTCCATTAAAGGTGATCTTTAACCTTGGATTTCCCTTCACAAACTCGCAAGAGATAACTAATGGATGTCTCCTTAGAGTCCAAAACCTTACCAAGTGTTGGCTATTCTAGAAAATCCTACCTTTAAACCACCTCCCAAAAGGTCGCAAGAGGTAAACCAGTGCATCCCCATGGATGGAGATCACTTGCCTAACCAAGTGTTGGCCCAAGTGATTAAAAGGAGTTTTAAGTTAACTAAAAAGATAAAAACCATTAACGGGTCACACTTTCTCTTCATTAAAAACTAAAACAACAAAACTTCCAATTTATGCATGAGGAAACTTACCCGGCTTTCTTCACTCCAAGAGACAAAGAGCCTAGCCTCTCATCCTCTGATGAAAAATCCTCATATTTAGATTGGCTGGAAAGAAAACTAACGAGAAAACAAAAATATGTAGGAAAAACAGAGCAAGTGCTCTATTCGTCGATTCTATATATTTATATATTTATTACAATGTATGCAAGGGAATATATATAGAGAAGTTTTTCCAACCTTCCTAGCTAAGAAATATTATGGTTGGTGGATTACAAGGAGAAGAATGAAAATTTATACAAAAATATCTGAAGAAAAGATCTCATGTGGAGTCGGCAAAACAGAGGAGATTTCGCACTTGCATGGGCTGCTGTGCGAAATTCGCACATGCTTGGTGCAGTTGTCTTCCAAAGGCCATATCTTCCTCATTTCAGCTCCAAATCATACACGGTTTAAAGCGTTGAATTCTTGACTTCCTGAGCTTTGAAATGATATATAGCATGTAGAAAATGGACTTCAGGAAGTGTTCCAAAAGTGTGAAGGAAGACTGCAGCTGCTGTCCTCTATTTTCTTCACTTTGTTTTCCTCTTTGCTTTTCTCCTTTGCTTCTCTCGTTTACTTGGCTTGTCTTAATGATCCAAAAAGCTGTCAAAACACTAATAATAGCCACAAATATGATTAGAAGTCATTGCTAGGTCCTTAACATGCCAATTGGAATAAAAATGGAGAACTACTACACAAAAGTGCTTAAAACATAATGAATTAAAGGCGCAAAATAGCACTTTTTGGGTAGTAATCACTAGTATCAACTGTAACACAAACAAAAACAAAAGAAAAAAAAAAAGAAAACAAGACTACAAAAAGACTTAGGTTAACTAAAACTAAATTAAAAGATATATTAGAATATGAACAAGTAAAAGAAACAATTAAAAGAGTTAGTAAAATGAAAGAAAAGTCACCAAACTTGTGATGAAAATCACAAGTACGCTGAAATAATATCACTGTGAAGTTGGCACCTTCCCTGGCAACGGCACCATTTGATTCATTCCCAATTGGTGTCTCAAATGATTCATGTTCTCTCAATGGTCCCTGACAATGGTGCCATTTGATTCGTGTCCAGCTGGTGTTCCTTGATTGTGGTCCTCAGAAGGGAGTAATCAACAAAATTTATAACCTATATCACCATGCATTAGGATCACCTTAGCTAATATAGCATAGTGGCTCTAGGATCCTTCACTGGGAAGGGTTTTCAACTTACAACTGATACCAATTCAAAGTTGAATTGGTGCTTTTTCATTTCAAGGTTAGCTTAAGAAGAAAACATAAACTTTGGATGAAAAAGGATTTGTTTTAAGCTAACGAAAAAAAAAGTAACGGAAATTACTTATGAAGGAAAGCATTCCTTGGAATTTTAGGTTCACAAGGGAGGCTCCTCATGCAAAAACAGAGCTCAGGTCACTTGAATTTTTTCCTCGCATTAGAGAATTAACATATAGTTAATTCTCTAACCGGTGTTGTACAGATGTTTCCCTTTAATGGATTTCAGCACTAATTCCCTCTCACTGATGCAACTTGCAATGGCTCATGCCTCTCACCTAGCATTTTCCATTCAAGGTGATCATTAACCTTGGACTTCCCTTCTCAAGCTCGCAAGCGATAACTACTGGATGTCTCCTTAGAGTCCAAAAGCGTACCAAGTGTTGGCAATTCTAGAAAATCCTACCTTCAAGTCACCTCCTAAATGCTCGCAAGAGATAAACTAGTGCATCTCCATGGACGGAGATCACTTGCCTTGCCAAGTGTTGGCTCAGGTGAATTGAAGGTGTTTTGAATTAACTAAAAACATAGAAATCATTAATGGGTCACACTTTCTCTTCATTAACGACTGAAACAACAAAACTACCAATTCTCGCATTTGGGGCCTTATCCAGCAATCTTAGCGCCAAGGAACTAAAAGCCTAGCCACTCATTCTCTGAGGAAACATCCTCAGAGCTTGTTTGGCTAGTAAGAAAAATTAAATATAATATACAATCAAAATGAGAAGGTAAGGCAGAGCAAAGGCTCTGTATTTTGCTTCCTTTCAAAACTATACAAAGGATGCCTCTGAGAACAAGCTCCGCGACATCTTACTGTAATGGAAATTACAAACATTATATAAGAGGCTATTTACACTTTGTTCTTGCTTAAAGACTAAGGAATCCTATGATAGGTGGATTACAAGGAGAGAATGTGGATTTAGACATCAAATATCTAAAGCAAAAAATCTAAAAATGTCAGTCACAAATATTGGGAAGCACTCAGGAGAATTTCGCAGCCGTGTAAGATGGCTGCAAAATTTGGAACGTGAAGGACACCATTTCGCAGCCAAAGGCTGATTTCACAGCCATCCTCTTGTGATTTCGCAGCCCACGAAATTGGCCTTTAGCTTGGTGTGATCGGATTCCAATGGCTCTAACTCCTTCATTTCAGCTCCAAATCACACACCGTTTGAAGCATTGCATTTATGACTTCTCGATCTTCAAAATGACATATAGTATGCATAAATTGAGCTCCAGGAATTGCTCCAAAAGTGGCTGACAGTGGCTGTTCTTTTGAATGCTTCATGGTAGATTTCTCTATTTGCTTCCCCTCCTTTCATTCATGATTTGCTTATGGCAAAGGACTCTAAAGCTTCAAAGCTTTGGTTCTTCATGTTAATGAGCATCCAATTGCTTTTCCATGGATTCCAAAGAACTCTCCTCAATCTCGGATTGCTTTGGCAATCAAATTACTAACAAAACACCAAAACTTACACAATTTTATTAGAAATGATTGCAAAGGTCCTTAATATGTTAATTGAGTTAAAATGTAATAACTACTACTCAAAAGTGTTTAAAAGAGTTAATTACAAGCTATCAAATAGCACTTTTTAAGTAGTAATCACATAGGTCCAGTAGAAGGCACTGTAGGGGCAAGTGCTCTGATGTCCGTAGGTATGTCAACCTGCTATGGCTCCTCTGGATGCTCTGGCTGTGGTATCTCTGGATGTTTTGGTCCAGCTGGGGCTCCTGGCTATGCATCATAAGCTATCATACTAGTCCATTTGTTGAGAGTGAATATCTCTCGGCAAATGCGTCTGCGCTCAAGCTGAGGCTAAGAAAGATACCCCAAGTACTCTAATATCTGACAGAGCAACCTCAGGAATAGTAGTGGAATGGCATCCGCTCTTAGTAGCTTCTTCTTATGGACATTCTCTTCAAAGTAAAGAAGAACAGTCATGATGAGATGATGAGGGCCAAAGAAAAATCCCTCTGATATCCGAAACAAGGCTTCTAGTAAAACTCCTCTCCTCTACACCATATGCTGAAGTGGATAGATGTTGTGGCATAGAAGTGCATCGAGAAAGAACATGCTAGGTGGGAGCTCCTTCCTCAAAAGATATGGGCTTGTGGATGTCCCCCTAGACAATATATGAACCATATCACTCTGAGAAGGATGAGCCCACACTCTATAATCCTCTAGACGTGCTTGCTCATTAGGAATGTGCAGGGCCTCTGCTATGTGTCTGGCTTCTAAGATACTATGACGTCCATCAATACTGAAGTGGATGACAGTAGGATCCCGGACGCGATGCATAGTCATAGACTGATAAAAGTCTAATGCTACTAGGGGATAGAAGAAATCCCTTTGAGTCATCAGGTGCTCCAAATGGTACCTCTAAAGTAAATGGAAGAAATCTCTGAGCTATGGCTGAAGCCTGAAGGTCTCTCTATCAAAACAAAGCTTAGAGTGGAATGGCCTAACCCGATAATCCAAATTGCCCTCTATGGGTGGCTGAGTAACCATAGGTCACCTAATAATCACCTCAGGAGTCATCCCAGAAGGAATTTGAGACTCTATAGTAGGTGGCTGAGGCTCTGATGGTTCTACTGGAGCTGATACTCTAGCTTTCTTCGTATGAGGGTGACTAGCTGACTTCTTGGGATGGAGGAGCTTGCCCCTAGTGTAGTGGGTGGTCTTCTGGTCTCATATCATCTTAGAGGAGGACTCGACGGCGCTCCATATACTGAAGGTGGGATGGCAGGTGGCTGTGAAGGCTGAGTCATGGAGTCTTGCACAAGTGAGACTCTCAGTACTCAGTTGCGGGCTGATGGAGATGGGGTCTTGGCTCTTCTTGTTTTGGCCATGCTGACGTGAAGAAGCTTGAGAAAGGGTGGCCGGAGGTGCGTGGGGGGCTTTGCTTCTGACGGAGGTCCTCTGGAATTCCCTTGGAGATGGTGCTTTGGGTTGGCTCAATTTTGTACTTGAGGGGGCTTTTCACATGTGAAATTACCGGTGCAAAATGAAATATAACAATTTAGAGGTTTATTTTGGGATTTAAGTAACGGTTGGGCTTTTCGCGGGAGGAGGCCCATTTCGTAGCAAAAGGGTGATTTCGCAGCCAATGGGTGATTTCGCAGGCTATTTTGCAGCTGTGAAATGGGGTTGTGGGGTTGTGAAATGGCACACATGTGCCTAGGGAGTGTTTCGCAGCTATGAAATTTTTCGCAGGGGGGTGCTAGGGTTGCGAAATTTGGCTTTAGAGGGTTTTGCAGCTCATTTCGCAATTGCGAAATGGGCATTTGGACTGCGAAATAGGCATTTGGGCTACGAAATGGCACACATGTGCCTAGGGAGTGTTTCGCAGGGGGTGGGCTTGGGTTGCGAAATGATTTCGTAGAGGGGGGCTTGTTTCGCAACAAGACCTCAATTTCGCAGCATGACCTCAATTTCGCAACATAGTCCTTTTGGTTGCGAAATGGTTTCGCAGGGAAAGCCCTTTTTCGTAGGAGAGCTCTTTTGGCTACAAAATTTTCGCAGGCCAATGAATTTCTTTGCTTTTGAGCTCTTTTGGTTCCTTGTAGCCTTTTTTCACTTCTTTTGAAATTCCTTCTAATTTTGATCATTCAAAAAGTCTAAGTCATATCAAAATAACATAAATTAAAACTAAGATTAAAATTAAAACAATTAATAAAGCTTTTAAATTAGCAAAATTAAACAAAAATGTGGACTTTGGCAAGACCAAGTCCATCTAACCCCTTTTTGGTTAGGATTTCTATGGCTCAAGGAGGTTGACTTCCTCCTTATCTTGATTGAATGGCTCCATGAATGGTTTGAGACGATGGCCATTGACTTTAAAGGTGTCTGTGCTGTTGGAATTTAGTAGTTCCACCACTCCATTGAGATGCACTTGGTGAATAATGAAAGGGCCTATCCACCTTGACTTCAGCTTCCTAGGAAAGATATGGAGCCTAGATTCATAGAGTAAGACTCTTTGTCCCTTCCAGAATTCTTTGTTCGAGATTAACTGATCATGCCACCTTTTCATCCTCTGTTTTGCAACTTTGGAATTGATGTAGGCATCATTTCTTAATTCCTCCATCTCATTAAGGTCTAAGCACCTCTTTGCCCCGGCTCTGATCAAGTCCATGTTTACCTTCTTAATTTCCCACCAAGCCTTATATTCAACTTCCACAGGGAGATGGCATGCTTTGCCATAGACTAGGCGAGAAGCAGACATGCCAAGAAGAGTCTTATAAGTTGTTCTATATGCCCATAGTGAATCATGGAGCTTAACAGACCAATCTCTTTTGCTCGTGTTCACCACCTTCATCAATATATTCTTGATTTCCCTGTTTGCTAACTCAACTTGCCTGGAAGTCTAAGGGTGATAAGGTGTAGCTACCTTATGCTTCACCCTATACTTGGCTAACAAGGTTTCAAAAGGCTTGTTGCAAAAATGAGTACCCCCATCACTGATTATGGCCTTTGGCACCCCAAATCTTGAGAAGATGTTATCTTTGAGAAACTTGAGAACCACTCTATGATCATTATGTTTACAGGGGATTGCCTCAACCCATTTAGAAACATAGTCTACCCCCACCAAAATGTAAGAGTTACCAAAAGACATTGGGAAAGGTCCCATGAAGTCAATGCCCCAAACATCAAAGAAATCAACTATTAGAATGGGGTTCATAGGCATTTGATTTCTTCGTGTCAGCTTCCTAAGCCTTTGGCATCTATCACATCTTCTACACATGGTGTGGGCATCTTTGAAGAGTGATGGCCAACTAAAACCTGATTGCAACACCTTCATGGTTGTTTTCTGAGAGGCAAAGTGACCTCCACATGCACTCTCATGGCAATGACTAAGGATTCCTTGTTGCTCTTCTTCAGGGACACACTTCCTTATTATTTGATTGGCACAATACTTGAAAACAAAAGGTTCTTCCCAATAATAGGCATGAATCTTTGCAAAGAAGTGCTTCCTATCTTGTGCTTTCCACTCACTTGGAACTTCACCAGTAAATAGATAGTTAGCAATATGAGCATACCAAGGAGTATTTTCTATCAACATAAGTGATTCCTCTGGAAAGTCATCATTAATAAGTAAAACATGGGAATTATGCGCTATAACCAACCTTGAAAGGTGGTCAACTACCACATTCTCCACTCCTTTCTTATCTTTGATTTGGAGATTGAACTCTTGTAGTAAGAGAATCCATCTAATCAACCTTGCTTTTGCATCTTGCTTTGTCAAGAAATACTTCAAGGCTGAATGGTCAGTGAAAACAATGATGAAAGACCCTACTAGATAAGCATGAAACTTGTCTAAGGCAAACACTATAGCTAACAATTCTTTCTCTGTGGTTGTGTAGTTCCTTTGAGCTTCGTTCAATGTCTTGCTTGCATAGTAGATCACATAGGGCTTTCCATCTTCTCTTTGGCCAAGAACAGCTCCTATAGCAAAGTCATTGGCATCACACATCACTTCAAAAGGTAGTTGCCAGTTAAGAGCCGTCACTATTGGAGCGATTGTCAAGAATTGCTTTAGTTGCTGAAAACTCCTTTGACATCTTTCGTCCCAGACAAATTTAGCAGCCTTAGCCAATAATTCACAAAGAGGTTTTGAAAGCTTAGAGAAATCTTTTATAAACCTCTTGTAGAACCCTACATGGCCAAGGAATTGCCTTACTCCCTTTACAGTTGTTTGGGATGGCAATTTGACAAGAAGTTCCACCTTTGCTTTATCAACTTCAATGCCTTTCTCGGAAATGATGTGGAGGACAATTCATTGCTGTACCATAAAATGGCATTTCTCCCAGTTGAGCACCAAGTCCTTTTCAATGCATTTGTTCAAAACCGCTTCCAAGTTGACTAAGCATTCTTCAAATGTACTTCCATATATGGTGATGTCATCCATGAAAACCTTCATAATTCGCTCCACCATATCACTGAAGATACTTAACATACATCGTTGGAATGTTGCGGGTGCATTACATAAACCAAAAGGCATTTTTCTATAGGCATATGTTCCAAATAAACATGTGAAAGTGGTCTTCTCCTGATCTTCAACATCAATTTCTATTTGAAAATACCCGGAGTAGCCATTTAAGAAACAATAGAAAGGATGGCCTGATACTCTCTCCAACACTTGATCAGTAAATGGCAATGGAAAATGATCCTTCCTTGTCACAACATTCAATTTTCTATAATCAATACACACCCGCCAACCTGAAGTGAGGTGTGTGACAACTTCTTCTTCCTTTTCATTTTGCACCAACATGATCCCTGACTTCTTTGGTACCACTTGAGTAGGACTCACCCATGGGCTATCTAATATGGGGTAGATAATACCTGCTTGAAGTAGCTTCAAGACCTCAGCTTGCACCACCTCTTGCATATGAGGATTCAATCTTCTTTGAGGTTGACGAATTGGTTTAGCTTCTTCTTCCATGTATATATGATGTGTACAGACCAAAGGTCTGATGCCTTTCAAGTTAGATATTTGCCATCCTATTCCTTTCTTACACCTCTTGAGAACTTCAAGTAAACACACCTCTTGAGGGGTAGTAATAGATGAAAATATAACAGCATGGCACTTTTGATTCTCTTCTAGGTATGTATATTTCAACTCCGTGAGCAGAGGCTTCAGATTGAGGTTTGGGATCTCCTCTTTAGCAGCTTCTTGTGCCTCCTCTTTATTGAACAAAGGTAGAATTCCTTCTCTCCTTCTCCAACCTTGTAGAGCAGCAAGCACATCTGAGGGTTCAAGCAACCCTTCTTCAAGATCCCCAAGACTTTCATTCAACTTGTCTTGCATTTTCTGGTTACAATGCTCCTCCACTAGACTGTCAATGATGCGCACCTCTTCTGGACCTTCTTCTTCTTCCGGAATGATTGGCTTTTTGGACATATAGAAGATATTGAGCTCCAATGTCATGTTGCCAAACGTGAGTTGCATGAGTCCATTCCTACAATTTATGATTGCATTTGATGTAGCTAGGAATGGCCTTCCAAGGATGATAGGAACATAATTAATTTCCTTGACAATTGGGTCCGTGTCAAGAACAACAAAGTCTACTGGATAGTAGAAATTATCAACTTGAACTAAGACATCTTTAATTATCCCCCTTGGAATTTTCACTAATCTATCTACTAGAGATAGAGTGGTTGATGTTGGCTTCAATTCACCATGTCCTAATTTCTTGTAGACAGAGTATGGTAGCAAATTCACACTTGCTCCCAAGTCTAACAAAGCTTTCTCCACTACAGTTTTTCCAATCATGACTGAGATGGTAGGACAAGCCGGATCTTTGTACTTCAAAGGAGACTTGCATTGTATGATAACACTTACTTGCTCAGTCAAGAAGGCTTTCTTATTCACATTCAACCCTCTTTTGATAGTACACAAGTCCTTTAGGAATTTTGCATAAGTTGGAACTTGTTTAATCATATCTAACAATGGGATGTTGACCTTCACTTGTCTCAATACTTCAAGAATTTCTGATGCATTTTTTATTCCCTTTTTCCCATGCAAAGCTTGAGGAAAAGGTGGAGGTGTGTGTTTCTTCATCACATCTCCCTTGATAAGCACCTTTTTCTGATTTGCATTCACTGTTGAATCATGGTCCTCTTTTCTTTCACTGCTATCTTTCTTCTTTCCTTTGATTTCCCCCCTCTTCTCTGTCTCTTCTTCTTCTTCTTCTTTCTCAACATGTGGCTTGGGTGTTGGCAGCTCAACCTTTTTACCACTCCTTAGAGTAATCAAGGCTTTGACATCTCTCACCTGTGAAGACTCTCCTTCATGAGTTTCCACTTCATGGATACCCTTGGGGTTTTGATGAGGTTGAGAAGGAAATCTCCCTTTCTCTTGCACTGTGTTAAGGTTAGTGAGCCTTGAGATTGAATATTGGAGATTATCTATCTTCTGAGATAAGTCATTTTGCATTCCATCCATCCTTTTATTCAATGTATTCTCTACACTGTCAATTCTTTGACTGAGTTGAGCATTGATGGATTTCTGATCTCCAACAAAATCCCCCACAACCTTGCTTAGATTCACTATTGCTTGCTCAAGATTTGAAGCTTGTTGAGATGCTTGAGTTGGCTGAGCATACTGAGGTGCTCTTGGCTTCCAAGAGAAATTTGGATGGTTCCTCCAATTTGAGTTGTAAGTATTACCATATGAAGCATTGTTGTTGGGCTTGAATTGTCCAATGACATTTGCTTGATCTCCAAACATTTTCCTAGCAGCTGGAATTGTAGGGCACTCCTGCACTAAGTGCTCATAAGATTGACAAATAGGACATGGGTTGACTTGCACTGGTGTCTCAGCAATAGCTTGCACTTCATGTATCTTTTTCAGTTCTAGCTCCTCCAATATTCTTGTCATAGCTACAACCTTTGCTTTCATATCAATATCTTCATTCAAGGTATACATCCCAGCTTTAGCGTTAAAGGCATTCGGTTAAGACATCGTCTTCCCCACTTCTCCTTTGTTCGGTTCATCCCATCCCCTTGAAACTTCAGCCACATAACTCAAGAAGTCCATGGCTTCCTCCGGATTCTTACTCATGAAATCTCCTCCACACATAGTCTCGAGAAGTTGCTTCATTGAGGAATATATTCCATCATAAAAATAACTCATCAATAGCCATGTATCAAAACCATGGTGAGGACAAGCATTGATGGCTTTCATGTATCTCTCCCAACACTCATAGAATTTCTCATTCTCTTTAGCTGAGAAGTTTGAAATTTGCCTTTTCAAGCCGTTTGTTCTATGAGTAGGGAAAAATTTCTTAAGGAATTCAGCTTGCAAATCAGTCCAAGTTCGAATACTCCTTGGCCTTAAAGAATTAAGCCAAATTTTGGTCTTATCATTAAAAAAAAAAGGGGAAATAGCTTTAGCCTCATCAAGTCAATTAAAGCTCCTTCCTCTTGGAATGTATTACAAACATCTTCAAATTCCTTGATATGTGCATAGGGATTCTCATTTTCCATCCCATGGAAAGTAGGTAGAAGTGAAACAATATGCGGTCTAATTACTAGCTGCTCTATAGGGGGCATTATACATGATGGTGCACTCATACGAGGTGGATGCATGCGGTCCCTCATTGATCTGAATACATTAGGATTGTCCTGGTGACCATGGTGACTATGCTGATCTTGAGGTGTAGCTTCCATGATGTTCAAGCTTAATTCCAACTCCTTTTCATGAGGTGTTTCAAGTTTCACAAACCTTCCTCCACTGTCTCGTATCCAATTTGGCATACACAACTAGTATAAACTGTAATAAAAACAAAGAAACAAAAGAAAACAAAACTACAAAAAGACTAAGATTAACTAAAACTAAATTAAAAGATATGCTAAAATATGAACAAGTAGAAGAAACAATTAAAAAGAGTTAATAAAATGAAATAAAAATTGCCAAACTTGTGATGAAGATCACAATTACTCTAAAAAGATAATATCGCTGTAAAGTTGGCACCTTCCCCGACAACGGCGCCATTTGATTTCGTGCCCAGCTAGTGTATATCCTGTTGATTGGTGTTCAATCAACTGGTGTACCTTGATTTTGGTCCTCAGACGGGAGTAATCAACAAAATTTATAACCTATATCACCATGTACTAGGATAGCCTCAGCTAGCATAGCATAGTGGCTCTAGGATCGTTCACTGGGAAGGGTTTCATCTTACAACTGATATTAATTCAAAGTTGAATTGGTTCTTTTTCATTTCAAGGTTAGCTTTGAAAGAAAACATAAACTTTGGTTTAAAAAGGATTGCTTTTAAGCAAACTTAAAATAGTAACTGAAATTACTTATAAAGAAAAGTGTTTCTTGGAGTTTTTAGATCACTGGAGTCAGGCTCCTAATACAAAAATAAAGTTCCGGTCACTTCAATCTTTTCCTCGCATTGGAAATTTAACATATAGTTATTTCCCGAACCGGTGTGGTACAGATGTTTCCCTTTGATGGGTTCAAACACTAAATCCCTCTCACTCATGCATCTTGCAATGGTTCATATCTCTCACCTAGTATTGGCCATTCAAGGTGATCCTTAACCTTATATTACCCATTAAAAGCTCGCAAGAGATAACTAATGGATGTTTCCTTAGAGTCCAAAAGCTTACCAAGTGTTGGCTATTCTAGAAAATCCTACCTTTGAACCACTTCCCAAAGGCTCGCAAGAGATAAACTAGTGTATCTCAATGGACGGAGATCACTTGCCTTACCAAGTGTTAGCCCAAGTGATTTAAAGGCTTTTTAAGTTAACTAAAAACATAGAAACCATTAACGGGTCACACTTTCTCTTCATTAAAAGCTGAAACAACAAAACTTCCAAATTTGGATTTGGTACCTTAACGAGCTTTCTTAACTCAAAGAGACAAAAATCCTAGCCACTCATTCTCTGAGGAAACATCCTCAGAGCTTGTTTGGCTAGTGAGAAAAATACAATCAAAATGAGTAGGTAAGGCAGAGCAAAGCTTTGTGTATTACTTCCTTCAAAACTATACAAAAAGTTGGTCTCCGAGAACAAGCTCCTGAGAGTTCTCTATAAAGAAAATTACAAGGTATATAGAAGAGGTTATTCACCCTTTGTTCTTACTTACTAGCTAAGGAATCCTATGATTGGTGGATTACAAGGAGAAAGTGAGGATTTAAACAACAAATATCTGAAGAAAAAAATCTAAAAGAGTCGGTCACAAATATCTGGAAGCACTCAGGTGGATTTCACAGGGCTGCGAAATTTCGCAAGCTGAAAGTCTCCATTTCGCACAAAAAGGCTGATTTCGTAGCTAGCACTTTGTGATTTCGTAGCTTGTGAAATTGCCTTTTAGCTTGGGGCAATTGGCTTCCAATGGCCATAACTTCTTCATTTCAGCTCTGATTTGTGCACTGGTTGAAGCATTGGACTCCTGACTTCCTGAGCTTCGAAACAAATATAGTATACTGAAAATGAACTCCAGAAAGTTATTGAAATGTGTCCAATAGTTGCTGCCCTCTTGAATTTCTTCTTGTTAGATTTCTCTCTTTGTTTCTCCTCCTTGCATTCATGATTTGCTTATGGAAAAGGACTATAAAGCTCCAAAGCTTGGATTCTTCATGTGGTTAAGCTTCCATTTGCTTTGCCAAGGATTATATAAAACTTTCCTCAATCTTGGATTGCTTTGGTGATAAAAAAAGCTATAAAAAACACCAAAACTTACATAATTTGATTAGAAACAATTACAAGGGTCCTTAACATGCCAATTGAGTTAAAAGGTAATAGCTACTACTCAAACATGTTTAAAAGAGTTATGTACAAGCTATAAAATAACACTTTTTAAGTAGTAATCAATGAACGATGCTTGGTCCTGAGGTGATGACCACAAATGTTATGAACAACTTAGGGATGTGGATGACATGAAGGACTCAAGGATGTGAGCTCAAGGCTCTAGAAGTTATGAACAACTCAGGCCTATGGATGACAGGAATGACTCCAGGTTATGAGCTTAGGGCTTTAGATTTTGTGAACAACTCAAGGCTATGGTTAATATGCACGCCATGAGCTCATGGTTTTGGATGCTATGAACCGCTTGTGGATGATATTAATGACTTTAAATCTTGTAAGCTCAAGCCTCTAGGTACTATGAATAGCTCATGGTCATGGATGATATGAACGATTCTCGGTCATGAGCCCAAGGCTCTAAATGTTATGAACAACTAAGGGTTGTGGATGACATGAACGACTGAAGGTTGTGAGCTTAGGGCTCTAGATGCTATGAACAACTCATGACTCTAGATGCTGTAAATAGCTCAAAGTTGTGGATGATATGAAGGACTATAGATCCCATTAGCTTAGGCCTTCAGATGATATGAATAGCTTAGGGCTGTGGGAAACGACTTCAAGTCGTGAGCTCTATGAACAACTTAAGGTAGTGGATGACATGAACAACTCAAGATCGTAAGCTCTGGGCTCTGGATGTTAAGAATAGCTCAGGGTTCTATATGACATGAACAACTCTTGGCCATGAGCTCAATGCTCTAGATGTTATGAATAGCTCAAGGCTATGGTTGACATGAATGACTTTTGGTCGTGAGTTAAGAGCCTTAGATGCTATGAATAGTTGAAAGATGTGATTAACATGAACGACTCTATGTTATTAGCTCAAGGCTCTAGATGCTATGAACAACTCAAAGTTATGGATGACATGAATGACTCGGGATCCCATGGACTCAAGCTTTTAGATGCTATGAACAACTTAAGGCTTCGAGTGATATGAACGATTCTTGGTCATGAGGAAAAGGCTCCAAATGTTATGAACAACTCAAGGTTGTGGATGATATGAACGATTCAAGGTCGTGAGCTTAGGGCTTTAAATTGTATGAAAAACTCTCAACTATGGATGACATGAATGTCTCAAGGTCGTGAGCTCAGGGCTCTAGATGTTAGCAACAACTCAACGCTATGAATGACCTAAATGACTCCGAGTTATGAGTTCAAGGCTATAAATGCTATGAACAGCTTAGGGATGTGGATGACATAACTGATGTCATGTTGTGAGCTCAAGGCTCTAGATGCTATGAACAAGTCAAAGTTGTGGATTATATGATACATTCGGGATCCCATGAGCTTAAGCCTTTAGCTGCTATGAATAGCTTAGGGTTGTGGAAACATGAATGACTCTAAGTCGTGAGCTCTATGAACAACTTAAGGCTGTGGATGACATTAACGACTTAAGATCATGAGCTTTGGGCTTTAGATGTTAAGAACAACTCAAGGTTTTAAATGACATGAACAACTCTAGGTCATAAGCTCAGCGCTCTAAATGTTATGAACTGCTCAGGGCTATGGTTGACATGAACAAATTTATGTCATGAGTTAAGGGCTCCAGATGCTATGAATAGTTCAGGGATATGGATGACATGAACATCTCTGTGTGGTGAGCTTAAGGCTCTAGATGATATGAACAACTCAAAGTTATGAATGATATGAATGTCTTGGGATCCCGTGAGCTGAAGCATTTAAATGTTATGAACAGTTGAGGACTTTAGGTGATATGAATGATTCTTGATTGTGAAGAAAAGGCCCCAAATGTTATGAACAACTCAGGGTTCTGGATGACATAAATGACTCAAGCTCATGAGCTTAGGGCTCTAAATGCTATGAAAAGCTCTCGACTATTGATGACTTGAACGTCTCAAGGTCATGAGCTTAGGGCTCTAGATGTCAAAAACAACTCAAGGTTGTGGCTCACCTAAATGACTCTAAGTTATGAGTTTGAAGCTCTTCATGTTATGAACAGTTTAGGGATATTGATGACATAAATGACCTCGTGTTGTGAGCTTAGGGCTCTAGATGCTATGAACAAGTCAAAGTTGTGAATGATATGGATGATTTGAGGTCTCGTGAACTCTAGCCTCTAAATGTTATGAATAGCTCAAGGCCGTGGAAACATGAACGACTCCAAGTCATAAGCTCTATGAACAACTTAAGGCTGTGGCTGACATGAATGACTCAAGATCGTGAGCTCCGGCTTTAGATGTTAAGAACTGCTTAAGGCTTTGGATGACATGAACAACTCTGGGTCGTGAGCTCAATGATCTAGATGCTATGAACAACTTAGGGCTATGGTTGACATAAACAACTCTGGGTCATGAGTTAAGGGCTACAAAAGCTATGAATAGTTCAAGGATGTATATGACATGAACTCAAAGTTATGGATGATATGAATGACTTGGGATCCTGTGAGCTTAGGCCTTTAGATGCTACGAACAAGTTTGGTATTCGGGTGATATGAATGATTCTTGGTCATGAGAAGAAAGCTCCAAATGTTATGAACAACTCAGGGTTGTGGATGACATGAAGGACTCAAGGTCATGAGCTTAAGGCTGTAGATGCTATGAACAACTCTCGACTATGGATGACATGAACGTCTAAAGGTTGTGAGCTCAGGGCTTTAGATGTTAGGAACATCTTAAGGCTATGGATGATCTTAATGACTCTGAGTCATGAGTTCAAGGCTCTAGATGCCATGAACAGTTTGGAGATATGGATGACATAAATTACGTCGTGTTGTGAGCTCCGGGCTCTAGATGCTATGAACAAGTCAAAGTTGTGGATGATATGAATGATTCGGGATCCCGTGAGCTCAAGCATCTAGATGCTATGAATAGGTTAGGGTTGTTCAAACATGAACGACTCCAAGTCATTAGCTCTATGAACATCTTAAGGTTGTGGGTGACATAGACGACCCAAGATCGTGAGTTCTAGGCTCTGGATGTTAAGAATAGCTCAGAGTTCTTGATGAGATGAACAACTCTGGGTTGTGAGCTCAACGCTCTAGATGTTATGAACTGCTCAGGACTATTATAGACATGAACGACTCTGGGTCATGAGTTAAGGGTTACAAATGCTATGAATAGTTCAGGGATATGGATGACATCAACCTTGAGAGAATCTTGAGCTTGTGCGTAAGTTAGTAGTGGCTTTGTTCTATGGGTTATATCGTAAGTTGATCATATATTCTCTATGATTGGGTCACTATTAATGGAAGTCAGTAACAATAGGTATTTTCAATAAAGGCACCATGGTATCTCTTGGGATTGAGATAGAGTGTCCCATTAAGTGATCCTAAGGAGGTGTATTCAAGGAAACTATGGCCATAGTAGTTCCTGAAGTGAAACTTGACATAAGCTCTTTAAGAGCTAAGATATGTCAATTGAACACATAATAAGAGGATTTCTAACTCAAGGATGGTAGAGGTAGTCTTGAAAGACTGATAGCTTTCACCTTGTTAGACTACGGACACTAGTTCATGGGGATACTGAACACAATATATACCAGGTCACGAAGCCGAGCACTTGGTGTCTCGTTGTTAGTTACATATGATACTAGAGTTCAGTTGATTATCTGTAGTGGGATGTTGAATCAACTTTAGAATTGGATTCTAAGGGAGCCAGTATTCCTATAGGTCCCAGTGGTCCTCGCTCTGAACTCATATACCTTGTTGGCATGGGTTATGAGGGTCCAATTGGCTCTAAGTTCACTTTTGTGCATAAGGGCATTTTGGTCATTACATAATGTTGCATAGGGGTAAATGAACAAGGTCTTTAGATTAGATTAAGGAATTAATTAGTAGGCCTTATTAGGTTAATTACTCAATTATAACCCATTTTTGGGTTAGATTAAGTGACCCAATCCCATGTGGGCTCAAGTCACTTAAGCTCATTTACGAACCCTATAAATACCCTATAAGGGTTAGGGTTTCCATAACTTTTGTCTTCCACCATCCAAAGAGGTAGGGAGTCATAGCCTCCACCCTCTTCTTCTCTCCATCGAAAGTGTGCCAAGATCAAGGTTCTTAGTCGTAAGCCTATGGCTCTAATTACTATAAATAGCTCAAAGCTATGGATGGCATGAACTAATCTAGGTCATGAGCTCAAGTGATGCGACTCTTGGTAGCTTAGCTTTAAAGGCGTATCAAAAAATTTATACCTTAAATACTATTACTAAAGTAGCTAAGCTACTATAGCATAGTGGTTCTAGGATCGTTCCCTGGGAAGGGTTTTCGCAAACACAAGTGATATTCAAATTAGGAAAATAGGTGATTTTCTTATGGATGTTAGCTTTAAAAGAAGATGAAAATGTTTTAGAGAGATTTAAACTAATTTAAGCTAACATTAAAGACTAAAATGAAAGGATGTAAAAACAAGTTTCTCAAAGATAGGATAGCTATGCTCTGGCTCTTATGCAAATTGGAAATCTCAGGATAGGCTCCTCGTGTTGGGGTTGCAACTATGGTGATGCTTGCTTCCCGAACCGGTATGGATTTAGCAAATCAAGTTTTAATCCTTTAAAATGGCAAAACCGATGGTAGTGAATTTCATCAATGGTTATTCACCTTAGACTTCCTTTGAATGGCTCGTAAGAGATAACTAATGGTCTAAAGCCAAAAGCTTACCAAATATTGGCAACTCAAAGTCATTCCAGGTGATAAACTCACCTTTCAATGGCCATTGAAATTGGTTCTAACGGATTAATGCAAAACTTGGAATTGAAAACCTCACTTTCCAATAGCTCGTAGGAGATAACTAATGGATAGAAATCCAAAAGCTTATCAAGTATTGGCCGTTGGAAGTTGTCCAAAGGAAATAAAAACCAAACTTTACATTAATGAACCATTAATGAAAAATGACTACCTTACCTTCCAGGTGCGAGAAATTTCCATGGGATTGCATCCAAGCCATCACATAACATCCATACTTTGAGAAACTTAAAGGTTTTAGCCAATCATCCTTTGAGGAAAAGTCCTCAGAGGCTGTTTGGCTACTAAGAAAATAGAAATGGGGAAGAACAGGAGAAGAGAGAAAAAAGAGCTTTATATATTACTAAGTTAATGTACAGAGGATCGATCTCCCAATCTTTTCTCTTCTGGAGGTGTTGTGCACCTCTATATATAGCAAAATTACAAGATAAAGCCTTATGACGGCTGAATACAAGGTTACAAAAGGAATTTACATGAGAAAATATCAAGCTAAAAATATCTAGGAAGTCGGTGGTGCGTGCGTGGAGGAACAGAGGAAATTTGGCATTTTCGCAAGGTGAATTTCTCCTTGTGAAATGGCAAAATTTCGCACCATGAGGAAAATCCCCTTGTGAAATTTCGCAAGGAGAAATTCACCTTGCGAAATTTTCGCAAGGTTTGATGCAGTTGTCTTCCGAAGGCCATATCTTCCTCATTTCAGCTCCAAATTGTACACGGTTTGAAACGTTGGATTTTTGACTTCCTGAGCTTTGAAATGGTATATAGTATGTAGAAAATTGACTTCGGGAAGTGCCTCAAAAGTGTGAAAGAAGACTGCAGCTGCTGTCCTCTGTTTTCCTCTTCTCCATTGTTCTTGTTTGTGCTCATGTTTCCACTTGAAATTCAAGCCTGTAAACTTCCAAAATCCTTGCTTTAACTTGTCCAAGTAGCTCCTCCATCATTTGGCATGCTTGAATTGATTCATAATCTGATAAAAACATGTAAACTTGCCACAAAATGGTTAAAACCAATTACTAAGGACCTTAATGAATTAATTGGGTTAAATGAATATGATTACTACACAAAGGTGCTTAAAACCATTATAATTAGGTCTAAAAAATAGCACTTTTTGGTAGTAATCATCAAGGCTCAAGATGTTATGAAAAACTTAGAGTGATGTATGACATGAACATCTATGGGTCATGGGCTTAGGGTTCTAGATGCTATAAACAGTTCAGGGCTGTTGATGACATGAATGACTCAAGGTTATCTGCTCAAGGCTTTAAATGTTATACACAAATCAAGGTTATGGTTGACATCAACGACTTCAGGTCATGAGCTCAAGGCTTTAGATGCTATGAACAACTCAAGGTTGTGGATTACATGAATGATTTTGAGTTGTGAGCTTAGCGCACTAGATGCTATGAACAACTCAAGGTTGTGGATGACATGAACTACTTCAGGTTGGGATTTTAGGGCCCTAGATGCTATGAATAGCTCAGGGCCATCGATGACATGAATAACTCTGAGTGGTTTGCTCTAGGCTCTAGATGCTATAATAGCTCAGGGTTGTGGTGGACATGAATGACTTTGGGTGATGAGCTTAAGGCTTCAGATGTTACAAAAAGTAAGGGTTAGAGATGACATGAAAGACTCCAAGTCGTGATCTCAAGGCTCTAAATTTTATGAAAATCTTAGGGCTATAGATGACATGAAAGATTTCGAGTCGTGGGCTTAGGGTTCTAAATATTATGAACAACTTAAGGTTTTTGATGACATGAATGACTCCGGGTCATTCATGCTTAGGGCTCTAAGTGCTATGAACAACTCAAAGCTATGGATGATATGTGCCACTCCGAGTGATGAGCTCAAGGCTATGGATGCTTTGAACAACTAAGCATTGTGAATGTTATGAATGACTTGATATCCCGTGAGCTAAGGCCTTTAGATGCTATGAGCAGCTTAGGGTTGTAGATGATATGAATGATTTTGCGTCATGAGCTAAGGGTGGTAGATGGCATGAATAACTCTAAGTTGTGAGCTCATGACTCAATATACTATGAATAGCTCAAGGTTGTGGTTGACATGAGCGACTTCGGGTCGTGAGCTCAAGTCTTCGGATGCAATGAGCAGTTCAGAGTTGTAGATGATATGAACTACTTGGGATCCCATGAGCTAAGGCCATAAGATACTATGAACAACTTAGAGCTATGGGTATTATGAACTATCCTTGGTTGTGAGCTTATGGCTCTAGTTTCTATGAATAGCTCAGGGTTATGGATAACATAATGATTTCGGGTCGTGAGCTCACAACTCTAGATGCTATGAATAGCCTAAGGCTTATGATGACATAAACAACTTTGGGTTGTGGGCTTAGGGGTCTAAATGCTATGAATAGCTCAGGGTTGTTGATGACATGAACAATTCTGAGTCGTGTGCTTAAGGCTCTAGATGCTATGAACAACTCAATCCTATGGATGATATATACCACTCTAGGTTGTGAGCTCAAGGGTATGGATGCTTTGAATAACTCAACATTATGGATGATATGAATGACTAAGGATCCCATGAGCAGCTCAAGGCTATGGATGATATGAATGACTTTATGTCATGAGCTAAGGGTTGTGGATAACATGAACGACTCTAGGTCATGAGGTCACAACTCAAGATACTATGAACACCTCAAGGTTATGGTTGACATGAATTAATTTGGGCCATGAGCTTAAGGCTCTAAATGCTATGAGCAGCTTTGAGTTGTGGATGATATGAATGACTCAAGATCCTGTCAGCTCAAGGCTTAAGATACTATAAATAGCTCCAGGCTATGGATGACATGAGTAACTCTGGGTTGTGAGCTCAGGGCTCTAAATGCAATGAACGGCTATGGGTTATGGTTGACATGAATGACTCTGGGTCGAGAGCTCAAGGTTCTAAATGCTATGAGTAGCTCAAGGCTGTGGATAACTTGAGTTACTCTTGGTCATGAGCTCAAGCTTTAGACACTATGAACAACTCTATGTCGTGGTTGACATGAATGACTTAGGGTCATGATCACATGGCTCTAGATGTTATGAATAGCTTAGGGTTGTAGATTACATGAGTTACTATGGGTCTTCAGCTCAGGGATCTAGATGCAATGAATAACCCTGGGCTGTGGTGGACAAGAATGACTTCAGGTCGTGAGCTTGGGGCCTTAGATACTATGTAAACTCAAGGTTATTGATGATACTAAAGACTCCGGGTCCTAAGCTAACGGTTCTAGATGCTATGAATATCTCAGGGTTGTTGATGACATGAATGACTTCGATTCGTGAGCTCGATGACCTAGATACTATGAATAGCTCAAGGTTATGGTTTACATGAACAACTTCGGGTCATGAACTCAGGGCTTTAGATGCTATGAATAGCTCAGGGCCATGGATGACATGAGCTACTCTAGGTCGTGACTTAAGGCTCTAAGTGCTATGAACAACTTTGAGGTATGGTTGACATGAACAACTTTGGGTCATGAGGTTAGGGCTCTAGATACTATGCACAACTCAGAGTTATGGTTTACATAAATGACTTCGGGTCATGAGCTGAGAGCCTTAGATGCTATGAAATGTTAAGTGTTGTCGATGCCACGAAAGACTTCGGGTCATGAGCTTTGGGGTTTAGAGGCTATGACCAGCTCAAGGTTGTGGATTACATGTACTACTCAAGGTCGTGAGCTAAAGGCTATAAATATTATGAACATCTCAAGGATGTAGTTGACATGAACGACTCTGGGTCATTAGCTCAAGGCTTTAGATACTATGAATAGCTCAAGGCGATCAAAGATATGAGCTTCTATAGGTCATGAGCTCAAGGCTCTATATGCTATGAACAGCTCAGTGTTGTTGATCACATAAACCACTCTGGCTTGTGAGGACAAGGCTCTAGATGCTATGAACAACTTTAGGCTATGGTTTACATGAATGTGGACCCTTCCCCGATCCACCGATCGACGTGACTCACAATTAAAAATATGTGGAGAAAAAATGTGGTTTTCGAGTTTTGGAAAATCCATCCCCGATGAGGAACAGTTTTGTTTGGAGTCGTCACTTTTTTTTTTTTAAATGGGGAAAATTAAGAACTAAAACCCCTTAATGACTCCAGTTAAGAAAAAGCAGTCCGTGAAACTCGATTTCTTGGTCTGGGGATCAAGTTACCTATTAGAAAGGTACCTCATGTGATGTAGCACCCCTTTAGGCCCGGGGTTCGGTCTCTACTAGTGAATTGGGTACATTGGAGCATATGGGTCAAAGATCAGTCAATCCCCCCTAGGCTACATGGATGACAAGACTCATACAATCCAAGCTAGTATTTAGCATGCATAAGAAATCAATAATTAGAACAATGATGCGTACCTGAGGTCCCTAGCCATGCGATGAAAAAAAGGGTGAGTCAATAAGAACAAGTACACAACATATGCAACCACCAAATCTACTAACATTTAGTCGTATTTCTACTCGAATTAAGAGAATTTTCATCCATAACCTTATATATGTAACTTCTAATCTCCACCAAACAACCACCAAAATGAAGCCATGAAACTTCATTACGTGGCTAAAATTTAGCTATTCCAATTTCGTTGACTTTCAACTGGGAATTAACATTTTTTCCACTTGAATTTCATCCATCTACAACCACAAATTCCGTAATTCTCCAAAAAAAAAAAAAAAAAAATCAGCTTCCAAAGATCAATTATAGGCCACCGAATTCATGAAAGTCACATGCATTTTCTTTCACATGGGCCGGTGCTAGTGGTAGTGGGGAATGAGGTCTGCATTGATAGGAGCTGAGGATCGAAGCTAGATGATGTTCTGGGGGTGATGGGTGGGCATTGTGAGTGGGATTAGTTGGCAGTGGCTATGTGTGTGTGTTCATAGTGGCAGCTTGGTGAGTTTTATGGGATTTGTGAGTGCATGAGAGGGGGGTATGGGTGCATGGTGAGTTGTGTGGATGTGTGAGTGAGTTGTGATGAGGTATGGCTGCATGGTGAGTTGTGTGGGGTTTGTGAATGGTCGTGGCTACATGGTGGAGGTGAAGTTGTGTGGGTGAGCTGTGAGATGGTGAGGTGTGGGTGAGCATGTGGTTGTATGGCGGTGTGTGGAGGCAAGGTGGGGTGCGGCTGCATGTTGGTGAGGTGTGGGTGAGTATGTGGTTGGGGGTGGCTTCTGAGGTGTGAGGGAGGCGTTGAGCTGTATATGGGCAGTATGGGAGCTATGGGATGGCCGTGAGGGGGTGAGGGGTGCATGGGTGGCTGTGTGGTACACCAAGAGCTTTACTTAAGTGTTCTCTAACTTCATAAGCATTCTTTGGATCTCTCAATAGATCCGCATTCTGCCCAAGAGAAGCTCTGAGAGCCAATTGATCAAATGTCAAGCATTCACCACCAGTCTTCTCAATCTAAACAATAGGTTGTTGTAAACCTACTCTCATATCTACCCGTACCATGTGCATGAAGTCTAGCATAAAGCAATTACTATTGAGTTTAACCTTGGTATATGACTTCCTTACTTGAAAATCTTTTCTCACGAAGGTAACAATATTTTGAGGGAAATCATTCTCGCCACCATTTACATAAAATATTATGCGTTGTGGTAGCTCAGTTTTCATAAAATTTGAATAACCTTTAAGCAAAGATTTTTCACAATTAAACTCATTATTCATTCTATACCCATCTAATTTTTTCTGCTTGCAAAGCTTATTTTTCTTTGAGTTCAAAGCAGATAAGTATGTTGCATACTAAGCCACTCGCTTCCTCTTCCAGTCAACCATAATTCTACTTTTACTATCCAATACCTTTTCAAGTTATGTTTCCATTTCTACAATGTATGCAAGCAATTCCTATCCACGAATTTAACCTTAATAGTTCAGATATAAAGTAATATATAATCCTACAATTGGATACCTTTTCTCAGACAAAGCACACCACTGAGGATAACTGAAAACCCCTAATGATGCAGTCAACTGCCATTCTGTACACAAATCACCGAGCTTTTTATAAGTGAGATGACCCAAAATGAATTTAAGATATGGACCATAATATAACCTCCCTTGTAATGCATAGTAAAACTAAAGCAAATTCATATTATTTCTAAACCAAAACCAGAGAAACAAAGATGGATTAATAACCCTAATCCAAGAATGGCTCAAGAATCCAATAAAAACAAACATATGGCTTGATATCAGACCTTAGTAGTGTAACCAATAGAAAATAGCAAATATAAAGGAAAGATCACATGATAATCAAGACGAACAAAGAAATCAGAATAGACATACCTGAGAGTGCTCCTTTCCAGCAAGGTCTATTGGGCTTCTAGTAGGCTCTTCATTTCCTCTATATGCCTGAGAACCAGCCAACTTTCCTCTTCTTTTCTCAAACCAGTTTCCTGCCACTCCTTACTCTATTTTTTTTCTTTTTTTCTCTATTTTCTCCCCTGCCAATCTCAATCCACCCCCCCACTTTCAGTCATCACCCCGGTAGAACCTCCTACCCAAAATTTCAAAAACCTTCTTTCACATTCTCTCTGAAATGCCTTTTATACTAGCTTCCCCTCTCAGAATCTACACCACCTCATTTTTCTTCCCTTTAAGCCTTGGAATTCCCCATCATCAGCCTCGAAACTCCAAATTATTCAACTCTTCCTTTTATCGCGAGGTAGGCAACTGCCTCTCATAAATCTACCATTGCTTACCCACCAAGAATCTACATGGATTTGGGGTGGGTTGCAATCAACCAGTAAACCAGTAGAGCCGATTGAGAAAATTTCTCAAATTTTAACAAAATGTTCCTTGAAGAGTAAGGAATCAAAAAAAAAAAAATGATGTGCAATTCTAAGCTTGGATGAAGGAGAAATGACTAAAACAAGCCAGAGTGCTCCAATTTGGATGGGCTTTAGTGACCTGCCCCAATGAACCCGTTGAGTTGGTTATAAACCAGTCGAGCTAGTTGAGACAAATTCTCAGATTCTAACAGAATATTCTTTGAAGAGTAAGGAATCCAAAAAAAAAAGGTACACAATTTTGAGCTAGGATGAGGGAGAAATGACTAAAAACAAGCCAGAGTGCTCTAATTTGGATGGGCTTCAGATAGCTACCCCGATGAACCGACTGAGCTGTTTGCGAAAAATTCTTAAATTATGAAAGAATATTCCTTGAAGAGTAAGGAATCCAACAAAAAAAATGGTGCTCAATTCTAAGCTCGGATGAAGTAGAAATGAATAAAACAAGGTAGAGTTCTCCAAATTAAGATGAGCTTCAATTAACTCCAACTGAATTGAAGTTTTTGTGAAGACCTTAACCTCTATCCTGTAACATGATATGAAACAAGGAATTGGCCATGATGACATTTCATAATGGACCAAATGCTCGCACTAAATCGAACCATAGGTGAACTCACATGACATCTGAAAACTGATTAAGCCCAACAAGGTCTCCATGGTTGTGACACCCCCAAGATGCATGCAAGTGTCAAGGAACAAAATTAAGGGTCTACAATGAATGACCTTGGGTCATGAGCTCAAGGCTTTAGATGCTAAGAACAACTTAGGGTTGTGGATAATATGGGCTACTGTAGGTCGTGAACTCATGGCTCTGAATCATGCGAACAACATTGGGCTATGGTTGAAATGAATGGCTATGGGTCATGAGTTCAGGGCTTAAGATGTTATTAATAGCTTAGGGTTGTGGCTGACATGAATGACTTTAGGTATTGAGCTTAGGGATCTAGATGTTGTGAGTGACTCAAGGTTGTGGATGGCATGAAAATCTCCAGGTCGTGAGCTCAAGCCTCTTGATGATATGAACAACTCAAGGTTGTGGATGACATGAACGAATCCAAGTCATGAGCTCAAGGCTCTAGACGCTATGAATTGCTCTAGGCTATGAATGACTTGAAAGACTCCAGGTCTTGAGCTCAAGGCTTTGGACGCTATGAATAATTAAGGGCTATCAAAGACATGAGGCACTCTATGTCATGAGCTCAGGGCTCTAGATGCAATCAACAACCCTAAGCTATGGTTCACATGAATGACTCTAGTTTGTCAGCTTAGGGCTCTAGATACTAGGTACAACTCAAGACTATCAATGACATGAAAGACTCTGGGTCATGAACTTAGCGCTCTAGATGCTATGGATAACTTAGGGTTGTGGACAACATGAGCGACTCGGGATCGTGAGCTTAAGGTTCTATATACTATGAATAGCTCAGGGCTATCGTTGACATGAATGACTTTGGGTTGGCATCTCAAGGCTTTAGATCCTATGAACAACTCAGGGCTATGGATGACATGTGCTACTCTGGGTCGTTAGCTCAAGGCTCTAGATACCATGCATAGCTTAAGGCTATGGTTGACATGAACGACTCTAGGTCATGAGCTTAAAACCTAAGATGCTATGAAAAGCTCATGGCTATTAAGGACTTGAGCAACATTGGGTCGTAAGCTCGGGGCTCTAGATGCTATGAATAACTCTTGGCTATGGTTGACTTGAATGACTTCGTATCATGAGCTTAGGACTCTAGATGCTATGAATAGCTCAGGGCTATTGATAACACGAAAGAATCCAAGTCATAAGCTTAAGGCTCTAAATGATATGAACAACTTAAGGTTGTGAATATGAAGAACGTCTCAAGGTTGTGGTTGACATGAACGACTTCGGGTTGTGATCTCAGGGCTTTAGATGCTATGAACAATTCAAAGTAGTCAAAGACATAAGCTACTCTAGGTCGAGAGCTCAGGGCTTTAGATGTTATGAACAGGTTTGGGCAAAGGTTGACATAAACAACTCCAGGTCGTGTGCTTAGGACTCTTGATGCTATGAACAACTCAAGGTTGTCCATGACATGAAATAATTTGGGTCATGAGCTCAAGGCTCAAGATGGTATGAAAAGCTCAGGGCTATGGAAGACATCAGCTACTCTGAGTCGTGAGCTCAAGGCTTTAGATGTTGATTACTACTCAAAAAGTGCTCTTTTATAGCTTGTTATAAACTCTTTTAAACACTTTTGAGTAGTATTTATTACCTTTTAACTCAATTGGCACGTTAAGGACCCTTGCAAGGGTTACTGATCAGTTTTTGGCAAGTTTTGGTGTTTTTGATAGCTTTTTTATAATTAAAACGAGCCAAGAATGAGGGAGAACTTTGTGTAGTCCATGGTAAAGCAAGTTGAAGCTCAATTACATGAAGAATCCAAGTTTTGGAGAGCTTCATAGCCTTTGCCAAATCAATCAAGTATGCAAGGAAGATAATTAGAGAAGGAATCTAACATCCAACAATTTCGCATGGCTATGCAAAATTTTGGCAAGCTTGCGAAATGCCCAAGAGTAAAAGCTATAGGACAAAGAGCAAGGTTATGAAGAATGAATTTCACAACCCTTTGTGAATTTTTTGCAAGCCTTGCGAAACCAAAGTTGTGGAAAATCAATTTTGCAACCCTTTGCAAAATTTTCGCAAGCATTGCAAAATCTTCCTATGTAATCTTTAGATATTTTTGCACCGACTTTGTTAGATTTTTATCTCAAGATATTTTGTGTAATTACCTATTCTCTCCTTGTAATCAACTAAAGATATTTTTAGATATTTAGGATATCTAATTGAGGGGTTAAAAATATCTCTCTATATATGTCTTAAGATACCTCTTTTTGTAATATCTCGGAATCTCAAAAGAAATTCCTTAGAACACTTGTAAATTATCTTAGTAAGAAATACATAGAGCGTTGCTCTACCTTACCTATTCATTTTTTTTTTTTCATTTTTTTCTAGCCAAACAATCTCTGAGGATATTTTTCCAAAGGATGAGTGGCTAGGTTTTTTGTTTCTTGGACTAAAGGAAGCTAGGTAAAGGATCTGGATACAAAAGTTGGAGTTTCCCTTGTTTTAAATGAGGAAAAGTTGTTACCCTATTAATGGTTTTTACTTTTTAGTAACTTAAAATCCCTTAAAATCACCTGAGCCAACACTTGGTAAGCTTTTCAGACTTCCTAGATGAGATCCATTAGTTATCTCTTGCGAGCCTCTAGGAGGTGGTTTAAAGGTAGGATTACCTAGAATAGCCAATACTTGGTAAGTGTGGACCAACACGACTCGACTCGCTATTTTAAAAAGTAAAAGGGAAAGCTGATTTTCGAGTTTTGAAAATTTTGTCCCAATAAGGAATGGTTTTTTTTAGAGTCGCCACTTACTTTTTATTTTAACTTTTAAATGGGGAAAACTTAAGTAAGAACAAAAACCTCAACATGACTCCAGTCAGGAAAAAAGGGTCTACGAAAACTAGATTCTGGGTCTAGGGATCAGGTTACCTATCGGGAAGGTACCTCATGCGAGGTAGCACCCCTCTAGGCCCGAAACTTGGTCTTTACTGATGAACTGGGTATATGGGAGCATATGGGTCAAAGATCAAACAAACCTTGGGCTAAACAAATGAGATGAATCACATAGACCCGCCTAGTATTTAGCATGCACATACACTCAACAAGTCAAAATCAGAGTGCATACCTGAGATCCCCAGCCAAGCCCTACATAAGAGGTTAGTCAATAAGCTCAAATGCACAACAAATATACATAGCAATCATGCACCAAGCATTCATGTGAATTTCATTATCCAAAGCCGAAGTGCATACCTGTGGTCCCCAGCCATGCGCTACAAGGAAAAGGTGAGGCAAGTAATACAAGCATACAACATACACTCTTGATCAAACATCAAATCTCATACCCATAAGGAAGGAAAGCAAGTTGAAATGAAATAAATGGTTTGCTTTCTTTTGTATACATTGCTCTAAATTCCATAAAACCAAACCATGCTTGCTTGATCCACATTCTTCCCATCCATGAATTGGGCTCACATGAAATCTAAAAAAACCAAACTCTGACTCTAAAGGCGGACCACAAGAGCCTTGGAGCCTAAGGGCTCAAGCCATAACAAAAATAGGGGTCAAAACATGCTAAAACAAGGCTGGTCATGTAGGGGCTGTTGAACCGGTTGATAAAAATTCTGAAATTTTAACAGCAGATTCCTCAAAGAATAATGAATTCAAAAAAAGAAGCGGCACTCAATTCTGAGCCCAGATGAGGGAGAACCAACCAAAACAAGACAACGTGTTTATAAAACGGGGCTGGTCATGCAGGACCAGTGGAACTGGTTCAACTGGTTGAGGAAAATTTTGAAATTGTAACAGCAGATTCCTCAAAGAATGAGGAATCCAACAAAAGAAACAACGCTCAATTCTGAGCCCGGATGAGGGAGAACCGGCCAAAACAAGGCAATGTTTATAAAATGGGGCTGGTCATGCAAGACCGGTTGAACTGGTTCCCAACTAGTTCAAATGGTTGAGGAAAATTATGGAATTGTAACAAAATATTTCCCAAAGAATAAGGAATCCAAAAAAAGAAACAACGCTCAATTCCAAGCCTGGATGAGGGAGAACCGGCCAAAACAAGGCAACATGTTTATAAAATGGGGCTGGTCATGCAAGACCGGTTGAACCGGTTCCCAGCTAGTTCAAATGGTTGAGGAAAATTATGAAATTGTAACAAAAGATTTCCCAAAGAATAAGGAATCCAAAAAAAGGAACAACGCTCAATTTCGAGCCCGGATGAGGGAGAACCGGCCAAAACAATGTAACGTGTTTATAAAATGGGAGAATGATTCAAAATAGATTTTTAACATGAACAAAATCAAACAGGATCAATAGCATCAACTGAATGAAGATCATGGAAAACACACAAAGAACCAATTTCAACATAACAATTTGTGGCCCTTTTCATCCACACCAATCAATAAAGTATTAAGCATCCTAGAACGACCAGAAAGAGGAATCGAATACAAGCAAGAATTCTGTGAGTAACCAGAAACGTACCTGAAGAACCAGCCTTTTAGAGGTGCTCCTTAGCTTCAAGTGAGATTTATTCTTCTTCTACAAAATCCAATCAAGACTGGTGATCATGATTTCCTTTCCTCCTTTCCAAAGCAAACAAAAATTTCTCTTTTTTTTTTTTTTTTTCTCAAGTTCTTTTTCTCATTTCCTTCCTCGTTATCCCTGTTTTTCTTTCAAAAACCTTCCCCAATTTTTCCCTCAGACCTCTCTTTTTTCCTTCCTCTTTTCCTCCAGGTCACCAAAACCCTCAGAGACTCTTAGGAATTTTCCCCCCATGTTTTTCTTAGTTCCCCTTCTGCAGTCTCTCTTCTTAGGATCCTTTTTTCTTTCCAAACCCCTCTTCCTTTTTCTTTCTTCTCCAAAAACCTCTCAGACTTCCTTTTTCAGCCTCTGCACCACACCATTTTTCTCTCCCTCTTGCTTTGTAAATCTAACCCTTCAGCTTTGGAACCCCCCAACAAATTTAGTTCTCATTTTCCCAAGGTGGGCAGTTGCCCCTCATAACTTCAACATGCCTTACTCACCAAGAATCCACATGGGTTCAACATGGGTTACAATCTCTCCACAAAATAGCCCAAATTAGACCTAAAACCATTTCCTAAACCTATCCGGAGCACCCGGGCTCAAACAAGCCAGAAATAGGTCATCAAAAGAACCAAAAATAGTGTCGTTTAGTAGCAGTCCCGATGAACTAGTCGACCGCCTCAATAAAATTTTGTCAAACTGGTTCATAAAAATTCTCAAATTTTGATACAATGTTTCTTGAAGAATATGGAATCCAACAAAAAAAAATGGTGCATGATTCTGAGTTCGAATGAGGGAGATATGATTAAAACAATCCTAGGTGCTTCGTATTTGAACCTGCTCCTACGACCTCTAACTGAACTGAAGTTTTGGGAGAGACCTCACTTCCTTCCTTTAGCATGATGGCCATGACAACACTCCAAAATGAACTACACACTCGCACTATATTGGACCACAGATGAACCTACACAAGGCTCGAAAATCGATCAAGCCCAAAAGGGGGGCCATGACGGTGCCATACGAAGAGATTGGGTGCATGTGACACCCTTAAGATAAATGCAAGTGTCAAATGACATAATTGAGGGTCTACAGTAAGATTTTTGGACTCCCCAGAGACATCCATTAGTTATCTCTTACGAGCTTTTGAATGGTAATCTAAGTTTAGGATCACCTTGAATGGCCAATACTATGTGAGAGGTACGTGCCATTGAAAGATGATTCACAGTGAGAGGACTTTAGTGTTTGAAACCATTAATGGGAAGCAGTTGTAACACATCGGTTCGGGAGAAAACCATTCTTTATGTTATTATCCCTAATGCCAGGAAAAGATCTGGAATCTCCCATTTTGTATAAAGAACCTAAGCCTAGTGACTTAAAACTCCAAGAAACCTTTTCTTTGTAATTAATCTCAGTTACTATTTTTGGTTAGCTTAAAACTAACCATTTTCAACCAAAATTATGTTTTCTTTTAAAGCTAACTCATAAAAGAAAAATCACAATTTCAGTACTTTAAATAATGTCACGTGTGAAATGAAAACCTATCCCTGTGGACGATCCTAGAACCACTATATTATGCTTGTTATGCTACCCTAGTATATGGTGAATTAGGTTTATAAATTTTGTTGATAACTCCGTCTAAGGATTGAATCAAATAGGTACACCAATTGGGGACGAATCAGATGGTATGAACAACTCTGGGCTATGGATGACATGAGCTACTTTAGGTCGGGATCACAGGGCTTTAGATGCTACGAACAACTCTAAGGAGTAGTGGAAATGAATGACTCCAGGTCATGAATTTAGGTCTCTAGATACTATGAACCCCTCCGTGCTATGGATAACATGGGCTACTCTTGGTCGTGAGCTCAGGGCTCTAGTTGTTATGCATAACTTTAGGTTGTGGCTTACATGAACAACTCTGGTTCAGGAGCTCAAGGTTCTTGATGCTATTAACATCTCATGGTTGTGGATGACATGAGCTACTATAGGTCGTGAACTCAAGGCTCTAGATGCTATGAACAGCTCTAAACTTTGATTGACGTGAACAACTCCCTATCGTGAGCTTTGGCCTCTTCATGCTATGAATAGTTTAAGGTTTTCGATGACATGAAAGATTACAGGTCGTGAGCTCAGGTCTATTGATGTTGTGAACAACTCAAGGTTGTGGATGACATGATCTAATTTGGATTGTGAGCTCAAGGCTTTAGATGCTAGGAACAACTCGGGCTTATGGATCACATAAGCTACAATGGATCGTGAGCTCAGGGCCCTATATGCTATGAATAGCTCTAGGCTGTGGTTGACTTAACTGACTTTAGGTCATGAGCTTAGGTCTCTAGATGTTATGAACCGCTTCGAGCTATGGATAACATGGCCTACTCTAGGTTGTGAGCTCATGGCTTTAGCTACTATGAATAGCTCAAGGCTTTGGCTAACATGAACAACTCTGGGTCATGAGCTCAAGGCACTCGATGCTATTAACAACTCACGATTGTGGATGACATGATCTACTATGGGTCGTGAGCTCAAGCCTCAAGCCAAGTATGGAGTGAAGCATAAGGTAGCTACACCTTATCACCCTCAAACTTCTGGGCAAGTGGAGCTAGCAAATAGGGAAATCAAGAACATATTGATGAAGATGGTGATCATGAGCAGAAAAGATTGGTCTATTGAGCTTCATGATTCATTATGGGCTTATAGAACAGCTTACAAGACTATTCTTGGCATGTCTCCCTATCGCCTAATCTATGGCAAAGCATGCCATCTCCCTGTGGAAGTTGAATATAAGGCTTGGTGGGCAATCAAGAGGTTAAACATGGACTTGATTAGAGCTGGGGCAAAGAGGTGCTTAGACCTTAATGAGATGGAGGAATTAAGAAATGATGCTTACATCAATTCCAAAGTTGCAAAACAGAGGATGAAGAGGTGGCATGATCAATTAATCTCCAACAAAGAATTTCGAAAAGGACAAATAGTCTTACTCTATGACTCAAGGCTCCATATCTTTCTTGGGAAGCTCAAGTCAAGGTGGATAGGTCCTTTCATTATTCACTAAGTGCATCTCAATGAAGTGGTGGAATTACTGAATTCCAATGGCACAGACATCTTTAAAGTCAATGGTCATCATCTCAAGCCATTCAAGCAAGAAAAAAGAGTAAATCAACCTCCTTGAGCCACAAAAAGCCTAATAAGAAAAGGGTTAAATGGATTTGGTTTCACCAAAATCCATATTTTTGTTTAATGATGTTAATTTATAAGCTTTGTAAATTGTTTTGATTTTAATTTTGGTCTTAAATTGTGTTATTTATATGTAACTTAATCTTTTTGAATGATCAAAATCAGGAGGAATTGCTAGGAAATTGAAAGAAGGAAGCTAGGAATCAAGAGGAGCTAAAAAACTTTCGCAGCCTAAAAAGGGCCCCTGTGAAAATGGCCCTTGGCTGCGAAATAATTTCGCAACCCCCAAGCACCGCTACGAAAATCACCCCCTCCCCCCCACCCACCCGCTGCGAAAATCGCCTCCCACTATGAAATGGTTTCGTAGCCTCCTAGCGCCCTCTGCGAAAATTTTCGCAGCTGTGAAGTGACCCTTTGGCACACGGGTTCCATTTTGCAGCCTCATACACCCATTTCACAACTGCGAAATGGTTGTGAAACCTCCACGCCTTGAAATCCTTCATTTCGCAGCCGAGACTCCATTTCGTAGGGTCTTTCGTAGCTGCGAAACCACCTCCTGGCACACGAGTGCCATTTTGCAGCGCCCTACCCCCGTTTCGCAGCTGTGAAATGGGCTGCGAAAATGTTACCTAAATGCCCCCTCCGCGAAAACGGCCACTTGCTGCGAAATCCGTCCTCCTCCCGCTACGAAAATCCCCAGCTACTGCGAAAATGAATAGTGACCCTTGGCATCCCTTTTAAATGGTATAAATTCCATTTTTCCTATTCTAAACCGGTCATTTGAACTTCAAAAGGGTACAAAGAGGAGCCAAGCCAAAGCATCCTCCCATCTGCCTCCTCCTCCTGAGCAAACCGCGCGCACCTCCGGCCGTTTTCTCTGACACCACCATGGCAAGAACTCGAGGAGCTAAGTCCTCGTCCCCATCGACTCGCCTGAGAATCCCAAGAGACACACTTATCCAAGGTTCCACCTCCGAGCCTCCGCGGCCACGAGTCATTCCACCTCTGGTCGAGGACGCACCCATCAGTTCTCCGCCCAGGCGTTATAACACAAGGAAGTCACTTACCATCGCCGGTGCGAGCTCTTCCAAAGGCCAAAAATCAGGTACCGGTCCCCCAAAGAAGAAAGCTAAGGTCTCTGATCCAATTGATCTAACAGAGTCGTCTTCAGAGCCTGAATCAAAGCCTACGCCATCTCTACCGCCTGCCAAAAAGTCTCCACCACCTACCAAGAAGCCTCAGCCATCTCAGCCATCTCAGCCACTAGCTAAAGAATCTCAAATTCCCTCAGGCATAACCCCTGAGGTCGTTATCAGACGGCCCATGATCACTCAGCCACCAATTGAAAGAAATTTGGATTGCAGAGCAAGGCCATTCCACTCCAAGCTCTGTTTCGACATAACCATTTTCAGACTTCAACCTGAGCTCAGGGATTCCTTCCGTCTATTACAGAGGTATCATATGGAGCACTTGCTAACTCCCAGGGATTTTTTCTATCCCCGTGTGGCATTGGAATTCTATCAGTCCATGACCACAAACCAGGTCCAGGATCCTACAATCATCCATTTTACCATAGACAGACGCCATGGTATTTTGGGAGCTCGACATATAGCCGAGGCACTCCATATCCCCTATGAGCCAGCACGTCTAGAGGATTTTCGAGCCTGGACTCATCCTTCACAAAGCGACATCGTTCATACTCTGTCTAAAGGGGCATCCTCACGCCATTATATCCTAAGGAAGGAGCTTCCTCCCAGCATGTTCTTCATTGATGTACTCCTGTGCCATAACATTTTCCCACTTCAGCATTGGGTGCAGAGGAGAGGAGTTTTGCTGGAGGCATTGTTTAGGATCTCTAAAGGATACTGCTTTGGCCCTCACCATCTCATCATGGCCTCTCTTCTGTACTTTGAAGAGAAGGTGCATCAGAAGAAGCTACTCCGAGCAGATGCCATTCCACTTCTCTTCCCCAGACTATTATGCCAGATATTGGAGCACCTGGGATACCTAGCAGAGCCTCAGCATGAGCATAGATGCATTTGTCGAGAGATATTCACTCTCAACAAATGGATCAGTATGATAGCTTATGGTGGTGCAGACCAGGGAGCGCCAGCTGGACCAAAACATCCAGAGGAGCCAGTTGACATACCTGCTGACACTCAGCCACCTACCCCTGCAGTGGCCCCTACAGAGCATATACTAGAGGTTGCACCCTCTGCTTCTCATGCCACATCACAGACTCCCCCTGTTATTCCACCCACATTAGAGCCATCTCCTTCAGCTGAGCCAAAGATAGCTATACCCATTATCGAGTATAGAGGCCTATGCCACACTTTCCAGGCATTGGCCACTTCTCAAAGCACACTCACTCAGCAGATGACAGCTCTTCGTGCTCATTAGGAGCAGATTATTACCACTCAAGCCCAGCACACTACCATCCTGAGGCAGATTCAACATCATCTGGGTCTTATATCAGCTCCTGAGCATGCCACTCCTAGCCCACCAGAGCCAGCACAGGCCCCTCCTTTCATAGACCAGACTATGCCTCCTGAGGAGCCTACTACAGGAGAGATAGAGGCAGCTAAGCCATCATCTCCATAGCATCCTCCACACACCATCCAATCATTTTGATAGTTTCCTTTACATATTTCGAATATGTATTTCCTTTATGTATTTCCTTATCATAGTAGCACTTGAAATCCCATGCTTTTGGTATTATATATACTGGGATTCCTTGTACTTGTTCTCCATTTTGTACTTACATGAATTGAAGTAATACAAATCTATCACTTTTTGATCACTCTTAGCATTATTTTATTTTATTTCCTCTACTCATATCTTTTATTGTTTTTGAAACATGTGGTTTCTCCAATCAATACTCGAAATTGATATCACTCAGGAGGTACCACTTCCTCCCTATAATCTCAATCGCTCATGCCACATTGAGGACAATGTTCAGCTTGGTTGGGGGGAGAGTTGAGGAAGGAAGTTTTCTCTTATTTATGCTAAGTTATTTTGATAATTTAGTCAATTTTTGTTTTTTTTTTTAATTTTCAAATTGAAATGGGAGAAATTGAATTTTTGTTTTTTTCACTTGACTTAGAGTTTGTATTATGCTTAGTAAAGTTGATGAGTTGTTGAAACTTCTATTGAATTCAAGCTTAGTTCTTCCACCTTAAGCTATTCACACATTATAAGATGAGAAACTATTTCCCTCTTGACTTAGGAAAATTTAGACTTGGTACCTTTGACCTTATTTTAATAGTGTTGGGACACCTTATAAAAGGCCAATGAGCCTTTGAAAAAAATAAAGAAAGAAGAAAAATGTTTGCTTGCCTTGAAACCTGAGCAAGGTTTGAGGGGTATATGGTGAAAATCTTTAAAGCTTGGTGCCCTAAGCCTTAATTGGTTGGGAGTCACCGACCTCAATGCTCGTTACAAGAGTGAATAGGTGGAGTTTAACATACTGTAGGTGCTTGGGTATTAAAATTCATTCTCAAAAGTCCGGGGTAAAATCTGAGGAGTTAGTGGTTGAAAGATCCTTAAAGCTTGATGCCCTAAACCTTAATTGGTTGGGAGTCATCGATGGACCTCGTTACATGGACAATTTAGAAAAGAATACCCTTAAGCCTTGTACTCCTACAATGAAAAAAATTGTGAAACAAAAGGGTGCGTTCTTAGCCTATTGAATTTGGTCAACTTGCTAAGTGTTGAAAAAGAACTAGGTTGGGGGAAGAGATTAGTTCAGCATGCTATATTCAGAAACTATCAACTAACACTTAGATTTTTGTGGAAGAGTAAGGTTTGGTCCTTTGGAAGTGGAAATGATTTTTAAAGCTTCAATTTGCATAATGCCTTCTCTTTATGAATTGTGATTAGACAAGTTATTTGATAACTCTTGTTGAAATTTGAGTTTATATTTCTTTAATGTTCCATGTGAAAGTTTGATCATCATGCCACTTAAAATTTTTTGGAAGTGATCAGCATGATCTTGTAAAGTATATTACTTTTTAGTTTACTTTTTCTCTCCTTCATTGCTAAGGGACTAGCAATATGTCGGTTGGGGGGAGTTGATAACCCGACTCCTTGGTAGCTTGGCATGTAAGGGTATCAAAAAAATTTATACCTAAGGTCCTTACACTAAAGTAGCAAAGCTACTATAGCATAGTGGCTCTATGATCGAACACTGGGAAGGGTTTTTACTTTAACTGGTGAAGTTCGGAGGATGGAGTGAACTTTTCTTAATAAAAATTAGGTTAAGATGAAAACATAAAAATATGAAGGTGTTGTAAACTAAACTAACATGAAAATAGGTTAAAAGATGGAAAAAGAAGTTTCTCAAAGCTTTGGATAACCATGCTTAACTCACTGTGTAAAAATGGAGATTTTGGGACTTTTCACCTCGAGTTGGGGAAGCAACTAATGTGATGCTTACTTCTCGAATTGGTATGAGTTTAACAACTGAGTTTTAGTCCTTGATTACAAAAAGGGTAGCTGAACCTCATAAATGCTCTTTTATTGATTTAGGTCATCTCCTCGACTTGCAATATAATGGCTCGTAGGAGATAACTAATGAACGTCAGTGGATCTAACAATAAGAATCCACTGAGACCAAAAGGTTATCAAGTATTGGCCATTCAAAGCAAGTGAGAGGGATTAAAAGCTTTACTTTGAATGAAAACATTTATGACGCTCAGCTACTTACATTTATGGCTTGGAAATCTCCATCCTGACACGGGAACTTCACATGGCATCCATTACTTCAAGAAACTAAAAGGTTTTAGCCTCTCATCCTTGGGGATTTCATCCTCCAAGGATGTTTGGCTACTAAGAAAATGAGAAAGAAAAGAGAAAAGAAGCGTATGAACAAAAGTGCTCTTATAACTTATAAAGTTACAGGTTACAAGATGTTTTTGTCTGAGGCTCTTCACCTCTATTTAAAGACAATAACAAGCTAAATTACAAGAGCTATTACAAAAGCAACCTTTTCATTGGTTGATTACAAGGGTAAAATAGGTATTTACAAAGCTAAAAATCAAGCAAAATATCTTGAAGAACCGGCAGTGGAATATCATCAACAGCGTCTCAAAACAGGGGATTTCAAAGGCATTTTCGCAAGGGGAAAGATGAAGGGTCCAAATTTCGCAAGGTGAAAATTCACCTTGCCAAATTTTGGTATTTCGCAAGGTGCCTAAATCCACCTTGCGAAATTTCGCAAGGTGGTTCTTCATGGTGCGAAATGGCCAAATTTCGCACCATGAAGAAAATCTCCTTACGAAATTTTCGCAAGGTGAAATTCACCTTGCGAAATGGTGTTCCCATGTCTTGATGCAGTTGTCTTCCAAAGGTCATATCTTCCTCATTTCAGCTCCAAATCATACACGGTGTGAAGAGTTGGATTCTTGACTTCCTGAGCTTTGAAATGGTATATAGCATGTAGAAAATGGACTTCGGGAAGTGCTCCAAACGTGCGAAGGAAGACTATAGCTGCTGTCCTCTATTATCTTCACTCTGTTTTCCTCTTTGCTTCTTTACTTTGCTTCTCTCCTTTGCTTGGCTTGTCTCAATGATCCAAAAAGCTGTCAAAACACTAAAACTAGCCACAAATATGATTAGAAGTCATTGCTAGGTCCTTAACATGCCAATTGGGATAAAGATGGAGAACTACTACACAAAAGTGCTTAAAACATAATGAATTAAAGGCGTAAAATGACACTTTTTGGGTAGTAATCAGGTGTGATTACTACTCAAAAAGTGCTATTTGATAGCTTGTAATTAACTATTTTAAACACTTTTGAGTATTAGTTATTACCTTTTAACCCAATTAACATATTAAGGACCTTTGCAATCATTTCTAATCAAATTGTGTAAGTTTTGGTGTTTTTGTTAGTAATTTGATCGCTAAAGCAATCCGACGTTGAGGAGAGTTCTTTGGAATCCATGGAAAAGCAATGGAAAGCTTAGAAACATGAAGAACTAAAGCTTTGAAGCTTTATAGTCCTTTGCCATAAGCAAATCTGGAATGCAAGGAGGGGAAGCAAAGAGAAATCTAACATGAAGCATTCTAGAGGACAGTCACTGTCAGCCACTTTTGGAGTACTTCCTGGAGCTCAATTTATGCATACTATATGTCGTTTTGAAGCTTGGGAATTTAGCAATCTAATGCTTTAAATGGTGTGCAATTCGGAGTTGAAATGAAGGAGTTACAGCCATTGGAAGCTGATCACTCCAAGCTGAAGGCCAATTTCACAGGCTGAGAAATCACAAGAGGATGGCTGTGAAATCAGCCTTTGTCTGCAAAATGGTGTTTTTCATGCTGCAAAATTTTGCAACCATCTTGCACGGCTGCGAAATTCTCCTGAACCTTCATGATATTTGCGACCGACATTTTTTAGATTTTTTACTTTAGATATTTGATGACTAAATCCCCAAACTCTCCTTGTAATCCACCTATCATAGGATTCCTTAGTCTTTAAGAAAGAACAAAGGGTAAATAGCCTCTTATATAATGTTTGTAATTTCCATTACAAAGAGAACGGACGGGGAGCTTGTTCTCAGACAATTTTGTATAGTTTTGCAAGGAAGTAAAATACAGAGCCTTTGCTCTGCCTTACCTTCTCGTTTTGATTGTATATATTTATTTAATTTTTCTTACTAGCCAAACAAGCTCTGAGGATGTTTCCTCATAGAATGAGTGGCTAGGCTTTTAGTTCCTTGGAGCTAAGGTTGCCGGGTAAGGCCCCAAATGTAAGAATTGTAGTTTTGTTGTTTCAGCCATTAAGGAAGAGAAAGTATGACCCATTGATGATTTCTATGTTTTTAGTTAACTTAAAATACCTTCAATTCACCTGAGCCAACACTTGGTAAGCAAGTGATCTTCGTCCATGGAGATGCACTAGTTTATCTCTTGCGAGCTTTTGGGAGGTGACTTGAAGGTAGGATTTTCTAGAATTGCCAACACTTGGTAAGCTTTTGGACTCTAAGGAGACATCCATTAGTTATCTCTTGCGAGCTTGAGAAGGAAAGTCCAAAGTGAATGATCATCTTGAATGGAAAATGCTAGGTGAGAGGCGCGAGCCATTGCAAGTTGCATCAGTGAGAGAGAATTAGTGCTGAAATCCATTAAAGGGAAGCATCTGTACAACACCGGTTAGAGAATTAACTATATGTTAATTTTCTAATGTGAGGAAAAGAACCAAGTGACCGGAGCTCTGTTTTTGCATGAGGAGCCTCCCTTGTGAACCTAAAACTCCAAGGAATGTTTTTCTTCACAAGTAATTTCCATTACTTTCTTTTTAGTTAGCTTAAAACAAAACCTTTTTCAACCAAAGTTTATGTTTTCTTCTTAATCTAACCTTGAAATGAAAAAGGACCAATTTAACTTTGAATTGGTATCAGTTGTGAGTTGAAAACCCTTCCTAGTGAACGATCCTAGAGCCACTATGCTATATTAGCTAAGGCTATCCTAATGCATGGTGATATAGGTTACAAATTTTGTTGATTACTCCCTTCTGAGGACCATAATCAAGGGACACCAGCTAGACACAAATCTAATGACACCACTGTCAAGGACCATTGAGAGAATATGAATCAGCTAAGACACCAATTGGGAACCACGAATCAGTGGGTCGTGAGCTCAGGGCTTATGATTCTATGAAGAACTTAGGACTATGGATGACATGAATGACTTTGGGTAATGAGCTCAGAGCTATAGATGCTATGAACAGCTCCATGCTATGGTTGGCATGAACAACTCCCAGTCGAGAAATCAGAGCTCTAGATGTTATTAACATCTTAGGGCTGTCGATGATATAAAAGACTATGGGTCGTCAACTCAGGGCTCTTGATGCTATGAACAGCTCAAGACTATGGATGACATCAGCTACTCTAAGTCGCGAGCTCAGGGCTCTAAATGCTATGAATAGCTCCGGGTTGTGGATGACATCAACTACTCTGGGTTATGATATCAGGGATTTAGATGCTATGAACAGGTCTGAGCTATGGTTTACATGAATAACTCCAGGTCATGAGCTCAAAGCACTAGATGCTATGAACTGCTATGGGATGTGGATAACATGAGCTAGTCTGGGTCATGAGCTAAGGGCTCTTGATGTTATGAACAACTTTGGGTTGTAGTTGACATGAACAACTTCGGGTTGTGAGCTCAAGGCTCTAGATGCTATGAATAGTTATCAGCTTCGGTTGGCGTGAATGACTCTTGATCATAATCTCAAGCCTCTTGATGCTATAAATAACTCAATGTTGTCGATGACATGAAAGACTATTGGTCGTGAGCTTAGAGCTCTTGATGCTATGAACAACTCAGGGTTGTGGATTACATGATCTACTATGGGTTGTGAGCTCAAGGCTCTAGATTGTACGAACAACTCTAGGTTGTGGTTTACTTGAACGACTTCGGGTGATTACTACTCAAAACATATTATTTTGTAGCTTGTAATTAGCTCTTTTAAACACCCTTGAGTAGTAATTATTACCTTTTAACTCAATTGGCATGATAGGGATCCTTGCAATCGTTTCTAATCAAATTGTGTTTAGTTTTGGTGTTTTTTAATAGCTTTTTGCTCACCAAAGCAATTTAAGAATGAGGGAGAGTTGTATATAGTTCATGGAAAAGCTTTTGGAAGCTCAAATTCATGAAGAAACCAAGCTTTGGAGCCTCATAGTCCTTGGCCTTAGTCGTTCAAAGTATGCAAGGAAAAAGCAATGGAGAGAGGAAAACAAAGTAAGGAAAACAGAGGACAGCAACTACAGTCTTCCTTCGCACTTTTGGAGCACTTCCCGAAGTCCATTTTCCACATGCTATATACCATTTCAAAGAATCCAACGCTTCAAACCGTGTACGATTTGGAGCTGAAATGAGGAAGATATGGCCTTCGGAAGACAACTGCATCAAGCTGAGGGACAATTTCGCACCTTGCGAAATTGGAACTTCAACGTGCGAAATTTTTAGTGGATGGCAGCTGTCTAGTCGCGGTGAAGCCCAGCATTTGAAGTTGATTTTTCAACTTGTGAACTTGGATCTCAACGTGCAAAAGTGGATTCTAAGTTGCGAAATCAACTTGCGAAATTTTCGCAAATCACCATGCAACGTGCGAAATTGGGATATTTGTGCCGACTCTTTTTCTTCTGATATCTTTGTGTCTAAATTTCCATTTTCTCCTTGTATTCAGCCACTCATGTAATTCCTTAGCTAGGAAGTATCCAAGGAAGGGTACATTACCTTCCTATATAAACTCTCTTGTAAACATTAAAAAGGTGTCTCTCGGAGAAGCTTGTTCGAGGAGACCAACTTATGTATATTTTGCACTTAGTGAAATACAAAGATCTCTTTTGCTTTCTTTTTCTCTCTACTATTTTCGTTTTCTTGGAAGCCAAACAACCTCTGGTTTCTGGGAGTAAAGGAAGCTAGGTGAAAAGTCCAGATGCAAAGGTGGAAAACTCTCGTGCATTAAATACAGGTAGTTGGAGTTCATAAATGGCTTTTAAATCTAAAGTTTTACTTTAAATCCATTAGAATCACTTTGAATGGCCAATACATGGTAAGCTTTAGGTCTCTGTGGATACTTATTGCTAGATCCACATCAGACCATTAGTTATCATGTACGAGCCATTGGAAAGTGGCTTAAGGTGAAGACCCATAGTGTCTAAATCCATTAATGGAACTTGACTACCACTTCTATTGACTTTTTATGGATTAAATCTTCATTGTTAAACCTATACCAGTTCGGGAAACAACCATCCTTTATGTTGTTGTCCCCAATACGAGAAGAAAAATCCTGAATTTCCCACTTTGCATTCTGAACTTGATCCTAGCAACCTCTAGCTTCGGGAGACTTTCTTTCTTTCATTTCTACCTAATTCTATATTAGTTTAGTTCCAATCACCACTTTCAAAACAAATTTTATTTTCTTTTAAACTTTAAGTTTATGATAAAGGAAATCATCAGACTGAATTTCTAATCTAGAGTCTATCACTGGTAGAGTGAAAACCCATCCTTGAGTTCGACCCTAGAGCTGCTATACTATAGTAGCTTTGCTACACCAGTATAAGGTCATAGGATATATAAATATTTTTGATTAAAATACTCAACTGGGCATGAATCACCGGGTCATAAGCTTTGGGCTTTAAATGCTATGAACAATTTAGGGTTGTTGATGACATGAAATACTCCAGTTCATGAGCTTAGGGCTCTAAATTCTATGAACACCTCAGGGTTGTGCATGACATGAATGAATTAGGGTTGTGAGCTAAAGGCTATAGATACTACAAACATCTCAAGGCTATGGTTGACATGAATGACTCAGGGTTGTGAGCTCAGGGCTATAGATGCTCTGAACATCTTAGGGTTGTTATTGACATGAGTGACTCTAGGTCATGAGCTTAGGGCTTTAGAGCTCAAGGTTGTTAATGAAATGAGCCACTTTGGGTCATGAGCTCAGGGCTTTAGATGCTATGACCAACTTTGCTTTGTAGTTTAAATGAATGACTCCAAGTTGTGAGCTCAAGCCTCTAGATTTTATAAACATCTCAAGGATGTGGATGACATGAACAACTCTGGGTCTTAAGATTAAGGCTCTAGATGCTATGAACAACGCTAGGCTATGGTTGAGATGAATGGCAAAAGGTCGTGAGATCAAGGCTTTACATGTTATGAATAGCTAGGGGCTTTCGATGACATGAGCCACTCTGGGTTGTGAGATTAGGGCTTTAAATTCTTTGAATATCTCTAGGTTTTCAATAATATGAAAGAATCTGGGTTGTGAGTTCAAGGCTAATGATTCTATGAATAACTTAAGGCTATGGATGACATGAACAACTCTAAGTCAAGAGCTGGAGGCTCTAGATGCAATGAACAACTATGGGTTGTGGTTGACATGAAAGACTTAGGGTCGTGAACTTAGGGCTTTAGATGCTTTGAATAACTCAGGGCTATTGATGACATCAACCACTCTGGGTCTTATGTTCAAGCCGTTGAGGCTATGAACAACTTAGGGTTGTGGTCGACATGAATGACTTCAAGTCGTGAGCTCAAGTCTCTAGATGCTATGAACAACTGAAAGCTATTGATGACATGAAAGACTCTGTGTCCTGAGCTCAACGCACTAGATTCTATTAATAGGTCAAGGTTGTGCATGATATGAATGACTCTAGGTCGTGAGCTCAGGACCCTAGATGCAATGAACAACTCTGGGTTGTGGTTCACATGAAAGATTCTGGGTCATGATCTTAAGGCTTTAGATGCTATGAACGACTCAATGATGTAGAATACATAAGTCACTTTGGGTCTTAAGCTCAAGACAGTAGATGCTATGAACAGCTTAGGCCTAAGGTTGACATGAATGACTTCGGGTTCTCAGCTCATGGCTTTCGATGCTACAAATAACTCAGGGCCGTCAATGACATGGGCCACTCTTCGGCATGAGCTCAGGGCTTAAGATGCTATGAACAGTTCTAGGCTATGGTTGAGATGAATGATTTTGGGTCATGAGCTTAGAGCTCTAGATGCTATGAACAAGTCAGGGCTATTGATGATAGGAAACACTTTGAGTCATAAACTCAGGGCTCTATATGCTATGAACAACTCAAGGCAATGAATGACTTAAACGCCTCTAGGTTGTTGTTGACATAAAGGACCTTGGGTCATGAACTCAAGGCTCTGGATGGTATGAACAACTTAAAGTTGTGGATGAGATGAGGTAGTCTAGTGATTACTACTCAAAAAGTTCTCTTTTACAGCTTGTTATAAACTCTATTAAACACTTTTGAGTAGTAATTAATACTTTTAAACTCAATTGGCACATTAAGGACCTTTGTATATGTTGTTAATCAATTTTTGGCTAGTTTTGGTGTTTTTGATAACTTTTTTATCATTGAAGAAAGCCAAGAATGGGGGAGAACTTGTACAACCCTTGGGAATGAGTTTCCAAGCCAATCAAGAGATGCAAGGAAGAGGATCAGAGAGAGAAATCCATCATGAAGCAATTTTGCATGCTGATGCGAAATCTTCACATGCTATGCGAAATTCAAAGGACATAAGTTTCAAGGAAAATTTGGAGAACTTCTTGGATTCCAATTCTTACATTCTATATATCATTTCAAATCTTGAGAAATCAGGAGTCCAATGCTTCAAACAGTGTATAATTTAAAGCTGAAACAAGGAAGTTATGACCATTTGAAGGCGACTACACAAAGTTGAGGAGGAATTTCGCATTGACATTTCCTGATGCGAAAATTTCCGCATTGACTTCGCACTGACATTTCTCAATGCGAAAATTTTCACAGCATACTTTCCCAATGCAAAAATTTCCGCATTGACTTTCTCCGATGTAAAATTTTTTGCACCACCTGTCTCCAATGCGAAACTATAATAGCTAGATATTTTACACCACCTCTTTTAGATCTTTTTACCTTAAGATATTTGGTGTAAATTATCAGTTCTCTCCTTGTAATCAATTGAAGATCTTTTAGGATATTTAGGATATCTAATTAAGAAATTGAAAATATCTCTCTTTATATATCATAAGATATCTCCTTGTAAAATATCCTCGGGATACAATCCCTGAATACAATCCCAGATACAATTCCATATCTCAAAACCATCTCTGATATCTCTCATCTCTTTGAGGGGGGAAGATATTGGAGTGGGGATCACTTGTACATGTTTTTAGTAAGAAATATATAGAGCGCTGCTCTACCTTACCTTCTCGTTTTGATTGTATTATTCATTCTAGCCAAACAACCTCTAAAGATGTTTTCTTAGAGGATGAGTGGCTAGACTTTTTGTCTCTTGGACGGAAGAGAGCTTGGTAAGTGACCCGACTACAAAAGTGAGAGTTTTCCTTGTTTCAGTTTTAATGAAGAGGAAGTTGTGACCCGTTAATGGTTTTTATATTTTTAGTTAACTTAAAACGCCTTAAAATCACCTGGGCCAACACTTGGTAAGGCAAGTGGACTCCATCCATTGAGTTACACTAGTTTATCTCTTGCGAGCCTCTGGTAGGTGGTTTAAAGGTAGGATTTTCTAGAATAGCCAACACTTGGTAAGCTTTTAGACTCTAAGGAGACATCCATTAGTTATCTCTTGCGAGCTTGTGAAAGGTAATCCAAGGTTAAGAATCACCTTGAATGGCAAATGCTAGGTGAGAGGCACGAGCCATTGCAAGATGCATCAGTGAGACGGAATTAGCGTTGAAACCATTAATGGAAAGCAACTGTAACACACCGGTTGGGAGGATAACTATGAATTAAATCCCTAATGCGAGGAAAGATCCAGAAATCTCCATTTTTGTATAAGAGGCTTGGACCTAGTGACTTGAAAATCCAAGAGACCATTTTCTTTGTAATTAAACTCAGTTGCTATTTTTGGTTAGCTTAAAACCAACCCTTTCCAAATCAAAGTTTATGTTTTCTTTTAAAGCTAACTTAGAAAAGAAAAAACACCAATCCAATTCTTTAAACTAATATTAGGTGTGAAATGAAAACACATCCCAGTGAACGATCCTAAAGCCACTATGCTATGCTAGCTAAGGCTATCCTAGTACATGGTGAAATAGGTTATAAATTTTGTTGATTACTCCCGTCTGAGGACTGAATTAGAAGACACCAGCTGGGCACGAAATAAAATGGCATCGTTGCAGAGGATGGTACCACTTCACAGTGATGTTATCTTTTTTGAATACTTGTGATCTTCATCACAAGTTTGGCGAATTTTCTTTTCCTTTACTAACTTTTCATTTTATTTCTTTTTATTTATCTTTGCTTTTTTTTTTTTTTAGTTTATGTTTTAAATTAGATTTTATTTAACCGTAATTTTCTTTCTTTCTAGAATTGTTTTTCTTGTGTTTTCTTTGTTTTTATTTTTGTTTCAGATATTGCTAGTTGTGTATGCCATATTGGATACGAGACAATGAGGGAAGACTTGTGAAAATAAAAAATCCTCAAGAAACAGAGTTGGAATTGGAAGTGGAAGTCATGGAAGCTATACCTGAAGATCAGCATTGTCAACATGCTCCAGCTGAAAATCTTAACGCATACCAATCCATGAGGGACCGCATGCATCCACCTCGTATGAGTGCACCATCATGCATAGTGCCACATACAGAGCAACTAGTGATCCGACCACATATTGTGCCACTTCTACCTATTTTTTGTTGGATGGACCGTGAGAATCCCTACCATCATATCAAGGAATTTGAAGAAGTTTGCAACACTTTCCAAGATGGAGAAGCTTCAATCGACTTGATGAGGCTTAAGCTATTTCCTTTCACTTTAAAGGATAAGGCCAAAGTTTGGCTTAATTCTTTAAGGCTAAGGAGTATCCGATCTTGGACTGATTTGCAAGCTAAATTTCTCAAGAAATTTTTCCCAACTCATAGGACAAACGGCTTGAAAAGGCAAATCTCAAACTTCTCAGCTAAGAAGAATGAGAAATTTTATGAATGTTAGGAAAGATACATGGAAGCTATCAACGCTTGTCCTCACCATGGCTTTGATGCATGGCTATTGGTGAGCTATTTTTATGACGGTATGTCTTCCTCAATGAAGCAACTCTTAGAAACAATGTGTGGAGGAGACTTCATGAGTAAGAATCCGGAGGAAGTCATGGATTTCTTGAGTTATGTAGCTGAAGTTTCAAGAGGCTGGGATGAGCCCAATGCCAGAGAAGTGGGAAGAATGAATTCTCAACCAAATGCTTCAAATGCTAAGGCTGGGCTGTATATTTTGAATGAAGGTACTAATACGAAAGCAAATTATGCAACTTTGGAAAGAAGAAGAATGGAGGAACTTGAAGTGTAGGCCATTTCAGACACACCAATGCAAGCTAAGTCGTGTTCAATTTGTCAATCTTTTGAGCACTTGGTGGATGAGTGTCCTATGATGCCAGCTATGAGAGAAATGTTTGGGGATCAAGAAAATTTTATTAGACAATTCAAGCCCAATAATAGTGCTCCGTATAGCAACACCTACAATTTAAATTGGAGGAACCATCCGAATTTCTCTTAGAAGCCAAGGGCACCTCAATACACGCAACCTGGCCAAGTACCCCCGCAAGCTTCAAATCTTGAACAAGCCATTTTGAATCTTAACAAGGTCGTGGGAGCCTTTGTTGTAGACCAGAAATCCATCAATGATCAATTCATGCAAGTAAATGCTCAGATCAGGCAAGAAAATGCTCATATCATGCAAGAATTAACCAATAGAGACAAAAGGATGGATGGGAAGCACAATGATCTATCTCAGAAGATAGATAATCTCCAGTACTAGATCTCAAGGCTTACCAATCTCAACACAGTGCAAGAGAAAGGAAAATTTCCTTCTCAACCTCATCAGAATCCAAAGGCTATCCATGAAATGGAGGCTCAGGAGGGAGAATCTTCTCAAATGAGGGAAGTCAAAGCAGTGATCACTCTAAGGAGTGGTAAAGAGGTTGATCTGCCTACACCCAAGCCAGAGCAAGAACCAGAGACTGAAGCAGAGAAAGAGAAGAGGGAGGGAAATAAAGGAAAAAAGAAAGAGAGCAATACAGAAGGAAGACCTTGAAGCTAAGGTGAATGAAAAATCGGAGAGGATCATCAATCAAGAAGAAGTGATAAAGAAGCACATGCCTCCACCTTTCCCTCAAGCTTTGCATGGCAAGAGGGGAATCAAGAACGCATCAGAAATTCTTGAAGTGTTGAGGCAACTGAAAGTTAATATCCTTTTGCTAAACATGACCAAGCAAGTTCCGACTTATGCAAAATTCCTGAAGGACTTGTGCACTATCAAAAGAGGGTTGAATGTGAGTAAGAAAGCCTTCTTAACTGAGCAAGTAAGTTCCATTATACAGTGCAAGTCCCCAGTGAAATACAAAAATCTGGGCTATCCTACCATATCAGTGATGATTGGAGAGACGTGTGTGGAGAAAGCTTTGTTGGACTTGGGAGCAAGTGTGAATTTGCTACCCTACTCTGTCTATAAGCAATTGGGACTGGGAGAGTTGAAGCCAACATCGATCACTCTATCTCTAGCAGATAGATCTGTGAAAATTCTAAGAGGTATGATTGAAGATGTCCTAGTTCAAGTTGACAAGTTCTACTACCTAGTGGATTTTGTTGTTCTTGATACGCATCCGATCGCCAAATGAACTAACTATATTCCTATCATACTTGGAAGACCATTCCTAGCTACTTCAAATGCCATCATCAATTGTAGGAATTGAGTCATGCAGCTTACATTTGGCAACATGACGTTGAAACTCAACATCTTCTATATGTACAATAAACAATTCCATCCGGGAGAAGAAGAAGGACCAGAAGAGGTATGTATGATCGATAACTTAGTGGAGGAGCATTGTGATCAGAAGATGCTAGAAGACTTGAATGAGAATTTTGGGGATCTTGATGAAGGGTTACTTGAACCCTTAGATTCGCTTGCTACTCTACCTCATTTGAAGATGAGGGAAGAAATTCTCCCTTTATTCAATAAGGAAGAGACACAAGAAGCCGTTGAAGAGGAGCCCCCAAAGCTTATTCAAAAGCCATTACCCACGGAGTTAAAGTATGCATACCTGGAAGAAAATAAGAAGAGCCATGTTAATATTTTTTCATCTCTTACTACTACTCAGGAGGATTGTCTACTTGAAATCCTCAGGAGATGTAAGAAGGTGATAGGGTGGAAAATTTCTGATTTGAAAGGGATCAACCTTTTAGTCTGTACTCATCATATATACATGGAAGAAGAAGTTAAGCCAGTTCATCAACCCCAGCGAAGGTTGAATCCTCACATGCAAGAGGTGGTGCGAGCTGAGGTGCTTAAGCTACTTCAGGCTGGTATTATCTACCCCATATCAGATAGCCCATGGGTGAGTCCTATGCGAGTCGTACCAAAGAAATAAGGGATCACAGTGGTGCAAAATGATAAGTGAGAGGAAGTTTCTATACTCCTCACTTCAGGTTGGAGGGTGTGTATTGATTATAGAAAGTTGAATGCTATAACAAGGAAGTACCACTTCCCGTTGCTATTTATTGATCAAGTGCTTGAGAGGGTCTCAGGCCATCCATTCCACTATTTCTTGGATGGCTACTCCGGGTATTTTCAAATTGAAATTGCTGTTGAAGATCAGGAGAAGACCACTTTCACTTGTCCATTCGGAACTTATGCATACAGACGAATGCCTTTCGGCTTATGTAATGCACCAGCAACATTCCAAAGATGCATGTTAAGCATTTTCAGTGATATGGTGGAGCGTATTATGGAAGTCTTTATGGATGATATCACCGTATATGGAAGTACATTTGACGAATGCTTAGTCAATTTGGAAGCTCTACTGAACCGATGCATTGAGAAGGACTTGGTGCTCAATTGGGAGAAATGCCATTTTATGGTACCCCAAGGGATCGTCCTTGGGCATATTATCTCTAGTCAAGGCATTGAGGTGCACAAAGAAAAAGTTGAACTGATTATCAAGTTACCATCACCAACAACTGTCAAAGGAGTAAGGCAATTCCTTGGCCATGCTGTGTTCTATAGGAGGTTCATCAAAGATTTCTCTAAACTTTCAAGACCTCTTTGTGAGCTATTGGTGAAGGATGCTAAATTCGCATGGGATGATCGATGTCAATGGAGTTTTAAAGAATTGAAGTCATTGCTGACAACCACTCAAATAGTGAGAGCTCCCAACTGGCAATTACCATTTGAAGTGATGTGCGATGCCAGTGACTTTGCTATAGGAGCTATTCTTGGGCAAAGAGAAGATGGAAAGCCCTATGTGATCTACTATGCAAGAAAAACGTTGAATGAAGTGCAAAGAAACTACACAACCACTGAGAAAGAATTGTTGGCTGTAGTTTTTGCCTTAGACAAATTCCGCGCATACTTGGTAGGGTCTTTCATTGTAGTTTTCACTGACCATTCAACCTTGAAATATTTGTTGACTAAACAAGATGCAAAAGCGAGGTTGATTAGATGGATTCTCTTGCTTCAAGAATTCAATCTTCAGATCAAAGACAAAAAGGGAGTGGAAAATGTGGTAGCCGACCATCTGTCAAGGCTAGCCATAGCACATAATTCCCACAGTTTGCCAATAAATGATGATTTTCCAGAGGAGTCACTCATGTTGATAGAAGCCGCTCCTTGGTATGCTCATATTGCTAACTATTTAGTTACTAGAGAAGTTCCAAGTGAGTGGAATGCATAAGATAAGAAGCACTTCTTTACAAAAATTCATGCTTACTACTGGGAAGAGCCATTCCTATTCAAATATTGTGCGGATCAAATAATCCGGAAGTGCGTCCCTGAGCAAGAGCAACAGGGGATCCTCAGTCATTGCCACGAGAGCGCATGTGGAGGCCACTTTGCTTCTTAGAAGACAGCTATGAAAGTGTTGCAATCAGGTTTTTGCTGGCCATCACTCTTTAAAGACGCCCTCACCATGTGTAGAAGTTGTGACAGATGCCAGAGGCTTGGGAAATTAACACGTAAGAACATGATGCCTTTGAATCCCATTTTAATAGTTGATCTTTTTGTTGTATGGGGCATTGACTTCATGGGACCTTTTCCTATGTCCTTCGACTATTCTTACATCTTGGTGGGAGTGGATTATGTTTCTAAATGGGCTGAAGCAATCCCATGTAAGTGAAATGACCATAGAGTTGTTCTCAAATTTCTCAAAGAGAACATCTTCTCCAGATTTGGAGTACCCAAAGCCATAATCAGTGATGGGGGTACTCATTTTTGTAACAAACCGTTTGAAATTCTCTTAGCCAAATATGGGGTAAAGCATAAGGTAGCTACACCTTACCACCCTCAGACTTTTGGGCAAGTTGCGTTAGCCAACCGGGAGATAAAGAACATACTAATGAAAGTGGTGAATACGAGCAAAAGAGATTGGTCTATTAGGCTTCATGATTCACTATGGGCCTACAACACAGCTTACAAGACCATTCTTGGAATGTCTCCATATCGCCTAGTCTATGGCAAAGCATGTCATCTCCCAGTTGAAGTGCAATACAAAGCTTGGTGGGCAATCAAGACACTCAACATGGACTTGAACAGAGCTGACATGAAGAGATTTCTAGACCTTAATGAGATGGAGGAATTGAGAAATGAAGCCTATATCAACTCAAACATTGCAAAACAGAGGTTGAAAAGGTGGCATGATCAGTTAATCTTCCGCAAACAATTTCAGAAGGGACAAAGAGTCTTGCTTTATGACTCTAAGCTCCATATTTTCCCGAGAAAATTGAAATCAAGATGGATAGGTTCGTTTACTATCCATGAAGTATATTCAAATGGAGTAGTTGAGCTACTTAGCAGTACCGGGACTTTCAAAGTCAATGGCCAATGTGTGAAGCCATTCTTGGACCCATTTTCTAAAGACAAGGAGGAAATCAACCTCCTTGAACCATATCAAGCCTGAAGAAAAATGGTTAGATGGGCTTAGTTTGTCGGAAGACACTAAGTCCATATTTTTTGAATTTTTACTTGTTGATTTGTTTTAAATTCTTAAAATTCAAGTTTTATAGATTTGATATATGTTTTTTAAGTTAGAATTCCTAGCTTTAATTTTATTTTATTATGACTTAGATTAAATTTTTTATGTTCAGAGTAGGGAAAGTCAAAAGCAGAAGAAAACAGAGCATTTCACACCAGGCATTCTTTGTGCGAAACCAATGTGAAAAAATTCGCATCGCTAGAACTAAGTGCGAAACCAATGTGAAAAATTTCACATTAGCTTCGCATTGCCAATCTTCAGTGCGAAACCAATGCGAAAATTTTTGCATCAGCTTCTCACCGCCAATCCTCAATGCGAACTCAATCCGAAAAAATTCGCATCAATTTCGCATCACCAATTCTCTATGCTAACTCAGTGCAAAAATTTTCGCACTGCCAATTCTCCATGCGACTCAATGCGAAAAATTTCGCATCAGCTTCGCACTGCCACTATTCAATGTGAAAAATTTCGCATTGCTAATTCGCATCAGGCATTCCAATTTTGCATGAGCCACAAGCCATGCGAAACGTCTCTGAAACACCAACGGTCACTTAATGGCCAAGAGGTAAGCCAAAAGTCATTTGAATTTTTTATTTAAAAGCCTCTAACTTGCCATTTGGCATAAGCAACCTCTGTTGCCAAGAGCTCACTGCCGCCTTGAGAAGAAAAATTCTCATCAATCCACGCCTCGCATCCACCAAGGAGAAGCAAAGCAATCCACATACCGTCCATAGCAACTATGGTGTGCACCAGAGAGGGGCCATACAGACCCCTTTGCATCTCGCGAGGCTCGGCCAAGCGTCTTTGCTCCTTAGGATCCATCTTAGGCCTCTCAGGCCCTGACCGTACCATTTCCTGAGAGTGGGGTGCCTTCTAGCCCTCTTCAGTGCTGGTATTCGACATAGAGACCACCAATTTCTCCGCCCCTAAAGCCATCAGTACGCCGTGGTCCACCAAAGTGAGCCAGAACCTCAGGCCCTGGAAAGACATCTAGTCAGGCTCCAGCCAATTCTCATGCCCTAGAGGATATTCAGAGACCTTCAGGCACTACTCCTGAAGTCATCATCAAGAGACCAATGGTTACTGCGCTTCCCATTCCTGGTAATTTGGATTGTAGAGCCAAACCATTTCACTCTAAGCTCTACTTCGAGATAGAGGGTATGAGATAGGAGCCAGACTTTTGGGATTCGTTTGGATTGCTCTAGAGGTACCATCTCGAGTGTCTGATGACTCCCAGAGAATTTTTCTATCCTAGAGTAGAGATGGATTTCTATCAGTCCATGAGTACTCAGGACGTCCAGGGTTCCATAGCCATTCGTTTTAGTATAGACGGACGTTAGGGTATCTTAGAGGCTAGGCATATTGCTGAGGCTCTCCACATTCCATTTCAGCCAGAGGATCCAGAGCAGTTCAGACAGTGGACCTCCACATCTCAGAGGAACATGGTTCGCATTCTATCATGAGGGACTTCTGGAGATACATGCCTGCTATGTAAGGAGCTTCCATCTAAGATGCTCCTAGTAGATGTATTGTTGAGGGCCAACATTTTCCCTCTCCAGCATTCAGTGCAGAGGCGAGGACCTATTTTGGATGCATTATACAGGATATATATGGGTTTCTATTTTGGTCCACACCATCTGATCATGGACGCTTTCCTATACTTCGAGGAGAAAGTGCATGGGAAGAAGCTATAGCGAGCTGACGCGATTCCATTACTATTTTCGAGGCTTCTTTGCCATATATTGGAGCATATGGGCTACCCTATTGAGCCCCATCTTAAGCGCTGCCACCATTGCCGAGAGCATTTCACTCTCGACCAATGGACACAACTAGCAGAGAAGAATTCAGCTGAGGCAGCCCCTCCCAGGCCAATACCTCCAGTACCAGCACAGCCTGACTAGGCACAGCAGGACGAACATCCCATAGAGTCTATTCCATCCACCCCTGCTGCACCATCTATGCCTCAGGCCGCCTCTACTGATCCTCCAGCTACACCACTTGTTCCACCAGCTGTACCTCCTCTATCACAAGATTTTATCACCATTTCTGGCTCAGAGTTTCGTGGTATGGTATTATTATTCAGAACACTCAACGCCACACACGACGCTCTATTCCGAAAGATGAGAGACATCCGAGATCAGCAGGATCGACATTCTATTATTCTTGACCAGCATACTGCTATCCTTCGTCAGATACAACAGCATTTGGGTCTTGCTCCACTTCAGACTGATATTCTTGGGCCATCAGAGCCGAGAGTTCTAGCTGATGAGATGATTCCACCTGTGGAGACCATCATAGCTGATGTCCCACCTCAGGTCACTCACGAAACAGCACCAAAGCCATCATGTCCACCAGAGGACCCCGCTCCTTGATCATTTCTTTATATTGTACTTACTTAGTATATTAGTTGTTATTATATATTATGGGATTGGATGTATTACATGATCATTTCATTGTACTTTCTCAGAGTAATATATACATATCATTTTTGTTTATACTTGGCATTTTCTATCTCCTTTACTCATTAATCTTTTGTTTTTTTTTTTAATCATGTGATTTCTCCTATACGACTCAGACTCCATGTCACTCAGGAGGTACCACTTCCTCCCTTTAGTTATAATCGTTCTTGACACATTGAGGACAATGTTGACCTTGGTTGGAGGGAGAGTAAAGGAAGGAAGTTGTTAATAATGCTAAGTTATCTTGTCAATTTAGTATTTTTTACTTAATTTTTAAAATTTTAAAATTTTTTCTTAATTTTGAAAGTTTTACTTTACTCTACATGGTTATTAAGGAAAATTTCTCAAAATGAAATGAGAGAAATTGAATTCTTGCCTTTTTATTTGAATAGTAAAGTCGTATTATGCTTATTGAGGTTGATGAAATTGATTTCAACCTTATTTCTTCCACTTTAATCTTACCACACACTTTACACTTTAGATTCCGATTATATGATGATAAACTATCTCACCTCCTGAACTTAGGAAAATTTAGACTTGGTACCTTTGACCTCGTTTTAAATAGTGCTGGGACACCTTATAAACGGCCAATGAGCCTTTGGAAAAAAAAAAAAAAAAGAACAAAGTGTTTTACTTGCTTTGAAACCCGAGCAAGGTCCGAGGAGTATATGGTAAAAATCTTTAAAACCTCACTCCCTAAGCCTTAATTGGTTGGGAGTCACCAGCCTCACTGCTCGTTACAAGGGTGAATAGGTGGAGTTTAACATATTGTAGGTGCTTAGGTATTCAATTCCAATTTCAAAAGTCCGGGGTAAAATCTGAGGAGTTAGTGGTCAAAAGATCCTTAAAGCTTGATGCCCTAAACCTTGATTGGTTGGGAGTCATCGATGGAGCCCCATTACATGGACACTTTAGAAAATAATACCTTTAGCATTGCACTCCTAGAATGAAAAAAATTGTGAAATAAAAGAGGTGTGTTCTTAGCCTATTGAAAGTGGTCAGTTTGCTGAAGTCTGTAAAAGAACTAGGTTGGGGGGAGAGATTAGTTCAAAGTACTATATTCAGAAGCTAATAAATAACACTTAGATTTTTGCGGAAGAGTATTGATTAAGCTTAGGAGAATGGAAATCCTATTATGACTTAAATTTGCATAATGCCTACTCTTTATGAATTATGATCAGGTAAGAGTTTTGATACCCTCTTGTTGAAGGATGAGTTTTGTTTCTTTAATGTTCCATGTGAGAGTATGTTTTATAATCATGCCACTTATGATTTTTTGGAGTGATCAACATGATTTTGTAAATTATATTACTATCTTGATTTTTGTTTTGTTTTTCTCTCTTTCATTGCTAAGGGACTAGCAATATGTTGGTTAGGGGGAGTGATTACTACTCAAAAAGTACTCTTTTAAAGCTTGTTATAAACTCTTTTAAACACTTTTGAGTAGTAATTAATACCTTTTAACTCAATTGGCACATTAAGGACCTTTGTATATGTTGTTAATCAATTTTTGGCTAGTTTTGGCATTTTTGATAGCTTTTTTATCATTGAAGAAAGCCAAGAATGAGGGAAAACCTTGTGCAACCCTTGGAAATGAGTTTCCAAGCCAATCAAGAGATGCAAGGAAGAGGATCAGAGAGAGAAATCCATCATGAAGCAATTTTGCATGCTGATGCGAAATCTTCACATGCTATGCGAAATTCAAAGGACGGAAGTTGCAAGGAAAATTTGGAGCACTTCCTAGACTCTAATTCTTACATGATATAATCATTTTGAAGCTTAGGAAATCAGGAGTCCAACGCTTCAAATGGTGTGCAATTTGGAGCTGAAACGAGAAAGTTATGGCCGTTTGAAGGCGACTGCGCAAAGGGAGGAATTTCGCATTGACATTTCCTGATGCGAAAATTTCCGCATTGACTTCGCATTGACTTCGCACTGACATTTCTCAATGTGAAAATTTTCACAGCACACTTTCCCAATGCGAAAATTTCTGCATTGACTTTCTCCGATGCAAAATTTTTCACACCACCTATCTCCAATGCGAAAATGTAATAGCTAGATATTTTACACTGCCTCTTTTAGATCTTTTTACCTTAAGATATTTGGTGCAAATTATCAGTTCTCTCCTTGTAATAAGTTGAAGATCTTTTAGGATATTTAGGATATCTAATTAAGAGATTGAAAATATCTCTCTTTATATATCCTAAGATATCTCTGTGTAAAAATATCTCTGGGATACAATCCCCGAATACAATCCCAGATACAATTCCATATCTCAAAACCATCTCTGATATCTCTCGTCTCTCTGAGAAGGGGAAGATATTGGAGTGGGAATCACTTGTACATGTTTTTAGTAAGAAATATACAGAGTGTTGCTCTACCTTACCTTCTCATTTTGATTGTATTATTCATTCTAGCCAAACAACCTCTGAAGATGTTTTCTCAGAGGATGAGTGGCTAGACTTTTTGTCTCTTGGACGGAAGGGAGCTTGGTAAGGGACCCAACTACAAAAGTGAGAGTTTTCCTTGTTTCAGTTTTTAATGAAGAGGAAGTTGTGACCCGTTAATGGTTTTTATATTTTTTAGTTAACTTAAAATGCCTTAAAATCACCTGGGCCAACACTTGGTAAGGCAAGTGGACTCCATCCATTGAGTTACACTAGTTTATCTCTTGCGAGCCTCTGGTAGGTGGTTTAAAGGTAGGATTTTCTAGAATAGCCAACACTTGGTAAGCTTTTGGACTCTAAGGAGACATCCATTAGTTATCTCTTGCAAGCTTGTGAAAGGTAATCCAAGTTTAAGGATCACCTTGAATGGCAAATGCTAGGTGAGAGGCACGAACCATTGCAAGATGCATCAGTGAGAGGGAATTAGCGTTGAAACCATTAATGGGAAGCAAATGTAACACACCGGTTGGGAGGATAACTATAGGTTAAATCCCCAATGCGAGGAAAGATCCGAAAATCTCAATTTTTGTATAAGGGGCTTGAACCTAGTGACCTGAAAATCCAAGAGACCATTTTCTTTGTAATTAAACTCAATTACTATTTTTGGTTAGCTTAAAACCAACCCTTTCCAAATCAAAGTTTATGTTTTCTTTTAAAGCTAACTTAGAAAAGAAAAAACACCAATCCAATTCTTTAAACTAATATCAGGTGTGAAATGAAAACCCATCCCAGTGAACGATCCTAGAGCCACTATGCTATGCTAGCCGAGGCTATCCTAGTACATGGTGAAATAGGTTATAAATTTTGTTGATTACTCTCGTCTCAGGACTGAATTAGAAGACACCAGCTGGGCACGAAATCATCTAAGTATTAAACTTAGCGCTCTAGATGCTATGAATAGCTCTAGGTTGTGGTTGACATGAACGACTCTGAGTCGTGAGCTCAGGGCTCCAGATGTTGTTAACAACTTAGGGCACTAAATGACATGAGCTACTCTTTTTTTGTGAACTCAGAGCACTAGATGCTATGAACAACTTTGGGTTGTGGTAGACATGAATAACTCTAGGTCATGATCTCAAGGCTCTTGATGCTACGAACAACTCAGGTTTGTTGATAACATGTAAGACATTGGGTCATGAGCTCAGGGCTCTTAATGTTATGAATAGATGAAGGCTATGGATGATATGAGCTACTCTGGGTGGTGATCTTAGGGTGCTAAATGCTATGAACAACTCAAGGCTCTAGATGCTATAAACATCATTGTAATATGGTTGACATGAACAACTCTGGGTCATGAGCTTAAGGGTTTAAATGCTATGAACATCTCAAGGCTATGGATGACATGAACGACTTTGGGTCATCAACTCAAGGCCCTAGATTCAATGAAAAGTTCTAGCTTGTGGTTGGCATATAAGACTCTAAGTCGTGAGCTCAGGGCTTTAGATGATATGAATAGCTTTGGGCTATGGTTAGCATGAACGAATCCAGGTTCAGAGCGCATGCCTTGAGATGCTAAGAATAGCTTAGAGTTGTCAATGACATGAGCGACTCTTGGTCGCTAGTTCAGGGCTTTAGATGCTCTTAACAACTCTGGGTTGTGGTTGACATGAATGACTATGGGTCGTGAGCTCAAGGCTTAAGATTCTATGAATAGCTCAAGGCTAATGATGACATGAAAGACTCTATCTCATGAGCTCAAGGCTCTAGATTCTATGAATAACTTATTATTGTGGATGATATCAATGATTGGGTTGTGAGCACAGGGGCTTAGATGAGATGAATAGCTCTAGGTTGCACTTTACATGAAAAACAATGAGTCGTGAGCTAAAAGCTCTAGATGCTATGAATAGCTCAGGGTTGTGGATGACATGAGTCACTTTGGGTCTTAAGCTCAAGGCTCTAGATGCTATGAACAACTCAAGGATATGGTTGACATGAACGACCTTGGGTCATGAGCTAAGGGCTTCAGATTCTACAAACAACTCAGAGCTATCGATGACATGAGCTTTTGTGGGTCGTGAGCTAAGGGCTTTAGATGCTATGAACACCTCTGGGTTATGGTTGACATGAACAACTCTAGGTCATGAGCTTAGAACTTTAGATGCTGTGAACAACTTAAGTCTCTAGATTCTATGAACAACTCAAGTCTGTCGATGGCATGAAAGACTCCTGGTCGTGAGATTAGGGGTCTAGATTCTATGAACAACTTAGTGTTGTGGATGACATGAATGACATTGGGTTGTGAGCTTAAGGCCCTAGTGCAAGGAACAATGTTGGGTTGTGGTTGACATGAAAGACTCTAGGTCATGAGCTCAGAGCTCTAGATGCTATGAATAGCTCAAGGCTATGGATAACTTAAGCCACTCTTGGTATTGAGCTCATGACTCTAGATGCTCTAACAACTCTGGGTTGTGGTTGATAGGAATGACTTTGAATCATGACCTTAGGGATTTAGATTCTATGAACAACTCAGGGTTTTTAATGACATGAAAGACTTTGGGCCATGAGCTTAGGACTCTAGATTCTATGAGGAACTCAGAGTTGTGGATAATGTGAACAACTCTGAGTCATGAGCTCAGGTACCTAGATACAATGAGTGACTCTAGGCAATGGTTGACATTGGGTCGTGAGCTTTGGGCTTCAGATGTTATGAATAACTCAGTGTTGTGGACAACATGAACCACTCTATGTCTTGAGCTTAAAGCTCTAGATGCTATGAGCAACTCTAGGTTATGGTTAACATGATCGACTCTAGGTCGTCAGCTCAAGCCTCTAGATGCTATTAACAGCTTAGGTTATTGACGACATGAGCTAATATGCCATGACAAGAGAGCTTTAGATGTTATAAACAACTTTGGGTCATGAGCTAAATGTTCTAGATGCTATGAAAAGCATAGGATTATGGATGATATGAACGACTCTTGGTCGTGAGGTCAAGGCTCTAGATATTGTGAGTAGCTCAGGACTATGGTTGACATGAATGACTTCGGGTCATGAGCTATGAGTTGTGGATGCTATGAAAAGATTATGATTGTTGATGACATGGACAACTCTAGGTCGTGATCTCAGGACCTTTGATGTTATAAGCAACTCAGGGCTTGGTTCAAGTGAATGACTCTAAGTCTTGAGCTTAGGGCTCTAAATGTTACAAACAACTTAGAGCTATGGTTAAGAGGAACAACTCTGGGTCATAAGCTCAAGGCTCTAGATGCAATGAATAGCTCAGGACTGTAGATGACATGAGCTGCTCTACATCGTTAGCTTAAGGCTCTAGATGCTATGAACAACTTAAGGGTGTGGATGATATGAATGATTCTTGGTCTTAGGCCCATAGCTCTAAATGCTAGGAATAGTTGAGGGCTCTGGATACTACGTACAACTCAAGGCTCTAGTTGTTATGAATAGCTCAAGGCTGTTGTTTACATGAACAACTCCGGGTCATGAGCTCAAGGTTCTAGATGCTATGAATAGCTCAAGGTTGTGGATGAAATTAAAAACTTCAGGTAGTGAGATTAGGTCTTTAGATGCTATGAACAACTCAAGGCTTTAGATGACATGAATGACTCTGGGTCATGTACTTAAGGTGCTAGATTCTATGAACAAAAAAAAAAAAGGTTGTGGTTGACATGACAAACTCCAGGTCGTGAGGTCAGAGCTCTAGATGCTATGAAATGCTTGGGGATGTGGATGACATGAATGACTCTAGGTTGTGAGCTCAGTGCTCTAGATCTTACATATAGCTTAGGGCTGTCATTCACATAAACGACTCCTGGTCGTGAGCTCATGGCTTTAGAACCTAAGAATAGCTCAGCGCTCTAAATGCTATGAAAAACTCAAGGTTGTGGATGACATGAATGACTCTCGGTCATCAACTGAGGGCTCTATATGCTATGAACAACTCAGGGCTATGGTTGACATGAACAACTCTATGTCGTGAGCTAAGGGCTCTAAATGCTATGAACAAATCAGGGTTGTGGATGAGATGAATGACTCTGAGTCGTGAGCTTAGGGCTTTAGATGCTATAAACATCTTCAGGTCATGGTTCACATGAATGACTATGGTTCGTGAGGTGAGGGATCTAGATGCTATAAACAACGTAAAAGTATTTTTGAAAGGAACGATTCTAGGTCATGAGCTTAGGGCTCTCGATGCTATGAACAACTCAGGGCTACGAATGACATGAGCTACTCTTGATCATTAGCTCAGTGCTCTAGATGTTGTAAATAGGTCAGGGTTGTGGATGATCTGAACGACTCGGGATACCATGTGCTTAGGCCTCTAGATGCTATCAACAGGTCAAGGGTGTAGTTGGTATGAAGAATTCTTGGTCATGATCTGATGGCTTTAAATGCAATGAACAACTTAGGGTTGTAAGTGACATTAACAACTCCGGGTTATGAGCTTAGGACTCTAGATGCTATGAACAACTCAAGGCTATGGTTGATATGAATGACTCTAGGTTATGAGTTTATGACTATAGATGCTATGAACAACTCAATGCTATGGTTGACATAAATGTCTTAGGGTCATGAACTTAAGGCTTTATATGTTATGAAAATGCTAGGGTTATGGATGACATGAACGACTTTGAGTCGTGAGCTTAGGGATGTGGTTTACATGATCAACTTAAGGTCGTGACCTTAGGGCTCTAGATGCTATTAAAAGCTTAGGGTTTTGGATTACATGAATGACTCCAGGTCGTGAGCTCAACATTTTAGAATTTATGTGCAACTCAAGGTTATGGTTTACATGAACGATTCTAGGTCATGGGCTCAAGGCCCTAGATGTTATGAACAAGTTAGGGCTATGGATGATATGAGTTACTCCAGGTCGTAAGCTTAGGGCGATGGATGTTATCAACAACTCAGCGCTGTAAATGAATGAACTAATCTAAATCCTGTGAACTTATGGCTCCAAATTGTTATCCATACATAAGTGTTGTGGATGACATAAACGACTTCATGTTGTGAGCTCAAGCCTCTAAATACGTTGAACAACTCAAGGTTGTGGATGACATGAACAACTTCGGGTCGTGAGCTCAGGGCTCTAGATCTTACATATAGCCTATGGCTATGGTTGACATAAATGACTCCCGGTCATGAACTCGTAACTCTCAAACCTATTATCAACTCAGGGTTGTGTATAACATGAATGACTCTATGTCATGACCACAGGGCTCTAAATCCTATGAAAAGCTCAGGGTTATGGATGACATGAATGACTCTAGGTCGTCAACTGAGGGCTCTAAGTGTTATGAACAGCTTAGGATTGTGGTTGACATGAATGAGTCTAGGTCGTAAGCTAAGGACTCTCAATGCTATAAACAACTCATGGTTGTGGATGAGATGAATGACTCCGAGTCATGACCTTAGGGCACTAGATGCTATGAACATCTCTAGGTTGTGGTTTATCTGAATGACTATGGGTCATGAGCTCAGGGATCTAAATGCTATGAATAACCTAGGGGTGTTGTTGAAAGGAATGATTCTAGGTCATTAGCTCAAGGCTCTTGATGGTATGAACAACTTAGGATTGCAAATGACATGAGCTGCTCTCGATTGTTAGCTTAGAGCTCTGGATGCTATGAATAGCTTAGGGTTGTAGATGATTTGAATGACTTAGGATCCCATTTAGTTAGGCCTTTAGATGCTTTGAACAAGTTAGGGGTGTAGTTGGTATGAACGATTCTTAGTCGTGATCTCATGGCTCTGAATATAATGAACAACTCAAGGTTGTAGATGACATTGACAACTCTGGGTTATGATCTCAAGGCTCTAGATGCTATGAACAACTCAAGGCTATGGTTGACATGAACTAGTCCAAGTCCCGAGCTCAAGGCTATAAAGGTTATGAATAGCTCAATCCTATGGTTGACATGAATGTCTCTGAGTCATGATCTTAGGGCTTTATATGCTACAAAAATGATAAGGTTGTGGACAACATGAACGACTCTAGGTCATGAGCTTAGGGATCTAAATGCTATGAATAACTTAAGGACGTGGTTGATATGATTGAGTCGAGGTCGTGAACTTAGGGCTCTAGATGCTATTAAAAGCTTAGGGCATTGGATGACACAAATGACTTCGGGTCATGGGCTCAAGGCTCTAGAATCTATGAATAACTTAGGGTTGTGGTTAACATGAACAACTCTGGGTCATGGGCTCAAGGCCCTAGATGCTATGAACAACTTAGGGTTGTGGATGATATGACCTACTCTGGGTCATGAGCTCAGGGTGATGGGTGCTATCAACAACTTAGCATTGTGGATGAAATGAACGACTCCAGATCCCCTAAGATCATGCCTTTAGATATTATGCATATGTAAGGGTTGTGGATGACATGAATGATTTTGCATCATGAGCACAAGGATGTGGATGACATGAATGACTACGGATAGTGAGCTCAAGGCTTTAGATAAGTTAAACAGATCAAGGTTGTGGTTGACAAGAACAACTTCTACACATAAGCTCAGGGCTCTAGCTATTATGAATAAATTAGGCCTATGAAATACATGAGCTACTCTAGGTCATGAGCTTAGGGATTTGGATGCTATGAATAGCATAGTGTTATAGATGATATGAATGAATCAAGATATCATGAACTCAAGGCTCTAGATACTATGAACAGGTTAGGGCTATGGTTGACATTAATGACTACAGGTCATGAGCTTAGGGCTCTAGATGCTATGAAAAGCTATGGGTTATGGATTACATGAATGACTTTGACTCATGAGCCAAGGGCTTTAAATGAGATGAACAACTCATGACTATGGTTGAGATGAATGACTCCAGGTCATGAGCTTATGACTTTAGATGCTATGAACAACTCAGGGTTATGGTTGACACGAACGACTCTAGGTCCTGAGCTCAGGGTTCTAAATGCTCTGAATAGGTGAGGGTTAAGGATGACATGAATGACTTTGGGTTGTGAGCTTAGGGCTCTAAGTACTATGACCGGCTCAAGGCTATGGTTCACATGAGCTTAGGGCCCTTGATTTTATCAACAACTCAGGGTTGTGGATGACATAAACGACTTCGTGTCGTGAGCTTAGGGCTTAGGATACTATAAACAACTTAGGGCTATGGATGATGTGAATGGCTTCAAGTCATGAGCTCAAGGCTATGGATGGTACCAAAATCTTAGGGTTGCGGATGACATGAATGACTTTAGGTCATGAGTGACTTTGGGTTATGAGCTTAGGGATTTAGATGTTGTGAAAAACTTAGGGCAGTGGTTGACATGAATGGCTATAGGTCATGAGAGTAGGGCTCTACATGCTATGAGAAGCTCAAGGGTGTGGATGACATGAACGGCGTTGTGAGCTAAGGCATCTGGATGCTATGAACAACTTAGGGCTATGGATGATATGAATGACTCTAGATCTTGATAGTAGGGTTCTTCATGCTATGAATAGTTTGAGGATGTTGATGACATAGACGACTTCAAGTTGTGGGCTTAGGGCTCTAAATGTTATGAATAGCTCAAGGCTCTAGATGACATGAATGACTCTAGGTCGTGAGCTCAGGACTCTAGATGGTAGGAAATACTTAGGGTTGGGGATGACATGAATGACTCCGAGTCATGAGCTCAAGGCTTCAGATGCGATGAATAGCGCAGGGTAGTGGTTGACATGCACGACTTTGGGTCATGAGCTAAGCACTCTAGATGCTATGAATAACTCAAACTTGTGGTTGACATGAATGACTCTAGGTTGTGAGATTAAGGCTTTAGAGGCTATGAACATATTAGGGTTGTGGATGGATGATATGAACAATTCTATGTCTTCAGCTCGAAGCTCAAGATGCTATGAATAGCTCAAGGCTTTGGATGATGTGAACAACTCTGAGTCGTGAGCTTAAGGCTATAAATGCTATGAATAGCTTAGGTTCTTGATTATATTAATGACTCAGACTTGTGGGCTTAAGGCTCCTAATGTTATTAACAACTCAGGGTTGTGGATAACATGAATGACTCTGTGTCCTGAGAGAAGGGCTTCAGATGCCATGAACAACTTAGGGTTGAGATTAGGGCTGTGGATGACATGATTGACTCTGGGTTATGAGATCAGGGCTTTAGATGCTATGAACCGTTGAGGGTTGTAGATGATATGAACGACTTAGGGATTTGTGAACTCAGAGCTCTAGATGCTATGAGCAACCCAAGGTTGTGGATGGCATGAATGACTTGGGGTTGTGAGCTTGCAACTCTAAATGTTATGAGTAGGTCAAGGTTATGGCTGATATGACCAACTCGAGTTCCATGAGCTTAAGGCTCTAGATGCTATGAATAGCTCAGGGCTGTGAATGATATGAACATTTTTGGGTCATGAGCTTAAGGTGTTGGATGATATGAAAAGTTGAGGGTTATGGATGATATGAAAGACTCTACGTCATAATCAAGGTTCTCAATGTTATGTATAACTAGGGTTGCAATTGATATGAACGACTCGGGGTCATGTGCTCAAGGCTCTAGATGCTATGAGTAGCTTAGAGTTGTAGAAGACATGAACTCTAGGTCATGAACTCAGGGCTCTATATGTTATGAATAGTAGAGGGTGGTGGTTGTTATGAAAAACTTGGAGTCTTGTGAGCTCAGGGCTCTAGATGCTATGAACAACTTAGGGTTGTGGTTGATATGAACGCTTCTTTGTCTTGAGCTCAAGGCACTCGATGCTATGAAAAGCATAGGGTTTTGGATGACATGAACAACTCTGGGTCATGAGCTCAAGGTTGTAAATGCTTTTAACAGCTTAGGTCATTGATGATATGAATGACTCGAGTTTGTGTGCTCAAGGTTGTAAATGTTATGAATAGATCAAGGTTGTGGATGACACGAAGGACTTTAGGTCATGAGCTAAGGGCTGTAAATGTTATGAACAACTCAAAGTTGTGGATATCATCAATGACTCTAGGTCCCGTGAGCTCAGTGCTATAGAATGAGCAGTTCAAGGTTGTGGATGAAATGAACAACTCCGTGTCGTTAGCTCACAACTCTAGGTGCTATGAAGAGCTCAAGGTTGTAGTTGCTATGAATGACTCAGGTTCCCTTGAGCTTAGGGCTCTAGATGCTTTAAATAACTTAAGGGTGTGAATGATATGAACAATTCTAAGTCATGAGCATAAGGTTTAAGATGCTATGTGATTACTACTCAAAAAGTGCTATTTGATAGCTTGTAATTAACTCTTTTAAACACTTTTGAGTAGTAGTTATCACCTTTTAACCCAATTAACATATTAAGGACCTTTGCAATCAATTCTAATCAAATTGTGTTAAGTTTTGGTGTTTTGATAGCTTTTTGATCACCAAAGCAATCCAAGATTGAGGAGAGTTCTTTGGAATCCATGGAAAAGCAAATGGAAAGCTTAGAAACATGAAGAACCAAAGCTTTGAAGTCCTTTTCCATAAGCAAATCCGGAATGCAAGGAGGGGAAGCAAAGAGAAATCTAACATGAAGCATTTTTTATGACAGTCATGTCAGCCACTTTTGGAGCACTTCCTGGAGTTCAATTTATGCATGCTATATTTCGTTTCGAAGCTCAGGAAGTCAAAAATCCAATGCTTCAAACGGTACGTGATTCGGAGTTGAAATGAAGGAGTTACAGCCATTACAAGCAGATCACTCCAAGCTGAAGGCAGAATGTTGCACGGCTGCGAAATCAGCCTTTGGCTGCGAAAATGTTGTCCTTTTGCTGCGAAAATTTAGCAGCCATTTTACACAGTGCCGCGGTGTTCTCCTGAAGCTTCCCGACCGACATTTTGAGATATTTTTCTTTAGACATTTGATGTCTAAATCCCTAAACTCTCCTTGTAACCCACCTATCATAGGATTCCTTAGTCTTTAAGTAAAAACAAAAGGTGAATAACCTCATATATATAGTTTTGTAATTATCATCATATATCACATATGTAATCGGTGGAAAGGAAGAAATATATTTTACAAAGCACTTGCTCTGTTTTTCCTTCATATTTTTGTTTTCTCGTTCTTTTTCTTTCTAGCCAATCAAACTCTGAGGATTTTTCCTTAGAGGATGAGAGGCTAGGCTCTCCGTCTCTTGGAGTGAAGAAAGCCATGTAAGTTTCTTCATGCATAAATTGGAAGTTTTGTTGTTTTAGTTTTTAATGAAGAGAAAGTATGACTCGTTAATGGTTTCTATGCTTTTAGTTAACTTAAAACGCCTTTAAATCACCTGGGCCAACACTTGATAAGGCAAGTGGTCTCCATCCATTGAGATGCACTTGTTTATCTCTTGCAAGCCTTTGGGAGGTGGTTTAGAGGTAGGATTTTCTAGAATAGCCAACACTTGTAAGCTTTTGGACTCCAAGGAGACATCTATTAGTTATCTCTTGCGAGCTTTTGACGGGTAATCCAAGGTTGAAGATTACCTTGAATGGAAAATGCTAGGTGAGAGGCACGAGCCATTGCAAGATGCATCAGTGAGAGGGATTTAATGTTTGAACCCATTAAGGGGAAGCATCTGTACCACACCAATTAGAGAATTAACTATATGTTAATTCTCTAATGCGAGGAAAAGAAACAAGTGACCGGAACTCTCCTTTTTGTATGAGGAACCTGAGCCTAGTGATCTAAACTCCAAGAAACACTTTTCTTTGTAAGTAAAATCGGTTACTATTTTTGGTTAGTTTAAAACCAAACCTTTTTCCATCAAAGATTATGTTTTCTTTTAAAGCTAACCTTGAAATGAAAAGGCACCAATTCAGCTTTGAATTGATATCAATTGTGAAGTGAAAACCCATCCCGATGAACGACCCTAGAGCCACTATGCTATGCTAGCTAAGGCTATCCTAGTACATGGTGTAATAGGTTATAAATTTTGTTGATTACTCCCTTCTGAGGACCACAATCAAGGGACACCAGCTGGACACGAAAATGGTACCACTCTCAGGGACCATTGAGAGGACATGAATCAGCTGAGACACCAATTGGGAACGAATCACTATGAACAACTCCGAGTCATGAGCTCAAGGCTTTAAATGTTATGTGCAACAAGGGTTGTAGATGATACAACAACTCGAGGTCATGCACTCAAGGATATATATGCTATGAACAACTCAAGGTTATAAGTACAATGAAGAGCTTAGGTTGTTGATTATGTGAATGACTTGTGGAAGTGTGCTCAAGTCTCTAGATGCTCAGAACAATTCAGAGTTGTGGATGACATGAACAACTCATGACTGAAGATGTAATGTGCAACTCAAAGCTTTGGTTTATATGAACGACTTGGGGTCCCATAAGCTCAAGTCTCTAGTTGTTATGAATAGCTCGGGTTTGTGGATGATATGAATGATTCTGGATCATGACCTCAAGGCTCTAGATGCAAATAACAACTTAGTGTTGTGGATGACATGAATGATTCTAGGTTGTGAGGTCAGAGCTCTATATGTCATCTACAACTAAGGCTATGGATGATATGTACAATTCAAGGTTATGTGCTCAAGTCTTTAGATGCTATGAATAACTCAAGGCTATAGATGACATGAATGACTCGAGGTCATGAGCTTAGGGCAGTAGATGCTATAAACAACTCAAGATTGTGGATGACATGAATGACTCTATGTCGAGATGTGTTCACAGCTCTAGATGCTATAAACGAGTGAGGGTTGTGGATGATATGAATGACTTGGGTCCTGTGATCTCAATGCCCTAGATGTTATGCATAGGTTAGGGTTATGGATGTTCTGAACGATTCTGGGTCTTAAGCAAAAGGCACTAGATGTTATGACTAGCTCAGGGTTATATGTGCAAAAAACAACTCAAGATGTTCATAATATGAACGACTCAGGAAAGTGTGGCTGGATGATATGTCCTGAATAGCTCAAGGCTATGGATGACATGAACAACTCCGGATCGTGAGCTAAGGTCTCTAGATGCTATGAACAATGTTATGGATGATATGAACAATTATGGGTTGTTATCTCAAGGCTTTAGATGCTATGAACAGCTCAAGGTTGTGGATGACATGAACGACTCTGGGTTATTAGCTCACAACTCTAGATGTATGAGCAACTCAAGGCTATGGGTGGTATGAATGACTCGGAGTCCCTTGAGCTCAAGGCTCTAGATTTTTTTAATACATCCGAGATGTGAATGATTTGAATGTTTTAGGTCATGAGCTCAAGGCTCAAGATGCTATGAACATCTCAGAGCTATGGATGACAAGAGCAACTTCGGATCATGAGCATAGGGCTATAAATGCTATGTATAGCTAGGACTATGGGTGATATGAGTGACTCATGGTCTTGCACTCAAGGCTCTAAATGTTATGAACTCAAGCTATTGATGCATCATATGAACGACTCGGGAAAGTGTGTGCAAGCCTCTAGATGCTTCCAATAGCTCAGGGCTATGGATGACATGAATGACTTCAGGTTATAAGTTAAGGTCTCTAGATGCTTTGAACAACTCAGGATTGTGGATGATATGAATGATTCTAGGTCATGAGCTCAAGACTCTAGATGCTTTCAACAACTCAAGGCTATGGATAACATGAATGAATCAGATTAATGAGCTTAGGGAAATAGATGTTAGGAACAACAGAGGGTTGTGGTTGATATGAACGACTTGCGATCTCATAAGCTTAGGGCTCTAGATGCTATGAACGACTCAAGGCAATGGATGATACGAACAATTTCATGTCTTCAGCTCTAGACATTAGATGCTATGAAGAGATCAGGGTTGTGGATGATATGAACAACTTTAGGTCATGACCTCATGGTTGTAAATGATTTGAATAGCTTAGGCAATTGATGATATGTACAACTTGGGGTCATGTGCTCAGGGCTCTAAAAGCTATGAACAACTCAGGGTTGTGGAAGACATGAACGACTCCGGGTCGTGAGTTAAGTGCTCTAGATGCTATGAACAACTCAAAGTTGTGGATGTCATGAACAACTCCGGGTCCCTAAACTCAGGGCTCTAGATGTTATGAGTAGCTAAAGGTTGTGGATGACATGAATGACTCTAGTTCATCAGCTCATGACTCTAGATAATATGAGTAGTTCAAGGTTATGGGTGGTATGAATGACTCGGGGTCCCATGAGCTGAGGGCTTTAGATGCTTTGAATAGCTTAGGGCTGTGAATGACATGAGTGATTCTGGGTTGTGAGCTCAAGGCTATAGATGCTATGAATAACTCAAGGTTTTGGATGACATGAACGACTCTAGGCCATGAGCTCAAGGCTCTAAATGCTATGTACAGCCAAGGCTATGGATGATATGAACAACTCAGTGTTGTGTGCTTAGGACTCTAGATATTATAAACAGCTCAGTGATGTGGATGACATGAACGACTTCAGGTCATGACCTCAGGGTTTTAACTACCATGTACAACTAGGGTTGTGGTTGATATGAATGACTCAAGGTCCTAGATGTTAAGAACAACTCAGGGCTATGAATGACATGAATGATTTTTGGTCATGGACTCAAGGCTCTAGATGGTACAAATAGCTCAAGGTTATGGATGACATAAACGACTTTGGGTTGTACGCTAAAGTCTCATGATGCTTTGAAAAACTTAAGGTTGTAGATGATACAAATAATTATGGGTTGTGAGCTCAAGGCTCTAGCTGCTTTGAATAACTCAAGGCTATGGATAACATGAACGACTCTAAGTCATGAGCTCAGGCCAATAGATGCTATAAATAGCTCAAGGCTATAAACAATATGAACAAATCAAGGTCATTTGCTTAGGGCTCTAGATGCTATGAACATCTCAAGGTTGTAGATGATATGAACGATTTTAGGTCATGAGCTGAAGACTTTAAATCCTATGAACAACTTAGGGCTATGCATGACATGAACGACTCAGGTTGTGAGCTTAGGGCTTTAAATGCTATGTACAACTAGGGTTATGGATGATATGAATGAATCGGGGTCATGTACTGAAGGCTCTAGATGTTATGAATAGCTCAATGATGTGGATGACATGAATGACTCCAGGTCGTGAGCTTAAGGTTTTCAATGCTATGTACAACTAGGGATGTGGATGATATTAATGACTCAGGGTCCCTTATGCTCAAGGCTTTAGATGCTATGAATATCTTACGGTTGTATATGCTATGAACAACTTAGGCTAATGATGATGTGAATGACTTAGGAAAGTGCACTCAAGCCTCTAGATGCTACAAAAAACTCATGGTTGTGGATGACATGAACTACTATAGGTTGTGAGCTAAGAGATTTGGATGCTATGAGAAGCTTAGGGTTATGGATGATATAATTCACTTTGGGTCATAAGCTCAAGGTTTTAGATGCTATGAACAATTGAGGGTTACGAATGATAGGAACGACTAAGGATCCTATGAGCTGATGGTTCTCGATGTTATGAACAACTCAAGGTTATGGATGACATTAATGACTCTGTGTCATGAGCTCATAGCTCCAAATGCTATGTTGATTCGTTGCCAATTGGTGTCTCAGCTGATTCATGTCCTCTCAATGGCCCCTGACAGTGGTGCCATTTGATATGTGTCCAGCTGGTGCCCCTTGATTGTGGTCCTCAGAAGGGAGTAATCAACAAAATTTATAACCTATTACACCATGTACTAGGATAGCCTTAGCTAGCATAGCATAGTGGCTTTAGGGTCGTTCATTGGGATGGGTTTTCACTTCACAATTGATATTAATTCAAAGTTGAATTGGTGCCTTTTCATTTCAAGGTTAGCTTTAAAAGAAAACATAAAGATGTTTGAGTGAAAAAAGTTTGGTTTTAAATTAACCAAAAATAGTAACTAATTTTACTTACAAAGAAAAGTGTTTCTTGGAGTTTAGATCACTAGGCTTAGGTTCCTCATACAAAAAGGAGAGTTCCGGTCACTTGTTTCTTTTCCTCGCATTAGAGAATTAACATATAGTTAATTCTCTAACTGGTGTGGTACAGTTGCTTCCCCTTAATGGGTTCAAACACTAAATCTCTCTCACTGATGCACCTTGCAATGGCTCATGCCTCTCACCTAGCATTTGCCATTCAAAGTGATCCTTAACCTTGGATTACCTGTCAAAAGCTCGCAAGAGATAACTAATGGATGTCCCCTTGGAGTCCAAAAGCTTACCAAGTGTTGGCTATTCTAGAAAATCCTATCTTCAAACCACCTCCCAAAGGCTCACAAGAGATAAACTAGTGCATCTCAATGGATGGAGATCACTTGCCTAATCAAGTGTTGGCCCAGGTGATTTAAAGGCGCTTTAAGTTAACTAAAAAGATAAAAACCATTAACGGGTCACACTTTCTCTTCATTAAAAACTAAAGCAATAAAACTTTCAATTTATGCATGAGGAAACTTACCCGGCTTTCTTCACTCCAAGAGACGAAGAGCCTAGCCTCTCATCCTCTGAGGAAAAATCCTCAGAGTTTGATTGGCTAGAAATAAAAAGAACGAGAAAACAAAAATATATATGAAAAGCAGAGCAAGTGCTCTGTAGATATACTTCTTTGCAAAACTGTACAAAGGATGCGTCTCTAAGAACAAGCTCCCGAGATTCTTTTTTTAAAGAAAATTACAAACTATATATAAGAGGTTATTCACCCTTTGTTCTTACTTAAAGACTAAGGAATCCTATGATAGGTGGGTTACAAGGAGAGTTTGGGGATTTAGACATCAAATATCTAAAGCAAAAAATCTCAAAATGTCGGTCGCAAATATTGGGAAGCTTCAGGAGAAATTCCACAGCAAAGGGGCTGTGAAATTTCGCAGCAAAAGGACAACATTTTCGTAACCAAAGGCTGATTTCACAGCCATGCAACATTTTTCTTCAGCTTGGAGTGATCGGCTTCCAATGGCTGTAACTTCTTCATTTCAACTCCGAATCATGCACTATTTGAAGCATTGGATTTTTGACTTCCTGAGCTTCAAAACGACATATAGCATGCATAAATTGAACTCCAGGAAGTGCTCCAAAAGTGGCTGACATGACTATCATCAAGAATGCTTCATGGCAGATTTCTCTTTGCTTCCCCTCCTTGCATTCCGGATTTGCTTATGGAAAGGACTTCAAAGCTTCGGTTCTTCATGTTTTTGAGCTTTCCATTGCTTTTCCATGGATTCCAAAGAACTCTCCTCAATCTTGGATTGGTTTGGTGATCAAATTACTAACAAAAACACCAAAACTTACACACTTTGATTAGAAATGATTGCAAAGGTCCTTAATATGTTAATTGGGTTAAAAGGTAATCAAAAGTGTTTAAAAGAGTTAATTACAAGCTATAAAATAGCACTTTTTGAGTAGTAATCATATGTACAACTCGAGTTGTGGATGATATGAATGAATTGGTGTCCCATGAGCTCATGACTCTAGATGCTAGGAACAACTCAAGGTTGTGGTTCATATGAATGATTCTAGGTTGTGACCTCAAATTCTAGATGCTATGAATAGCTCAGGGCTATGGATGACATGAACAACTCTGAGTCATGAGCTAAGGGTTCTAAATGTTATGTACAGCTAGGGCTATAGATGATATGAATGACTCGGGGTCTAATGAGTTCAAGACTCTAGATGTTATGAATTGCTCTAGGCTCTAAATGGTAAGAACAACTTAGGTTGTCGATGATATGAATGACTTAGGCAAGTACCCTCAAGCCTCTAAATGCTATGAACAATCCATGGTTGTGGATGACATGAACTACAATGGGTCATGAGCTAAGGGATATAGATGTTATGAATAACTCGAGGCTATGAATGATATGAACAACTTCGAGTCATGAGCTCCAGGCTCTAGATGCTATGAACAGTTGAGGGCTGCAAATGATAGGAAAGACTTAGGGTCCTATGAGTGCAAAACTCTCGATGACATGAATAGATCAAGGTTACGGATGATATAAACGAGTCTAAGGCGTGAGCTCAAGACTCTAAATGTTATGAATAGCGGAGAGCCATAAATGATAACAATGACTCGAGGTCCCGTGAGCTCATGGCTCTCAATGCTATGAACAACTTAGGGTTATGGATGACATTAATGACTTGGTGTCATGAGCTCAGGGCTCTAAATGATAGTACAACTAGAGTTATGGATGATATGAATTACTTGGTGTACTGTGAGCTCACAACTTTAGATGTTATGAGTAACTCAGGGTTGTGGATGATACAAAAGATTCTAGGTCATGACCTCCAAGCTCTAGATGTTATGAATAGCTCAGGGTTGTGGATGACATGAGTAACTTTGGGTCTGGAGCTCAAGGTTCTAAATGTTATGTATAGCTAGGGTTATGGATGATATGAACAACTCGGGTTCCCATAAACTCAAGGCTTTAGATGCTATGACTGGCTATGGGCTCTAAATGTTATGAACAACTGAGAGTTGTGGATGATATGAACAATTCTAGATTGTGAGCTTAAGGCTCTAGATGTTATGAATAGCTCAAGGCTGTAGATGACATGAATGACTTTGGATCATGAGCTCATGGCTTAAAATGCTATGAGAAGCTCAAAATTGTGATATATACGAACGAATCGGGGTCCTGTGAGCTCCATGCTCTAGTTGCTATGAACTGCTCAAGGTTGTGGATGATATGAATGACTCTAGGTTATGAGCTTAAGGCTTTAGGTGCTATGAACTGCTCAAGGCTGGGAATGACATGAACGACTCTGGGTCGTGAGTTCAGGGATCTATATGCTATGAACAACTTAGGGCTATGGATGATATGAATAATTCTAGGTCTTGAGCTGAAGGCACTAGATGCTATGAAGAGAATAAGGTTGTGGATGACATGAATAACTCTTGGTCATGAGCTTAAGGTTATAAATACTTTGAACAACTAAATCCATTGATGATATAGACGACTTAGGGTAGTGTGCTTAGGGTTCTAGATGACATGAACAAGTTAGTTCTATGGATGACATGAAAGACTCTTAGTTGTGAG